>OX276380.1:49044504-50282004 GCA_946251855.1 Alsophila aescularia
TCTTTTGTGATGACATTGTGTATCAACCAAAAATCACCACAATTATCCTATCACGCACACATACGCAGATTTGCTATGCTTCACTCGTTTGATTGGCGGTGTATTCGTTTTTCTTGTTCAAAGAATAATCTTGTTACACATACAAAATAATTCGAATTAGAGAAATCTCGTAAAAATTTTGTTATATCATGAGTAATTGTTTTTAAAATAGCATGACAATATGGATACTTAGATAAAGCCTTGACTTCAGGTTCATTGTTTATCTAATTGACAATAGTAATTGATCTGATGGTTGAGCAAGTTATTAGTTTACATCAGAGAGCTACAGAATATTTTCAGCACTGCATTTAATTTTTTTCTTGATTTGCGAAGGTTTTTTTTTGTCGCCAGTTGATGAAGGATTATGTATTATTTATTGTACTTACCGAATGATTTGAATAAAGTATAATATTGGTTGTGATGAAATTCATGTCGATAGCAGGCTATGTAAATCGGAAGTTATGTAAACTTTTTTAGTAATAGGTACTAATGTACTATGTGAAGGTCTAACTTAACTCAAAGTGGCTTTTTAATAAGTAATTAAATGTCATTTTTGTTATGATATCGTTTACAAATTTTATTTTATTTTTACATACCAAAAAATTTTAAAATAATATAATAAATTAGGTAATCAAACCTACCATTTGTTATATAGTATATATTTATTTATTTATTTACCCGTCTTTTAAGTTTATGTTAGCTTTTTAAAAGGTATTTTATTTTTGATTATATGTGATATTAAGTGAACCAGTTTGTATTTTTTATCTAATTAACATTAAAAAAAAACTCAAGGAAAAAATACAAAGCTCATCATTTATTTCTGACGCTATTGCAGGTCATTTTATGACACTCTTGATTAAGACTAGGCTCCAATATCTAAAGTATTTTTTTCATAAATATGCTGGGTCAACCACAAACCTGATAAATGTGAAACTTAACTTACTTATATGTTTTTGAGATCTTTATCTCTCCGTGATCAAGACAAAAACGTGATTAACAGAATTTAATTCGATACATTTTCTTAACAAAAAATTACGTTATTTTCAGTAAGAATAATATAATTTTCATTTTTCTACTCAACGGCTGAAGTTTTATCTCTAAAATAAATCTCACAGCATGAAAATATAGTTTATTATCCACCGTTAAGACAAAATTTACAAAAGCATGCCAATAAAATAAAAAACTTTCGAGACTTACGTCATTTAAATCCGAGCTAAAGTGTGTTCAAACAGCGCTCGCGATATTCAACCTTGTTACGCAGCAGGCACCTCAGTGCTCGTTGCGGGTAGCGGGTGACAGAGTGTAGAGGCGGAGCTAGCCTGTGAAAATGTATTAATGTAGCCTAGCCTTAAGGAAATTTCCCTTTCATATGCCGACTCAAGAGTTAAATCTCGCACAGGAAAAGGAAATACCCTTCAGACACTACCGGTGCTTCGGAAATACGCCCGATAGAGGAGAGAGCACCAAGAAACTGAGATGAAAGAAAGGGGACGTCATTTTCTCCATTTTTGTCCGTTAGTATAACTAGTATTATTCTATGACTGACTGAATTACCAATTTGTGTGTATTACCTATGGTATTACGTCTATACAACTACTTTGCGGGCGTAAACACATTAAAGGGGCGTTCAGTTTTAAACTAGACGATCTCTACTCTACTTGGTGCTCATTTAACTCTGGTCACCACGCCACACTTATAATAATATAGACCAAATTAACACATTGTTTATCAGTACTCTATGAATTCTGAAACAACAGTAGCGCTGATATTGGCGCATTCATTCATCATTCCATTGGGTTTTTCAAGCAGTTAGATCATAATATATAGGGCCCGTCACTTTGTAGGAAGCTCTTCGAGCTTTAACATCCCTATTGATACTTTTTCTTTTAAATTTCTTTGTCATGTTGCAATGGCCTTGCATTTCACTGGAAAATCAAAAGCAACCATTGTTTGAGAGCTCCAGCGCTTGAGGTGAACAATATGAAATTGTGGATACGCTGAAAGTAGCGCGAATGGGGCCGAATCCCACAATAATCTTCCTTCGTGCAGCGTGCGATGGTTTTGTCGGAAGACTCGATGCTATTATCCATGTAAAAAAGGTCATAATGAACAATAACTTAGGATTTCCCTGAAATTTTGGTAAATTGTTTGCCAATTGACCAATAATCGACATTTTCAATTAGTAACACGTGGATATGATGAACACGTGGTAACACTTCAGTGACGTATCCTGCACATTATTTTATATATGAGGTAGGTACTTACCGTATAAGTTAACATAATCATATTACTATTATTTATTCTGTGTGTTTATTCCTATCGGTCCTCACTGTAATGTCCACCAACCACTAATGGCGGTTCGCTGGGACAAAAATAAACGTAGGGTTATGTACTTTACTAGAAAATCTTTACCCAGACTCGTGTAAGTAGGTATATTTTAGGCCCTATGTGTCTAGTTCTTATGTTCTAGTGCCTGCCTCGCAATTATGATATCAACGAAGTGTTCAAATATCTGCTTATCTATATGCGTTGATTCCGAAGAGTAAACTTAAAAGCAATAAATAGTTTTAAATAAATTGTTAAAACCGATGGATCTGTTTTATTTTTTGACATATTGGGCGTTTCCTTCTTCTCTGAAATATGTCCTCGCACACCCACGAGTAGGTATAGAACCCAGTTATACTATACTCGTGGGAGCGCGAGTTCTCCTGTAGGTAATCGTGAGAGCACGAGGACATATTTCATCATCTAAGCCTATCTCAGCTCACTATCTTATTTAATATCTTCTTTTATTTTTAAAACAAGGGGAATTTTCTTCATTGTTTAGAGTTTTTGATATCTACTTACTCCATATAAGTAGAGAATAATACTAGGGCATAGGCCTTGCACTTATTCCGGTCCTGTGCGAGACGTACTTAAACACTATATTTTCGGCTACATTTACAAGGGTGACCAACGGGCTGGTCTGCATCCATATTGCTGTCCACAAACAGGGCCCTAATTCTAGTATAACAATTGTAATGATAATTGTCAACAATTTTAGCTTTTACCTCTTAAAAGTGGTAGTTCTTTTTTATATATGTCAATGGGTAGGAAAGTTTTTTTTTTGGAAAACTTTCACAATAAAATATATCCAAAAAAGAAAAACTCAAAATTAAAAAAAAAACACATATGTTTCCCTTCTACTAATTTTAAGAGGTAAAAGCGAAAATTGTTGATAATTGTCATTACAATTGTTTTAGTAGAATTGAAGCCCAGGTAGATGTAGCTATGAACAAACCGGTGCGATAGCGGGCGCGGTTGCGGTGGGTTTTACACAAACTGCTCTATAGAGGGCGTAACTAAACCAATGGCAGTGCAGTGTGACCATTATGTGACTCGAATTATTAGTTTTTTAGCTATCACAATAAATAAAAGTATCTGCAACATCGTCTTAGGTAGGTAGGTAATAGTAACTATATCACACCTAATAGCCATTTGGTTTGTCCATAGCATGAGTTCCTAGATTACATTATTTTCAGAACCACATTTAACAATATGAAAAAAAAAACAAAACGAATGTTATATGTGATAAAAAGCATACTTTATTATGTACATACACGTTTTGAAATATTTAAGTACATACATACTTATAAAAAACTATTGTTTAACATTACCTAATCGTTAAAAACAATGACAAACACTTTAAATATTTTTATAAGGTATGTTCTATTTAGGTATATTTTAATAACTACGACATTTTCTTATCACTTATTAAGGACTAGATCTTTTATGTTAAACTTATAATACAAAGTCATAGCACAATATTAAAAGCGTTTTATAAGTACCGATGGCAAATAATTTATATTCAGCTAAATAAAAGTCACAATAAATTAACGTCAAAGACTAAATTAAAATGATGACAATACAAGATTTGTGGTAATTCAGACACACACAACAGAAACTAATGTTTTATGCAAACATTTAGCGGGATTGTCTACAATAAACATGCACAGGGCTCGGAAAATTTCACCAACAGGATAGCGACACTATACTCGTATACCGTGAAGAATATTAAACAAGTACATCATTACAGACAAAAACACGACTGCCCTGTCAAAAACATACTATTTAAAAAAAAGGCTTTGTTTCTGTTATGATGGAATAAATAAACTCACATACATACATGAACCCTGAAAACATTACAGTCCTTTTTTGGGCAGTCGTGCTTTAAGGGATCCTATGGTTGACTTTTCCTTAGCTCCCCATTCCGCTTCATCGCACACTTTTTCTGACTGTACAATTGTACATAACCCTAAAAATCTTAAACAGAATACATCGCAAACTGACAAGTGCAAAAACACAAGCAACGACACAAGAAGGCGCTATAATATACAAATAATGACTGCATGCTTGGCTGTTTGGGATATTGCATATATAGGATAAAATCAATTAAAAAGATTATATTACATAAAGTAAACATAAAAAGTATAGCTAACGGTACCTATTATGTTTTGAGTTATTCATAAAAAGGGTGTTAAATTAAATGCACGTACCAACTACCAGCGTAGGTACGTACAATAGACATTGCCTTTTTGACAGTTTATATGTATTCTAACAAGTTAGACTGCAGTAGCAATATTACAGCTTCCTATATGTAATTTTATCAAATATAATTTATTAATATTTGTGCAGTTGCAGACGAAGTTATTTGTGGATTACCATCGCTCCGTGCTTCGGAGCGCACATTAAGCTGTCGGTCCCGGCTGTTGCTAATTTATAGCAGTCGTTAAGTCATGGCCCTCGGTCGGCCTGACAAAGTATGACACCAGGCCAGCACTACCTCATTCGACAAGCAAGCATGAACATGTTGATGAATGGTATTATTTAATGCCATCACGAGTTTACTAACTTTAACACTAACACTAAAGTCACTGACACTAAATTATGTGGTCTTGATTCCCTTAGGCCGCCCTTACACATGTAAGTTTTACTCACGTTAGTAACCTTACGTAATTTAATTAACTTACAATACATTTTCGAAAGTAAACACTGCAAATTTATCGTAAGTTAATTACGTTAGTAAAACTTACAAGTGTAAGGGAAGCCTAAGAATAAGGCGTGATTGTCCACGGAGATCGATAAGACTAACGACAAGTCGGTCCGATATAACGGTCTATGCATTTATTGTCCGTCTGTCAAAACTACCCCGACGGCCAAAAATGGCAACCTTACAAATGCTTGGTGCCAAGTTTGTTTGTCGTATGAGGTAGTGCTGGTCTGCAATCAGTTTGTCAGTTTTTATGATGTCATATCGGACCGAGACATGTCGGTCGTTGATATCGGTCATATGGAGCCGAGAAATTGTAACATTCCATGTTAAGTGACCATACTATACCGTGTAACTAAATAAAAGAGCGTACTTCTAAAATTATAAAACAGGTCATTTAAATAATTTCCAAGCCGAACCCAACATTTGGGTAGTTGTGCTACAGTCACAGCCGTTTTTTTTATTCTAGCCTCCTATCTTTTAATTATACTGGAAAATCTATGTATTTTTTACTGCAGCACTCATAATCGTCAATTAACGCTAATTAAGCTTTAAATTGGTATAAACAAGCGATTTAATGCTTGATAATGATAAGCGTTGATTGTATGATATTTTGAACTTTCTAACATGAACAATGGTCACTTATTAATATGACGGATAATAATTTTGCATTCACAAAAACTGACCGTACTCAGAGACGTCAAATTGGACATTTATCAGGCCAATCAACAGATATAAATAATATCCATACAACAAAATATTGAATGCTTGTTAACCCCCAGTAGCCCTCGCAACCGCGACGCATTATTTGACGTCTTTTATTGCGACAGTAAGGCCGATTACACACGGCGCCGCCGCCGCGGCGGCACCGCAGCCACAGCGGTGCCTCCTGTATTAGTCAGTTTAGTCACCCTTGGATTTGTATGGACCCTTATACATGGCGCCGAATCGGCGGCGGCGAGTATTAGTAGCGCGGCGGCGGGCGCCGCTCCGATGAAAAAAAATGCCGCGGCGGCGCCGTGTGTAAACGCTCTAAGAGATTTTTATTGAATACCTACTCTTTACAAGCGTGTTTAAAGAGAGATAATAATATACTTATTATAATATATACTTTATAAGTACACACAGTTTGTTTTTGTACCAAATGTCAAAATATGGCAGACATTTTTTTTGACAACTTTTATAGGACCTCAAAATGTTTAAATTCAATGGACAAAGAATGCATTTAATACATATTTTTTGTGGAATGTTCATCAGTAAAATCAGACACATTTTTTTATAAACAAGTTAAATATTGTATACGACTTTTGTTTTTTTTTAGATTATCGACTCTATTATTATATTTAATATTATTGAAATTACTATAGGTACATAGGTATACATAGGTTGGTATAACGATCTATATATTTTTACTATCTATCTCAACTATTATATAAAATTTAGTAATCTAAACGTTGTCTGTTTGTTTGGGGCGCTTTCACGCGATAACGGCTGGACCAAATTAAATTAAATTTTGTATGTAGATGCTGTATACCATAGAGACCAACATAGGGTTACAACTATTACATAAAAAAACATTATTTTTAGTTTGTTTGTAACTCTTCTCATTACTTCAGATCAAATAATATTATTCAAAATGAAAGCATAAATGTATTTTCTTTATTTCTTTCTAAATAATAATAGAAAGATAATATAGTTAAGATAAGATAGTTTTGACCGATGACAGCAACTTTGTATATATAATCAAAAACTTTAAATGCTGTGTTGTGTACGAAATAACAACGGCTATGTAAAAAAAAAAGATAGGCACGTCTACATATAGATAAACCACGATAACCAGCCGTATGACAAGCATCTTTATTCTTGTAATAAGAGAACGTCAAAAATGTGGTTGGTCTTTAGGACCCAAACGGAGCCCTTTTTTTTTACTCAGTCCATGCAACAGAATATATGTGTAGCATTCAATATAAAAAGTAAATCAATAGATACATAGTATAAAACAAAGTCGCTTCGCGCCGTCTGTAACGCTTAAGCGGAGTGAAGGTCGAGTGTGTGAGAAACAAATTCTTCACTTTTTTCTCTCTTAATTACCCTTTTGCGACGCCGGGGCGAGTCACTAGTAACTAATAAAACTAGGCATTATTAAATTAGTCAACATTCAAACTTTTTATCTCTACGACATGAGAAAACTAATAAATGACGATCGCGCGCCTGGCAGAGCACCCGCGCCGCGGCCGTGTAGCGTGTTTATTGAAATAGACATTTCAGCTTAAGGCTACTTACTTTTTGGTAAGTTATTTCTATTTTTTTAATTAAATCGATTCTAAATAATGGACTGAAGACATGCATTTAAGATAAATATCAAATTCAATGTCACGGTGTATATGTCCTACCTATAAAGAGCTGTATCTTTTGAACCGTAATAGATAGCCGATTGAAATTTTAACACAATGTGTTTTTTCACAGAATGTGTTATTGTGGCGAAAATCCTAACAAAACTGATACAAGAAAAGTGTTTGTCTGTTTTAGCTCTATCATAAAAACGGAAATACATACAAGCGTCAAACTTGGTGTGATTTTACTCTATAAAAGTAAAACAAAAAATAAAAACCAGCTAAGTGTGAGTCGCACTTGCGTCACGGAGTGCACTCACGTTTCTTGGTAGCATTTTATAAATACTTGATAAATGCATGTCTATTTTGGAGCCTCGTGTCATGTTATCGTAGTCTATATATTTTCTTATAAAACAATACCGTGAAACTACTGACTGACAGACAACGCAAAGCCTAAACCAGTGGATCAACACATTACAAAGGGGATAGAACCATTGTGGCATATATCCAACGGCCGTTTTTTTTTTTCAAACTTTCCTCTCCTTTTGAAAGTAGTATATACATGGTGGTTTTGAAAGTAGTGTTCTCATATGGTGACTTTTACCTCCAAATATTTCGGGCACGTGACTCTTTAGGGTAATATATTACTAGGCATTTTTTGTTTGTAAAAGTGCTCCCTACCCATATAATACGACAATAAACGTGCGCGAAAATTTTGAAAAAAAAAGGCGTCCGGTGGATATGCCAGTTTCCATACAGAAATGTTCGATCCCCTTTGGAGGAAATACTCCTTGCGTACCTAGAAGTGCAACAAAGAAAGTTTTTTTCGAAATTTGTATTTTTAATGGAGTGAATGGAGGTGGCTATGTTTGCACGCGGGCGAAGTTGCGGGCACTAGTTTATTTATAAGTAACGTTGGGATCGACAATGGAATACGGTTTACCTGTTCATACCCTTCTTAAAGATTTACAAGTAAACTAAACAGGGTGGCGGCGCTCTATTTTGAGACAAGGATGACTATCCTTTCTGTTATATTTAAATAAATAAAATATATATAAATTCGGGACTATATTAAAGACATAGGAAATTAAGTACATGATCATCGGGTGGCACTATTTCTAACATTGCGCAGTACTGAGCGCATACAATCAAAAATCGTCATTAAAAATAAGTTAGCCTCAATAGATTCTGTTTCTCAAGAGTAATATTTTTTTATGAGTTACCTACCAAATTGTACTAACCAAAATCAAGATAAAATATAAATTAGGTTTTTAATATCTTCAAAATTGACCTTACGTTTTCTAAGAAAAGAACTGTCTAACTATAACAGAAAGAGTAGCCACCCGTGCCCCAAAATTGAGCGCAGAACTTACATCTGTTCTGTATAATAATGAATTATACAGAACACACTGGTACACTGTCAAACGTTGTCAAACTTTGGTATTGCCCACTCTCCCAAATATTGGCAACGTCACATAACACCGAATATTAACACTCTGAAGGCATATTTGGTAGATTTTAAAGAAATAAGCGGTGTGCTAGAATTATTTACTTTCATTGGCAACACAACACAAACTTAATCTAGTAAATATTGCAAAAATTACGCTCCAAATTTTTTGTCCTGCTCGTCTAGGTGCAGGTTGAGCGGGAGAGGTGATGCAGCTTTGGAGCAGATTTTAGATAAATTCATTGATTTAGTCCGACATACTAGATGTATCGAAAAATCGCTAGGCAAGAATCTAGATCAACTTAATAACTATCTTACAAAGCAAATTCCGGGTCGATATTTAAGATAATTCGCTTTAAGACCGAAAAAGAGCAAAAATTCGAAAACCTTTGATCGAGAATATATAGTGTAATCGTGTTTTCCTCACGTGTAAATCTAGATACTAGCACAGAATAAATAATAGTACAAGTACAGAAGGCTAACTGAGTAAAGTCATTTAAATAAATAGCGACTCTCGCTACAACGGTATAAAATGCAATTTAACTCGCACGGCGCTGCGAGCTTTCAATTATATTTACCTAGAAGGCGCTCGCCCACCGCGTGCAGGCTAGAATGCACCGTATCACAACGCGCGAGAACTTCCATTGCTCTAACCGTTTCAGAATCGCTTTGTCCCTTTTTCGCTCGGTAGGGTTGTGTTAAGATATGACTAGGTACTTGTACTACTAATTATTCTGTGATATGTTATGACTTAGATATTGTAACAGAATAAATAAGTAATAATGTATTATGTTATTACTTATTGTTATAAATTAAAATAGTTCTATTACATACAATGACATTCTTATCAGAATAGACCTACTACCTCATTTTTACTACCTACCTATCCCGTTTTCAGACCGATAACTTTAGTGAGATACCTACCTACGTGTCGTTGGTTGATTATGATTATATCCTATAGGTATTGCACTTTGATGAATAAAGGTGCCTGTCTGAATTCCATGCTTTTTAATGAGTGAAAAATAAATTGCTACCTACGTAATGAATTAAAAGTAGGTAGGTATTATACGAGACATATATTATATAAATTCCTAATTAGTTGTAGGCTACTTACTAAGTCAGCACAGTAATTCATTTTTCGATCAAAGATACCTACTTTAATCAATTATAAAATTACGTTGATCGATTTAATAAACGATTTTCTGCGCGGAAAAACCTTAAATATGCGTAGCTTCGGTATGGAACACAAATGAAATAACATAAAACTATAGGAACCTACGTAATAAAAAAATATCAATATCTAACTACATAACTAGGACCTTTTATAGGTATTACAATTTATTACCTTTCAATATCCTTTGGAAACGTAAAGAATGACAGTTCGTCATTTCTATCACTATTCAAACAGCCGAATGCTATGCGCAGTACTTTCTAGCTTTCTTCTTGGTACACATAATTAAAACACAAGTAAAGTTTGTCAATAACTTTACGTAAGTAGGTGCTCTATCGCTAAGTAAATAAATATTGGGTCCTTGAATTTATTTGTACTTGTTGCGGAGTGCGACCGCCCTGATACTAGAGAATAAAAAATAAAAATATTTGCGTTGTGACTTGATTAGAACTAGGTATTAATTTTTTCATCTATCCTAATATTATAAACAGGAAAGATTTGATTGTTTGTTTATTTGTTTGTAATGGATAAACTCAAAACACAATGAACCGATTTAAAAAATATATTTTACCTATAGACAGCTACATTATCAGCGAGTAACATGGTTGTTTTTTTTTAAATTAGATATTCCTCCGAAAATGCCAATAATGTAACCCAAGGTACCAAAAACAAAGAACGGAATGACTTTGCTATGGAAACGAAATAATAATGACACGTTGACATGGAAACGAAATCATAACAAGTCTGTCAAGTACGTGAGTAATAATTCAGTTATGTACGGTCAAAAAACACCACGATTGTTGCTGCAAAGATTTTGAATTTTTTAGAAGTTACGACGGTTATAAAAACATTGAAAGTAAGAAAAATGCTGCGGCGTGAACGCTACCCGTGCGAAGCCGGGGCAAGTCACTAGTTCCAAATATAGAGCTTTTGTTGCTCTCATCGCCATAACATTCGGTGTCAAAGTGACGATGCCAATATTTGGGAAGAAAGGGACACACACCTCACATCTTTCGATCTCGAGTCCTGCGCTATATCTTCAGGTCTGTCGGTAGCCAGCGAGCTCCCAAGTTCCAGTGAAGCTACGTTTTGACTTTCCTGTTGGATTTGTAATGTCCGTTCTTCTTCCAGCCGTTGTGCTGCGCGTCGCCGTTCATGGCGCGTGCGCCGAATGTTGTAGTTTTGCTTTTCGACTCGAACAGTACGTCCGAATCGGTTTCTGTCTCCGACAAGTCTTTTGTTGCAACTGCAAATAATTAAAGAAGAGATTAGGTATGAAAAAAAAAGTGTAATCTGTGGAGTTTTATTCGATAATAGGTGTAGCGGCACAGAATAAATAATAGTACAAGTACAGAAGTTGCACTACTTAGATCTGGAAGAAAGCCGCCGATTTAATAGCTTACAATCGTAGGTACGTATTAGGTACGTATTCATACTGTACGAAGTACATGTAACTTTTGCTGACGCCCGCGTTTCCGCGGGCGCGGCGTTTTGTATCATTTTTATTAATAAATCAGTCTTCGTTTAGCTACGGACTCGAGTGGTTTTATTTACGCCGCTCTTTATCATATCAAAACTCTTCCCGGACTATCATCCCTTAGTGTAGGGATTTACAACCTCTACATTATTTTGCTCTGCTTCTTCATAGTGATGTCTACTCAGAAGTTATCAGAGAAGGTCTTATCAAAAGTCCACCAAGGTCACCAATCGCACAGGAGACTAGTTTGGGATGGATTTTATCAGGAAGTATGAAAACAATGAATTGTTTCGCTATCACGAAGAGTAACCTTGAGAGTAACTCACTAGATCAGCCTGATTATCAAGCATCATCGTCGACACATCAAAACTAAGGATCAACAGATCAACATACATCTCGCACAGCTATGCAATTAAGACAATCAATATTATATCAAAACTCTTCCCGGACTATCATCCCTTAGTGTAGGGATTAACAAACCCCTACACATACATAGAGCGTGCAAGCTAAATTGCACTTAATAGTCACGCGTTAGAGTAGATTTTACTATGTTCCGATTCTCGTCCATAACATACCAACGCCGATCGCACGAGTGATAAGGTTGTCTGCATAGAAAAAAATAATACCGTACAATATTTTCACATTTATATAATTAAAACTGTGACTTTACATATGGGCGATTAATTTCGCCCTTGCGCGTCCGTCCGTCCGTATGTCCATGTGTCACAGAAAAACGTCGCAGCAAAGCCGCTGTGGCGCCACTTTGGTAAAGGTGCGTAAACAACATGCCACAAAAAAAATAAAGTAAGTATATAGTACGGAAACTAAATAAGCTCATAAAAACTTCTTTTTTTTTTACAGTTTTTTTTAATTAGTTTTTATTTCTTACTTTTTAGTTTCGTTAAAGTCGGCCTAAGAAAATAAAGTACTTATTCCGTTCGCTGACAAAAGAGCCATATACTGGAAACAGTTAACAGTCCATCAGTATCATTTAAATTACTGAACTGATTTTAATAAACCTTGAACTATTTCCTAAGTTGAAAGATCTGAAACTATTACAAAATGAATTATTGCAATAGGACTTATAGTTTCCGAAAAATACGTGGACGAACATACATACATACATTCACGAAATTTGTTACATTTTTTCAGACACTCGTATTACTTTTCAACAATATTACATACATATGTATGAGATTGATTACATCAACTTGAGAACCTACTTTTTTCCCCGACTGAGGAGGGTTACGTGTCTGGGTTGTATGTGTTTGTTTGTACGTTTCTTAGGCACATCCTACAGCCTAAGCGGCTTGATCAATTTTTATAAATGAGGTATCATTGGATTCGTCTTGATCACGAAAGATCTATAGGATATATGAAGTGTCAAGAAAACCAATATGCGGCTTACAGCTGCCATATTGTATTTCCGAAGAAACAAAAAATTACTAAAACCTATCGAGTGAGGTATCAAAATACAAGTCTTTAAAAGACCATTCCAAGAATATATAATTCTTATAACTAAACAGTAACAATTTACTTTTGAGATTCTTACAAAATTTCTGTCTGTGGCATCGTAGCTCCCAAACGAATGGACCGATTTTGATGCGGTTTTTATGTTTGAATGCTGATGTGATCGAGATGCTTCTTAGCTATAAGGGGGGGTCGGGGGTTATATAGTTTTTTATTTGCGCTTGTGTGGAATTTATTGGTGGAATCCTACAATGCTGGTGCTCCCTGATATACTGAACTCAATAAACTCTAACACATTCGACCATTCGCTCGCGGGCGTTATCATTTCGAAAATAATTACAACAAACAAAAAACACGTATGAACAAGAGCTGTAACTCGCGACTAATGAGAGAAAGTGAAGAGCGCGCGCGGAATTTTGTACAAGATGCCCTGCGCATCAAAAATCGACTCAGCGCAGGTCGGTGTTGGGTTTGAACACAACGCCAATGACCAAGATCAGTCCAAGACAGATCCATACCATGTGTATTGTAAAGTGTATTCGCTCCAACACAACATATTGGTGCAATTTATAAAAACTAAAAAACACGCTTTATATAGAAAACCAAACTAAAAAATAGAAAATAAATTTTAATAGTATAAATAAGAAAAAAAAATATTTCAAAAAAATTGTGGGGTGCATGGGTCAATAGTGATAAATATTTCATTGACAGATATTAGAAGAAGAATTATCATTTCGATAATATCTTAAAAAGCACCCCACGCTTTTTTTAATATAAAACATATTTTTCTTATTTACACTATTAAAATTTATTTTCTATTTTTTAGTTTGGTTTTCTATATAAAGCGTATTTTTTAGTTTTTTTAAACTATTATTTATTTTCTACTTTTTAGTTTGTTTTTTTTTTCGAATTATCGGTCTTTAACAAGTGTGCAAAATTTGAATGAAATCTGACCGTTTAAAGTGGGTTAAAATAGCGTCTAAAGGAGTCGGTTACAAACATACAAGTGAAGCTAATATAAAGCGTATAAAAAGGACCAATGTGTGGCCGCAACATCCATACTAATATATAAAAGTGAAACGTTGTCTTTTTGTTTGGGGAGCTTTCACGCGATAACGGCTGGGCGGATTTTGATGAAATTTGGAATGGAGATAGCTTATACCCTAGAATAATTGGATACTTTTTATCTACAAAACTAGAAAAATGTTAATTACACTCTGTAAGAAACGGTTGCCATGGAAACGAAATAACAAGTATGTCAGAAAACATCAAGAGCATTGGTGCTATACTTACTTTTGCATTGGATTTTAATATCCTACAAGAAAATAGGATGTTTTTTTCGCGATAAACAGTACTACGCGCGTACGAAGTCGCGGGCGGGAAAGCTAGTAAGAAATAATCGTGCTCTATCTAATAAATATTATAAATGCGAATGTTTGTGTGTACGTGTATGTAGGGTCACTTAGTGCGGAAAAGTTTTTATTTAAAATCACTTGTATGTATCTATGTAGGTATGAATTACTGTCCTGGAATCTTGCAACTCAAATAACGAGCACTTCCCGATTAGCTAACCGGCTGAAACTTTCAGGGTAGCTAACAACTCGACGACAATGCATGAGAAAATTAACAAAAGAAAGCTTCTCTTTATAACTTTTTATAAATTAACCCCCTTACTTATAAACAGTTATGCAATTATTAAGTAATGATTAGTAATTCTGCGCAGTACAATATTTTGCTGCGCAGAATTACTAATCATTGCATAACCATTGCATAACTTTTTATTAGTAAGGGGGGTTAATTTTTAAATTATACTTATTTCATCATCATCATCATTGTCTACGCGGACAAAACCGCGGGCAACAGTTAGTCACACTAATATTATAAATGCGAAAGTTTGTATGTTTGTATGTGTGTGTGTGTGAGTGTGTGGTGTGTGTGTGGGAGAGTGTGTGTTTGTTGCTCCTTCACGCTCGAATGGCTGGACGGATTTAGATAAAATTTGGTACCAGGATAGCTTATATCCTGGATTAACACATAGGCTCCTTTTTATCTCGAAATAGGAGAAAAAAATATTATCGTTTTCTATAAAACTTGAAAAAAAAAAGAAAAAAAAAATGAATAAAAAAATATTTCAAGTACCAGGTGAGCATAAGCACTTAAGAAGTTGGAGATATAAAATTGACAATTAAAGTTATTAAAAGTGAGTATACTTAGCTCCCAATTAACATTAAATGGTTGTGATTATACTAAAATAAGTATTTCTGAGTACCAGGAGAACAGAAACACTTAAGATGGAGACATAATATTGAAATATAAAGCTATTAAAAGTGAGTATACCTCCCCATGAACATTAAATAGTGTTATTATATTTTTTTAAGTATTTCAAAGTACCAGGAGAGCAGAAACGCCTAAGAAGTTGGAGATATGACATTGACAAATAAGGTTATTTATTAAAAGTGAGTTTACCTCCCCATGAACATTAAATAGTATAATTATATTTTATAAATGTATTTCTAAGTACCAGGAGAGCAAAAAAACTTAAGTCAAACTGTTGCTCCTTCACGCTCGAACAGCTGAACGGATTTGGATGAAATGTGGTACCACGATAGCTTATAATATCTTGGATTAACACATAGGCTACTTTTGATCCCGAAATAGGGGAAAAAAGTAGTATCGTTTTCCTTAACATAACACTTAAGAAGTTGGATATACAAAATTGACAAATAAAGTTATCAAAAGTAAGTATACCTCCCCATGAACATTAAATTGTGGATTATATTTAAAAAAGTATTGCTAAGTACCAGGAGAACAGAATCACTTAGGATGTTGGAGATGTAACAGTAAAAAATAAAGTTATTAAAAGTGAGTATACCTCCCCATGAACATTAAAATGGTGTAATTATATTTAACAAAAGTATTTCTAAGTACCAGGAGAGCAGAAACACTCAATAAGTTGAAGATACAAAAGAGTCAAATAGTGTGTTATTAAAAGTGATTATACCTCCCCATGAACATTAAATAGTGTGATTATATTTTAAAAAAGTATTTCTAAGTACAAGGAGAGCAGAAACACATAAGAAGTTGGAGATATGACATTGACAAATAAAGTTATTAAAAGTGAGAAGTACAAGGAGAGCAGAAACACTTAAGAAGTTGGAGATATGACATTGACAAATAAAGTTATTTAAAGAGAGTTTACCTCCCCATGAATTAACTGGTGTAATTATTATATTAAAAAAAGCATTTCTATGTACCAGGAGAGTAGAAACACCTGAAGTTGGAGATATGACATTGCCAAATAAAGTTATTAAAAGTGAGAATACCTCCCCATGAACATTAAATAAGTAGTGTGATTGTATTTAAAAAATGTATTTCTAAGTACTAGGAGAGCAGATAAACTTAAATAATTGGAGATACAAAATTGACAATTATAGTTATTAAAGGTGAGTATACTTATCTCCCCATGAACATGAAATGGTGTGATTATATTAAAAAAAATATCTAAGAACCAGGAGAGCAGAAACATTTAAGAATTTGGAGATATAACATCTATATATATATAACAGAAAGTCAGAAATTCGTGTTACTTACACTATTTATAACTCAAGAACTGCTGGACAGATTTTTATTATCTTTGATTTTTTTAATTTGTATCCGTCCCGAATAGATAATAAATATAGATGCCAAAAGGAGGGATTTTTTAAGATTAATTTTCTAAACTTGTGGGAGTGGCAAAGTTTGACCGCGGGCGAAGGTGCGGGGCGCAGCTAGTATGGTATAAATAAATATTAAATCCCCTATTTATTTCAAGCAAATGAAAACAAAACATTTACTATAATTTGGAGAATATTATAGCCGCGATCAGGAATAGAAAAGAACCTCGTCAATAGAGACCTCGCTTCGCCCGGTCAACAATGCGTGTATCGCCTCAAAAAGCAAACGAAAAAATGAAACGGTATCAGGTACTTTGAGTGAGACGCTGCACAAGTGCCCCCTGCGCATGGTACTGACAGGGTTTCTCCTCCGCGTCGGCGAGCGGCAGCAGGCGGTAGTTAGAGCGCGCGCGCGGCTTGCGCGGTGAGCACGCGCACGCGCGCGCCGCCAGCCGCGCCGCGCCCGCCACAGCGCCGCACGCGCCGCACAGCAGCGCCACACCGCCCAGCGACGCGTACACCACCGACCAGTCTGCAGAACGCAACACAACTCACGTTAGCGTGCTGGTGACACCAACGTATACCTAGCGGCACGTAAGTCTAGCGGTGAACGAAACGTGGCGGAGATCTTGTTGAATACTTTTTATCCCGAAAACTGTCTGTGCCAAGATCCCCGCCACGTTTCGTTCACGGCTAGACTTACGTGCCGCTAGCTATATAAGTAAGTAACGGCGCTCTGCCCGCCGCTGCGATGTATTTATTTATTCAATTTTCCAACAGACTTAATACTGTAAATTATATATAAAACTTGAACAAAACTACAAAACATAGTGAAAGTCCACTAAAAGGAAAACACGTCATGAAAGCGATGTGTCCACGTAAATCCGCTCGTCCACAATACAAACTAGGTACACTATAGGTCCAGGATATAAACAGTGTTATAATGTGTGTATATATATATATATATATATATATATATATATATATATATATTTATTTATTTATTAGAGAAGTGCCGTGCGTAATGCACCTAGGGGATAAAGTAGTGTCTTACGTCACGGTGGGCATATTGGACCCTGAGCGCAACGAGGGACTCAGAGGTAACAAGCGAGCGTAGCGAGGTGGTTTAACTTATTTAGAGTCCCGAGTAAAGCGATGGGTCCAATATGCCGCCCGTGACAAAAGACAGACTTTATCCCCGAGGTGAATACTCTACTTTTGATACCTTCTGTGAGACAATAAAAACCCAGATCTGAGCATTGAATAAATGCACCATAGGCTGCTTGGCTTTCGTGTTGATGCGAAGTGTTGAAAATAAACTAAAAGGACGGATACCTTTTGTTGTTTTCCACTGAAATCGTTATATATATTTTTCGTATTGATATTCTGATTTTTCCGGTAGTAGATTGTCAATTATCCATAAAGCGTCTGATTGAATTAACTCCGGATTCAAATCACTATCGCTCGACGACTTAAAATAACATCAAACACCGTCGTTTGTTTCACATTATTTACAATCGCGTGAATCGCGCCTTTTTTCTCTTTTTTTATATTCTGGCTATGGTAGCCAGTTAAATTTTCGAATAAACTCTCTTTAAAATGCCCGTATCAATGCTAAGTCATACGAATTTTAACGTTCTAAATTCAAATCACATCATATCCCTTGGGACTTTCATATAACATTATCTCCTTTGGGATATAATGACTTGCTTTACGTTAAGTTTGCTTGATATGTAATATGTGGACATTGTCGAGCAGGTGGAATACAATAGTAGTTTAGGAAACTATAGCATAATGAGGGGAATTAAAACACGGGAGTGAGTTTTTTAATAGTATCACTCGAGTGTTTTAATACCTAGTTATGTGGCGTTTCATACACTACTTTATCTACACTCATTCAATAGGAACTTACTATTAATGAAAAAAATAAGGACGTAATATTTTCTTGATTTTGCTGGATAAAGCTCGTTCGTCATGTTCGTTGCTGTTCCGTAATGTTAGGTGGAGTCAAATTCTCATCACGAACACTGTTTTCACATGTTTGTTTATATAGACCATCGGCAAAGCGCCACCCTTTTATGGTAGAAATACCTCGCACAAGAACGAAGCGTTACGCTTTTTCATTTGTTATAAGAACTGCGAATGCCTTGCCTTCGTCAGTGTTTCCAGTAAATTATAACCCAGTTGTGTTCAAGTCAAGAGTGAATAGGTATCTACTAGGCAAACGTTCTACACCTTCGACCACATCATCGCTTTCCATCAGGTCAGATCGTGGCCTAGCAAGATATAAAAAAAATCTTTGTCTCGTTTTTAATCAGGATAAAATATTTGATCAACAACATAAATCACATTAAATTAGTTAGCTAATGTAAATGTAAAGTAAATTATGGCGCCAAAATCCAGTCCACAGCCAATTTGCGCGCATACGGTGTAACACGCGCCGCCATAGATAATAAATGGCGAAAACCCTCGTAGTGCTTAGCCAAACCGATGCTTTTATGGGAAAATAATAAAATTTATAACATTGTTTAGTTCAAAAAACAGTAAATGCATGGATACAGTGCATTATTTAAGATCGTTTTATAGCATTCAATACAAAAATAATAATATAAATAACTGACCAAAAATAATTAGCCTTATGCTGAAATATCCATTTCACTAAACACTACAAGGCCGCGGCACGGCGCGAGTGTTCCGCCAGGTGCGCCATGTCAATGACTCATGTTTGAATTTTGACTAATTTAATAATGCTTATTTATATGTTTCATTTATTTATTTAATACTTTAGCACAAAAAGTGTACATGGAGGACGTAATGCTAGGAAGCATTTTCTACCAGTCTTCCTGGTCGTGCAAGAAAAATTGTAGGGTGCGCGGCTTTATTCTCTGAAAAGCTCTGACAGCTGCTAGAGCTCTGGAATGGATAATAAAATAAAATAAAAAAATATACAATAAACTTACATACATACCGAATTGCTACTTATTATGTAATTAACTTACTAAAATATATAATATTTATTATTTATTTACATTTCATATTTAGTGCTACAGATACATTCTGTTACATGGACTGAGTACAGGACATTCTCACCGCAATCTGGCATGGCGTCGGCGTCTAACTGCGCCCACAGGCTCTGCATCCAGAAGGCGTCGCAGCGGCACGCGCGCGTGGCGTGGTCGCACTCGCCGCGCCCGCTGCACGCGCTCAGGCACCGCGTCGAGCGCACGCGCGCGCTCGGCTCCACGCGGGCTGCGTTGCGGGACAGGGGCAATGCGCGCTTGCCTTCCACCACTTTGTTCTGAGGAAAATTGATCACTCATCATCTGTAATTGATTCACTCTTCATTGATATTCCAAAAAACGACATTCAATTTAGGAACATACGGCCACATTTAGGAAGGTCATCATAATCCTATATCTGTCCACAGCTGGACATCGGCCTCTCTTAGGGAAATCAATTAGGGTTAATTGTTTTCCTTAAGAGAGGCCGATATCAAGCTTTAAAGAGCATCTGGAGTTCGGTAGTTACTTACCTGTAAGTGAATGTACCGGCTAGTGCGAGACGGACTTGTATGGAAGTCCCATAATTTTATTACTAAGTATTTTTGGTATTTGTTAAGATATCCAACAAAAGAACACATATTTTGAGTTTTTTTTACACCTCAAAACGTACAGTCCTTAAGTAGGACAGACAGGGAGACGGCGGCTTAGACTTGTAATAGGGCACTGTTTGAACCCTAAACATGTTGTATTAAAATTACTCACATCTTCAGACAAGAAGAAAATCAGCTGCGTGTTCCCCGAGTCTACTTGTCCCCTCACTTCGGTCACATTGACCTTGATATCTTTCAGCAGCAGCGTCATCTTCTGCAGGAGCGAGTCGAGCTGCCCCTGCGTGAAGGTCGCCACGGGTACGTTCAGCGTCATCTCCATGAGGCTCGTGTCCAACGGGTCCGGCTTCACCTGCACGCTCACCGTGTCGCGGTCCGACTCGCCCTGGTCGTCGGTCACAGTCAGCTCGAACACGTATCTGCCTGCCTCTATATTTGTTAGCTGTAAGTAACACGTGAAAAAGTTGAACTACGAAGGCGTGAGATATTTAGCAGGTACCCTGTTTCTTGCTGAACATCGAAAAAGTCTACTTTACATGCGGCCAATATTAGGCAAGTCGAAATTTTCACTTATAGTAATACTTATCATATTGTATGAATATGAGCCGTAACTTATTTGTAAGAAATTTTAGCATACTGCTGATCATTATTCCTTGAATTTACGGGATGATGCTTCGCATTCACGCACTATTCATGAAATTCAGGTATCTGCTGAGAAAATGCTTAAAATAATTCAAAGTATTGACATTACAAAGGGCGCTGGCAGTTACAGTATTCCGCCAATATTTTTTGTAAAGTGCGCTGAGTCCTTAGGTGTACCTATAGCTTCAATTTTTAATAGATGTCTAAAAGATGGTTATGTTCGTAATATTTGGGAAAAATACCATATTGTACCTATACATAAACAGTCTGAAAACTTCCATTGAAAATTACCTACCTATTTCGTCTCCGTCCACTTGGCTCCCCTAACATGGATCCACTGGGGGATTCCTTTGGATTATTTGTCCACACGGATCCCATGGGAGATTTAATTAGATTTTTTGTCCACATGGATCCCCTGGGGGATTCATTTGGATTTTTTGCCCACATGGATCCCCGGCGACATACTCGTGATCACACGTGATCAGTTTTGTCACTCTGGTTTGACCGCGAGGAATTATTTTTACTCCTAGTCCCACTGCTTGGTGGGACAACTAGTTAGCTACAAAATATAAGACTCGTGGTCACACCGTGTGCAAAACCAAAAGACCAATTACTTATCGACATAATTATAGGCAACAATTAATTAATTTATGTCAAAGTGACAGTTTAGGGAAAAGTGAGCAGAGAGTGGGGGGAAGAGGGAGTGCAGGAAGTGAGGGGTGAGTAGGGGTTGGGAAGGTGTGTCGGGAGGAGGGGAGGGGCTGAGGGAATAAATGGTAGGGAGTGGGGAAACAGACGATTTTCAAATTTATTGACGTGAGCTAAGTACCTTGTTTTTTTAACGTATTTTGACTAAATGATCGGATTATTCCTGTAATCCCTACAGAAGTGAATGACAGCTGTCATTTAAACCGAAGTTATCGATGAGATCTATCACTTCTGTTAAGAATCTACAAGTCGATAATCAGTAGTTTCAGTGTTATAGCCCTTTTAAATTTGACAACTGTCATCCAAAATTAAAATATCAATGAGATCTATCACTTTTGTAAACAAACTTCAAGTCTAGGATCAATAGTTTCAGTGTCATAGCCCTTTTAAGTTTGACAGCTGTCATCCAAAACGAAGATATCGAAGAGATCTATCACTTCTGTAAAGAAAATACTAGTCTAGGATTAATAGTTTCCGAGTTATAGCCCTTTTTAGTTTGACAGCTGTCATCCAAAACGTAGATATCGATGAGATCTATCACTTCTGTAAAGAAAATGCTCATTCAGGATCAATAGTTTCCGAGATAGTGCCCTTTTAAGTTTGACATCTGTCATCCAAAACGAAGATATCGATGAGATCTTGACAGGTGTTGACGTATGACTGACGTTTGACTTGTCAATTTGACATCTGTCACCTGTCACTTTGACACTTGTCACTTAGGTAGGGAGGGACAATGCCTCATGGTACTCTTGATCATATTTTCTTTTGCTGCCCTAAGCTGTCTTTTTCTTTGTATGATGTTCTTGATCCTGATATGCCCCGACCTATAAACTTTCATACGTTTTCTCCCCATTTATATATGTTTTATGTAAATTTATAAAAAATAATAATATTCGTTTATAAAATTAAGTTTATGATTTCCTATTTATTTTAAGTGGTTAAATATTTTACCTATAATTCTTCTTTCCTATACTTACTTGTTTATGTCCCGTTTTATTATAGGTATCTAAACCGACGTTACTCCTGTAAACTGATCAAGCTCCAAATATACCGTACACTGGTCACACTTTGACATTGGCAGAATATCGTCAATCAACGATAAAAAGCCACTCTATAAAAAGAAGAAGAATGCCTCATGGTTAGTTTCGATATCCACCACTGGGGGACAACGGGAATAGACGAGGCAGGACCCTATTCTAACCTAGGACCATGAGGGAGCCCTCTGTTTTTTTATTCTATTATGTTTTATATATATGTCCCAGTCCAAATAAATCCCCCAGGGGATCGTACAATGGTTCTTCTTGGCCAGGGGATCCGTGTGGACAAATAATCCAAATGAATCCCCCAGGGGATCAATGTGAGGGGAGCCAAGTGGACGGAGGCCCTATTTCAATTCTAAATGTACTTACTAAGTTATTTGAGAGAGTAGTCCATGCTGGCATATATCCTGTAATATATATTTCAAGTGCTGTATAACTGTACAGTTTTATGAAAGGTCGATCCACAGCTACAAACTTAGGAGTATTCATTGATCATATAACGAATGGTATGGATGGTGGCTCTCACGTTGATGTGACCTATACAGATTTTGAGAAAGCATTTGACCGTTTTTACTGGTTTGTTTGTTTGTCGTATGAGGTAGTGCTGGTCTCTGGTGTCAGAGTTTATCAAGCCGCCCGAGGGCCTCTGACATGACTTAACGACTGCTATTAATCAATAACAGCCGGGACCGACAGCTTAACGTGCCCTCCGAAGCACGGAGCGATGGAAAACCGCACATAACTCAGAAAAGTCATTGGTGCGGAGCCTAGGTTTTGAACCCGGTATCGTTTGATTCTAAATTGCACTATAGAACCGTTAGGCCACCATCGCTCCACCATTTTACCGGTACATCGAAGTGTTGAAGTGTTTGTACAGCTTGCTGTACAAACACCGAACACCGAACTGTCATACATTACACTACGTGATAGAATCAGAAATGAGGAAATCCGTAGAAGAACGAAGGTTACCGACATAGCTCTCAGAGTTTGCAAGTTGAAGTGGCAATGGGCAGGCCATATAGTTCGCAGAACCGACAACCGCTGGGGAATAAAGGTTCTCGAATGGCGACCACGAACAAGCAAGCGAAGTGTGGGGAGACGCCCCACACGATGGACCGACGACATTGTAGCCATCGCAGGAAGTCGGTGGATGGAGGTGGAACAGGTTCGCTCGTCATGGCGCTCTTTGGGGGAGGCCTATGTTCAGCAGTGGACTTCTAAAGGCTGACATGATGATGATGATGATTTGACCGTGTGGATCACATCATAATTCTGCGTAAACTATTCGTACTTGGTATCCATGGTAATTTACTGAGATGGATGGAATCGTAGTTGCGGAACTGCTCACAGGCTGTAGTTGTGGGTGGCTTCTGTTCAAATTTTATTGAGATATCTTCAGGAGTTCCACAGGGCTCTATTCTTGGGCCACTACTGTACTGCTTCTTACCTGATACTGTGTAGGTAGATTTTTGTTTCGAACATGCGCAGTTTCTAATGTACGCCGATGACACTAAAATTTACCTGAATATAAGGAATAACACTGTTGGTGCGTACCTGCAGGTAGATCTTGATGGTATGGCACTATTATACTGACAATCGTATCAGTATGTTTATACTGATGTGTTTTTATTTTCTTTACCAGGAAAACATCCCACGAACTTTAAATACCAAAGTAATATTCTTGATGACAATTCTGAACAGTCTTCATAAATGCAAAAAACACATGTCAGAGACACAGAGTACATCGAAACTCACCATCAACACCGGCTGCGTGTCCGAGCCCAGTATGACCGTCCCTGCAGCCAGCCCCGAGCCCGACCTCGTCCATTTCCACGCCACTATCCGGAAGTCGTCCGAGGACTTCGATCCGTTCAGAATGAGCACCGGTAGAGGCAGATTTAGCACTTGGTCGCCGCCAGCGTCTGCTTTCGGTGGACTGTTTTTATCTGAACATCAAATTACATAGATCAAGGTCTACCATAGCTGATCGAGTTAGGGAAGCTAGCGAAAATAAACAATAAGTAGACTCGCAGCAATAAATCAGTGTTGTTGGTGTTATTTTTTAATGCTCCTCACTTTGTTAGCCTCAATAAAATCAACATCGTCAGCCCGTATTCGTCCACTGCAGTACTTAGGCCTCTCCTTTCATTGTGAACGCCACTGAGCCCGATTTTCGGCTCTCCTCATGCAGTCGCTGCCAGTAAAATATGCTATAATAAGATTTTAGTAATAGGATTCGGTGTTTCACTACGTGATAGAATCCGAAATGAGGAAATCCGTAGAAGAACCAAGGTTACCGACATAGCTCTCAGAGTTTGCAAGTTGAAATGGCAGTAGGCAGGCCATACAGTTCGCAGAACCGACAACTGCTGCGGAATAAAGGTTCTCGAATAGCGACTACAAACAAGCAAGCGAAGTGTGGGGAGACCCCCCACACGATGGACCGACGACATTGTAGCCATCGCAGGAAGTCGGTGGATGGAGGTGGCACAAGATCGCTCGTCATGGCGCTCTTTGGGGGAGACCTATGTTCAGCAGTTGACTTCTAAAGGCTGACATGATGATGATGAATAGGACAGATATAGGAAAGATCTATGTCTAATGCTATAGACCAATTAGGATACAAATACTAGACCAGCATTGGGACGCTGAATTAAAGAAATCAAAATGATAGAAAAAAGTTTATTCTTTTAGCAACAATTTGATGTTCATGACACCTCTTTTATTTGTAGATTTCACATGCTCCAGTATCTTTTAGATTAGTAATATATTCAATCATACCCAGAGAACACACAAAACAGACAACCATATACAATTATAATAAGACTCATGCATTTACTTCCGCACTCAGAAATGACAATTAATACTCAAAAAACCTCCAAAACAAAAACTAAAACGATTTAATGGTTAAATGACTTTTATAGACGTCTCTGAGAGCAGCAGTTTAGAACCATCCTAATGGAATATTAAATTAAATAGACTTTTAACATTTAATGTATTTTTTGCACTTACAGTAGACGAAGTAAAGTTGTCCCACCGTACTTGCCACGAAGTTGGTTGCGTGGTCAAAGCACAATACAGCTATGTACGTACAGCACGCGCAACGGATCTTGACTGCCCAGAAAACACGCTCATCAAACTTTTGGCATTATCATTATCTTCCCGTATAAGTGTATTGCTGGACTGGACATAGGCATCTCTCAAAGCACGCCGTTGATACCAACCTTCGTTTCCAACACTTCGCGTATTTCGTCGATCTAGCTAGTGGGAGAGCGTCTTTAACTACGTTGCCGAGTCACTGTCTCCACTCAAGAACAAGTTTACCCCAACGGTTATAGGTGAAACAATATAAAAACAACCCATTGAATTACATAAGATGACACTAACTTCAGAGCGGCCAAGATTAGTCGCGCGTATACACTTACTCTGCGTAACTCCAGAGCGGCCAAGATCAGTCGCACGTACACACTTACTCGCCGTAACTTCAGAGCGGCCAAGATCAGTCGCGCGTATACACTTACTCTGTGTAACTTCAGAGCGGCCAAGATCAGTCGCGCATACACACTTACTCTGCGTAACTTCAGAGCGGCCAAGATCAGTCGCGCGTACATACTTACTCAGCGTAACTTCAGAGCGGCCAAGGTCAGTCGCGCATACACACTTACTCTGCGTAACTTCAGAGCGGCCAAGATCAGTCGCGCGTACACACTTACTCTGCGTTACTTCAGAGCAGCCAAGATCAGTCGCGCGTATTCACTTACTCGTCGTAACTTCAGAGCGGCCAAGATCAGTCGCACGTACACACTTACTCGGCGTAACTTCAGAGCGGCCATGATCAGTCGCGCGTACACACTTAATCTGCGTAACTTCAGAGCAGCCAAGATCAGCCGCGCGTACACACTTACTTTGCGTAACTTCAGAGCGGCCAAAATCAGTCGCGCGTACACACTTACTTTGCGTAACTTCAGATCGCCAAAGATCAGTCGCGCGTACACACTTATTCTGCGTAACTTCAGGGCGGCTAAGATCAGTCGCGCGTACACACTTACTCACGTAACTTCAGAGCAGCCAAGATCAGTCGCGCATACACACTTACTCTGCGTAACAGTAACGGTCACGTTGTCCGTGGCCGAATTGCCGTTGTCGTCAAGCACCGTCAGCGAGAACACGTACTGCCCCTTGGTGAGAGCGGTGGCGTTTGCGACTGACTCGTTAAAGCCGACGATAGTCGAGTTACTGGGCCCCGCGAGGCATCGCCACGTGTACGCCACGATGCGGTGGTCGTCGCTTGATGCAGATCCATTCAGGATACTCCACGTTTGGGGCAGAGATATGAACTGGAATATGTTAAGTGACTGTTGGGTCCCAGTTTCCCGCATGCAGTAGTGTTTTACAGCAGTTTATTTAAGTGGACATTTTAAGGCTGCTTTCAGAGCAGTGCTTACGGACTGTCCAACTGCGGGCCGTTTGCGCAGAGCTCTACGTGGAGCGTGTTCCACACGGAGCAATCCGCGTCGCTGTAAATCGATGTTCTAACGCCACACGTGTCTCCGCTCCGAAGCTCTTTGCGGATGGTCCGCAGCTAATGCACACTGCTCTGAAACCAGCCTAAAGAGTGAGCGGGCCCCGCGCACATGCAGCTATTTTGTTAGTAGATATGTGTTTCATACGGGTTCCTGTAGAGTAGTTTACAAATCATTCATGGTATGTGTTCTTACTTAAACATAATTATTATAAACACAGTGTTTACACTTTAAAAAGGCTGAATTGTTATTCAATTACTACATTGTATATGTATTTGATGTTAGTTCCACTAGCGCCAACCTTAGTTTATTTTAATAATATTATAAACTTCCCATGTTAGCTGGAATCTAAGAAGGCACTTGCACAAAGCCTTGATCGTTCAAATATTTAGTAGTAGACATGCAGTCCCACAAAAAATTGGTGAAAACATGATCATCTAACGATCTATCCAATAAGCAACTGTTTGTATTACAGCTAAATAAATAAAATATATCAATAATTTTGAGTAACCATCCCATAACCTATAAAAATAGTCCTCAATTCGTAGGTCCTCAAAGATAACTTACTTAAACCGATAATAATACACATTAAATTAATCTTTACTGCTGAGTCAAAACGAGCAAATCTTCTGTACAATGAAGACAAATTAAAAAAAAAGTCTAGGTTACTTAAAATAGGTTACAGAACAAGAATATAATATTTTTCTGTATGTCTGTATGTTTGATTGTTTAAAAAGTGTCAATAACAAAACACCAAGTTACATATCAGTACGAAAAACTTTTATTCCGATTATCTGGTAGCTGCGCCCCGCGTTTTCACCCGCGTAATGTGTTATTCTAGAGTATAAGTTATCACCACTCCAAATTTCATCAAAATCCGTTCAGCCGTTAGAGCGTGAAGGTGTAACAAACACACACATACAAACTATCACCTTTATAATATTAGCGTTGAGGTCAGTACTCACCGCGTCGGGCCCGGCGTCGGCGATGGGCGGCGTGTTGGTGGGCGGCTTCACGAACACGTGCACTTCCGCTGTGGACGACTGCCCCGACGAGTCCGTCACTTTCAGCACGAATGTGTACACGCCTTCAGACAGATTCGACAGCTGGAACGATGCAAACACGCTGGGGGTTTAAATCCACACGGACTACTCAATGAAGTATAAACAAATTCAATTTCAAAGCCTACAAACTACATAATTTTATATTAGTATGGATGGTTTTTTAATAAATCAATCCGACAAGGCATATATAAAAAAAACAAATGAAAAAAAAATGATAAGATATTAGAGCGATGGTGGCCTAACGGTTCTATAGTGCAAATTAGAATCCAACGTTACCGGGTTCAAAACCTAGGCTCCGCACCAATGACTTTACTGAGTTATGTGCGGTTTTCCATCGCTCCGTGCTTCGGAGGGCACGTTAAGCTGTCGGTCCCGGCTGTTATTGATTAATAGCCATGTTAGATGCCATCGGGCGGCTTGACAAACTCTGACACCAGAGGCCAGCACTACCTCAAACGACAAACAAACAAACAAACATAAGATATTTTTACCCCCCGAACAATAGAGACGGGTGTTATAAGTTTAGGGTGTGTTGTGTATCACTGTGTCACTTAGTGTGTTTGTTTTTTTACAGACACACACACACGTATGCGTGTGGTGTGTGTGTTTGTGTGTGTCTGTCTGTGGTATCGTAGCTCCTAAAGGAATGGACCCATTTTGATACGGTTTTTTCTGTTAGTAAGCTGATGTGATCGAGATGGTTCTTAGCTATATGGGGGAGGGGGGAGAGGTGAAAAAAAGTGGGTGAGAATCATAGCTTCCAAACGAATGGACCGATTTAGATGTGGTTTTTTATGTTTCAAAGCTGAGGTAATAGAGATACTTCTTAGTTATAATGGGAGGTGGGGGGTCGGGGGTTATATACATTTGTGCTTGTATAGTTAAGTTAGGCCAGAGTTGTGCTCCGCGGTTCCGATTGTAGTTTCCTAATTTGTAAATATCTATGTTCTTTTGTACTACCAACTAATCCCTCGACATAAACGGATTTCAAGATATTGTTTCCAAATCTGTTTAACTGTCACTGCATGTCACATACGAGAGACATACACACGACAGACATGAGAATCCTCATTGTCAGAGCAAACATCAAAACTTTCATATGTATAATAGGCAAAACTTAAACTAAAAGAAAAAAGCCGTATCCATGTAATGTCGCTCATCAAGCTCTTTCATTTGATACCTATATCATGGGTTTCTATGGATATTATAAATCGCCATTTTGTGACGTCCGCCATATTGGATTTAGAAAGACGTCACTTTACTTATTGTGTTCAGCTCATCAAGCCATTTCATTTGATAACCATATCATAGGGGTTGCTGTGGAAATGATAAATCGCCATTTTGTAACGTCCGCCATATTGGATTAAAATGGCGGCATTTAAGTAATCGTGCATTGTCACGAGAACCAAACGTATTTGCCAAAATTCAGCCCGATAGCTTCAGTGGAAGTGAGTGAAATATTGATTGGAAACATAGATGAATATATTACTGGTTTGGAAAATTCCAGGACATACATACATACAAGTGAAGTTAAACAAAAGCTTATAAAAATAACAATAGGATGTTAAAAACGAAAACGGAAAGCCATCCTATGCACCAGCCTGATAAAAACTGATATGACACCAGAGCGTTTCGATAGTGTTTCCTGTTAATTATGTGTGGTACTTACATTATCTTTATCAATAGGTATCATTGGCCTCTAATAGTAGGTACCTAAACATAATTGATGCCTATTACTTCGATAGGATATCAATTTAATTAGGAAGATATTGATCGCTCTGATAGTTGAAATCTGTGACGAGTGTATGGAAGGTTAGAACAAACGTACCGAAATGCACGCGCTCAACGTGGTGTTCACCTACACTGCATTTGCGACTATATAATTATACTAGCTGTACCCGCGGCTTGGCACGCGTGGTCATTTAGGTTAAAAGTATCCTATGTGCTATACCAGGATCTAAAATACCAATATACCAACATTTGATCAAAATTCCTTCAGCCGTCAAACAGTTTTTTATTGATTGCTCGGCTTCTACTCATCGGATTGAAATACCAAGTACACCAGTTTCACCGCTCGCTTGCTACGCGCAGTATGCGCGCGGTAGTGCGCGTAGTAGGCGCGCGCAAGCAAGGTCGAACCCTAAGCTATCCAACAGTGAAAACCGCATCGCAATCGGTCCAGTAGTTTTTACGTGATGCACAAACAAACAGACAAACACGATTTAAAAAAATGAATTCTTGTTCTTATTTTAAGTTACCCTGGAACATATTTTTTTATTATCTTCTTTGTACAGACTTTTTCGTTGTTATTGCTTTATTATAAGTATAGGTAGATTTATATCATACTAGCTGCGCCCACCAGTTTCACTCGCGTGGAATATGATGATGATGAAAAGTAGCTTATGTGTTAATCCAGGATATAAGCTATCCTGGTACCAAATTTCATTCAAATCCGTTCAGCCATTTGAGTGTGAACGAGTAACAAACGATACTTCTGACGATAGATAGATGGCGCTAATGGGTATTTATGCATTTTATTACTTTTGGAATGGTCTGTTAGTTCTAATGTAAGGAGTTCTGCATCGCGCATACGAGGTTTTCCGCTCGTGAGTATACATTTTTAAAACTCTATGCTCTGATTGACACTGTTACGACAGTGACTACACTCCTCTGATATATAATATTACAGTGATTTATTTTTGTTGCAAGAATTGGTAGCTTCAAACATGCATAATGAGAGGAACAACTCAACTTATTAAGCAAGAGTCCGGCGGAGGGTGAATTTTCCATACAAACATAATACCAAAATCATTTGTAATTGGAGCATATTTCCACAGTGATATGATATTATTCGGATTCGGATAGTGTTTATCTAGGTTCCCAACTGTATTTTGTTTTCAAAATGCTTCCCTAAAACGAAATATAAGCAAATATCGCATTTTCCTTATTTATATGTAAAATGGAATATTCGCTTATATTTCGTTGCAGGAAAGTATTTTGAAAATAAAATACAGTTGGGAACCTAGATAAACACTTTTCGAATCCGAATAGTATCATATCACTGTGGAAACATGCTCCAATTACAAATGATTTTGGTATTACGTTTGTATGTAAAATTCATCCTCCGTCCACTCTTCAAAGAAATTAAGTTAAACATCAACAAAACGGCAAAGGCGAGGACCTAAGCGAGGACAAAACCCAGGGTTTTGGACTCAATGTCCTACAAATATAAAATGGTAGGTAAGATAGATAGATAGATAGATAGATAACTCTTTATTGTACACCACATAGAACAAAAAATACAATAATAACTAAAACATTTATACAAAATAAATGGGACAATATATTTTTTATTATCTCATTGAATACATAACCCACCCACCCACATCCCAGATATAAATATATTTTTAGAATAACTAAATAATTGTACTGTTATATATTTAGATTATGAGTAAAAACTAGAATTTTTAAACCGACCCTAGTTCTTTCTCACGCTGTGTTCACTCTGGTGGAGCTAGCTAGCGGTTGTTTTAAACCGACCCTAGTTCTTTCTCACGCTGTGTTCACTCTGGTGGAGCTAGCTAGCGGCTGTTTTATTATATACAGAGGGGATTGAACATTATAAAATCGGTTTTTGCTTATGAAATATTATATGAATATAGGAAAGTTACGTAAGATAAATCTGCCTAAACATACTAAAATAGTTAAAATGAGCGATTACAATAACATTATAAATATGAACGCAACATTGTTTCATTATCAGTCCTGAATTCCTGATAATGCGTTTGTACATAAATTAATGACATTATTACTTTTTCCGTTTGGTGCTGGAGATCTTCCAGTATACGGCGGAGGTTATTAATTTTTATCAAGTTTTTTTTGGGTCATTATAAAATTTTATGTCGGAAAAAGCGTATAAAAACTTGACTATATAGTATCTTTATACACAAAACTATAAATCTGACAGCCCTGGTGGAAAGATAAGTTCCAGAATGCTAGCTTCATTGCCACGGTGAATTTTGCTATACTATTTTTTTTAAGCCCCTAAATTTCTTGGCCGCCGCCCCGCGGATCCAAAGTTTCAACCCCAAACGGCGCAAACATGTAACCCCCCTGTCTATGCTCCCGTATTTGCGCCGCTTGAAGTTTCTGCTTTGTTTGCAGCGCCCGCCAGCCTGAATTTTGTCCCTGGAAGATGAGACGGCGCCAAAGTATCAACACAAGTTGCATCCTAAACTAAAGGCCGTCCCATATTTACACGACTGCCCAAAAAAAGGAGTGTTTTTAGCATTCATGTATGTTTGTATGTTTGCATGTGAGTTACTTTATTCCACCATAACTTTGAAATGCCTTTGAAATCCCCCCGAGTAACATAGGCTGCATATTTTTTTGAAAAAAAAAAAAAAAAAAACAATGTGGCATTATAGCTCCATTCAATTGCAAAGAAAACCTTTGACTTTTACAATATAGGTATCAAATTGAAGGCCTTGATAAGCACATTCCAATAGTATATAATTTATTGGCATAACTTCATTTTTGGCAGGGCAGGCGTGTTTTTTTAGCTTTTAAGCTAGTTCAAAGAATTAAAGTCTTATCATCAGGCTCTACGGCTGACTTCATGCAAACTAGCGTGTAAAAAATATGTTTAAACTTTTATATCATTCAACTGATTTAGTACTGAATTATGAAATTTGTATCACATCAAAATTTACCATATTCCTATTTCGAAAAGACAGAGAAATGATTAGTAATAGAATATAAAAATCAAAGATAACTCTAGTCTAAGCTGATAACGTTGATTGGTGATAGATCCCATCACTAAATGATGTCAAATATAGCAATAGAAACAGATTTTTATTATTAAGACCATCGGAAAGGTATTTTTTGTTTTTAGCTATATCTTTTCCACAAATAAATAAAAAACAAAATGTATATACAAATATATCCTACTAGCTGCTCTGTCCTACTCCGCCCGTAGATTTTACGTTAATCCACATTGCGTTTAAAAATAGTATATATTAGTAGTTTATGAAACGGTTGCATAACAACTAATTATGTGCCGTTTCATACACTACTTTATCTACACTCATGCAATAGGAACTTACTGTTAATGAAAAATAAACGTAATATTTTCTTATTTTTTCTGGTTAAAGCTCGTTCGTCATGCTCGTTGCTGTTTCCGTGTTGTCAGGTGGAGTCAAATTCATTTAACCACACCCGGTGGGAAAGTACTCTAAATATTGGAGATAGCAAATTTTACTCAAAGGAAACATTCATTTATTTTTAAAAAGAAACGAATCTGCATTAAAAGATTTTCGAAAACTCGCTTGCCACATTCGGGAATCGAAACGGCTTTAACCGAAAAAATTATATTCATAAGAATCAAATCTCTCTAACAAACATTATAAATAAAATAAAAGAAAATCCATAAAATTTAAACTTATTTTAATTGAACAAAAAAAAGGGTAAACTAACTAATTAGTTGCTCCAAATGAGCTCCATTTTATTGGATGCACAAATTTGTTCTTTTAATAAAGAGAAGATAAATTATTTAATAAAGAGTTTATTTACAAACACGTGCAAATTGAAATCTAAATAGTTCTTCGTCATTTGAATAAATAAGTGATGTCAAAGATATTTGTTAATAAAGTACGAGTACTAACATAAGTAATCTGATCGACCTTTGAGTAATACTACTTTATCTTGTTCCATTTAATTTATAAGTTTAGATTTTATGGTTTTAATTTTATTTAATTTACCATATTTGTTAAAGAGATTTGATCCTTATGATTGACCCTATCGATTGATGCCATAAAGTACAGGATGTATTTATTTCGGATTTTAGCTGGTTCGATTACCGAGTGTGGCAAGCGAGTTTTCATAAATGTTTGAAGCAGATTGGTTTCTTCTTAAAAATAAAGGAATGTTTCCTTTGAGTAAAATTTGCTATCTTTCGTATTTAGAGTACTTTCCTTCCGGGTGTGGTTAAAAAATTCCACCTGTATGTAGATGTGCCCGCGTAGTCAACATTCATGAGTTTTTTTTTGATCGGAACCCTAATTCTTTTCAAAAATAAAAGAAGCCTAAGTGACTCCTTATAACATCAGACATCTGCCAGTGAAAGTCCCATAAAAAAGTCGAATTTTTATTATTTAATATAGATAATGCATAATACGATACCTGAACGTAGTAAGGGGGGACCGTCCCCGAAGCGGAATGAAGGTCGAGTGTGCGAGAACTAAATTTTTCACCTCATTTTTTTTCTTAATTTCACCCTTCCGTATCCGGGACGGGTCGCTAGTGTTGTATAATAGAGTGATAACGAGTTGGTCACGTTTGTGATACATCCCGTATACTCAATACTGCTCTTACGCGTAATGGCTCTTTTGCATAAGGGCCCTTTGGTACCTGTAAGTATGGCGAGTGCGTGTTCTGCATGTCGACCGCCTTGTTGTCGTCTTCCGCAGACTTGATCCACTCCCACCAGGTGATCTCGTGGTGGTCGGTCGAGAGGGAGTCGTTCAGCGTCAGTTTGTTGTTAGTACCTGTAAGTATGGCGAGTGCATGTTCTGCATGTCGACCGCATTGTTCTCGTCCTCCGTAGACTTGGTCCACTCCCACGAAGTGATCTCGTGATCGTCGGTCGAGAGGCAGCCGTTCAGCGTCATGTTGTTGTTAGTACCTGTAAGTATGGCGAGTGCGTGTTCTGCATGTCGACCGCCTTGTTCTCGTCCTCCGTAGACTTGGTCCACTCCCACGAGGTGATCTCGTGATCGTCGGTTGAGAGGGAGCCGTTCAGCGTCAGGTTGTTGTTCGGGAGGTAGATGATCACGTCCTGACCTGCCGATTTGAGGAGGTATTCTAAGCTTTTACACAAAGTATAGTTATGTAAATTGCACTCAAAAACATATTTATAATCTACTATTTTATTTTTAAAAGGACCGAAACCATTTAATATTATGACTTAAAAAGATCTAGGTTGATGTAGGTCACATACTATCTTTGAGCTCCAATATTTAAGAAACGCGACACTTGAGGACACGGAGTGTTCTTAAATTTTTAAGATACATCTAGTTTGATGTAGGTCACATGCTATCTTTGAGCTCCAATATCCCAGAAACGCGACACTTGAGGACTCTAGTGTTCTATATTTTTTTTTTAGAAAGATCTATTTTAATGTAGGTCACATGCTATCTTTGAGCTCCAATATTTAAGAAACGCGACACTTGAGGACACGAAGTACTCTTAAATTTTTAAGATAGATCTAGTTTGATGTAGGTTACATGCTATCTTTGAGCTCCAATATCCCAGAAACGCGACACTTGAGGACTAGTGTCCTCAAGTGTCGCGTTTCTGATACAAATACTTTAGGACCTGGAACTACACAAAGCATACTTTTCATCATCATCATCCAAACGGATGAAACTGCGGTGCAGCTAGTATTTTATCATTTGCAAAATAAACAGTATTTTTTGACCCAATTTTCATGAAACAAATATGAAATTACCCAAAGAGTATTTAATGAATGGACACTCTACCTGCATTAGCTTCAGGTGGATAATCCGTGTGATTCAACACGGTAATGTTAGCCGTCGTGGAATTCTTCACGTGGTCTGAGTCTTCCACTGACAGTTTGAAGGTATAGTTGCCGGGCTGCTTGAGATCTTTGAGGACTAGGGTGGGCCCGTCTAGCAGGGGAGGCTGGTACCCGATTGGCCCTGAAGTGAGGTCCCAGTGCCAAGATATGATTGCGTCATCATCCTGAAGAAGAAAGGATTTTAGATAATTTTATAGTGAACCGGGAGAACGGTTTCAAGATTGCTGCGTTTCATGGAATTGAGTGTTCGCGGTTTAAGTCGGAATCTGCAGATGTCGTTTGTGTTGTATGTCGTGAAAATCCTGTGTTGTTACAAAACTAAGTGGGGGTAGTTGGTTGAAGCCGCGGTCATCAGGTTTGTCACCTCTGCATCAATGTGATGGCATTATGACCCTAGCTCACGAAAGCGTCTGCCCTCTTTTATTGCCTACTAAAATAACAATTAGAAAATGAAAAAAAAACTAATTAAAGACACATCAAAAGCATGTCAGGAGCAGCGCAGGTTGAAGTCGATCCCCCGCAGGGAACGGTATGAACCACGATTCAATGAGCACGGGCCGCCCAGCCCGACTAGCCTGCGACGTGCGGGCCCTACGTTTGAACTGCGGGCCTTCAAACTGGATAGCACCGCGGGAATGCTTTAGTCGGTCGCGGCGCGCGGGTGCGTCGGTCAACGCGCGTGCGCCAGCGCCAGCCTATTGTAACACTAACACTATAACCGTCCCGCTGAACGCATTTCTAATACAGGCCCGTCGACAAAGCGCGTTGAAACATATTCCGAGCTACGCCCCACGCTGTCTTTGACGAGCTTTTGGTTTGCAGAGCCCTTAACTGAGCTACTGAATAAAAAGGCCTAACAAACCATATCTATTTCTAATGCGGGCCCGTTGTAAAAACGCGTTGAAACATATTCCGAGCTACGCCCCACGCTGTCTTTGACGAGCTTTTGGTTTACAGAGCCCTTAACTGAGCAACTGAATAAAAACGCCTAACAAACCATACCTATTTATAATGCAGGCCCACCGTCAAAACGCTTTGGATCATATTCCGAGCTACGCCTCACGCTGTTCTTGACGATCTTTTGGTTTACAGAGCCCTTAACTGCTACTGAATAATATAGTTAAATATAGTTAATAAGTTTAATAAGTTTTTAAGTTTTAAATAGTTTTTTTTAACTGAATTTCACTTTTTTATTGCATTGTCACTTTTTACGATTCAAAGTATTTTATAATTTTTTCTTCCTTTTTTTAATTGCTTTTTCACTTTTTACGTTCTTTTTTTATTTTTTGTTGCTTTCTCATCGGTTTGTGAGCTACACTGAAAGTTTCAGCCGGATAGCTAATCGGGAAGTGCTTGAAATTTGAATTGCAAGATTCCAGGACAAACAGAAATACATAGATACATACATACAAGTGCAGTTAAATAAAAGCTTTAAAAAAGGCTTAACAAAGCATACCTTACTAGCACTACCATCCAATACAGCCATGGAGTTAGGAAGTTTGACCGTCTGCGTCTGCGGCGTGATGACTACCATGGGAGGCGTGTTGATCCTCTGGGGAGGCAGCACCGTCACGTTGGCGTAGCCCTCGCCGTAGGAGCTGGTGCCGTTCACCGTCAGCTTGAAACGGTACTGGCCTTCCGTCAGGTCTGTCAGGGTGACGGTTGCGCCGTTCTGGTTCATGTTACCTGGGCAGTGACGCAAAATATGGAGGGAAAAGACGCGGTGGATAAGCTATGAAGATGCCCCATACAAGTTTCGGGGAACCAATAATGACGACAGAAGCTAGAATTACCCCAATTATGAAATAAATAATTAGTACATTACTGCCGCGGTCTGTAATAACTGCGTTGCTGGCAGCGACGATGATGGCCGAGAGAGTAGCTAAGCCTTGATGGCCAAGCTGGCCAAGCGCAGGCAGCAAGGGCTGCAGTGATGGCCAAGCTTGAAGGCTAAGAGCTTAGAAAAGCAAAGCTCGAGGCCATCATAGCGTGGCCAGCATTGCGGAACAAGGCTTGTATAGTGCTTTACTCAAACGATGTGAGTAATTTAAATAAAACTAGCACACCATTTAAAAATGTATGTAACCGCCGAATCACAACAACAACAAAAACAAAACAACAACAACAAAAACAACAATAATAGCTAAGAACCATCCAGATCTCATTGGAGCCCAATGACTTTTCTAAGTTATGAGCGGTTTTCCATCGCTACATGCTTCAGATGGCACATCATCATCATCAATAGCCTGCATTAGTTAGTTCACAGCTGGACATAAGCATCTCCTAATGCGCGCCACTGAGCTCGATGTTTGGCTCTTCTCATGTAAATGCTGCCAGCTACTTTGCGTAAATCGTAGCCCCATCTGGCCGGAGGGCATTCTACACTACGTTTGCCTATACGTGGTCTCCACTCAAGAACTCGTCTACCCCACTTGTTATCGGTTCTTCCTGTGACCGGCCCATTGCCACTTCAGTTTGCTAATTCTCTGAGCTATATCGGTGACTTTCGTTCTCTGCCGGATCACCTCGTTTCGGATGCGATCCCTTAGAGAAACTCCGAGTATAGCCCGTTCCACAGGCTGAGCGACCTTAATTCTGCGGACCAGTCTCACAGTCAGTGGCAGTAATTCGGTCATTTTACTCCTTAAACTAAAAAAAGACTATATTTCTTCAAATGTGATTCAAACCTTGTCGACTTCGTAACAAGGTCTTTTTGCCCCTGGCATATATTCTTAACTTAAGAATATATGCCAGGGGCTTATATTCTTAAGTTAAGCTGCACCGCTTAAAATAACGTAATGACAACAGGTTTTTAACACGCTGTCTAACAGGGCTTGGATAAAATCGGGACTCTCGCCGCTTGGAAACAAAGTTGATTTTACGCTGTGTAGCGTAGACAACACGCTACTTAAATAAAAAACAATAAACCTATAACTAGCAATACAAAACAACAATTCGACAAGTTAAAGTAGGAATAAACAAGACAGCACATAAACAACTAATAGAAACGCATCTTTATAATAGTAAAACTAGAATTATAATTGCATATTGTTCAATATACTCACATATTAGAATGTATCTTCGTTTTTGGAGTAAATAAACAACAGACAAGCCATTCTGTTATTGTTTGTTGTTAGAATCTATCAGATGACGACATTGAAGTCGCACATAGTTGATTGAAACAGTACTATCGTTCGTATTTGGTGAATACCAGCGAAAGCAGACGATCGGGTACATAAAATAGATTATCGTACGTTGTTTACTTACATGATATAATCCTGTAAATCAGAGTTCCAAAAACGGTAGTCATCTTCAGAGGTTATAAACACTTCGATAAATATAACACGTCCATGCACTACGGATCACGACTTTATAACTCTCAATAGGTCAATTGATTGAGATATGTACAAAGGGAACAAGGAATAACTGGGAATCAGATAATAAATAAATAATTAATTAGCTGTCAAAGCAAAAGGGCGCGTTCCGTTGTTCGGCACGGTCCCGCAATGTCAGCAAATAGAAAATAAAATTAAACAAACCAATTAAACGAAGCAAATAAACCGCGTTTTGTTTAGCTGTCAAAAATAGTTAAAGAAACAGTAAATAAACAACTTTAATTTCGATGGTGAGAAATCTTAAAAAATAAAAATAAAACAATATAATCATTTCCAAAGCCCATGTGTAAGCGCTGATCGGTTTCCTGATGAAACGAAATGTTATTCGGATAGATTTTGCTAACTTGGAAGCAAACTTAGATCCGGCTACAGAAAGGAACAGGCAATGGAGGCGAGAGGCGTAAATCTTTTTTTCGTGCTGGAGAGCCCAGTACCAGGACTGACAAGTTTTTTCGGTGGCGTTTTCAAAGTCTCGAATTCTAAAGAAACGTTGTGTCTATTCATTCACAGCGGGTTTTCCCCCCGGGATTGAGATATACCACGACTGAGATTTTCCCCCGGATTGAGACATTACACGACGGAGGCTTCTTCCCCCGGATTTAACTAGAAAGGCGCCGTGTCGCGATACGCCACGACGACATTATACCCAACGATACCTGCCACGTTCTTGGAATGCGGTATCGTATTGGCATGTTTATGCATATATTTCATTAACTGGAGTGTTGAACTTTGGTTCCCCACCGACCTGCTGGACACCTGCAACGCCTGAGGGGTCTAGCCTGGCTACCTCTCACGCGAATCGGACATTGCTGAAACGTCGGATGGAGAATTACCTTCACTAACATAACGGCTAAATCTTATAGAAAAAGGTAAATAAGCCGGCAATTCATCACTTGTTATGTTAGGGTAAATACTTAATTTTGTCAGTTCTATATCGACCCTAGTTATAACAGGGTAATCTTAGATCTTAGTATTTCTTAGCTGCTGAGTTGGATCTGCAGGCAAGGGTTCTTTATATTTTAAGTAAACAGGCAAAGTTAAATCAAAAATAGTAAATATTGTATTGGTGAATTTAAATTGCATGTTTTGTCTTCCACTATTACATGCTAGCTGTATGTTTTATCTTCCACTATTGTACCCACTAGCTAGTACATTACCGAACGGTCTTGATCCAATAGTTCTTGAAGCTCGTTCCGGTCTAAGTTTATCCAGGTAATTTTATTAATTTCAAAGTAGTAACGAGTATTTTAAGTTTTGAGTGATTCCGAAGAAAGATATAGCGGCCTCGCGTTTAAAGCGACCGGATGGGGTAAGAATCCCGACTCACCCCACTCTTGGTGTGACTCACCCCGTTTTATTTTTATTCTCTTTATTCTCAAAATTACTTTTCATTGACTTAAGCGAATACCCTAACGGCGTTAGACACCGGACCAACTATCCATCAAAACAAAAACTAATCCATCACATTTTTCTATTTTTTTCGTTACAGCTGACAGGCTTTAGTGATATTTTAGTGATTTAGAAATAGATGCCAGGGGCAAAAATACCTTGTTACGAAGCCAACAAGGTTTAAATTACATTTTAAGAAATTAAGTTTAGTTCAGGGTATGTCCAAATCGCTACCAGTGTCCACGTTTCGGCTTCGTATGTTATTACGGGTAGAACGCACTGGTTAAATACTTTCATCTTTAGGCGCTGTGTGATGGGCGATGAGAAGACATGACGAAGTTTCTCAAATGCTGCTCAGCCCAGCCGAATCCGCCTATCAGCTTCCCTCTTTTGTCCTAGATAGACATACTCCTGCCCAAATTAGAGGCATGCCACTGACGACTACTGGTCCGTGTAATATGTTGATTTATCATCAATTTTGTTTTGTCATTGTACATGTGGAGGCCGAGACGTCGGGAGGCATCTGCCAGGCTGGCCAGCATTTGTTGCAACTCTTGCAGCGACTCCGCCATAAGGACGATATTATCTGCGTAACTCAAGTGTGAGATGTATTCGCCGGTTATGTTGATGCCCATTACATTCCAGTCAAACATCTTGAACATAACTTCCATTGCGTTGGTAAATAGTTTCGGGGATATTACACCCTCCTGTCTTAATCCACTGAGCAATTGGATTTGTTCAGTTTGCCGGTCCTGGACGGACATCGTAGCAACGTCATACAGGTATCTCAACACTTGAATATATCGCCAGTCTACTTGGCGTCGCTGCAAAGAGTCCAGAACAGACCAGGTCTCGATGGAGTCAAAGGCCTTCTCGTAGTCCACTAAAGACAGACAAAGCGGCCGATTATACTATTCTGTCTTCTGCATAATCTGGCGCACTGTGTAAATGTGGTCTACGGTGCCATATCCTCTGCGAAACCCGTTCTGCTCGGGAGGCTGGAATTCGTCAAATCTACGCGCGAGACGAGTGGTGATGACTCTTGAGAATAACTGACGTGACTCAGGAGTGAGATGGGTCTATAATTCTTGAGAAAGGTTTTATACCGTTTCTTGAAAAATAGTACTACAGCACTCTTGTGGTCCACGCAACTTGGTCCAGTTGATGACGGAATTAAATAAAGCCTGTATGTAGCTCTCTAAGGATAGGAGAACCTCCTGCTTTTAAGAGCTCAGAGGTAATACAGTCCTCACCGGGGGCTTTTCCATTCTTCAGTTATCTCAGGGCCATCTCCACCTCTTCCAGGCTGACATCTGGCAGCTCATCGGTGTAGTGGCGGGTCAGTGTGGCTCTTGAATCCTCACTAGGGATTTCCTGTTGAGGAGCATGTGGAGCAAATAATAGGCCATAGTAATCCTCGATCTCGGCGAGAATATCCGGTTTGGACAAGGCGGTTTTACCATCAGCTGTTTTTAGCTTTATCCGATGACTCCTCCCAAGTTGCTGCACGAAAACCTTGGACCCTCATTTCTGCTCAATTGCCTTAGGCGTAATAATTGTATAAGGCGGGCATTGCAGCACCGAAGGTCACGTTACGTCAGTTTCGTGATTTTCTTGTTGAGTGTCACAAAAAACACTTTCTGACAAAAAAGCCTTAGCATTTTCCCGTCTTTGTGCCATTAACCGAAGTCTCGTGTGAAAGCTTGGATTTCTGACCCTTACGCTACAGACTACAGAATTTACGGCCCTCTTCAGTGAGAATTCTCACCACCGTGCTAAGACCCTCGTTAATGTCATTTGTGATTTCCACGGCAACAAATCGTTTCTCAAGATTTCTTTGAATTTGTTTAGACCCAACTATGGTTTGCAGCTGATTAGGTTGGAGCGTAGACTTTATAATACGGATTCGCTCAAGCTTAAAGTCGATACTCAGAGTGCCTCGGCCCATTCGGTGATCACTTCCGGTATTAAACCTATTCATCACAGAGACATGTCTGAATATATGCTTTTTGTCCCTCTTGATAAAGACGATCTCATTTTTAGTAACGCCATCGGGGCTTCGCCACATTATCTTTCTCTTCAGAAAGCATTTGCCCTCTAGCCCGATTTCAGGGTAATTGTGTCCCTTTCCGGATTTCACGCAATTCTAAAATATGCCACCTGATGTTCTCCAGTTCTACTTCCAGCTGCGCCATGTGTTCGTCCAGGCGTAGAGTGCGTCCATTAAGCCCGGGGATTCTTAGCACCCCCCGCCCTGCTGTTACTATGACAGTAATAGCAGAGCTACCGGGAACTGGGGCCATTTTTTTGTGGTGCTTATCATTAGGAGGATATGCCGATCGCAGGGCGCAGCTTCTCGCACTTGTGACTCTGCTGCCCGTCACCGGTCTGTGCCATTTAGCTGCGCAGATTTGTCGGTCGCCAGAGCCTCTATCATTGTTCGGCAGCAGCAGGTGCGGTTGGCTTGGAGCATTGGGATGTGATTGTACGCCCTTACACTCCCTGGTTGTTTTGCACCTAATTTATAAATGCAGTCCACACGCCCAAGGAGCTGTGCCTTATCTTCCCACTTTTAATGAGATCTATGATAATAAGTAAGGATCCAATTTAAAGTGCCTACATACTACAAACACACCTATATGGTACAAAGTTGTTACATTTCCGTACTTACCTGTAAAGCCACCTTTAGGCTGGTCAACTAAAGTCCATACGTAGTTGTAGTGGCTCATTGTTGCTTTTTCATCGGGTATTGTGTAAGCTGCTAAAGTTACTTCATTGTCTGGCAGTTGAACCTTCCATGAGAGACCTTTTCATTAGCTTGATAACAAAATTATAAACAACAAACTGTGTGCGAATAGTTGCAATGTTTTCAAACAGGGACCGCAGAAGTACTCCATGACGGGGGGGACACTTCTCCAGCTAACAGAAGTTTGCCCCAGGATAATGGGACAACCTTATCAAATTATTATATTGTCATCGTTCCTTGATAAGTGTGCTAAGTTTCAATTCAATGTGAAGTTTTGAAGTGGGTGAAAATTACTTTCAAAATTCCGTTACAAAAAAACATACATACAGGTGGAACTAATAAAAGCGTGATAAAAATATTCTTATGCTCTGGACCCTGTTTCATAAAACTTACAATTATAGTTTACCATTACAATTTAGTGTACATTGATGCATATGTTAGAGTGTTACGTGTAAATATGAATTTTGCTAGAAGATAAAATTCAGTCTACACTAAATTGTAATAGTAAACTACAATTGTAAGTTTTATGAAACAGGGCCCTGCTCTCTCCGCCAATTTTTCTTACGTACAAGTGCTTTTTCCTTTAAGAAATAAACAAAGCTCTGTGAAGGATACCTTTACCAGATAGTAAAATTGGAGGGGGCGCGGCGCCCCCCGTTTCAAGTTTAAGGGGCCCCCTCTTCCGCGGTCCCTGTTTTCATATAATAATGTAAAAGTTAACTAGACAAGGTTACCTGTTTAGATAAAATAGATACGGTCAATGTTTGAACGGCCTTCGGCGAAGAAGATTCCGTTTTCAAAGCTTCACTTTTCACATCATCATCATCCTTTTTAACAGCATCTATTGGTATTGTGGGCCCTTTCGAAAAAGGTCTGACAGAATTAATGCAGGATCCTTGGGCGTTTTCTTCAGTGCCAGGTACGCATTTGCAGATGCCGTTACGAAGTTTAAGTCCTAGTGGGATGCATTCGGAGTTGAAGGGACAGTAACCGACACCTACTTCACAGGTGATCTTGTCTAGAAAGTTTGAGGAGTCCATAATCATGTCACTGTCGCTATTGTCTTGGTACAAAGACCGGGAATCGTCGTCTTCGATTGGTAAATTTTTGATAAAGTGCGAGAGAAAGTTGGAACTCTCGTCTTCACTGAGGATGTCATTGCGACGGCTTGTGTATGGAGAATACATTGGCTCCTCTTCAGGTGAAAAGTTAACTGTCTCTTTTGTACCAGATTGGTCTAGTATGTCTGACCAGTTTTCTGTAATAAAGGAAACATCTTCATAAATTGTATTCTAGATGGAGTGAAATCTTATTTGTGTGACTTACTGCTCATGGTAGTGCTCTTACTTTTAGTGAAGCACTTAGTATATGTTTGTATTGTTTAGATTATGTAAATTAGCCATAATGTGAATTTTAGTTTTATGTGGTTAGATTATTGATTAACCATCTATTAGCCTTTATGGAAGTGGAATTTTGGCTTCGTCATGTTCTAGCGAGTTATGGTCGGCTACAGGAGAACATAATGCAACACATCTGTGTCTAATGTCTATAGATATGTGATAAAAGAATGCTTTATAATGAAGATTTACTAATTTTTTTGAATTACTTGTTCTTTAGATATTTAACCTGTGGACGAGTGTGTTTTTCGAGTTCTTGGGCTATTTATTAAATAAAGAATGATAAAAAGTTTGCCATACACAAAATCTGTACTTGAAGAAGGTAAATGAACCAAAAAACACTTATACTTTTCTAATTTTTTGCAAAATTTGCAAAAATAACCTCATATATCCCATACGGAATACCGATAGTCGACAGGTAGGTCTATTATATAAAGACAATTTTTTCTAGGTATATTTTATGAAGCACAGAGTAACTGTATTGATATTAAACAAAATAATTTAACATTTCTATTTCAGCATAATTTAGCAAAGCAGCGTCAACAGTATAATAAAACAAGTATAATGTGAAAAAGCATTCAATGACCTAGTTTGCTATAGGTATAAACATTCCATATTATATTTGTTTATCTTTATTGCAACACTAACAAATGTAATTGATGCAAAACGAATCGATTATACAATATGCAAGGTTGAACTGGTCAAATACTTGCAGTAGACACAAGCACTGCAAATTGATATAGGTACTAAGCTGCAAAATAAGGAATAGGTACCTAATACATTTTTAGTTTCATCTATTTGATCTCAATTCTTACCATTAGGTAACACTGGCTTCACAAGTATCATGGAAACATGTGACTCCCACTTGCGGCTGCCAGTTCTCAGCAGCGGCAGACAAAGTTCATCGCTGGCACATTCCACATGGTAACATCTTGCATCCACAATGAACACAATATTGCAAGAATCTGAGATGCAACAAGACATCACGCATTGCCTCAGACCCTTGAGAACAGATTTTTCTGTGAAATTACCCGCTGTCAAGTTCCCTGAAGAAGAAAATTAGCAAAATTAAATTGCTTTTTGAATGTACCTAATGAATTCAACATCAAATCTGCAGTGTTCCCATACTCATAGTGTATCAGACCAATTTTAACCATAGGTGACCACTGGTTTAGCAAATACTATAATTATTACGAAATGGACTTACCAACTGGTGCATAATTAACAAAATTCTTAGGATACAACTTGGGACACTTATTGCTCTCATATTTCTCACTCCAGGCTTTGTTGTACTGAGATAATGATATTTTCACGTTCACAGAAATTATCAAAAATAAGCATAACCAATTATTCATTATTATTTGAACAAAATCTTTACGTTTGATCAAATTAACTTAGAACCAAAGCGGAGTGCACAATATTAACTTATTTTTATTATTTAGGAATGTAGTTGCGTGGGAGTACAGATAACTACTTGATATTGCATGTACATGTAGTTATTTTTACAGTAATGAATTACAGAAACCACATATCAAATATTTTTACGGTACATACAAATTTTGATACAATTTTATTCTTCTCCTGACAACAAATCAAACAAATCGATGTTGACTTTTGACAGTTTTGACTTCAATGACAGTAACAGTTAACTTGACTTGACAGTTGACATGACGAGATGTCATAAATAGCTTCAAGGAAGTAATCAACTAAACTTTTGAAAAAGAAACCACTACTCGACACAAGGTGGCTCTAGCGCAAGATATATTCGGCGTGAACATACTTAGAAAAAATAAAAAACTGAGGAGATGTGGGGGAAGGTTTGGGTTATTCCCTTTCTCCCCGCCAGCTTTGTCCCACTATGGAATATATTATTTGACAGTGGGGAGAAAGGTAATAATTGAAAAAGTAATCTCTTTCTCCCCACTATGAAATCCTTGATATCTCCATAATTGCTCTTACTGAAAATAATGTTTGCATCATAACAAGTCTAGTGGGACATTATATAATACCTGAGCATAACACGCGCCAAAGCTACGTAGATAGTACTGGAATACCGGTGTGGGACCTGGGAGATCGCAATAAAACGTCTTGTGGTCCTTTAATTTTGTATATTTACTTTTCGTTGATAGGCGCAAGTTGTGCGAAGCGCGCCAGCCAAAAAAGTATTGCCATATCATTTCAATTTACAAATTATCCAGACTATACAAATCAAATGTCCACAGACTAAATATAGCAGCTTAAAATATTAGACATAAAAATAAAGGCGTTCTCGTACGCCACACCGGTTATAACCGCTTTTATGCTCAATTGGATAATTAATTTGATTATTCGCTTTCTCCCCACTACTATGATAGGTATATTTTTTGATTCCATAGTGGGGACAAAGAGAATACTTTTTCGATTATTACCTTTCTCCTCACTGTCAAATAATATATTCCATAGTGGGGAGAAAGGCCATACATTTTTTATTTTTTTCTTTCTCCCCACTAGTGGGACAAAGCTTGTGGGAGAAAGGGAATAACCCGAAGGTGTGGGGCGATGTGAGGGAAGGTTTGGGGAGATGTGGGGAAGGTTTGGGGAGATGTGGAGGAAGGTTTAGGGAGATGTGGGGGAAGGTTTGGGAAAGTGAGGGAAAAGTGGGGGAAAGTGAGGGGAGGGTAGGGGGAAGTGGACGAATGGTGGGGGATGTCGGGTTAGGGTGCGTCAAGTGAGGAAGGTAGTTAGGGTGCGTCAAGTGAGGAAGGTAGGGCAGGTGGTACGAAGTAAGGGAGACGAAAGAAAGGGTGGGAGAAAGAGGAAAGGGTGGGGGGGGAAATAAAAAATGGTGAAGGAAGGTTGCAGGGAAATAAAGGAAGGGTAGGAAGAAAGGGGGAAGGGTGAGTGAGAAGAGTGGGGGAAGAACGTCAATTTTACTTTCATACCATCCTTCTCTCATTCTTCCACACTGCCCCTACCCTTCATTTCCGTCTTCCTCTACTTCACACCACCTGTCTCACTTCCCGCACCCTTCTCCGATATCCAACCAATTGTCCACTTCTTAATATCCTCCCCTCACTTTCCCCCACCTTCCCTCAATTCCCCAAACCCTAATCCCCCCACATTTCCCCAGTTTTTTTCTTTTAAGTATGGCCACACCGAAAGGTAACAATCGCGCTGCGGGCAAATTGCGGTTTACCAGCTGCAGAGCAATTACCTATCTTATTTAATTATGCAACAAGCAATATTTCATAGCGAATTTCGACCCTATCGCACAGCATTAGTGATAGTGATAATGAAAAATCTGATTGAAACCAAGTTAGCTAATAGGACTACTGTAGTGCTATTTTCTATCTTAGTTTCAATTCGATTTTCAATATCACTATCAGTAATGCGTTGCGATAGAGTCGAAATTGCTATGAAGAAAGTGACAATCTGATTGAAGTCAAGTTCTGTAATAGGGCCACTGAATCCACTGAAAACAGAAAACCGCCACTGTCGCTACTTGAAACAAGATAGCGTTAAAAACTTCCGCTTATATTAACTAGGTTTCGGTAGTCGAACAAGGAACCTTAAAGTTATGTCAGGTACGTCTGTCTGTCCGTCCATCTATCCATCCTATTGTCTGTCTGTGATTTTTGGGTTGCTCACATACTCGTACCTACTCTAAAAGCGAATAATATTATATTAGTTTCCCCCTTCGAATGGGGTCGCATTTAGAAGGTATTTAAAATATTATGCAAAGGTTTCATTGGCAGATTTTTTCTATTTGGTTTCGTTTATGAAATATTGGGCTCTAAACAATGATGTTATATATAAACTGAGGTAGATACGTTGTACCCCGCTCTGCGTGGCAAAGTAAACAAGATAATCAGCCTGTGTCGACTTAGTCCTAAACAGAGTGGCAACGACGCAACACGTAAATACAAGCGACTCCCGAAACATGAAAAATTAATCAAAAATGCCATCTTGTGTGTTTAGAAAGCGCACTACATACACTGGGACGACTGTTAAAGGCAGGAAGGATGTGTCTTTTCATTTTTAAGTACTGTTTACGATATTGAAAATGGAAAATAATAAATATCATTTTACCCTAAATCAACTGTTGCTATGTTGTCGCTTCGCCACCTACACGAACGAGACAAGTAGCGGGTTACGTGTAAGAGCGACAGAGAGAACGCGATAATGGCGCGTAGCGTTTATATTTGGTCGTATGATGCTACAGTCATATATCTATACTTATAATAAAGCAATAGATACGAAAAAGGCTATAAAAAGAAGTTAAAAAATGCGATTGGGTGCTTAAAAAGGGTATTGAACATGTTTTTTTTAATTGTGTCCCTCTGTCTGTCTGTATGTTTGTTTGTTCACGCATCATGTAAAAACTATTGGACCGATTGCAATGTGGTTTTCATTGTTAGATAGCTGGTTTGATTTAAAAACTGGTGTAATTGGTATCTCAATCTGGTGAGTTAGAAGCCGAGCAATTGATAAAAGTAGTTTTGACGGCTAAAGAAATTTTGATCAAATGTTGTCATATTGGTCCTGGAATAGCATATTATGGTACTTTGAACCTAAAGAAAAGACCACGAGTGCGAAGCCGCGGGTACAACTAGTATGTAAATAAGTCTAATAAAAAACATAGAACCCATTCATTGTAAACGAAATAACTTCGAAGAATGAATAGGAAACTTGAAAAACATGAAGAAGAAGCAATAAAGAAACGACTCTGGCAGATACACATGAAGTGTTAAGCCAATACCTCCGAGGAGGGGAAAATAAATAAATCAGTAGTACAACCATAACTTTAGGTAATAACATACTCGTAGGTAGTTACTTATTCGTATGTCAGTAAGAGTACTATAAAATACAATCAACTAATATAATATGAACCTAATAATATAATATGAACTTCTTTGTTTATTTTTAACCAACTATACATAAAATTTGATATATTTCTTAGCTTACCTATTTTTACAGTATTTTTTTCATATGCACTTATTCTATGAGATAGCGATCCACTAGCACAGAATGATTAATAGTACCTATCTACGTAACAGGTAAAACTATATACTTTTCACTTCTCATGCTCGTAAAGTTTTTGACTATGCTGGGTGTTGGCGAACGCCAATAAGCGTAATTCAAAATCTTTGGTTGGCGACATAAAACGCATAAAAGTGTTTTACTTCTCTAATTCTCTATGGTCTCCGATCCGAGCACCATATTTACATGTAGAAAGTTTTTAAAAAATGGCGGGAAAGAAGCTTCTCTTTTCTTAACAGTATTTAAATAATTTAAGATAAGACATCACTGTTTAATTTCCACTCAATAGAAGTGAAAAGTAGGGTGTATAACTCGTATAGAGAACAAAGCATTTTATCCTCGAGTTCAATATCTACCTTCGCCTTCGGAAAATTCATATAATGGACAATTGGACAAGTATAGTCATAGTCATAATTTATTAATAATATACATTACAGGTCAGAAAATAATAATAATAATTAGCAATTAAAATTAACAATAATTTAAAAAATATGCAATAATAATATTTTCTTAAGTACATAATGTATTCTTTAAATATAGATAGATAGATAGATAGATAGATAGATAAATTCTTTATTGCACACACCACAAACAAAATCAACAAAGTAAGTAAGTAGTATAAGTTATTTAAAGTCAATAAATTGTTGATAAGAATATTAAGCATGCTTAACGAGCCAAATCTTTAACTTAGTTTTAAACGTCTTATAGCTTGGAGCATTCATGATCACTTTTGGTAGCCTATTGTAAACATCAGGGGCCCGACCACAGAACTTGGCTTAAATCGAATTGTCAATATCGCTATCACTAATGCCTTGCGATAGAATCGAAATTGCTATGAAAAAAGTGATAATCCGATTGTAACCAAGTTCTGTAATAGGGCCACAGGTCCCATCACGTGAAGCGTTTTAGCAGACTTCGCCAATCTGCGTGGAACGCCAGAAAGTTTATTTGCGTTACGAATGTTGTACCGATGCATTTCTCCACGTTTCTTGAAAGTCTCTATGTTCTCACGCGTATATATTACAATATTGTCGGATTTGTAGGTGACTTGGCGGCTAATATTATAGTTAGTAAGTACATAATACACGCTTATGACGAGGGTGAATCTGACTTGGTCGGTCAGAAGTCAAGCGAAGCTTCCGCCTGGACTTCGTGGTTATTATATTTTTAAGGATCAGAAAATACATTCCGCATCAATAATTCCCGAGCGGATCCTTTTGCATAATGCCAGTTTTAAATTAACATGTAACATGTATCTAACGATATTGTTGGTACCAGTTTTTATTTCTTAATGTCTGATCACAATTGAGTTGTCGCTCGATTAATTATGCGCCTTTCTATTACTGATTATGTAAAGTTTTAATTTTCTATATCAAAACTGCACTGGAGCATTTTATAAACACTGAAATTAAAATTGCGGCTCCTGAGTCCTACTTTGCTATTCTACCTACTGTAGGTACTGGATTGGTTTCTTAAGCATTTGCCCAAAACTTTAGACCGTAAAGATGGGGGCCGGTCAAATAGGGGGCATAGCCACCTTACGTAAGATTCTTATACTTTATTAGATGGCTTGACAATTAGGTATTTTAGCATTTTATCGGGTACTTGAAGTAACATTATTTCCACTGTAGAATAGGTACCTAATTACACTTGGTTTTGTTCCTACTGTACATTGATTTAAAGTACGTAAGTTAATATTTTTATTATTTTTCCAGTTGACATAGACTTTGATAATCCCGCTGAATTTCAAGGGGTCCGAGCTCAACCTACAGAAGCACAGTATATTGTGAGTAGGTCACTGATTTACATTAATCGAGACTTCAAGGAGGAGGTTCTGAACTTCTCTATATGTATTTTTAACCGCTTCAGTAGTCATATATTATTATGTATAAATGTCGATCTGATTCAGTATTATTTTACAAGCAATTCACTTTTTTTTTTATTTATCTAACGTTTTATTTAACAAAGTATAAGTTATTATTTTAGTTGGCACAAGTAGGTACCTACCTAAAACTCTTACTAATATTTGCTTATGCAAAATAAAATCTTGAAAAAAATAACTTTAAAAGATTTTTAAAAGCTTCTATTTAACTTCACATGTATGTATGTATGTATATATGTACTTCAGTCTCTCCTGGTATCTTGCGACTCAAATTACGAGCACTTCCCGATTAGCTTTCCGGCTGAAACTTTCAGAGTAGCTCAGAAATCAATGAAAATGAATAAAAAATAATACTTTAAGAGCACATAAAAGCTTTTTATACATTTAATATTTCAAATTATACTTATTTCGTAACAATCACCCTCATCATCATCATCATCATTTCAGCCTTTAGCAGCCCACTGTTGAACATAGGCCTCCCCCAAAGAGCGCCACGACGAACGGTCTTGTGCCGCCTCCATCCACCGACTCCCTGCGATGGCTACGATGTTGTACGTCCATCCCTACACTTTGCTTGCTTGTTCGTGGTCGATTTGAGTCGATTTGGTCGTGATCCAGTTTCCCATTTGCGGCACAGTACCCCATCGTGGATAGCCAAACTGTCCCACTGTGCCCAGTAACTTTTTGTTGCAGTGCTCATTCTCGCAACATCACCCATTTAGGCTTAGGTACACTGGCTTTTAACCCACTCAAGAATTGGATTGATATCTGCATCCTCTTGTTGTGCAAGCTGCAAGGCTTTCTTCCACTCATCGCTAAGGTCCGTTCTCAGCATTCTGACAGGTACCGCTTCCTTGGCCTCTTGCTTCACACAATGCTTGCAATTCTTCGGGCAAGGTCTCCTTGACAAGGCGTGCGCGTTACCGTAAGATCTGCCACTGCGGCATTTCAAAATTCCGTGCTTCACTTCGATCTCACAGTGATGTTCTCTCATGAAATCCAAGCCAAGAATGCAAGAATGCATGAATGTTTCGTTCCGAATGCCTAGTCAAAACTGTGTCAGGTAGCCGATGCGCACCCTATCCACACCATGATGGAAATTTCCAGAAGGTACTCGTATGCTCTCGTATGCACCAGCAGCAGTCGGTAAGTATCCAAACTTTCAAGATCGGCGGTGCCTTTGAAGTGGCTGCGCCGCGCCGCACCGTAGGTACCTAAGGCCAGTGGCGCCTTTGATGTTGCCACGCCCGTAGGTATATACCTACCGTGTGTTCTGGAAACTTCTCTAGGAAAAAGTGGGTGGGGCTGTGTTGGGGTGCACGGCCGTTTGTTTATAATGAAACGTCTACGCCACGTACAAATCGTTATACTTTTTAAATTATTTTTTATTACGGGACTAGGCAATCGTTTGACCACGATCTCAACTGATGGAAAGCGATGATGTGGTCGAAGGTGTAGCACGATCGCCTAGTAGATACCTATTCACTCTTGACTTGAACACACCAAGGTTATAATTTACCGGAAACACTGACGAGGGCAGGGTGGCGCTTTGCCGATCGTCTTGTAGTCGAATTGCCCCACCTATCCTTACACATTCCCATAAATCTACACCCATATCCACGGATTTGGTTCACTTAGGTCAGATTCCACTTTTGTGAGAATAAATATTAGGCTGTTATTATTCTGACGAAAACGGAATTCCTTCTACGTCAGAGCCCTTTTTATTAGGCTGTTATTTTTCTGACGAAAATGGAAAATCTCCTTTTAGTATATTTAGTCTGAAGTCAGATGACAGCTGCCATAAAAACTTTCGGATAAATCAGTGTACTATGTAATTTTTGACATTGCCTGTCATTTTAGTCATCAGCAGTCAATACTGGATATTTTGACGTTTGACAGCTGCTGTCACCTGTCAATTTTACAGCTGTCATATGAAATGAAGATCTCGATGAGATCTGTCACTTCTGTAAAAAAACAACTAGTGTACGATCAGTATAGTTTCAGAGTTATAGCTCTTTTAAGTTTGACAGCTGTCATCCGAAGCGATAGCTACAATGTCGTCGGTCCATCGTCTGGGGGGTCTCCCCACACTTCGCTTGCTTGTTCGTGGTCACCATTCGAGAACCTTTATTCCCCAGCGGTTGTCGGTTCTGCGAACTATATGGCCTGCCCATTGCCACTTCAACTTGCAAACTCTGAGAGCTATGTCGGTAACCTTCGTTCTTCTACGGATTTCCTCATATCTGATTCTATCACGTAGTGAAACACCGAGCATAGCTCTCTCCATTGCACGCTGCGCTACTCTGAGCTTTTGTATGAGACCAATAGTTAGCGACCACGTCACAGTGCCGTATGTCATCACTGGCAACACGCACTGGTTATAAACTTTCGTCTCGCAAGACGAAGCGAGCCTCAGCTCTGCGGTATCTGCGACGAGAAGATATGGCGTAATTTCCCGAACGCTGCCCATCCGAGTTGGATTCGTCGGTTGACCTCTTTGTCGAAGTTGGATCTACCCAGTTGGATCGTCTGACCCAAGTAGACATAGTGATCAACAGCTTCGATAATATCGTTCCCAACATAAACCGGCATGGGTACGACATGGGCATTTGACATGATGTTCGTCTTGCCTATGTTCATTTTAAGACCCACCTGTTGGGAAACAATATTGAGGTCACTGAGTCACAGTTCAGAAGCTTGAATATATCTTCCAGTGCAGAGGTGAACAGTTTCGGAGAAATAACGTCTCTCTGTCTCACCCCTTTTTGCAGCTGGATAGAATTCGTGCTCTGATCCTGAAGATCAACTGTCATGGTGGCCTTGCTGTACAAACACTTCAACACTTCGATGTACCGGTAATCAATCTGGCACCACTGTAATGACTGTAGCACTGCCCAGGTCTCGACTGAATCAAAGGCTTTCTTGTAGTCCACAAACGCTAGATATAGTGGCCGATTATACTCTTCGGTCTTCTGTATAATCTGCCGGAGCGTATGGATGTGGTCTACGGTGCTAAAGCCTTTCCAGAATCCAGCTTGTTCGGGAGGCTGAAAGTCGTCAAACCTACGAGCGAGACGGTTTGTAACTACTCTCGAAAACAACTTAGAACTTAGAAGAACATAGGATGCTTTTTTTCGCGATAAACATTAGTCAAATCATCATTAGAAATCGCGGGCGGGTTTTTTTTTTCTAAATCAAAAATTTGATGCATGGAGTACCTGTCACGCTCGCCGAGCTTGATAAAGGCATGTGCTGCGCAGAGGACGACATGTTGCGGGTTCGAACCCCGTCCGTGACTCAAATTTTTTGTTTAGAAAATTATTACATACTAGCTGTTTACCCCGCGGCTTCGCACGCGTGGTCTTTTCTTTAGGTTCAAAGTACCATAATGTGATATTCCAGGACCAATATCAAAATTTCTTCACCTTTGATCAAAATTTCTTTAGCCGTCAAAAATACTTTTATCCACTGCTGGGTTTCTTACTCACCAGATTCAGATACCAATTACACCAGTTTTTAATCAAACCCTAAACTATCTAACAATGAAAACCGCATTGCAATCGGTCCAATAGTTTTTACGTGATGCGTGAACAAACAAACATACAGACAAACAGACAGAGCGAAACGATAAGAAACAATATTCATGGTCAAAATACCCTTTTTAAGCACCCAAGAGCATATTTTTATTTATCTTCTTTTTACAGCCTTTTTCGTACCTATTGCTTTATTTTAAGTATAGACATATGACTGTGTCAATTTGCATAAAAAAATCCGTCTAGTAGTTTCAGCATGATAGGTGTTCTTTTTAATAACTTTCACCCCATATTGCGGAAAGCATTTAATTTTTTTGGGATGAAAAGTATTCAATGTCCTACCTCGTAGTATGAACTCAAATCAAACTAAGTTTCATTTGAATTCATTCAGTAGTTTCTGTGCGATGGGCGGTCAAGATACGGACAAACAGACAGACAGACAGACAACAATAAAGCTTCAGTATCGAATATAGAGAACCAACCAAAAAATATTATTTATTACTTAAATATTAACATAACTTTGGACCCATATCCCGTAGAAGCCCTTTAATTTTCGGGATAAAACGTGTCCTCAATTTTAACCCAACATATAAATTAAGACGGTGCCAAATTGCATCATAACCCGTCCATTAGTTTCAGCGTGGTACGTGTTCTTTTAAATAAGTTTCAACCCCTATCCTGCGAGAACCCATTAATTTTTCGGGGTGTAAAGTATCCTATGTCCTACTTCGTAGTATAATCTCAAATCATACCAAGTTTCATTTTAATTCATCCAGTAGTTCCGGTGGCGTGATGCGCGTCCAAGATACAGACAGACAGACATACAGACAGAAATGAAAAACATACAGTTTAGGCTTCCTTATAGAATATAGAGAAAAATAAAAAAAAAACACTATATCTTTAATGTACAGAATTTGGACCCATATCCCACAGGAACCCTTTATTTTTCGGGACAAAAATGTATTCATAATTTTCACCTATCTTATAAACTATGTTTGTTCCAAGTTGCATCAACATCCGTCCAATAGTTTCAGCGTGCTACGTGTTCTTTGAAATAATTTTCCACCCCTATCCTGCAGGAACTCTTTAATTATTCGGGATGATAAGTATCCAATGTCCTACCTCGAAGTATGAACTCAAATCATACCAAATTTAATTTGAATTTAGTGAGTATTTTTGGCGTGATGCGCTGCAAGGTACAGACAGACATACGGACGGACAGACACACAGATAGACAGACAAAATTACAGTTTTTTAGTACTAAGTATTGAATATAGAACGGCCTCCAAAAAAATTACAAAATATCTTCAATTTTCAGAATTTGGGACATTAAAAAGTAAAGAGTTCCTTATTTTTTCGGGATAAAAATTATCCTCAATTTTTACCTATTATATAAACTATGACTGTGCCAAGTTGCAACAAAATCCGTCCAGTAGTTTCAGCGTGATACGTGTTCTTTTAAATAACTTTCAACGTCTATCCTGCGGGAACCCTTTAATTTTTCGGGATTAAAAGTATCCTACCTAGTAGTATAAACTCATATCATACCAAGTTTCAGTTATATTCATTCAGTAGTTTCGGCGTGATGCCTAGCCAAGATACACACAGACAGACAGACAAAAATGAAAAAAGAAACAGTTTTGTCTTCAGTATCGAATATAGAGTACCATCCAAAAGAAAATTTCAAAAAATCTTCAATGTACAGAATTGGACCCGTTACAGTTTTATTATAAGTATAGATAATCTCGCTAAGCAGGCGGTTATGCTAAAAATCATATAAATGATTTGTTTATATATGCAAATGTGAACTTTAGTTTGGAAACTACCTATCAACTTTTTTTTTTCCTAGGCGTCCTTTTTTACCAGATTCTGGAAGAGCCAAGGACCCTGAACATATTTAGTTACAGCACCACCCTTTAAAATTTGTGTTTTGGGAGAATACGTTTCTACCATACTAAACCACAACAAAATCCAGTAAATCTGGTATTTTTTATTAACCACAGAATAATCTACGTTTGTAGCATTTCTTTATTATTATTTTTCTTTAAATTTTACACGAACATGAGAGATACGTTACGACAAAAAAATAACGGTATTTAAACACTCATTAATTTAAATTTATTACAAATTATAACATAAATAAAAAGCTTTTTTACGTAGTTTATTCTGTGATCAATAAAAAATACCACAACTATTGGATTTCATTATGGTTTAGTATGGTAAAAATGTATTTTCCCAAAAAACGCAAACTTCACGGAGAATGTTAAATGCAAAACCTGGATGGTGGTGGATTCCCTATCCTCCTAAAGTTAAGACGTAAATGTGCGTTATTGACTCATCTACTGCTTATGAGTCCGCCGGAGTTCCATGCAAACGTAATACCAAAAAAATTTGAGCATATTTCCACAGTGTTATGATATTATTCGGATTCGGATAGTGTTTAATCTATGTTGCCAACTGTATTTTGTTTTCAAAATGCTTACCTAAAACGAGATATAAGCAAATATTCTTTTCCTTATTTATCCAGTTGCTTATGCCCAAAATAGAATATTTGCTTATTTTCGTTTCAGGTAAGATTTTGAAAACAAAATACTGTTGGGAACATAGATAAAGAAGTATAATACAGAATTATATAAACTAAGTATACTACGTGAAATAGTACACGACTCCATATGCTCCAATTACAAATGATTTTGGTATTACGTTTGTATGGAAAATTCATCGTCCGCGGGACCCTTAACGGAAAATTCGATAACGCGACCGATTGCAGCGGGCGGCGCATGCAGTGCCTGCTTGTAGAACCATCCGCGTCGCATTCCGCTCGGTATGCTCCCACAGCCGCCCTCAACGCACTGATTGCTCGGAACCTGAGCAATCAGGGCGTCGTAAAAAATAAATAAAATAATATATGGAAAAATAGGTATATAAATAAAAGCGTTTTAAAAATCCCCAGGTGCATTACTTGTCTCACGCCATGATGTTCTGCGTGGGCTCTCTGATAGAGGCGCACGTGGTGTTGACGCCGGCGAGCTGCGTCTTCGGCGAGCGGTACAAGTTCGACGTCTACGCGGGCACGCACAAGTTCTTGGAACAATCCGGCATTACGAGACAGGTGCATCATCTTTGTCTTCATAAAGGTAAGTTTCTGATGCTCATTAGGTTCGACCTATCAGCATCGGCTACTATTTTTTGTCTACCTCACCTAATGACTGAATATAATAAATAGGTATAATTTAAAACAATAAATTTAAAAAGGAAGCGTTTCTTAGTTTTTTTCATGCTTTATCACTTCTTATGATTTAAAGTTTTTTTTTGTTTTTTTTTTAGTTGCTACCCTGAATGTTTCAGCCGGGTAGCTAATCGGGAAGTGCTCGATATTTGAATTGCAAGATTCCAGGACAAACAGAAATGCATACATACAAGTGAAGTTAAATAAAAGCTTTTAAAAAATATCTATAAAATATTGAATACTATACGGGCTGCTGCTAGCTCCGCGGATTTGCCCGCGTGTGCCTATTTTTTTCTGGGATAAAAGTATCCATTGTGTTATTTTAGGACCAAAATACCCATAAAACTGTAGGTACCGTGACACACCTATTGACTGACATACAACGCAAAGCATAAACCTAGAGATTTGAAATTTGTAGGAAATATTCCTTGAGTATCCTAGAGGTGTAAGTAAGGAAGGATATTTTGAAATTCCACCCCTAAAGGGGTGGGGGTTTGCACGCAGGCAAAGCTGCCGGGTACAGCTAGTCTACACGATTGTACGTTTGTTTGTAATGGATAAACAAAAAAAAAGCGTAGATGTAGCGATTTAAAAAAATCTTTCACCTGAAGAAAGCTACATTATCAGCGAGTAACACAGGCAGTATTAAATTTTTCAAAAATTAGAGGTATCTACAAAAATTGCAATAATGTAACCCAAGGTACTTATCAAAAATATGAACGGAATGACGTTTCCATGGAAACGAAATAATAACAAGTCTAGTTATAGTCTGGACGACCGGTTGGTCTCGTGGCTAGAGATCCTAGGTACGAAATCGAACAGTTGCCAAATATTCTATAGTTGAACAGTTGAATCCTGCAAGGTGCAATCATTTGTGTGATGAGCAGAACTGTTTGTTTCCGAGTCATGGATGTAATATTCTTATCTATGTATGTTTATCCGTTATCTAGTGCCCATAGCACAGGGTATCCTAGTTTGGGGCTAGATAATTGGTGTGGAAATGTCCCGAATATATTATATACTAGTTGTACCCGCTGCTTCGCATGCGTGGTCATTTCTTTAGATTAAAAGTACCATAATGTGCTATTCCAGGACCAATACCAATATACCAACATTAGATCAAAATTTCTTCAGCCGTCGAAAATGTTTTTATCAATTGCTCGACTTCTACCCGCCAAATTGAGATACCAATTACACCAGTTTTTAAGTCAAACCCTAAACTATCCTACATTGAAAACCGCAAAGCAATCGGTCCAGTCGTCTTTATTGATGCACAAAAATACAGATAAACAGACAGAAGGACACGAGTTAAATAAAAAAAAAAAAGTTCTGTAGCAAACGTCCAATGTCCTACCTCGTATTATGAACTCATATCATACCAAGTTTCATTTGAATTCATTCAGTAATTTTGACGTGATGTGCGGTCAAGATACAGACAAACAGAAGGACTCACAGACAGACAATCAAAAATGAAAACAGACAGACAGACAAAAATGAAAAAACAAACATTTGAACAACGATAGTGAAGTTATAACAACTTCACTATCGAATATAGAGTACCCCCAAAAAATGTATCATTAATTACTTCAAAATTAACATAACTTTGGACCCCTATCCCGCAGGGACCCTTTATTTTTTCGGGATAAAAGGTATCCTCAATTTTAATCTATCATTTATACTATAACGGTGCATTAAAATCCGTCCAGTGGTTTCAGCGTGGTACATGTTCTTTTAAATAACTATCAACCCCTATTCTGCAAGAACCCATTAATTTTTGGGGATATAAAGTATATTATGTCCTACCTCGTAGTATCAACTCATATCATACCAAGTTTCATTTAAATTGATTCAGTAGTTTCGGCATGATGCCTAGCCAAGATAAAGACAGACAGAAGGACACAGACACAGTCAAAAATGAACTTTTTATATTTTCGGGATAAAAAGTATCTTTAATTTTCAATCATCATATAAACAATTACTGTGCCAAGTTACATCAAAATCCGTCCAGTAGTTTCAGCGTGATACGTGTTCTTATAAAAATCTTTCAACCCCTTTCCTGCGGGAACCCTTTAACTTTTCGGGATGAAAAGTATCCTATGTCCTACCTCGTAGTATGAACTCAAATTATGCCAAATTTCATTTGAATTCATGCAGTAGTTTTGGCGTGATGCCTAGCCAAGATACAGACAGACAGACAGACAGACAGACAGACAGACAGACAAACAGACTGACAAAAATGAAGAAAAAAACAGTTTTGGCTTCAGTATCGAATATTTATAATAAAATTTACTAAATATCTTCAAAGTACAGAATTGGATCTGTTACAGTTTTATTAGAAGTATAGATTATTATTATTATTATATTATATATTTAAACGGGACTTAATCGCGCTGAAAAAATCATATTTATTTACCTCGACGTTTCGATTAAGCTGCATTGATCATGGTCACGAGAAGAAAAACATCGAGGTAAATAAATATTTGTTTTTCAGTGCGAATAAGTCCCGTTTAAATAATTATAACTATATGTTGAATCGCGAAAGCTTAAAAGTTACAAGATTTTGCCAAAGATTTTTTCGCTTATGCTAGTAGTTTTTATGGCTGGCAGTTTGTTGGGCCAACGACGTCGCTTTTGTTGGCCAATCGTTTAGTTTGTCATGCCTTTTTTCAAATGTGCCAACTACCGGGCCAACGGAGGCCCAACAATCACTTCTCAGTTGGGCCAACAAACAGTGAAGCAACAGTGAAAGTGAAGAATGGCGAATAGTTATATAAATCTCCGTAAGGCCTACTGTTTCTACAGTAAAGCAACAGTTGGCATATAGTTATATAAAATAGATTCTCAGTTTTATTTTAAATTAAATTATTTAGTTTGCTTGTAAAGTTGGTAATTATTGGTCCCTCTCGTTTCTTCCTGGGATATCAGGGTGTGGATCCTGAACCGTGAGTGCATTTGGAAAATTGTGATTAACAAAAAAAAGACAAAGTTAAGCAGGGCCATTATTCTCTATGAACAGTCACACGCGTAACGCGTCTCGCTGTGGAATCGTTCGGAAAAGTACGGCAATTCTCGAACATGCACAAACAATTCCACGCAGATATCTTAACGCGGCGCGTTACGTGGCCGAGTGGCAATAGTGAATAACGGCCCTGGTGAAGGGAATTGAAATCGGTGCCGCGGCTTGCCGTAGTATTCGAATTCCGTTTTAAGAACAACTGAGCCACAGTGACATTAGGTGGCTGCTCGAATTTTACAGTTTCGTTTACGGCAAAACAATATTATTACTGCGTAAACTGGCTTTTATTTACTGCTCGTGTGCATATTGAAGCTTACTATTTGTAGATAAAGATTAAGATTCTTGCTGAAAATAAAACCGATGGGCCAACGATGGCCTTGCGTTAATGAATTTTTCATAAAGTTGTACGTTACCTTATAGAACGTTTTCTTGTTGGCCCAATATAATATCGTTACCAAACTTCAACCTATACGTTACCTATACCTATACTTTACCCAACCGAAGTAGTGGTAGGATTGTTAGATGTTTGTAAGGAACTGATGCAAATTTTTCACTGTTGGCACTATGCTGATAATTTGTTGGTAAAAACATTAACTTCTTGGTAGAAAAAAAACCATTGGACCAACGCTGATAATTTGTTGGTAAAATCATTAACTTCTTTAAAGAAAAATCTGCTGGGCCAACGCTGATAATTAGTTGGTAAAACACTAAGTACTTGATAGAAAAAATACCGTTGGGCCAACGATGGCCTTACGTTGATGAAAATGCAATTACCCAACCGCAGTAGTGGTAGGCCCCATCTTTAGAAGTTTGTAAGAAAACTGATGCAACTTTTTCACTGTTGCCACTCCGCTGATAATTAGTTGGTAAAAAGACTAACGACTTCCAACCAATTCCCAACCGTGGACACCGTTGGCCACCGTTGGCCAACCGTAAAACGATAACGATGATACGTGTTCTTATAAAAATCTTTCAACCCCTTTCCTGCGGGAACCCTTTAACTTTTCGGGATGAAAAGTATCCTATGTCCTACCTCGAAGTATGAACTCAAATCATACCAAATTTCATTTGAATTCAGTGAGTATTTTTGGCGTGATGCGCTGCCAGGATACAGATAGACAGACAGACAGACACACAAAATTACAAAAATACAGTTTTGGCTTTAGTATTGAATATAGAACGGCCTCCCAAAAACATTACACAACATCTTAAATTTACAGAATTTGGGACATTATCCCGCAGGAACTGTTTATTTTTTTGGGATAATAAATATTTTCAATTCTTACCCATTATATAAACTATGATTGTGCCAAGTTGCAACAAAATCCGTCCAGTAGTTTCAGCGTGATACGTGTTCTTTTAAATAACTTTTAACGCCTATCCTGCGGGAACCCTTTAATTTTTCGGGATTAAAAGTATCCTATGTCCTACCTCGTAGATTGAACTCAAATCATACCAAGTTTCATTTAAATTCATTCAGTAGTTTCCGTGTGATGCCTAGCCAAGATACAGACAGACATACAGACAAAAATGAATAAAAAAACATTTTTAGCTTCAGTATCGAATATAGGGTATCTTCCATAAGAAAATTTCAAAATATCTTCAATGTACAGAATTGGACCCGTTACAGTTTTATTATAAGTATAGATCGATAGATAATAGGGAAAAATGGAGGATGCTTTTAATCCCGAAAAAGAAAGTGTTCCTTCGGGATAATGTCCAAAATTCTGTAAATTGAAGATATTATGTAATGTTTTTTGGAGGGCGTTCTATGTTTAATACTAAAGCCAACACTGTTTTTTTTTTATTTTTGTCTGTCCGTCTGTCTGTCTGTACCTTGGCAGCGCACCACGCCGAAAATACTTAATGAATTCGAATGAAATTTGGTAGTATTTGAGTTCACACTTCGAGGTAGGACATTGGATACTTTTCATCCCGAAAAAATTAAATGTTCCTGGAGGATAGGGGTGGAAAAATATTTAAAAGAACACTTAGCATGCTGAAACTATTCGACGGATGTTGATGCAACTTGGCACAGACATAGTTTATAAGATAGGTGAAAATTATGGATATATTTTGTCCCGAAAGAATAAAGGGTTGATATGGGTGGTGGGATATGGGTCCAAATTCTGTACATTAAATATATAGTGTTTTTGTTTTTTGGATGTTACTCTATATTCTATTATGAAGCCTAAACTGTATGTTTCTTTTATTTTTGCCTGTATGTCTGTCTGTCTGTATCTTAGCCGCGCATCACGCCGCCGGAACTACTGGATGAATTCAAAAGAAACTTGGTATGATTTGAGTTCGTACTATGAGGATACTTTAGATATCGAAAAATTAATGGGTTATTATTTAGGCGTTGAAACTTATTTAAAAGAACACGTACCACGCTGAAAGTAATGGACGGGTTTTGATGAAAAGTGGCACGTTCTTAAGTTATATGATGGGTTAAAATTGAGGACACGTTTTATCCCGAATAAGTAAAGGGTTTCTGCGGGATATGGGTCCAAAGTTATGTTAATATTTAAGTTATAAAAAATATTTTTTGGATGGTTCTCTATATTCGATACTGAAGCCAAAGTGTTATACTTTTTAATTTTGTCTGTCTGTTTGTCCGTATCTTGACCGGGCATCGTACCCAAACTACTAAATGAATTCAAATGAAAAAAATGCTCTTGGGTGCTTAAAAAAGGTATTGAACAAATTTTTTTTTGTTAATCGTGTCTCTCTTTCTGTTTGTCTGTATATATGTTTGTTCACGAATCACGTAAAAACTACGCGCCCGATTGCAATGCGGTTTTCATTGTTAGATAGCTTAGGGTTTGATTTAAATCTGGTGTAATTGGTATCTCAATCCGGTGAGCTATAAGCCGAGCAATTGATAAAGTATTTTTGATGGCTGAAGAAATTTTGTTCAAATCTTGGTATATTGGTCCTGGAATAGCACATTATGGTACTTTGAAACTAAAGAAAAGAACACGCGTGCGAAGCCGCGGGTACAGCTAGTTGTAAAATATAAATGAAATGAAAGCTAAGGCCTGGAGGCCAGAAAAAACACATATATTTATATACATATAATATATATAAATATATATACACAATAAAAACCCCACGCTAAACAAGCTCTACCCAAATACAAGTATCGTAACACTTATACATTTATATACATATAATATAAATACACAATAAAAAACATATACATCGATCCAAATACCAAACGTCTGACATCAATAAGACAAGAAAAGTAAAAAGTTATTAAGTTTAATCACAGAATAAATAATAGTGTTTAACAGTGAAAACCGCATTTCAGTAGATTTTAAGTGATATTACAAAAAATAGACAGACCTTTAAAAAAAAACTTGTTCTATAGCGTATCTTACGTAGGTCATTTCATTTAAAAGTAGCCCATATGTGCTATTCCAGGACCAAAAGTACCTATGAAGTACAATATAGGTACAACATTTTTTCAAAATTCGTTCCTCCTTCGTATAGATTTCTATCGATTACTCGGCATCTAATCATCTGACTAATATACTAAGTACCCCAGTTTTTAAGTCAAACCCTATGCTATCCAACCGCATCGCAATCGGTCCAGTAGATTTTACGCGCAAACAGACAGACACGATTTAAAAAAATATTATATTCTTGTACAGTACCTAGCCTATTTTAAGTGACCTAGAGCATTTAAAAAAAAACATTGTATTTACGGGTTTTTTCGTACTTATTGCCTTATTATTAGTATAAAGTACGGATATATAAGATAGATAATAAAAAGCTTAGAAGCTAAAAAAACACGCCTGCCCTGTCAAAAAATAGCTTAAGCCATTGAATTATATACTGTTGGAATGTGCTTATCAATGTGGCCTTCAATTTGATACCCATATTGTAAAATTAGTTTTTTTTTCAAAAAAGTGCCATTCTGCCGCCATATTGTTTTTTTCCAAAAATATATATTTATCCAATGTTACTCTGAGGGATGTAAGGATTCTATAACGATATCCCATACGTCTAAATCTGTTCAGGCATTTCAAATTTATGGCGGAATAAAGAAACTCACATACATACATACATACATACATACAAAAAAAAAACAAACAAACAAACATACCTAAATGAATCCTAAAAAAACATTACACTCCTTTTTTGGGCAGTCGTGTAAAAATACACCTAAATATTTTATTTCTACAGGGTACAACCACACAAATCGATGGGGGGAATGTTCTTCCGATAACTTAGCTCTCCTGGTACTGCAACAACAGTTCTCATTTCACAAAAGAGAGCACGGCACTGAGTACATCATTAATAGGGTGAGGTATGGAGGCACGGTGCAAGACATCGACATCCGGGCCGCAGATACTACCTGTAAATATTACGGGTGGGGCAGCAGGAGGAATGTAAGTTTACTTACTTCATTTAGCTAAATTATCTCTAATCTTATCTGGAACAGCATTCAATTATAGCTACTCTATTTTGTCTTGGCCCTAATAGTCGTAGGTGCGCCAGGCATTGGAGCTTATACTTGACCAGTGTGTATAATAATCAAAATCAAAGAGCCCTTTAGAACGTCTTTCAATCGCGCTTCCAGCTGGTAGTTACTTGTTAGAACCGTCTCAAAGGTGGCTGTACTCTCAGGATCGGACGGTGCTTGATAAAAAATAAAAGCTGTCTCTGTGTGAAATATCCGCCGCCTGACTTTGGTATATAGTTTATTTGGTATATAGTATAGTTTGTTTTCAATCATCATCAGCATGTGTTCGACCACTGCTCGAAAAAGGCATCTCCCAATGAACGCCACAGTAACGAATCAAAATAAGATCCGAAATTCAGGTTTGACGTGAGTTCGACGCCCATAAGATCCAGGTGGTCGCCTATCAGTATTGCTACACTACGGAAGGATGCAGATAGGTTTAGAGGGATCTTTTAAGCATAGAAAAAATAAGCCTGCATTTTGGTAGCAACAAACTTAACCTAGGTTAGCCGTCGCCCCAATCGGTCACGGCTTCAAAGGCTACGTTCAAACGTGCTACCGTGGCCTGTCTACTAGATTATTAATTGGTTGGATTTGGCCCAGGAGAGGGGGGAGGGGGTGCAGATAGATGCCATGTTACGCCTAGAATGTTTTATATAATTGTGCGCATTTTACAGGGCTACTTAATCCCACTCCTGATACATCTTCGGGGCATGGCTGTCACCCTCATGTCTCCAGATAAATGTCTCACGATGTGGAACAATGAGGAAAAGTATCTCTGTATAGAGCAACCGCAATGCAAGGTATGTACATTACTAATGTTATGTACAAGGACCTGTGTTTGTCCATAGTAATTATGTTATAACCAGCGGTGGTCGTACCTAACCTTTGATATGAAAGAGTAGGTGCATTGGAAGAGCTGCCCTTGCTCTTTAATCTGTGTAAATATGAACAAAATCTAACTACTCATAAGAATCCACTATAAGTATGTCAGGTATTTCGATCAAATGAAATGTACCTAATTCTGAAAAAGTATACTTACATGGGTATAAAATCAAGACGCTAGGTTACTGATATATAATGTTTAATGCCAGTAAGCGTACCTCCTTTGGTTTAAAATACCGGGTGAGAAGTAAGCTTAATTCAACCTCCTTTGGTTTAAACCCCGGATGGGTCTGTGTCGGGGTGCACGGTCTTTTGTTTATCGTGAATCGTCTACGCCACGTACACATCGCGAGTTATACCGAATTAAAGATAAAAAAAACATCAATTTGGCTGCTTTTGATCTGTGCATCCTGTTACTACAAACAAATATACAAAAATGAAATCTTTTCTCGTTATAATAGTTAAGGTTTAACGCGAGTAAGTGTAATTCAACCTGCTTTGGTTTAACAATCCCGGCCGCACGGCCGTTTGTTTGTCGTGAAACGTCTACACCAAGACTGGATGATTTTAAGAGTTCTGTACACAAAGTACCCATACTTTATTGTTGTGGCAACGCTATTGCCTATCTGATCTTCTGTCACGGCCAAAGCCGAACACACAATATACCTGGCCTTCAAAACTTAGTACCACACTTTTAAAATTGATAGAGTTTTTATTATATTGCTTGGCTCCTGCTCATCGCATTGCAATACCAAGTACACCAATTTTTAAGTCAAAACCTAAGCTATCCAACAGAGAATATTGCATTGCAATCGGTCCATTAGTTTTAACGTGATGCGCGAACAGACAGACATTAAAAGTTTGGTACTAAGTTTTGAAGGCCAGTGTTGATAATATGTAGTTTATTCAGAGATGTACAAGATACCCTATACAAAGTGTCTGGAATACAAAATACAAGATACTATTTAATAAGTATTTCAAATACCAAATACAAGATACCTTATGGAATGGTATCTGAAATCCTAGATACAAGATACGTACCTATCTTCTAAATACTTTTTCAGGATAAAATAGGTACTTTTGAAAGAAATCTCAATTTTATGGTGTATAAGTTTATTAGATGAATGATGAAACTTTAGTCTGGGGCCCACACTGGGGCCTATTTAATAGATATCGAGAGTCGCCATCTACCAAATTGACTGAAGTTTCATCAAATGTCAACACATGGCTCTTTGCATTTGCTTAAGCAATTCATAGGTAATTATTATTAAAAGTATTTTAGCAAACATAGTATTTACGAAATACAAGATACAAAACGAATGGTATCTAAATACAACATTCAAAATGCACTAGAAAAAAAGTATTTTTGATATGGGATGGAAATACTTATTTTGTTCTTGTATCTGTATTTCAGATACTTGTATCTTAGATAAGTCATATCTCTGAGTTTATTGGTTGTTTGTATTGTTTGTCGTATGAGGTAGTACTGGCCTCTGATGTCAGAGTTTGTCAAGCCGCCCGAGGGCCTCTGACATGGCTTAACGAATGCTATTAATCAATAACAGCCGGGACCGACAGCTTAACGTGCTCTCCGAAGCACGGAGCAATGGAAAACCGCACATAACTCAGAAAAGTCATTGGTGCGGAGCCTAGGTTTTGAACCCGGTATCGTTAGTTTATTGGTGTAAAAAGGTTATTCACTTCTTTTTTTGTAATGGGTGAGAAAAAACTGTAGAGCTGGCACTGACCATCAGTCCTGCTCATGAACATATGAACATCAACATCAAGTTCACTTCATTGTTTATAGAACAGCTTTTAATGTCGATGTAAAAAAACGTGTTCATAACTTTATATCTTGCCTTTATTATTTGCAGTCGTCAAAGTTCGGAGCCTTATGTCCGGTAAGTAAGTGGCACTTAGTTTGTGGTCCTCAATGGCTTATTCCACGAGCAAACAGCTTATTGTCAAGTGTTTTACTAAGTAAGCATCGGACGTAATCGTCATCTTTAGGTCGGGAACTATTGACGTATTTGATCACAGCAGAATGCTAGCGTTCTTAATAATGTGTCTGGTTATCAACCAGAGTCATGTAAAAAAATTGGGACGGAAATAACATTTAATTTAATTGTATTTTTTTCTACATTTTTTTTGTTGTACTGCAATAGATTATATAACTAGAATGCAAAAGAAAAATTATCGTATATCGTTAAATATGAGCTGGTCATTAGCTAGTTGAATGACATTAGCTCGCTTCTATCTTATTCGGGCGGCTATTATGCCTCTCACCCAACTCTCACCCCACCAGAAAAAATTGAGTCGATCAGTATACAGGTTGTGGCAAAAAAGGGGCACCTTTTTCTTTGTAGTTAGAAGCTATCGAAACATCGGGTCTATTTTAAGGAATAAAATAACTACATTTTTAGGTTTTTCACAAAAAGTACAGTCAAATTAAAAAATAATTTTAAAAACAAACATGTTGGTCTCAATAAACTCTATTTCCTACCAGGAAAACTTTCCCAAATTAACTTCTCATTTATGAAGTCGTAAAATTTTGAATCCAAAATGGAGTATCTACTTTTTTTCTTCAAAATGGACCCGATGATTAAAGCATATTACTACTATTTGTTATAACTACAAAGGAAGAAAGGAAGAAAGAAAAGAAAGAAAATACATTTATTCAACACACACAAAAATAAAAGATACAAATATTTAGAAAAATTAAGTAGGAACAATAGAAAAGGAAAACAAAGAAAAGGTAAAAGTAGATAATTAAAGTGGTGATGAATGGGCCTTAACTCAGCATTAGGCTGTTTGCCGAAGGCACGCAGCGCTGGTTTTCAGCTAAAGCCCAGAGGGAGCGGAAAAATAAACATATGAGTCTAAAAAATGAAATTAAATATGAATACATTTATAAATATACATATATATATAATAATAATAATAATAATTACATATAAGTAATTTAAATAAACATAGATAAATAAATAAATAAAAAAAAAAGTATATATAAAATATAGCAACGACAAAGGAATAAAATAATGTAGTCTCTGAATGGTGTCAAATAACTGACGAAGAAAATATCGTCAAAATTGCGTAAGAGTACCGCTGACTATTAAGAATACCAAGCACGTGGGTAGCAGCGAAATAACCTCTAACAACTAATAAGCAACTAATAAGTGAGAAGAATTAAATTTCAAATAATAATAATAATAATAAGTATATATATATATATATATATATATATCACAAAAACGATATGTCTATATTAATATTGCCATGCTGCCTCTGCTCATCAATTAAATATAGCCTGAGTTTACGCCTAAAAGAGTATAAATTTCTTAACCCCCGGATTGGTGGCGGCAGATTATTCCAACACAAGGAAAAGGTTCCTACCCTTGATGCCCTATTACTTTGCCACAACCTTTATATGTAAATACTAGCTGATGCCCGTGGCTTCACACGCGTGGTCATTTCTCTAGGTGAAAGTACTTTATGTACTATTCCAGGACCATACTAATATACCAACATTTGATCAAAATTCGTTCAGCCGTCAAACATATTTTTATTGATTGCTCGGCTTCTACTTATCGGATTGAGATGCCAAGTACTCCAGTTTTAAGTCAAACCCTAAGCTATTCAACAGTGAAAAACTGCATCGCAATCAGTTTACAATTTTTTACGTGATGCGCTAACAAACATACAGACACTTTTTTTATATGATCTATTCTTGTTCAGTAACTTAATTTTAAGTTCAATAGACCTTTTTTTTAATTAGCTTCATTGTAGAGACTTTTTCGTTCATAGTGCTTTATTAGAGGTATAGTCCGAGCTTAATAAATTGTAACAATTAAATTGACTTAATTGTGTTCACACCATCACTTTGAAAAACTATAATATGGATGATGTAGGTAGAATGTTCTGGTATCTTGAAAATTAAAAACAAAGTATAAAACAAAAACAAAGTATGTAGTAAGTATTTAAAATTTCTAAAACGTAAAAAAACACAATCCCTTTAATATTTATAAGAGTTAAATAAGAAATAAAAATGACATGAAGCTAAAATGTCGTCTTATATTTTAATGAATAATACTGAAGCTAAAATGTCATCTTATATTTTAACGAATAATACCTCATTTTTTTTAAATCTATTTTTAGGTTGGACAGATTCTCGTAATCTATATTATGGAAATGTAGGCGTTAATGGAATGTTTGTTTACCAATAAATAACGCTACTATGGCCTTTGTATATGTATTAAACGAATTATGTTTGCATTTTGGGATCAAAGTTTTTACATAATTTATACTACGGACAGGGCGGTCGCACTCCGCAACAAGTACAAATAAATTCGAGGACCCAATATTCGGGTCCGTTCAGTCGAGTGTTAAGCGTGCGCTCGATGAGTCGCGCGCCTTGTACTTAGCGATAGAGCACCTACTTACGTAAAGTTATTGACAAACTTTATTCGTGTTTTAATTATGAGTACCAAGAAGAAAGCTAGAAAGTACTGCATAGCATTCGGCTGTTTGAATAGTGATAAAAATGACGAATTTACGTTTCCAAAGGATATTGAAAGGTAATAAATTGTAATACCTAATAAGGTCCTAGTTATGTAGTTAGATATTGATATTTTTTTATTACGTAGGTTCCTATAGTTTTATGTTATTTCATTTGTGTTCCATGCCGAAGCTACGCATATTTAAGGTTATTCCGCGCAGAAATAAAGTCGTTTATTAAATCGATCAACGTAATTTTATAATTGATTATAGTAGGTATTGTTGATCGGAAAATGAATTACTGTACTGACTTAGTAAGTAGCCTACAACTAATTAGGAATTTATATAATATATGTCTCGTATAATACCTACCTACTTTTAATACCTTTTATTACGTAGGTAGCAATTTATTTTTCACTCATTAAAAAGCATGGAATTCAGACAGGCAACTTTATTCATCAAAGTGCAATACCTATAGGATGTAATCATAATCAACCAACGACACGTAGGTAGGTATCTCACTAAAGTTATCGGCGGTCTGAAAACGGGATAGGTAGGTAGTAAAAATGAGGTAGTAGGTCTATTCTGATAAGAATGTCATTGTATGTAATATAACTATTTTAATTTATAATAATAAGTAATAACATAATACATTATTACTTATTTATTCTGTTACAATATCTAAGTCATAACATATCACAGAATAATTAGTAGTACAAGTACCTAGTCATATCGTAATACAACCCTACCGAGCGAAAAAGGGACAGAGCGATTCTGAAACGGTTAGAGCAATGAAAGTTCTCGCGCGTTGTGATACGGTGCATTCTAGCCTGCACGCGGTGGGCGAGCGCCTTCTAGGTAAATATAATTTTAAGCTCGCAGCGCCGTGCGAATTAAATTGCACTTTATAGCGTTGTAGCAAGAGTCGCTATTTATTTAAATGACTTTACTCAGTTAGCCTTCTGTACTTGTACTATTATTTATTCTGTGCTACGGAGGAGTATTTATTCTACGACTATAGGACACATTTTTTTAAGTATTCAAGTGACGCAAATGGTTTAAAGTCCCGTGTATGGTTAAGTTACTTACATTGATAATTAACATGCCTTCGCTGCCTGGAATATTTATTGTTTACACAGATCTGCTTTGACGTCATCTGTTCATACTTAGTTTTTGATCGACTTCACAAAAGTACGAAGTTCTTTGTTCGACAACATGTTTTTTTGTGTGTTTTCTCCGATTTCTCCGTTAAATGCAAATCGATTTTGAAAATTATTTTTTTGTTTGAAAGTGTATACTCTCAGTGCGTCCATAAATTATATCAAAATTGGATTAGCAGTTTTTTTAGTTAACCCATTTGAAGTCGATTTTTTGAATCATACTTGTATATCGACAGCCGAGCGAAGCGGCGATGTTTGGATACAAGCGGATATGACTTGAGAAGCTAGAAACATAAAAAAAAGCGGCCAATGCCTTTTTATGGTAACTAAAGACTACAAAATACAAACAAGTACTACATTAATCATTCTGGCAACCTACAAGGCATTACTGGCTCACAGGTTTGCGTATTACCAACATGCAGGCGGCATTGCCGCGCCGAACTGCGATGCTAATTCGATGACCCAAATCAGTACCAGTATTTTGGCCACACATTTTATAAAAAATATATAATGTATTTTTTTGGCAAACTATGTTTTCAATTTTTTTAATAAGTAGCTTTTATTTAACTTCACTTGTATCTATGTATTTTGTCTGTCCTGGAATCTTGCAATTCAAATTTCGAGCACTTCCCGGTTAGCTATCCGGCTGAAACTTTCAGGGTGGCTCACAAACCGATGACAAAAGCAATAAAATATATATACTTAAAAACGTTAAAAGTGAAAAGGCAACAAAAATAAATAAATAAAGGAAATTACAAAACAACAAAAAAAATATGTAAAAACCCGTAAAAGCTTTTTTATTTAATTTAATTTTATAAATTATACGTATTTTTGTTTAAATATGTAAAGAAAACAAGATGGTTTCAAACAATTATTGAAGTAATGTGACTTCCGCAGGACGACATGGGCTCGTTGATAGTGTGCTCTGGGTTCGCGCATGGCATGATGACCTCCCGCCTAGTAGACCGTCCGTGCGGCGTGGGCTTCCTCGACCTGACGCTCTACAACAAATTCCTCACGTGTGGCGTCGATGACTCCCGCGACGTCGTCGAGGAAGATGACATCATGGCCTTCGAGTACAGACCCAAGCTGACGCCGGCGTCGCGCGTCCTCATCACTGCGCAGACGACACATAAAACTACCGACAAAATTGAGCTCGCCCCGAAAGAGGATGAAAAATATGTTGAAGGGGACTAGGGTGCTGAGGAAAGTGGAAGAGGCGGTGCCGAAAAGGAAAATGTTGATACACCAGGAAGGGTGAAAAGGTTTTAGTATTATTAAATTCTCATTGCTGGCTGATGCGTCAATATCGAAAAGGGAAATAAACTAACTAATAGTATAGTATAGATAAAACAAGACAACATTAAGTTTAACTTCAAAAATAAAAAAATCTAAGTAGGTATATAAAGGCCACCAAGTCTCACAGCATGCATTTGTGGGTGCAGAATTTTGACGAAAGAAACAAATAAGGATTCACTAAGTTCGCCCGATTCGTGTTCCACCAAAACTCCGCGCAATTCAAAAACTCCGCGCACGGCCCACTCATAGGGGAGACGGCTTCTTTAATTTGCAAATAGGTAACTTAACTTAATCATCATAAAAAGTAAAAAGGTGCTATCCATAGTTTTGAGCCGGGGCAGCACACATAACTAAACGACTACATATCACGCCACCACGCGACACGCACACCACAAATAGTCGCGTGATCGCATTTTGAATAATAAGTATTAAGTTCTTGATCTGTATTTGTTTCTTTCATCGAAGGTGCAGAATGAATCTGAACAATATACAAAATTTTACAGTAAAGTTCTTCTTTGTTCTTCTTTCTTTGTTAGGTAATTCAAGTTGCTATTGCAAGTATGTTATTGTGATTTATGTTACTTACTACTTACCTACAGTCACTTGTAACAGAAGCCAGCCAACCCTGGCATAAAGAACATGAGTTTGATGCTTGGTTTTGTTTGTTACATGTTCACATGTGTTTCTTGTGCACGTTTGCGAGTTATTAAATTGAATCGTGCCAAAACAACCATAACTGTCATGGTGACCATCTGAAGCCATTTTTGCATAAAGGTGGTCAAAAACGCTAACCGCACGGGAACAAAAATGCTTCCTAGATCCAAAATATTTCGGAAGCAGTGACGACAAACCGCCGCCGCCCTCTTTTTTATGTAAGTAAGTAGGTACCTTACGGACTATATATGTGCCACAGTACATAAAAACTATATATAAACAGTGCAAATACGATGAATTTTCGGTAAAAAGTTTCACTGGCATAAAATTCCGTACAATTTGACAGTTGTTAGACCAAACGCCTACGTAGGGACATCTGGTGTCAGAAAAATATCGAAAACCCTCATTAAAATAAAGGTACCTACATATTCCAATGGCTAAAGAAAAGTTTAGTCATTGAAATATTCGGATTCCATGATATAATCTATGAATGTAAAGAAACAAGTTTGTTTTTCGTTTCTTAACCTGAACCCTGTTGTATCATTCACCACAGACCATATAGGAGATATCATTCACTCTTTCATATTGTGGTGTGTTTCTAAATGACTGTTTTTTTTATGAATGAACCTTTTTTGTTCTGCTGCTAGGCAAAAGTGTCCGTCACATATTCCTCACGTCTTTTAAGATTTATGAATTAAATATTTTTGATGAATAGCATTTTGTTTTATCCTCCTATCAAAATAAATGGCTCTTTATAATAAATAAAACCTACCACAGTGATGTGTTCACACCGAATATAATCTCTTGGCTCTTGACAAACGTCGCAATGAGAACATTTGATTATCGCCATTTTGGCTCTGATAGCAGTAGTTTGGCAGTAGTGAGCGCCCACGGAACTAAGGATTTTGTACTATTATTTATTCTGTGACTAACGTCAGGATATGAAACAATGTCAATTTTAGTTCCATGGGCGCTCGGTGGGCGCTTTGAATCAGCATAAACAAAAGTACGGCACAGAAAATCCATAGAGATCAGTGCAGTAGGTACACATAGTATATCCTCTAGGCTTAACAAGGAAACCTTAATAAGAAATATGTGAGAAACTTAAAGAGGAAAAACGCGCAAAATGTAAAGGAGGACTCCTCGGTCTACAATTTTACTGATGATACCACTGATCTGCATTATACATAATGCATAATACATAATGCAGCTCAGTGGATGATACCTAGCAGAAATGATTGACAGAATTATTATTAATTTTTTGCATTTCCTGAATTGGCAATGGCACCTCTTCACATTCGTCTCTAGTCGGCAACTATCGACGCACACTTACATTTATAAGAGGGCATATTTATGTGTAATCGCCAGTGTGTGTTCACAATGTTACATAACAATTTATTTACAATTATGTTTTATACGCGAAAGAGCAAAAGTGCACTAGAGTTGGAAACTAATAAAAAAATAATCGACATATATGAAGAAAAAAAACAACATGTATTATATTTATTTAGGTACTCTTAATAAGACATTTTAAAGTGACAGATGTCAAAGTGATAGGTGTCAAAGTGTCGACACAAGATCTCATCGATATATTCGTTTTGGATGACAGCTGTCAAACTTACAAGGGATATAACTCTGAAACTATTGATCCTAGAATAGTAGTTTCTATACAGAAGTGATAGATCCAGCCTTCGAGTCGCACACTTATATTCAGTCTGGATGGGTTCCAAAATTATACAATACTAACTGTTTCCCGTGGCTTCACTCGAGTAGCCTATGCCCAAGGGCAGATCCAGAATTTATTACTGGGAGGGGCAAATATACGCCATCTCTCTGTGCTTTGGAGGCATAATATGTTATGCCGTGTCGGTCCCGGTTGCTATAACAATATGTTTGTCCCGTTTCTTTACACAATCCAAACAAAACTATTAAAACATACTTAGTTCTTAATTATATAAACGTACGCATTGAAAATGATCAAAATACAACGAGGGGCGAACTCAAAAGTTCTGAGCTATTTATGTAAATAAAGAATTTTCGAACAAAACCATATGAAAATAATGACAAAGAACCCCAAAAAAAGCGTGAGCGAAGTAAGCGCGAAACTTTTTTAACAGTTCAAACAGTTAAATAGTTTTAAAAACATAATGCCAATAATATTCAAATATGCATTGATAAGAAAAAACACGCAAACGCAGCGTGCATACGCAATGTTCGAAAAGTTTGCAAATTATCTCTCAGTGTAGAAAATCGATAATTCTAAATCATAGGAAAATAACTGATTTACGTTAGTGGTACTAATTCAAAGAAGTGTGAGCGAAGCAGGGCTAAAATATTAAGGTTTTCCATAGAAGAAAATGTAACATAATTAAAGGATGATTATTTGCAGTGGGTATATGGACATTGTACGAGTAGATATGATATTAGCTGCAAATCAAGAAGCGCGAAAGAAGCGAGTGCATTTTTTTCCTTCAATATAGTTAGGTATTCCGTATCACATAAAAATGTTGCATTATAAGAAAGTGCGAAAGTTTTGACGTGATATTTCTATCAATTTTAAAAGGAAACGTAATTCCAAATCATATTAAAATAATTAGTACATTTTTGTTTGTCGTATGAGGTTGTGCTGGTCTATGGTATCAGAGTTTGTTAGGCCACCCGAGGGCCTCTGTGGCTTAACGACGGGACCTATCGGTCCCGGCTTTACACTGATAGCTTAACGTGCCCTAAACCAAAACATAATTTGTAATTGCCCAAAAACTAAAATAAACAAGCAAAAGCGCGAGCGTAGCGAGCACAGAAATTTTTAGGACCTATTTTTTTTCAGTGTACAAGGTAAACATGATAACAAAACATATATGAAAATAAAATCAGGTCATGACCTGATTTTGGGGGGAGCCCCCTCCCCCCTGGATCCGCGCTTAACCCAGGGCAAGTGTCTAGTCTGGGATAAAAATTTAAGAAAAGTACGATAGGGAGACATAAGCAGACAGTAGCGCGAAAGAGAAAATAATAATTGTTGGAATAACTAGATAGATACTTTCTTTGTTTTTGTGCAAGTGGGTCCAAGTCTGACTACATATTAACCGCTTTTGTTTTTGAGATATTACTTACCAATATAAAAATATCCTAAGAACTATTTAAATTTTAGGTTACTCGCGGTCACTCAGTGACAAAGCTCCTCTAATAAATTACAAAACAATAATAATATCAGGCCACCTTATTTTATGTAAAAATTTGGTGGAGTAATTTTATCTCTTTGTCACTCTGATTTTGTGACCTCTAATGGGGAACAAAAGCATTTCTATTTTGAGAGGGCCGATGTCATCTGCTTCGATTTTGTATCCTCTTACGACGGACGATAGAATGCTCTTCATTATTAGCATGCCAAAGTTGCGCCCTGAAAACAATAAATCTATTATTTTAACTTATCTAACTATCAACGTACCAAACGAAGTTGACGTTGAAAATCACTACTGCGCCCAGCGGGTTGACCCGTGAGCGAAACAAAAAAAAAGTTTATTTAAGTAACTAAAAGAAAATTACAAATAAATAGAATTGCCAGTCCCCACACCAGCTCAAGCCAGTGTCGTGGGAGGCCAAAACAGATTAAAATAGGTTGATGATGAAAAGTATCCTTTTAGCTGTCATTGAGGGCAAATATGAAGCTATTTGCCCTACAAATGGTGGAGTAGAATATGTTTTGATTTGTATTGCTTAGTTATGAGGTCTTTACGAATAAATCAGATTTTCGACCTCGAGGGGTGGGAGCGTTACCATCTTGAATTGAAGGGGCCAAAAGCTGTTTTTTTTCTAAATAGTTCTTTAACAGTTAGCTTTATGGCAAAAGTGTCTTTCAAAACTATAAAGAAGACAATATTTGCAACATTTTTTGCATTCAAAGTTGCTCTGTAAGTCTTATAGGTAAAAAGTTACAATAAGCGAAAAACATATTTACTAAAAATGCTCCAATATTCTTAACCGCTGAATTTAGAGACCAATATTTGGTGAGTATGTTTTATGTTTATAAAGAGGTAAACAACATACACCAAAAGATGAAAATAGAAAAAACGCATTTCGAGGGGCTTCAAAATAAGGTCAATGTTTTAACAAAATACCTCTATTCTGAAGACACTGTTTACATTAGACGTTCGAAATTTTGATTGTAAGCTCCCGAAATAAAATAAAATATGATTCAGGATTTTTCGTTTTTTTCTGAAATAAAAGGTCAGGCTCATTTTATACCCAAAATTAACGATTTTCTTATTTTTCTTATAAAATTCTCTTTGTATTGATTTGGGTGTTCATTTAAAGATCTCGTTGAGACCCGAATGGTAATTCAATATGAAAAAGTTTACAAAAAGTGAAAATAAATTAAAAAAAAAGGTTGGAAAAAAGTTAAAATCACAAAAGAGGCTGCAGCACCCGGAAAGACCATAGTGAAATAAAGATTAGACACATTGCTAGAAATAAGATGTTCACAACAATACCCTAAAGTCCAGCTCAGAGTGAACGAGAGGGTTCAAGGGATCTAATTGTACGTCAAGTAGAAGTTTCACGACAAACTAACGGCCGTGCGCCCCACCCAGTTTTTTTTAGTCACAAGGCTTTATCACAATACCTAATGAAAAATTGCATATAAAGCAGTAAGTGACAAAAAGCATGTAAAATGAAGATAATTTAAATTGGATATGGTCTTATGGGACAATAAGCTACTAAACAAGAATATGCATTTTTTTAAATGGTGTGTGTTTTTCCGCGCATCACGTAAAGACTACCTACTGGACCGATTACGATGCGGATCTCAATGATGGAACGCCGTGCCCTCGTCAGTGTTTCTGGTAAATTATAACCCAGGTGTGTTCAAGTCAAGAGTGAATAGGTATCTACTAGGCAAGCGTGCTACACCTTCGACCACATCATCGCTTTCCATCACGTGAGATCGTAGTCAAACGACTGCCTAGTCCGTAATAAAAAAAAAAGCAACGCATTTTATCTTCGACTTCAATATCTACCCTCGCTCTTTGGCTCGGGCGGATACATGTCCCGGATAAAATGCCTTGTTTTATGGATTTGTTGTACAATATTCTATTTTCTACTCAACTTTCAAATACAGGAACAACTAAGAAACATATTCTCCATTTTTTTGTGCCAAATTTTAACTTTGTAGTTTACCGAACGAGCGCGAATCGCGAGCGAAGCGTCTCTCTTTCAGCTTCGGCAAAAAATATTTCGTTCATCCGGATGTCTGTCCGGACGTCAGTCCGTCTGTTCTCCTCTACAGGTTGCATTTCTCAACCGATCAAGACGAAACTTGGTATACAGGCATACAGCAAACTTTTAGAATTTTTTAATCGTCGGGTATTTTTGATCAGGGGTGGTTTAGATCAATAAAGGGGTGGAAGTAAAAAAGGGGCTACTGAATATCTCCGTCATATTAAATCTGATTTCGATGGTTCTTTTTTATTTGAAAGGTAGTAACTTTAAGTTAGTCCCATAAAAATTTGGTTAAGATCTGATGAGGATCTTCGGCGTGATGAGCAGAATAGCTCCTCAATATGCAGTAAATTTCTCACTTTTAGGTTTCTAGAGCAAATAGTGTTAATAGTTTCTGAATAAAATGGCTGTGATATACAGACGGACAGATGGACGGGCAGACGGACGGAACGACAGACATGGCGAAACTATAAGGGTTCGTTGTTTCACTTCGGACACTAAATACGTGACATCGACTGAACCGATTAAACGTACAACAAAGTAAACAGGTATGTTCTACATATCCAAACTAACCAACACAAACCTGAGGTTTGCATTCCTATGCCGTTTGAGCTGTCCTGCCGAAGAAGGTGTCGATGTAAGTAGCGTTTAATCAAGGTCGTCTGGCCTTGATTTATGTCTGAGTATGGCTTCATCCTTGTCACGTTTTTAGAGGTCATTAGCAATGGTCAACGTGTGTAAACACATAATTTGCGTAATAGTAATAATGATTGAATGCTTGAAGAGCCTAAGTAAACGTCTTAACTGTCTGGAAACCAGAATAAACACAAAATTTTACCGATAAAAAAAATTAAGCGATGGAGGTTCATTGTTCGTGACCCTCGTCGAGCACCAACAAGGGCTCTGTTCAACTAAAAATAACAACCAGCCAACATAGATCTAGTTAAAAGGGGGAAGATACGGCACGCTTTAATATCACGTAAACAAAAAGTGGACTACATACAGCTACATTCTTACCGTATCGTGCTTCATGTGCATCGATTACAAACTTGATAATGATAAAATGAAATGATAATAATAATCATTTTATATATAAGTGTATTACTTATAATTTTCTAATGTATTCTATAGTTTTAGTTTTATTTATTCTTTATATTTTTGTTACCTATTTCAAATCACTTTTCGTTATTTTTTTACTGCACTGCTGCCATTTTTCTTGCACGTCCAGGTTGACTGGTAAAAAATGCTACTTAGCATTAAATCCTCCTTGTACATTGTATAATGGTGTGCTAAGGAATAAATAAATAATAACAACATAGATAGAGAGACATACGCAGACAGTAGCGCGAATGAGAGTCACTGCTAAAACGTGCTACACAAACGCCACTCCGATGACTAAGGCTAGCCAATTGTGTGCGTTCCACCTAATTTGAATACCACGCCCGAGGAGCAGGTACGTAATCTTCCCATTTTAAATGAGATCTATGGCGCCCAATCTTACATTTTGAAAACTTTAAATACATAGCTGCTATTATTTGAAAATAATTTTCATTCATACTTTTTTTAAATGTGCTACTACGTCCAACGTGGCAAAGCAACTATAATAAGGTGCTAGTCTAACGTAACAACGAATATAATAAATAATAATATATTCGAGACAATTCCACACCAATTAACTAGCCCCAAACTAGGATACCCTGTACTATGGGTACTAGATAACGGATAAACATACATATATACGAATATTATAACATCCATGACTCGGAAACAAACATTTCTGCTCATCACACAAAATGATTGCACCTTGCAGGATTCGAACCTGCGACCGTTTGATTACGTATCTAGGATCACTAGCCACGAGACCAACCAATAAATGTGCTACTTTACGTCCCCCGAAGCGGAGTGAAGGTCGAGTATGCGAAAACTAAATTTTTCACCTCTTAGACCTCTCTATGAGGTGAAAAATTTAGATCTCGCTTCGCTCTCCACCTCCCTCCTCTCGCTACGTTCAGGTCTCGTATGCTCGTATTATCCATATCCATAATAATAAAAATCTCCGAAACGGCTGGACCGATTTTGTCGGGACTTTCACTGGCAGTTAGCTGATGTTATAAGGAGTAACTTAGGTTTATTTTAGCTATGAAAAAATTTAATGATCCGTGCAAAAGAAAACATGTATTTTGACAGCGCGGGCAAAGCTGCGGGCACAGCAGATATAAAACTTCCGTGAAAAATAATCTAACTGATGATGAAAACCGCATTAAAATCAGTTGAGTAGTTTAAAAGATTACGCGTTACAGACAGAGGGCGGAAAGCGACTTTTTTTATACCATAAATTGATTGATGTGCTACTCTATATCTTAGAGCTATATGAGGTCTTTCATGGAATTACACTCACCTATGCAATTTCTGGAACCATAACTAAAAGGCAGGAATGCTGCCGGGTGCCTGTTGATGGATCTCTCTGGCAGGAATCTGTCTGGGTCAAATTCATCCACATTGGACCCCCAGTCAGCCTTGGACCGGTGGACGGCGAAGGCACCCACCACTGCCCCTGAGCCAGCTGGCACGGTTACTCCACATTTCGCTGGAAATTTTTCTTGAATTAATTGATATTGTGATCTTCAGGGATTTTATTTTGGTGTGATCGGGCTGAATAAATTCAGCTAGAAAGGCTTTAATAATAAAATGATTAGTGGAAATTCAAAGACAATACCGTACTTACTACGTTCGAGAATAATAATGTAAATAATGTAAATCATTCTTATGAAACACATATTAAAAAATAGCCCTAAAAGGCCGTCTGCACCGTTAAGCGGGCTCCCGCGACGGAGGGGCTCACCGTAAAGTGGTAAGCGAAACTCTGGTCGCACGTTGTCGCCCGCTGCGCGTAGACACGTTAGGTCAACTTATGCTTGTCGATGCCTATTTTTGTAGAAATCAATAGTTTACAGTGAGCTCCTCAGTCGCGGGATACCGCTTAACGGCGCGGAGGGCATAAATCAAGTAAAACAATTTTAAAAACAAAAGATGCAAGAGAAAATAAATATAGGTTAATTACGCCAAGTAAGAATTATATTTGATACCTTATCTTCTTTTTACCCGAGTACGGTGAAGCAAGGGTAGGGTAATGAGCTTAAAAGTCGATGTATGTATATATTATTATGTGGATGTTCAACCATAGCGTCGCCCTTATTGGCAGATTTTGACAAGCGAGGTATCTATCGGTTCGTCTTCAGGTAAAGAGTGACATATACTATTTTTTACCCGACTACGGCAAAGTAAAAGAAGGGCTACGTGTTCAAAACAAAAATGTTGGTCCTATGTTGACAATTAAGCGAGGTATCAATCAATTCATCATCATCGCAAGAGTGACATATATGGCTATTTTTTACCCGGCCGTAGTCGGGTTTTAGTTTCTGTGCTAATGTCTTGTTGTATATTGTGGACTTCCGAAAGAAGAGTCAATCAATTAACGAAGGATTCGTAAAAAAAATAGGGAAATAGGGAAATCTGGCATACTATTATGCCTTCCATAAAATATTAAAGATCTGTTAGGAACATCGTAATAGATTTCATGTGTTTTTATCCTATTGTATTTCTAACCTGCACTAACATTATCTGTCCAGTCCCACGAGTGACGATCGTCACATAAACTATTTGATTTCTATTGATTTATAAATTAGTGAAATTTGGGGGTATTGACTTACGTAGATAAGTATCCTTATCGATGTTTCTTGCAATAATGGGCACGACGGTGTAGAGCCTCATGCTTTCCTTAATGACTCTCTCTAGGAAGTGCATTTGAAGTAAATCTTCTTTCGTAGCACCTCGCATGGAGTCGCCAAAAATTGTTTGCTGCCTGAATTGGTGTAACAACAATTAAACGCTTTGTAATCACACTTCACACTTATATGAGGTACTAGCTGTGCACGCGGCTCGGCCCGCGTGGTGATTTCTCTGGGTAAAAAAGTAAACTATGTGCTATTCCAGAACCAGTATTTACAAAGTAAAATATACTACATTTCATTAAAATTGGTTCAGCGGTCAAATAGTGGTTATCGATTGCTCGGATTCTACTCATCGGGTTGAGATTCCAAGTGCACATAGTTTTAAGTCAAAACTTAAGCTATCCGTCAGTGAAAACAACATTGCAATCGGTCCAGCAGTTTTTTTTGTTGATAAAACAGTCAAATATACAGACAGACTAAATAAAAAATGTGCTTGTTCAGTAGCTTATTTTAAGTCCCTTATCACTTTTTTTAATCTTCATTGTTCAAACTTTTTGATTATTAACTGCTTTATTCTAAGTAGGTATCTATTGAAAATACGAAAGTGTGTTTGTTTAATGGTTTGTTTGTTCCTCTTCACGCAGTAACTATGCGATGGATTGTCGTGTTTACCTACTAAAAGGATCGGACAGTGACATAGCAAAGGCTTATCATCAATATTCACACGGATGAAACCGCGAAGCGCACTTTGTAAGTATAAGATAAATAGTACATTTAAAAAAATATGTACGTGTAGCGACGATGAAGACAAAGCTATAGTGATATTCACTCTTGATTTAAACGGAAAATACTGATGAGAGCGTTCTAAATTTACATACATAACACGTGGTCTTTACTAGTTGCAAGAGACGAATGAGGCAATGTACTGAAACGTGGACACTCACGGTGAGATTGGTTCATAAGTTCATGAGGTGATCCGGCAGAGAACAAAAGGTACCGACATAGCTCAAAGAATTAGCAAGCTGAAGTGGCAATGGGTCAGTCACATAACTCAAAGAACCGGCAACCGTTGGGGTAGACAAGTTCTAGAGTTTAGACCACGTTTAGACAAACGTAGTGAAGGGCCTCCGCCGGCCAGGTGGAGTGACGAGTTGACAAAAACGGCTGGCAGGTGGATGAGAAAAAGCCATGGTGGACCATGGAAATAAATAAAAACCCCTGGTACACCCAGTTATCTTGAGGTGGACCACGGGAAGAAAAAAATGCCCATGGTACAGCCAGGTGATCTATGAAGGTGGACCACGGGCAGGGCGCGATATATACTGATGATGATCATGATGATCATGATGATGAATGAGGAAATGATAGTGATGGTTATAAGTTTAATTGACACTCACTCTTGTAAGGCCTGTTCCTGTGCCGCCGGGTGGTTTCCAAGCAGTACCAGAGTGTAAGCGATCACCAGAGAAGTGGTGTCGTTTCCTGCTATCGTGATGGAGTCGATGTGCTCACGAAGCTGCTCGTCAGTGAACTCGATCTCTCGATCGAACAGCATGTCCAGAACTGCTCGAACTTTCCCTTCGGGAGATTTTTATGTGTGGTCATTCATATAGATTATTTCTTCAATTTAGTTTCTACCTACCAACGTAAGCACAGGTTTTGAAAACATATCCAGATTTTTTAAAAATTGTTCTAGATATCTCAGGTAGTCTATTTTTAGGGTCCTGTGGTCAAAGAAGGAACTCTTATAGTTTCGTCATGTCCGTCTGTCTGTCTGTATGTCACAGCCATTTTATTAAAAACCTATTAACATGATAAGGTTGTTTATAAACGCTTCATAGACGTAGACCTACAAAAATATGTATGAAAGAAGAGGTTTTTGTGTGGCTTCCATGCTCCCGTAAATGAAATATAAAGATGGGGTCTCGTTGAACAGGTATTTTTTAAATTATAATGACGTTGCTTTGACAGTTTTTGCCTATTTGGTTTAGTAATATTTGGCTCTCAAGTGACCTTTTTGCTTGAGTTACATGTCCCATCCCCCTCTAACTCATATAGGACAACTCTAAAAAAATTAAAAATATCTGGGACACTAGCGCATAATATGAATTTACTAACAAAACTATCATGGCTATCTAGGGTTTACTAGATTAAGAGCCGACCAAGATAACGCATTTTATGTCCGCGTCAACACTAAACAAGTTTACGAGCCGACCAAGATAACGCATTTTATGGCCGCGTCAACTCTGAACAAATTCCATAGTGAGAAGCCTGAGAAGCCTTTGTTGGTGTAACATCTAAAAACTACTAGACCGATTGCAATGCGGTTTTCATAGTTTGGTAGCTATGATCCTGGCTACCAAAACCTTACGTCTATACGTGTAATTGCGTGTAGCGTGTGTTGAAAATCTATTCTAGGATTCCACAAATTCTCTCATATTGCTCTACCATCCATTGCAGGATTTATGTAAAAGATCTGCAGGATTTATGTAAAGGATCATAAATGTGCTTGGAATATATAAACAAAATTAAATTCTTTTGTATTTGCACGCATAATATCTAAGTTAGGACTTAGGACCCCGAATATATACCACAGTACATGTAAAAGTTACGTATACTGAGCCTATACGGACAGAGATCGAAATGACGTCGTTTTGTTTGCGAGTTCGACGTAATTAAACAGAAACGACAACTTGTCTAATATTTGACTAATGATGGCTGTCACATAACTTGTAAATATGTGTTAATAAGATAAACGTGATGTAGGTTTATGAATATTTAACACATAAACCTACATCACATTTTTTATGTCAATGGCGTATTTACGTATCAGGAACAAGAAAGGTGGGAGGTCATCGGAGAATAGTATTTGTAGTAAATACAAGAGTTTAAAAAATATACCATACAAAAGACATCAACGCACTCGCAATTTTTTACTATTAGCTCCCAAAATGCGCTTTCATTATTTGTAAACCTCGATACGAGCAGTTCGTTCTACGTCTGATGGTAAATTAAATTTGCAAAGTCAACAATACTACTTAATTGACCGAGCTAGCGTGAAGCACGAGCGAAGCATCTGTTTCAGCTTCGGAAAAAAATCTTTCGTATGTCCGGATGTCTGTCCGGATGTCTGTCCGGCTGTTCTCCTCTACTGGTCGCATTTCTCAAACGATCTAGACGAAACTTGGTACACGTGTCATACACGTTAATCGAATTTGTAGAAATTCGTAGATGTCGGGGATATTTGATTTTACTTCCCTCAAAAAAGGGTAATAAGGGGGCTACTGAATATCTACGATTTCGATGGTTCTTTTTTTATTTAAAAGATAGTAACTTTATATTAGTCTCATAAAAATTTGGTGAAGATCTGATGAGTATCTTCGGCGTGATGAGCAGAATAGCTGATCAAAATGCGTGTGAATTTCTCACTTTTAGGTTTCTTACATTGGAATTGCTGGAGCACCTTGGTTATTAATGTTAAATTTACAATAAGATCACTAGATGGCGCTACTGTGCATCGCTAGATTGGTTGCAAAAAAGTTTGTACGCGCGAGGTTTACAGCTCACAGAGCCACTTATAATAAGTAGCGATGGTAGCTTAACGGTTTAAAAGTGCAACTTAGAATCCAACGATACCGGGTTCGATCCTAGCGGTCACGGCAAGTCAGAGGCCTTCTTGCGGCCTGACAAACTCTGACACCAGGAGCCAGCATTACCTCATACCGCTCATACGACAAACAAAAAAACGTAAAAATAACAATAATATATATCTATACATACCTAAATATTATAAAGCGTAAATAATAAAAGGTAAGTGTCCACGCGGGCAAAGCTGCGGGCACGGCTAGTATATAAATGCGAAAGTTGTGTATAATGTTTGTATGCTTGTTTCTACTCAGCGCTGAAACAACTGAGCAGATTTTGATGAAATTTGATATTAGGTACATAACACATAATCAGCCATCATTATCATTGTCCTCGTGGGTAAAGCCGTGGGACGATGATTATAGCGATGGAAGTCCGGTAGCGATTCTACCAAAGTAAACACGCATGGTATTGAAAGACCAGGCTCTGCTTTTTAAGGGTTTTTTCCATAAATATGCTGGGTCAACCACAAACCTGATAAATGTGAAACATAACATACCTATGTTTTTGAAATCTTTATCTCTCTAAGACTAAGATAAAAACATGATCAACAGAATTTCATTTGATACATTTTCATATCAAAAATTACGTGATTTTCAGTAATATTTACATTTTTATACTAAACGGCTTAAGTTTTATCTCTAAAATAAGTCTCACAGCAAGAAAATATAGTTTATCATCTAATGTTTAAACAAAATTTAACTAAATTATTAGCCTGCCTATAAAATAAATAACTTTTGAGACATACGTCATTTAGTTCCGAGCTAAATTGTGTGTTCATATCAAACAGCGCTCGCGATATTCAACCTTGTTACACAAGGAGTGCAAGGGACGTGGCAGGAGAGTGGGGAGTGGGAAAATTTAACCTTGGAGCCTGGCTTTCTGCAAATGTTTTCTTTTCAATTTATAAAGCAGGAGAAACGTCCTTAGTTAATTTACTGTTACTTACGGGGTGTTTCTTCTGAGCTGTGATTCATTTTCTTCCTTTCGTATTCTTCTCGCCTCTTCATTACAACCTGCAATAAAGGAAGAGGTGCTATTTTTTATGGAAGAGGAAGAATTAAAATGGGCAAATACCGATCTTGATTAATATCTAATATAAATCTATGTATGAGTGCAGAATAAAACTAACTATTCTAAGTACTTAAAACAGTTATAAAGCCTATATGCAATTTTGTTGTTTTCTAATATGTGTCGAGTCATGGCTTGTTTTGGTTGACACATATTCAAAGAGGGTCTTCAAGCGTTGCTTCGGTTGTGTATGGTATGGAGAACTGCTTTTATCTATGGGACTGTTTGACTAAAATAGTAGGCAAGTAGGCATGATAACTGTAGTCGATTGAGAGACTCATTAACAACGATGCAAGCCGAGGAAAGCCTTCAGAGCCTGGAGCATAGACACCGAGTTTCAAGCTTATTGGTCCTGTTATCGGATACGTTTCTACAAGTTTGCAGTGGGATTGCACAATATAATTCCCCCAAGACCTCCATCATATCACGGCCACACGTACTGCGATGACCCACTTTTATAATGGTGAATGTTCCACCTACATGCACGAAGCATTTGCTTCTACATTGAACGCGCATTAACTGGAAGCGAAAGCGCTGAACACGCTGAAGGAGCTGAATTTTAGAATTCTTTGTATGAAATGCTATGAACCCCGCTACTTTTGGCTCGCACAAGCCGACTGCAGAGAATCGACAGAAGAATTCGGGAGGCAACCAAATCCCGTAAGGATTCTGATTACGTAATCATCTGATAAGGCTGATTCAGCCGACTTGGCAGGCTCGAAGCATGCTGTCTATATCTGCCGCACTATTCTTCCGATGCGGTCTATTCTTCCCACTCCGACGATTCAGCGAGGATAGGTGCGCGAGGCCGTAACTTCGGCTTCTACGGCGTGTTCGCCTCCGATAAAGGTGCGTTCAGCTTTATCATGCATACTACTAAGGAATTGAACTCCAGTCTGCTTCGCGATAGTTATAACACGGGAGTCTATAAATCACGAGTGAGATCTTTTCACTCAAGTTTGTGCACGATCGCGTTGTCAACCATATCATCACTTATCCCTCGAGCTATGAGATATGAGATATCGCGTAGGTAACTGTTCAAACGAATGGCCCAATTTAGCTGCGGTTTTTTTATGTTTAAAAATTATGCATAAAATATGTTAATGCTTAAAAATATGGAGCAAAACATTTTAAGAAGCGCGTGATTTCAATCCACGCACCTTTGGTTTGGAAGGCTGATATGCTCCTACTGAGCCACACAGCATCGTAGCGTAAAGGTCGAAAATATGATACCCTTTTAATGTATTATTTGTATTACATTCAAACATAACTATGAATACCTATCCCGCAGGAACCCTATATTTTTTGGGGATAAAAAGAATCCGTAACTTAAACACATAATATGAACTTTGACTGTGCCAGGTTACATCAAACTACGTCCAGTAGTTTCAGCGTGATATGTGTTATTTTAAATAACTTTCAACCCCTATCCTGAGGGAACTCATGTTTTTTTCTGGATAGAATGTATTCTAAATATGTGGTAAGTAAAATGGTTGGTATATAATATACCACCCATTTTACTTGAAATTCTTTTAGTTATGGAGTGGAACATGGTCTTACCTAATAATAGGGCTACAATCTCAATAAGATACTATTAACTTATATCGTATTATCCTATAATATTCTTATCCTATTATATTTTAAATCTTATAGGGATTTCACGACAAATATGGTATGTTATGGTATGTGTATAATGGTCGCACAGTATTATCCACACAAAACAATAAAACGGCTCTATTCATATCTCAAGGGCCACACAGCAAATATTTTGCCACGTGTTGATGCAATCTTTGCATTTCACGACCTCGCCAGTTACCAACCAACCTTACGTCGTTATACTTACCATGAAAATCGTTCGTGAGATCAGTACTCAGTACAACGATTGTAGTGCCTACTCAAAGTTTGTTGGCGAAATGCTAATGACTAAACCTTGATGGAAAATGTCGAAAAATGATGGAAACGTGTCAAAAAACTTGGACCTCTAACCAGGTAACATTGTTGTCGGCACTCAATAATATGTCAAACAAATTGAATCCGTAACTTACAAACACTAAGGCTACGTTCGGATTGGCATGAGGGCGTTTTGAGCAGTTGCCTGTTGAGGAGGGTCCTTACTTAGTTAGTAAAGTTGTGCGTAAGGTTAAACTCAATCCACGCACATAAGCCATGACTCGTTGGTTGTAAGGTCCTTTTGCTGCTTCGCGAACGGAGTGTGGTTGAAGAGGCAGTGAGGATACAGCCAGATCTTTTAAGAGACGCATGGTGAGGAGAGCCATTACCTCGTCATTGAACTTGAACATTGTCAGATTAATGTTGTCCTGCTGCTGCTTCGCGTACTTAGTGAGGTTAAAGAGGCAGTCAGGCTGCAGCTTGACCTTAAAGAGGCGCTTGTTGAGGATGGTCCTTGCTTAGTGAACTTGTACGTAAGGTCCATCCTTTTGCTGTTTCGCGTACGGAGTGAAGTTGAAAAGGCAGTCAGGCTGCAGCCAGACCTTGAGTAGGCGCCTGATGAGGAGGGTCCGTACTTCGTTAGTGAGCTTGCGCGTAAGTTTCATCCTTTTGCTGCTTCGCGTACGGAGTGAGGTTGAAGAGGCAGCCAGGTTACAGACAGACGTTTTCAGATACGCATGGCGAGGAGGTTCATTACCTCGTCAGTGAACTTGTGCGTCAGATCAGCGTTGTCCTTCGCGTATGGCGGGAGGTTGAAGAAGCAGTCAGGCTGTAGCCAGACCTTTTAAGAGACGAATGGTGAGGAAGGGTAATTACCTCGTCAGTCGTTGTGCGTCAGATCAATGTTGTCCTTCTGCTGCTTCACGTATGGTGGAGGTTGAAGAGGCAGTCAGGCTGCAGTCAGCTCTTTTAAGAGACGAATGGTGAGGAGGGGTCATTACCTCGTCAGTGAACTTGTGTGTCAGATCAATGTTGTCCTTCTGCTGCTTCGCGTATGGTGGAGGTTGAAGAGGCAGTCAGGCTGTAGCCAGACCTTTGAAGAGACGAATGGTGAGGAGGGGTAATTACCTCTTCAGTGAACTTGTGCATTAGATTGATGTTGTTCTTCTGCTGCTTCGCGTATGGTGGAGGTTAAAGAGGCAGTCAGGCTGCAGCCAGATCTTTAAGAGACGAATGGTAAGGAAGGGTCATTACCTCGTCAGTGAACTTGTGCGTCAATTCGATGTTGTCCTTCTGCTGCTTCGCGTATGGTGAAGGTTAAAGAGGCAGTCAGGCTGCAGCCAGACCTTTTAAGAGACGAATGGTGAAGAAGAGTCATTACCTCGTCAGTGAACTTGTGCGTCAGATCAATATTGTCCTTCTGCTGCTTCGCGTATGGCGTGAGGTTGAAAAGGCAGTCAGGCTGCAGCCAGACCTTGAAGAGGCGCTTGTTGAGGATGGACATTACGGTGTGCCGCGCACGCAGGTACGGTGTGTCCGGAGAGTGTTGCACATCCATGCGCTCGCCCATTGCGGTTTCTATGATAACATAATTAAATGACTGGCTTGTACTTATAACCCACACTAAAAAGTGATGTTTTTTTAAACCATCTTAGTTTTTGTTTGCTATGAATGTTTTGATTTTTCCTTCGAGTCTATACTTATCCAAAATTTCGTTTTTGATTGTTTGAAGTCTTGAAGTGCGAAGTGAATTCGAAATGAAGCCATGTAATACACCCAATTATTACATGGCTTCATTTCATAATATATATTATACTAATAAATATATATATATACTTCATAATATAATATATATTCAGGACATTGTGTCAGACAAATGATAAATGGTAAAATTAAATTATAACAAAAGTAAAACCCCACGCTAAACAAACCCTACCCAAATTGAACTATTGTAAAATATAAATTAAATGAAAGCTATGATTTAGCTGCAGTTTTTAATGTTTGAAAGCTGATGTGACCGAGATGATTCTTAGATATATAGGGGATGGGAGGGGAGGTGAGAAAAGGGGGGTGAGAATCGTAGCTTCCATACGAATGGACCAATTTTGAAGTGTTTTTTTTATTTATTTCAATTCTAATGCTTACTGTACTGACAGTATTGCGACAAAAGCGCACAGTAAGCCAACAAACATATGAACTAACATACAAAACTAACATAATGTTAAATACATAATCTTCTTATTTTTTTTTAAATTCTAAGCTTTATACTTAATAAACTGATAAGTACATGCGTTGACAAAGATATCAAATGTTGTACAAAAAATATCAATGGTTGGTTCCCGAGCAATCAGGCCCATTATTCTCTATTGCCAATAAGACACGTTACGCGCCGCGTTAAGATATCTGCGTGGAATCGTACGGCAATTGCCGTACTGACGTCACACGTTTTCGGCAAGGAATTTCATGCGGCGCGGCGTAGTGAATAAGCGCCCAGGGCGATGAGCAAGTTAATGGCCTGCGCTGTAGGAGCATACCGAGCACGCGCCGCATGCGCCGCAGCTGAAACCGGTCTGGCGTGGACAATGAGCAGCGAGCTAGAGCGGTCGATTTATCAATTTTCCCGTTAAGTAGTAAATAAAAATGAGTCAATAACGCGCATTTACGTCTCAACTCTAAGGTATTTATGCCTATCATTCCAGCAACGAACAGAGACGTATACAAATATGGATGATCTTCCTTCAGTCCTCTGCCACGCAAGAAGCCTTTTGTATGCGGATGATCTAAAACTTTATACTGAAGTTAAATCAGAGGTTGACTGTTTAGCTCTGCAAGGGGATCTTGACGCGATATATGAGTGGAGCGTGGTTAACAAGATGGACTTTAACTCCAGCAAATGTTATGTGATGACTTTCGGCCGAATATGGCTTCCAATAACTTTTGATTACAAAATGCATAACCAAACTGTCACTAGAACTTTTGCAATGAAGGATTTGGGAGTTACATTCGACCGAAAGCTCACGTTCCACGACCACATCAATACTTTGGCGAAGAAATCATTTAGGCGCTTAGGATTTGTGTTAAGGAACGCGCGGGACTTCCATAACACCAGTGTGATAAGGTTGATTTTCAGTGCTCTAGTCCGTACCAAGCTTGAAAACAGTGCATGCGTATGGAACCCTCACGAAAGCACGTATGCACTGGTACTAGAGAAGGTCCAAAAGGTATTTTTGAGGTATCTCTACAAGAGACTGTATGGATACTATCCCTTTATGTATCCCACCAGGTTCCTTTTGGGATGTCTAGGATACAACTCCCTCGAAGTTCGCCGCGCAAACGATCAAATGTTGACTATTTGCAAAATTTTCCGTGGTAAGGTAGATGCTTCGGAATTAAGTGATGAGTTGTGTCGTTTTTTTGTCCCGAACAACTACTGCAGGGGCAGGAAACACAGACTATTTGCCGTGCCCTTCTGTCGCACTGTTGCGCGTGCTAGATCTCCTCTACCCCGCACCCTCTCTGCACTCAACTCTCTCTTGGATGCTAATCCTAAGACCGATGTGTTTGCGGATGGATGGATGGAAATACTGTCAGTGTGTCTGAGGTTTTGTGAGAAGGATGGATGAATGTCTGATTTTTATTATTATTATTTTTTATTATATAGTTGGTAGTATTTAATTGGCTCTATTGTTTCTAATTTAAATTTAAATTTTTTGTTTGACATTTGTGATTAATTATAGTTATTGGCCAAGGCCGTATAATTGATGGATAAATAAATAATAAATAAATGGATAGTACCCACATAATTTTTTTTACATACATATAACGAGCAAATTTCCTCTGGACTCGTTTCAGCATAATTTTGTACTTTTGCTCATGTGGGTCCCATACTAAGGAGTCATATTCTAATTTACTACGCACAAATGCATAGTACAATGTTATAATGGCGTTTCTGTCATTAAACCTAGCTGTCTGTCTCATAACGAAACCTAGGAATTTAAACGCTTTAGTACAAATTTCTGCTATATGATTGTTAAAGATGAGTTCTATATATCTGTGTGTGAAAACTGATGTGATCAAGATGGTTCTTAGCTACATGAGGAGGGGCGTGGAGTTGAGAAAAGGGGGGCGGAAGTAGAAAATGAATGCACCTATTAGCTGCGGTTTTTAATGTTTCAAAGCTAATATAACGAGATGGTTCGTAGGGGGGGGGGGGGGATCGTAGCTCCCACACGAATGGACCGATTTTGATGCGGTTTTTAGGTGTATCTTCGCTCAGAGCAGTGCCATATCTTTTATCTATTCCTAAAATACCTATAATAAAGCCGTAAGTATGTTACAAACAGTCTGTACGAACAAGATGATTGAAAAATAATTGGTCGAATTAAAATAAGCTATGTCTAATAATTTTCTAAACGAAAAAAAATGTATTTCGGACGGGGTTCGAACCCGCATCATTCCGTGCCTCTGCTGTTCTTTTTTTCCCCGTAAGACGGGCTTACAACCTATACGAGAAATTTGAAGCATGGAGTACCTGTCACAGTAGCCGAACTTGGTAAAAGGCATGTGCCGCGCAGAGGCACGGAATGATGAGGGTTCGAACACCGTCCGTGATTCAAATTTTTCGTTTAGAAATTGTAATGCTAAAATCATATAAACATTTAAAATAAGCTACTGTAACAGAATAAAAAATAGTTCTAATCAGGAATATACTTTTTTAATGTTGTCTGTATGTGTGTCTCTTTGTCTGTTTGTTTGTATGTTTGTGCATCACGTAAAAACTACTGGACCGATTTAAAGCGGTTTTTACTATCAGATAGTTTAGGTTCTGACTTAAAATCTGGTGTACTTTGTGTCTCAACCCAACGAATGGAAGCCGAGTTTAAAAAAAAAACGGCTCAACAAATTTTGATGATATTTTTGTCCTGGAATGACACATAGGTTACTTTAAACCGAGAGAAATGACCACACAGGCAAAGCCGCGGGCACAGCTAGTAAACATTAAAATTGTTGCAATAGTATTTTTTGTAAATTCATTCAAAGTATTTTTTTGCTGTGTGTAAAAACTACTGGACCGATAATGAGAGCTCAAGTTAAACAATACAATACATCATTATTAAGTAAGTGTGAATTTTTTACTTTTTAAGCAAATAGTTGATTCTTTTATTTGATTGTGGTTTGTTTGGTTAGAAGCAGTTCATTTACCTTGTGGTAATGTGGTCTTATATATAGATGTTACAATAATGTAAACATAATTTACGAGAACTTACGGAGTCATTGACTTTATGTGTTAAAAAGTTAAGTTGCAAATTCTCATTGATATTACATATTGTGACAAGCAAATAAAACCAGTTCCAGAGCCATCGAGCGACCTCAAACCACAGAATAAATAGTAGTACTCCGTCTCAAACCCCTGCACAACCTTGCGTTTTTTTAAGTTCCCTTTGTAATCTATACTTATATAATCTATACTTATATTAGGTACTACTTAATTTAAAAAACTAGGGAACTTAAATTAGGCTCCTGAACAAGAATATAACATTTTAATAATGGTGCTAGTTTGTTTATTCACGCATCACGTTAAAACAGCTGGACCAATTGTGATTCCGTTTTCACTGTTAGATAACTTATGGTTTGGCTTAAAAACTGGATTTCTTGGTATCTCAATCCGGCGAGTAGAAGTCGAGCAATCAATAAAAAAACCATTTGACGTTAGAACGAAGTTTGATGATATTAGAAAAGATCACGCGGGCAAAGCTGCGGGCACAGCCAGTAATAAGAATTAACTTTGGATTTGCACAAAAAACTCAAGTTATTATGTCAAATTATTTGTTGGATCGATATCTATGGATAGTCAAGGTTTTAGGTATTTTACATACCTAGTTTTAATTTTAAGCTTAGGTTATGTTATTTGCATGGATGGATAGGTAGGTAATCTAGTTTAAACAATTTCCCGAACATAAGTTGTTCCACTTTTAATACTGATCATTGTTGTATTGCTGACAAACTGTGTGTGTGTTTGTGTGTGTGTGTGTGTGTGTGTGTGTGTGTGTGTGTGTGTGTGTGTGTGCGTGTTGTGTGCTGTGTGTGCGCGTGTGTGCGCGCGCGTGTGTGCGCGCGCGTGTGTGTGTGTGTGTGTGCGTGCGTGCGTGCGTGCGTGCGTGCGTGCGTGCGTGCGTGCGTGCGTGCGTGCGTGGTGCGTGCGTGCGTGTTTGGTACGGAATCCTATCAATGCGTGTCTGACATGCACTTGTCCGGTATATTTAATTTATTACTAGCTGCGCCCCACAGTTTGACCCGCGTGACGGATGATGGTGATGATGAAAAGTATCCTGTGTTATTCCAGGGCATAAGCTATCTCCAATCCAAATTTCATCAAAATCCGTTCAGCCGTTTGAGAGTTAAGTATATGATGATGATAATGATAATGAAAGTGTTATTCCAGGGTATCAGCTATCTCCAATCCAAATTTCATCAAAATCCGTTCAGCCGTTTAAGAGTTAAGTATGATGATGATGAAAAGTATCCTATGTGTTATTCCAGTAGGGTATAAGCTATTTCCAATCCAAATTTCATCAAAATCTGTTCAGCCGTTTGAGAGTGAAGTATATGATGATGATGATAATTATGAAAAGTATCCTATTTGTTATTCCAGGGTATCAGCTATCTCGAATCAAAATTTCATCATAATCTGTCCAGCCGTTATCGCATGAAAGCTCCCAACAAACAAAAAACAGACAACGTTTCACTTTTATATATTGGTGTGGATTTTCTCAAAACTGTTATAGTCTGAGCTGTCCAGCTGATAATGGCACAGCTCCCAACAAACGAACAAACAAATAGTAATAACAAGTAGTGGAGTGGATTTTCTCAAAATTGTAATAGGCTGAGTAGGGTTTTATATAGGGTAGGAAGTTAAATAAGTAGTAAGGGCCATATCTTATTATTTATATAGGGTGGGAAGTTAAATAAGTAGTAAGGGCCATATCTTTTTATTTATATAGGGTGGGAAGTTAAATAAGTAGTAAGGGCCATATCTTTTTATTTATGTAGGGTGGGAAGTTAAATAAGTAGTAAGGGCCATATCTTTTTATTTATATAGGGTGGGAAGTTAAATAAGTAGTAAGGGCCATATCTTTTTATCATATTTTTTTATTCATATCTCGTTTTCTTTCAGCGCTACTCTCTCTCCTAATAACATCGCACGTTTTTGCTTCTTTAAAGCTATCAGAATATTATTCACGATCTGAATGGTTTTGACTGGGATGATGAATTGGCTTGCTGTGGCTCTGTAGATGATATGCTTTCTATTTTTATAAACTAATTAGCAAGGCAATTTTGAAATATGTACCTAAATCTAAACCCCGCTCCCAAAAATATCCAGTTTGGTTTTTTCGCGACCTTATCCAACTGTTGCGAGAAAAGTACAAGTATCGTCAAAAGCTGCGGAAATTTAACAGTAATGAGCGTGATCGATTGCCATTTGAGCTAGCCAAATCCCGCTCCGATAAATTGACTACTGTGTGTTATAAAATATATATTACCCGCTTAGAATGTAATTTGCGTTCCAATCCAAAATTATTTTGGACGTTTATTCAGAGTAAGCGAAAGAACCACAGCCACTATCCTGCTCAAATGTTCTTTCAGGATAAATCTGCAAAGGGTAGCAAAGTTGCCTGCAATCTTTTTGCTAGCAATTTTTACTCAGCATACAATGCACGCAGTGCCCAACCTTCTTCGTCGCATAACACATTAAGAGTACCTGAACTTACTAGCAACTTTTTAACAGCGATTAGATTCAAAGATGACCAAGTTATGAAGATTCGGGGGGAGCGGGCGCCGACGGAATTCCATCAATGTTCGTTGCCAAGTGTGCACCTGCTTTGGCGCATCCCTTGTGCCTTATTTTCAACAAGTCGCTGAACTCCGGAATCTTCCCGTCAGTTTGGAAGGAAGCCTTGGTAGTACCATTACATAAAAACGGTGATAGAGACCATATTAATAATTATAGGCCTATATCTATATTACCAGTGTTTGCTAAGGTCTTTGAAAAGTTGCTGCATCCCGTGCTATCCTGGCATTTAAAAAATATTATAACCACACGACAACATGGATTCACAAAATCTAGATCAACGGATACTAATCTTGAATCTTTTGTTAATGATGTGTCTCACATACTTGACCAACGCTCATCTGTGGGTGCAATCTATACAGACTTCAGCAAGGCGTTCGATAAAGTAACCACCAGATTCTTCTTCGTAAGCTCTCTATGTACGGTATCGCTGAACCCTTGCTGAGCTGGTGCCGGTCGTACCTTCTAGACAGAACATCAACTGTTGTTGTTAATGGTGACTCGTCTGACTCTTTTGAGGTGTGTTCGGGTGTGCCACAGGGCTCACATTTGGGCCCTTTGTTTTTCTATGTTTTTATCAATGACATTGATCAGTGCTTCAGTCATTCTAATTTCTATCTTTTTGCTGACGGCTTAAAGTTCTTCAGAATTGTAGACTCTACCCAAGATGTCGAAAAATTGCAGGAGAATATTGATAGTTTGGTTTCATGGTGTGACTTAAATTGCATGAGTCTTAATGTGTCAAAGCGCTTTGCTATGCTTTTAACAAGAAAGAAGGTTATGGAGCGTCCAGTTCTCCAAATGGGCAGCTCTGCATTGCAAAATGTTGATCTTATACGGGACCACGGGGTTATGATTGACGGCAAGTTGCGTTTTAATATCCACATCGCCAAAATAGTGTCTCAAGGATTAAAACCCTCGGCTTTGTCTTGCGGAATTGTAGGGATTTCAAATCCCCTAGCACTAAAATCATGCTATTTCACTCATTGGTACGGAGTGGGCTGGAGTATTGCAGCGTTGCTTGGAGTCATTTCTACGAGGTTCTTAGTAAGAAACTAAAAGGAATACAAAAAAGATTTCTGTGGCATTTGACCTATTCTTGCTTTCTTGGGAAGTAGCTGCAGAGTTATGACGCTAGACATAAATATTTTAAGATGGAATTGCTAGCTCACGGTAGACACACGCTCGATTGTATGTTCCTTTTTAAAATAGTGCAGAGTATCATGGATGCACCGAATTTACTCGCGGAGCTGTACATTTGTGCGCCTTTTAGGCTGCCTAGGGCTTCGCGATACAAATTATTTCATGTTGCTGGTTCTTCCAATCTTGGTCATAATGCCCCCATGACAAGGTTGGTGCGACAATACAATATTATTTCTAAATCTAAGGTCGACATATTCGTTGACAAAATTCACGGTTTTAAAAAGACTTTGATTATCTGACTTCTTAATTTATTTAATTTTTTGAAGTTTATTTATGTTTTAAAAATAGAACCACTTTTTTAATTTGTAACATATTTTATTTAATTTATTTTTTATGTAATGATTTAGTTTTAATTTTTAATCTTAGTTAACTTGTTGTTACTCGCTCAATTTCAATTTATTTTGTTGTGTATTTGCAAGTTGTCCTACCTAAACCTAACCTATAATTACTGTGACATTTGATTTTATTTTTATTAAAAATTGTATAATATTGTGAATGTGTTGGTGTGCACCGTGTTGGTGTTCGAATAAATAAATAAATAAACATTTAAAACTATTGGCTCTGTGAGCTATTGACCTCGCGCGTAAAAACTTTTTTCAAACAATCTAGTGGTGCACAGTAGCGCCATCTAGTTACCTTTTTGTACAACTAACATCAATAACCAAGGTGCTCCATAAATCCGTACATAGTAGGTAAAGGGCTGATTCAACTGGTAGAAACCTAAAAGTGAGAAATTTACTGAATTTTGAGGAATTATTCTGCTCATCACGCCAAAGATCCTCATCAGATCTTCACCAAATTTTTGCCCCTTTTTGGGGGAAGTACCCCCCCCCCCAATCAAAAATCCCTGACGACTAAAACATTCTAAAAATTCGTTTAACCTGTATACCAAGTTTCGTTTAGATCTGTTGTGACATGCGCTCTGTAGAGGAGAACGGACATCCAGACATACGAAAGTATTTTTGCCAAAGCTGAAACGGAGACGCTTCGCTAGCGCATCGCGCTCGCTCGGTAAAAAAAAAACACGTCTGCCCTGCCAAAAATGAACTAAAAAGACAAAAACAAGACATAAATAAAATTGATACTGTAGTCGGGGGACCTCTTGGATCAAAAGTGTTCGAAGAACAATTTTATTTAGGTATCTCTGTTTTTGACTTTTTAGTTCGTTTTTGGCAGGGCAGTCGTGTTTTTGGCTGACTTACAGTTTGGCGGAAGTAAGCTACATATTTTGTCATCGTTCAATATTAGATCTGCTTATTAAGAACACTAACCAAAAACAATATCCAAGGTGCACGCAGTGATGTACTTTAGCACATCGAATTCTTCCTTGCCAGACTGCTCCACCAGCCTTTCGAGGAGTACGTCCGATTGCTCAGCGATCACTCCCAAGTACTGCTCCACGATTTTGTTGTTGAACAAGGGCAGCAGGACTTTTCTATGAGATTTCCAAAGACCGACTGGAAAAATAAACAATTTCGAATGCAGAAAAGGACGAATGTGTTGTTTACTTCAAAGCTATTAATTTCTATTCATAAAATGATCGCTTGACAGGCGAGGTTCTACAGTATCAGTCACCTAGCATAGGACCGAATAGACTGGAAAGAGAGGAGGCTTATACTGAATACGGAATGATTAGATTGAACGAGATACAGTCATACCTATCAGTATTGCTACACCTATATAGGGAATCAAGAGCCACCCAGAATGAAGATCAGTTGTCCAATCATATACCCGCCTTTACTGCGATAGAGAAGCTTCGTAGTTTCTGACTTTCTGATAATAGGATATCTAAACTAGGGATCAACCAGTGGTGGAAAACCTATACTGACTCTAAATAGCTCAACTACAAGTCTCATATACTGTTGCTTCACCATCACCATCAACCAAAAAACTAAAAAATGACCAACGTGCGACGTACAGGCGACGTATTTGGTACCAACAAATGGCCTTGTCAGTAGTTTGAAATTATTATTTTTGTGTTTTTTTTTATTCGGTCGATTCTCGTAGTGAGCAGATGAGTACTAACTAGTTGTACAAAAAACAGCTAGCTAGCTCGAGTTTTATTTTAAATTAAATTATTTAGTTTGCACAAAGTAGCCGGTGATGTGGATTGAACCCGGTGCCACGGCTTGCTTTGGTATTCAAAATACAACGTGGACCAACTGGGCCACGGTAACATGAGTTGGCCAGTTAAATTTTGCACATTGTTTCCTCCGACGTCTAGCCGTTCTTGAGTGTAAATGGTAAATGGTGTAAGTAACCCGATTCTGGGGATTGTCGAGAAACAGGGGCCCAAGTGAGTGTCACAAGAAAGTACTTTGTTTATAAATTTCAAACTATGTTTTGTTTAATTTTATATCTTTGGTTTAGTAAATAACAAAATAAAAAGGAAACCAACATTGCAGCATTGCATCTACATCTCAAAGTAAAGTCTCAGTTCCAGGCGAACAAATAGTCTAATAAGAAGTGAAATTAAAATTGTTTCAGTAAAGAGTAGGTTTCCTTGAGTACAGCGATAACATGGTCCATACCATATGTTTGGTGACGTAAATAAGATGTTATTCAAAACGTATATTTATGAAAATTAACGGTTTTTTTAGACATCGGTTATTGGATCTTGACGTATTAGGCTTTGACGTCGGTTAGTGATATAAAAAGACGTTATTCGTGATATATATTTACGAACCCAATGACGACTTTTTCCCCCACAGTGACGTCTTATGTACGTTATATTGTACCGCTAGGTTTGTGACGGCAAAAAAACGTGACCACGTGACCATTCATACGTACATTTTTGAACGCAATGACGTCTGTTTTCTCTAACAATGACGTCTTTTGAACGTCCTATTAAACCGCTGCATCTCTCACGTTGAAAATACGTGTCTATGTGACGACTTTTTTAAAGATATATGAGATGTTTTACTTACGTAAAAAAATTACGTCATTTAGACGTTTCACATTGGACTGCGACGTCAGTTGGTGACGTAAAAAATACGTTATTCATGACGTATATTCTTGAACACAAAGACGTATTTTTTCTCCAACTATGATGTTGTTGGTCCGTTCTAATTGACACTGCATATTTGATGTTGAAAGGACGTGTCTATATGAAAATTTTTGAAGCGTATTTGAGACGTTTTTCTTACGTCAGAAACATAACGTTATTCAGACGTTTCATATTGGGCTGTGACGCCGGTCGGTGACGTAAAAAATACGTTATTTAAGACATATATTTATGAACATAATGACGTATTTTTTTCACTATGACTTCTTTTGTACATACTATTGTACCACTATATCTGTGGCGTTAAAAGGACGTGACTATGTGACGTCTTTTAAGGGTATTTTGTGATGTTTTTTATTTGTCAGATACATTACGTAATTTAGACGTGTCATATTAAATAAATAAACATATTCGGGACAATTCCACACCAATTACCTAGCCCCAAACTAAGATACCCTGTAATATGGGCACTAGATAACGGATAAACATACATAAATACGAATATCACATACATGACTCGGAAACAAACATTTCTGCTCATCACACAAATAATTGCACCTTGCAGGATTCGAACCCGCGACCGTTATATTGGTCTGTAACATCTGCTACGTTAAATTGTCGTTAACAAGAAAGTTCGCATTAAGGTCACTGACGTCCCCTTTATACCTGGTGTTGTAAATCTGGGTTTGTTGGACTTTGGATTGGAATTATCTTCGGAATAAGTATTTCTCAATTTTGACAGAAAATAGGAATACATATTACCCGCTCGCATGCTTACACGCTACCCATGCTACATTTATTTAGTGAAGTTGTTTTTACTGTACCAAGGGTGCAAATTGTAAAATTTTGCCTAATTTACATAAAACTCTATTTCCATGTGGTACGAGTTGAAAGCCATCGTAGCAAACCGTAGTTAAATAAATTCTTGACACGAATGAAGTGATTATGTCAATATGAGGGAACAAAAATTTTCGAGAAGCGACCAATTACAAAAAAAAACGCAATAGTAACATGGCTTTTTGTATTTGAAAAACACACTCAAATCATTAGGGTGTATATTGTAAACATCTAATGTTGATTTGATTTTAAAAACTATATACTACTACTTTATATTTAATACTCTTATAGTTTTCCCGCCCGTGACTTCGATAAAAAGTACCCTTTGTTTTATTCCAGGGCTTAAGCTATCTCCATTCTAAATTTCATCAAAATCCGTCCAGCCGTTATCGCGTGAAAGCTTCCCAAACGAACCAAACAGACAAAGTTTCACTTTTATATATTGGTATGGATCTAATGTTGATTTCGCAAGTTTCAGTCTCATCAGACATATCCATGTCTTACTGCCTGAGTAAACACAGTTATTTGGCGAACCTACCTGTAATGCTGTTTAATGTTCAAAGTAACATCATTCCGGGAAATCCGTCGGTGTTATTGTTTGCCTCCGGCTGCGATGTTTGCGGTTACATTTCGCATCTTACGTTAAACGTCGACGTCGCACATATACATCACAACAATTAAGGACATACAGACGGATAACGATGCAATAACAATTTATCCATAGTTACCACTATATAAAAGTGAATGTTGTATGTTCGTTTGTTTGTTTGTTAGGGGAGCTTTCACGCGATAACGGCTTTACGGATTTTGGTGATATTGGGAATGGAGATAGCTGATCCTGTAAAAAAACATAGAATACTTTTTATCCTGGAAAATTGAAAGTTTTCACGGGAAAACTGTAACATATTGATGTAAGGAACGGTTGCCATGGATACGAAATAACAAGTCTGTCAAAAACATCAAGAGCGTTGGTGCTATAACTACTTTTGCATTGGTTTTTAATATCCTAGAAGAACATAGGATGTTTTTTCGCAATAAACTGTAGTCCGCGCGGACGAAGTCGCGGTCGTTCGTGATAAATCCTGCAAAATGGGTGTTTGAATTGGAAACGATTGAATTTAAAAGCAACTTTTAATAGTCATCTTAAAAATAATTCTGTCAGTTCAGAACTAATAATTGTATGTTGTGCATTATTATCATTGAATAGTGTTGATCTGTGTAAAAAAACTAGGAGAGATCCTCATACAAGAAATATGTTATTTTCTATGTTTTTGCTCTATCGTAAAACAGTAATACATACAACCGTGAAACTTGTTGCGATTATAGTGCAAACTCTGAAGTAAAGCAACAATAATAAAAACCGGCCAAGTGTAGGTTCACCATCATTAGAACATGTCAGTCCACTGCTGGACATAGGCCTCTCTAATGCGCGCCACTGAGTCCAATCTTCGACTGTTCTCATATAACTGCCGCCAGCTACTTTGCATCCTACACTACGTTTAACTCGTCTATCCCACCGGTTATCGTTTCTTCGACTTATGTGACCGGCCCATTGCCACTCAGTTTGCTAATACTCAGATTTATGTCGGTGACTTTCGTTCTCTGCAGGATCACCTCGGATGCGATCCATTAGAGAAACCCCGACCCCGACCCCGTTAACGTAACCAATAACGTAAAGCAATAACTTACCAGGAGCAACAAAAAGTCCATATCCAAGCCAAGGCCGCAAAAACCGATACACGACATCTTTGTCTAAGCAGTTCTCTAGAACTACTTGGGCGTCTTCTGGACTGCCTATAGCTGAAATAGCAAATTTGATAAAAAAAACAACGAATAAAAAATTCTTTGTTGTATAGTAGGAACCAATATTTATGGCGGCTGTGAAGCGCGCTGCGAGTGCGACTTCGCGCTGGTACAGTAAGGTTCGCAATGAGTAATTTTTTTACTACCTACTTGTAGAACATAAAAATAATAATAAACACCTTATTACACCAGAATTATGGAACATATATAAAAGAGTTTAAAAATAGGCACAACGGGTGGCTAAAAGCTATCTCTTCCAGACAACCAAATAAAAAAGGACGGTGGTGCAAAACAATACAATCATCATGTCAGCCTTTAGAAGTCCACTGCTGAACATAGGCCTCCCCCAAAGAGCGCCATGACGAGCGATCTACATACACAAAAAATACAATACAATAAATCATGCATACTCAAAATGACATACATATACATAGATATGTACATAGATATTTAATAAACTACATAAATTGTAGTTTATTAATGCATTATTTGCTTACATGTCAAATGCAAATAATGTAATGATTGAAAAAATATATGTGGTATGTACCAACATATAAATAATGGAATGATAAAAAAATAGTATACCTATACGAGTAGTTATGTTTTTAGTAGCGTCGACGCTTAACGCTTAACATTATTTTTTAACCAATCATGATATTAATATTATGTTAACATACGTCAACACACAATAATTTTGATATCGGAATATGCTGATATTGTGTTGGTGAATTGTATTGGTTGGTAACAAACATCTTTAGTAAAATAACTAACTAGACTGTACTTGAACAGAATCGCACGCATGTGTGCAGCGTACGGATGTAGCGTGCACACAAGCACAACCGCGACGGGCGCGCGCGGGGTGCGGGCTAGCGGGAGGGTGTGCTCCGGCCTCTCACCTCTCCAAAGCCCGCTTACACCTAACATTAGCTATTGTGCAGCGCCTTGCGCCTAATTTAACAGCTGCCATTGAGATTGGTTCCTACTCTATAAAGATTGGTTCCTACTCGAAAGCTGATCTATTTGATAAAGGTGTGATTGACTAGATATACGCACCAACATATAATTTTGGACCAAGCCAAATCTTAGAAGCGCCCTTATTTTTGAGTGCTATCTCTGCTATACTTTCTAAGTTTTTCAAAATTTCTGGAATAAAACACACCAAACTATTAAAAAAACGTATTATTATAATTTTCTACTGAAATTGTACGTAAACTAGCTGCGTGCGGCTGCGCCTGCATTATTTTTTCCAACGAGGAACCATTCAGTTTATTCAGTAGTACAGTCCTTCTGTCTATCCTAGTCGAACAACTGGACGGATCATCCTCTGTTCCTATATGTCCCAGTCTGTCACACTTCATTAATTTGACACCAAGCTGCATGAAATTTGGTACAATATTTGGTATTACGACAGATTCTCTTCTCGAGTGTGGTAGCTACAGGTAACTTTCTAGGCAGACAAGGTCTTAAGCAAATTTGTCTTTATCAAAAGCTCAGGCTCATTTTGCTCGGTTGGTTAGTTTTGAACCCATGACCTTTAGCGCAGCATCCGGCCACATAACTACTAGAGCAATCATCGGTACAACTATATGTTTTGGTGATTTCTATATTATCCAATGAAGAATGTATGTACCCCCCACATTAGGATTTCCTGTATCGTAGGGTGACATAGATACGCACATCAACCCAAATATTCAAGGCCCAAGAACAAACATTTATGCTCACCATACAAATCGGCCGCCCCATCAGGATTCGAACCTGGGACACTAAGCTTAGAACCTTAGAAGGCAGTTGCACTACCAACTGCACCAGAGTGTCAGCATATATCTATACTTATAATAAAGCAATAAGAACGAAATAGTCTGTACAAAGAAGATAATTAAAAAAAATAGGTCTAGGGTACTAAAAGGACAAGAGTATAACATTTTTAAAATTCGTGTCTGTCTGTTTGTTTGTCTGTTTGTCTGTCTGTATGTTTGTTTGCGCATCACGTAAAAACTTCTTGACCGATTGCAATGCGGTTTTCACTGTTGGATAATTTTTGTTTTGACTTAAAAACTGGGGTACTTTATATCTCAATCCGATGAGTAGAAGCCGAGCAATCGATAAACATATTTTTGACAGCTGAAGGAATTTTGATCAAATGTTGTTATACTGGTTTTTTAGGTCCTGAAATAGCACAAAAAGTACTTTATCTTACAAAAATGACCACGCATGCTTAGCCACGGGCATCAGCTAGTAAAGAATACAGAGGTACTTCTTGAGGTTGTTCAATTTAAGATCTCTTAATTCCTCTTGTAGGTCTGTTTCAATATGTCGTAAAATATCTTCGCTTGATGAAATGTCCTCGACATCAGACTCGGCAAAATCGTATAGAGTATTTTTACCCAAACTATAATAAAATAATATTAATATAATAATATTATGGTTACGTTTTACTATAGATATATAATAGATAAAAACAACTTACTCTCTGTGTCTCCAATGAAAAGCATAGCGTTACCCAGGAGGGGCAACGGGGAAGGGCCTGGCAACGAAGCAGTCATTCGGTCCATGCGCTGTACCTTCGCACACCAGTATAAGTAAAAAAGAAACGATATGACTACCAAGCCCACTAGAATGATCATTATAACTTCTTTTTATTGTACTCTGAAAAGAAAATGCTGTATATTAACTGCGTAGTGCTTATATCACTTTTCTTAATCTATACTTATAATATAGCAATAATAACGATAAAGTCTGTACAAAGAAGATAATTAGAAAAAAAATGGTTTAGGGTACCTTACATAAGCTACTGACAAGAACATAACATTTTTTGAATTCGTGTCGGTCTGTTGTTTATCTGTACAAACAGACAGACAGATAAACAGATAATCAGACAAACGGATAAACAGATAATCAGACAAACATTCGTAAAAACACGCATGACGTAAAAACTACTAGACCGATTGCGATGCGGTTTTCACTTTTGGTTAGCTTAGGGCTTGACTTCAAACTGGTGTACTTTGTATCTCAATCCGATCAGTAAAAACCGTGCAATACACACCTACACCAACACCTTCGACCACATCATGGCTTTCCATCAGGTGAGATCGTGGTCAAACGATTACCTAGACCGTAATCAAAAAAAATACGATAAAAACTTTTTGAAGGTCGAATGAATTTAGATCAAATGTTTGTGTATTGGTATTTTAGGTCTTGGAATAGTACATAGAGTACTTTTAACCTAGAGACATGACCAGTGTCACTAACCACTCGGCCAACCGGTTGTCTTACTTTCTACAGTCTAGATTCTACAGTAATTATAGAATCTAGACTAATTGCATCGTCACGAGATAGTAATCAAATTATCAAATAGCGATTTAATTTGTCCTTCCTCGGTGCTAAGATTTCGTAGCTCGTAGCAGTTCTACGAACTTTTAATTACTATGTTATTATTGTACCCTTTTTTCTTTTTTTTATTACGGACTAGGCAATCGTTTGAATACGATCTCACCTGATGGAAAGCGATGATGTGGTCGAAGGTGTAGCACGCTTGCCTAGTAGATACCTATTCACTCTTGACTTGAACACACCTGGGTTATAATTTACCGGAAACACTGACGAGGGCAGAGCATTCCACTCCTTTTCAGTTCTTATAATAAAAAAATAAAAAAATATATTAATTATAATATTATAGTAACTAATATTATAATTTCAAAAGTCTTTATCAAATACGTACTCGTGTATGTTTGTTACCACTCAGTTGAATAGATTTTGATATAACTTGGCTTAAACCGAATATCACTAGTTTCTCTATTGGGTTAAAATTCACTCAATTGTGGACCCTGGCGTATCAAGCGATCTTTTTATTAATAAAAATATAACCGATTTGCGTTAACAAGTCAACCGACGGGGTCACATTAAATTTGGCATTATGTACACTCACCTATACTATTCCACATTTTCATGCTAACACGAATATAAAAATATATTGTCACCAACGACAGCGTTAATTAGTACAGTAATAAAACTTTACAAATACATTATCTCTAATTCATAAGTACTTACTTTCTTAAGAGTATAATAAAACCAAACTAAAACTTAAACAATTTCAGTTGCGGAGGCTTAATTTAACAAGTCCCTTCCCTGCTTAAGTTCTGGTAATATTATCACAAAAAAAAAGAATAAGGTGCCTTGGAGTACCGAAACGCGTGATTTCAAAGGTTGACGAAAGGAGACTAATTTAAATTTATTACTTGGTCACCTTTGGATCGTCCCATGAATCCTTGGTATGGACGCCCGGACGATCGCCTCCGCGTAAGCTGTCAATATTTGACTTTGATTATAACTGAGAATCTGGTTTACATAAATAATTAGAAAAGTATTTGCGTCATTGTACGAAGGCTCCTTGTAGATTTGGTAGATAGAAACGTCTCGCACATTTCCTTTATGAATGCTTTTTTGGTTTAAAGACGTCATGTTTAAGACACTGACCATTTCTTGAGGAAAATCCTTCAATTGTTCCTTGATTGAATACCCAAGTACTTAATAAAGGTATGAATACAAACAAATGTTACGCTATTTGTGAATTTGTAAGTAGATATATAAAGATAAGATGGTTTTAAAATGAATTAATATATAAAATTTATGCTCTTTCTTTTCTCGTCGCCCATTCCAAAGTGCCTCAAGACAAAAGTCTTCAATCAGTGCGTCCTACCAAGCATGAACTACGGAGCCGAAACGTGGACACTCACGGTCAGAATAGTCCACAAAAACGTCGCTCAGCGAGCTGTGGAGAGAGCTATGTTGGAGTTTCTCTGAAGGATAAGATTAGATTCGTAATGAAGTGATCCGATAGAGAACCAATATAACTGACATAGCTCTAAGAATAAGAAACTTGAAAGGCCCTCGAGTGCAGACCACTTTTAGGCAAACGTAGCGCAGGATGACCTGCGAAAAGCGGCTGACAAAAACTGGATAAGGAGAGGTGAAGACCGAACTCAGTAGCGTGCATTAGGAGATGCCTATGTCTAGCTATGGATAAGTGAAGGCTGATGATGGTGATTCTGTCCTTGTATAAGCAAATCCGCCAGAATGTATCTTAGCTGAGTAAAATGAGCCCAAACACTTCTCATCATATGCTAGGTTCCGATACTAGCAAGACGTTCTCTGATGAGCAGAGCCTCTCTCATACGTATAGGTACAGCGAAATGTATCAACTTGATAGATTACAAGTGCTGTACAAAGATAGCACGTAAGTTTAAAAAAAACACGCCTGCCCTGCCGAAAACGAACTAAAAAGTAAAAAACAAAATATAAATAAAAATTACAATCCTGTCGAGGCAACTCTTAGATTAAAATTGTTCCACAGAACGGTGACAGCAACGACAATTTTGTTTATCTCTTGTTTTGAATTTTTAGTTTTGTTTTTTTATTATTTTATTTTATTCTGTACATTTTAGTGTCAAGTTTTGAGTAACGCCAGTAAATTATATAATGTTGTAATGTACTCATGAAGGCCTTCAGTTTGATAACCATATAGTAAAAATACAAAGTATTTTTTTCTCTTTTCTAAATAGAGCCATACAGCCACCACAATAATATAAAATAAAATATACAACTTATGTTACTCGGGATGATGTTAGGATTCTAACGATACCACACACATCCAAATCTGTTCTGATGTTTAAAAGTTATGGTGGAATAACAAATAAATACAACATACAAACATACTTGAGTCCTAAAAAACATTACACTCCTATTTTGGGCAGTCGTGTAAAAATAGACATCAAATGGATAAGCTATTAACAAAAAATAACTTAACCAATTTTGATACAACACAAAAATATAAATTTTTAAAAAACATTCAGTCGAACATAGATCTCCTCATTTTGTGAAGTCGATTAAAAAGGAAGTTGTCCATATGTTGTTGTTTGGGAAAAGCAAGATTTGACCTGAACATACATCTTCCAACAGACGTCTATGCATCTATCTATACTAACATAGGTACTACAAATGTTTGTAAAAACAAGTACATAATTATATTGGTTTTATCCTCGTTGTAGTTTACTGCAATTGTCACTGCAGTGTGTTGCCCGAACAAACAAAAGATTGCACGATCTCTATCTATGCTTATAATAATGCAGTAAGTAACAAAAGGTTGTACCTACAAAGGCGATAATTTAAAGAAAAAACTCGATTTCCTAAAATGAGCTACATAACAAGAATATAGCGTTTTTTAAATCGTGTTTGTCTGTCTGGATGTTGGTTCGCGCATCACGTAAAAACGTTTGGCTTGATTTAAATGTGGTTTTCATTGTTGGATAGCTTAGTTTGCCTTAAAATCTCATGTACTTCTATCTCAATCCGAGGAGCAGAAGCCGAGTAATCGTTCTATACATTTAGACAGCAACTCTGCCGCTCTTGTGATATATACTGTAAAGTTTACTCCAGTAACTTTGGAGAAAATGGCGACAAAACTTTTTTTTTTTCTCTGATATATGACATTTGACCTAATTGGTTTCTGTTTGTGATATATAATTATTATTTTGAAATTGATGTATCTCACTTATCTTCTATTTCTTAAAATAAATCAATAAGAACGAAAAAGTATGTGCAAAGAAGATAATTTAAAAAATGGTCTAGGGTACTTAAAAAAGCCACTGAACAATAGAAAATATCTTTAAAAAAACGCACATCACGTAAAAATTACTAAATAATTATAATTGTTCAAGATATCGGAAGAAATCAAGCACACTGAAAGCTTTTTGAATTTGGAACGTTAAAGTTTCCTATGAAAACTAGCATAGATACGGCATTGTAAAGAGAGTTTATTCGAAAACCGAACTGGCCACCATAACCGTAACTGGCCATACTGGCCACGTAATTATAGGTAATTACGGTCTGTGGGCTTGATTGAAAAGAATGTGAAACTAAACACGGTATTTGGTGTTATTTTAACAGTTCCGTATTTTATCATGTTCAACAACACATAAATGTCGTCTAACTACTATTCTCCGAAGCGGAGTGAAGGTCGAGTGTGCGAGAACTACATTTTTCACCTTTTTTTTTCTTAAATTGCACCTGTGCGAAGCCGGGGCGGGTCGCTAGTAATATATAAAATGAAACTTTGTTTGGGGCGCATTGACGCGATTACGGCTAGACCAAATTTAATGATATATTTTTTTACGTAGATGCTGTAGGTATACCATAGAGACCAACATATGATACTTTTTATCCCGGAAAATTGTACACGCGGGCAAAGCCGCGGGGCGCATCTAGTAGAATCATAAAATATACTTAGTTATTTTCATTAGTAATACCGAACACACGATTCGTGTTTGTACTGCTTCTCACATAAACTAAATAAACTAACAAATTGAAATGTCAATAACAAAATAAAATTAACACCTTTTAGGTATGCTTACATATAAAAAAATCTCAAAAACTAAATAATTACTAACTAAAATATTAATCTTAATGAGTCGTGAGTCGCTATTTTTGTAACGATAATACTTACAATACTTAGTATTTGAAATCAAGTCACAGCATTAATATTTTGATATGTAGTTCTTTAGTGTATTAACTAGATTTTCACATGAGGAAAACACGACTACACGATACTTTCTCTATCAACAAGCACAAATTCAAAACTTATATAACCCCCGACCCCATTATGGATAAAAAGCATTTCGATTACATCAGTTTTCATAAATAAAAACCGCATCAAAATCGGTCCATCCGTTTGGGAGCTACGATTCCACCCCCATTATAGCTAAGAACCATCTCGTTTACCTCAGCTTTGAAACATTAAAAAACCGCATTAAAATCGGTCCATTCGTGTGAAAAAATACGATTCTATGCAATTTAAACCTTGTCGACCCGACCTTCTTTCTTCTTCAGGGGTCTTTTTACCCCAGGTATCTATTCTAAACCTACGTCAATTTAAGATGTACCGCTTAAAATAACGTAATCAAAACAAGTTTTTAACACGCCGTCTAACAGCGTTTGGATAAATTCGGACACGTTCTGAGACAGCGTTTGGAAAAATCGGGACTCTCGACGCGTGAAAACAAAGTTGATTTTACACTGACAGGCTTTAGTGATACGAGTAGTTTAGCGAGTGAGGATTAGATGCCAGGGGAAAAAATACCTTGTCACGAAACCAACAAGGTTTAAATTACATTTGAAGAAATTAAGTATAGTTCAGGGGGAGCTCTGAATCGCTACCATTATAGGCCAATTTTTTTTTATTTTTTTTTTTATAATGTTCTGAACTCCATAAAATAGTTACAGTACCTAAGTATGTATCGTGTTTCGATCATTCGATCTTGGTAAAAAAATATTTGTAAGCATTTATTGGGTAGGAATTCTTACTGCAATGATGTTAGGGGATACAAAAAAATATATTATGTGCCTAATATTTTATTTTATGTACAGCGAATCTCACTTACTTGCTAAGAGGATATTCGCAAAAAATAAGGTATTCATAAGTATGTAAAATACTCAGCAAGTATTACTTTCTGTACTTATGCTAGGTTATGTTTAGTTTTAAAATACCAGTATTTTAACACTAGCTGTGCCCACAGTTTCACACGCGTGGTTATTTCTCCAGGTTAAAAGTACTCTATATGCTATTCCAAGACCTAAAATATCAATATACAAACATTTGATCAAAACTTCTTCAGCCGCCAAAAATTTTTTTATTGATTGCTCGGCGTCTACTTATTGGATTGAAATACCAATTACACCAATTACAACAGTGAAAACAAAACTGCATTCGGTCCAGTAGTGTTTCCGTGATGCGCGAACAAACTAACAGACAAACATACAGAAAGACCCTATTTAAAAAAATGATATATTCTTGTATGTAATGTAGACCTTCCTTTTATTGTCTTCTTTATACAGTCTTTTTTGTACTTCTTGCTTTATTATAAGTATACATATTTATTACTTCAAAATTAACATAACTTTGAACCCGCAGGAACCCTTTATATTTTTGGGATAAAAAGTATCCTTAATTTTAACCCATCGTATAAACTATGACTGTGCCAAGTTGCATCAAAATCCGTCCAGTAGTCATCGGGGCACGTGTTCTTTTAAATAACTTTCAACCTCTATCCTGCGGGAACCCTTTAATTTTTCGGGATGAAAAGTATCCTATGTCCTACTTCGTAGTATGAACTCAAGTCATGCCATTTGATTTCACATTTGAATTCATGCAGTAGTTTCGGCATGACGCGTGGCTAAGATACAGATAGAAAGATAGAGAGAAAAAAAGAAAACAAAAATACAGTTCTGGCTTCAGTATCGAATATAGAGAACTCTCCAAAATAAAATTCTAAAATGTACAGAATTGGACCTGTTACAGTTTTATTAGAAGTATAGATTAATGAAAGCAACATTATTTAGTGCAGCAATTCATAGGAAAAAGGTATAATAAAAATAAAACAACAGCTAGTACTCCTACTGTGTTTATAATACGGATGCTGCGGTGCTATAAGCGACTTACTGTTGTGTTTATCTGTAGATCTATCTGAAATTTTTAAGTTCTGTAAATACATAAATATCTTGGTCTTGTGATTCCTAATATGTATGTAACTCAATATCGTCAAAATTGGGACTTACTGTGATTGTCGGCAGTACGGCTGAAGGAATTTTGATCTCATTTGGCATATTGGTATTTTAGATCCTGGAATACCACATATAAGGAATACCACTTTTAACCCAGACAATTTATAACGCGGGCAAAGTCGCGGGCACAGCTAGTGACAAAATAATCAACTATATTTAATTTACAACGTGACCATATTTGTTTATAGGATTTGAAAACATGTCTCCTAGCCTTTACACTACTAATGGTGATGCACGCACATCGCACTTATGGTTTAACACAATATAACAACATTGCTTGTGCTTAAGTCTTCAGTAGATAAGTCTATTTCATCAAGATAGCTTGTTTTAAATTCAGTGAGGAGTAAATATAAAAGGACTTCACTAAAATGTTTGTGTTAGCAATTTTATTCCTGGTTGCTGTAGTGTACTATGTGAAGTATAGGAGGTCCAGAAAACTTATATATGAGTTGGCTGATGTGTTACCGGATGCTGGTGGACTTCCGGTTCTTGGGCATTCTCACTGGTTCATCGGAGGGCCTGAAAGTAAGACCAAACTTCATTTTTTTAAAGTTTGCAGTTGTAAAATACTACTTGATTTCAATATACTGCGGGTTTGATTCCCGAAAAGGTGTCAAAATTTGTGAACAGAAAAAGAGCAACTTGTATTTGTTCCCTGGTATTTTGAAATCATCACTTAACCACTTATTATAAAAGAAAGTAACCGATCGCGTCTGTCTATCTGTAGGTATACAAAATTAGAAATATTTCCGTTAATAAACCGATTTTAATCCGGTTTTCACTTGGGTTGATTCAAAAGGAAAGTTTATATGTATTCTGTATTTAGTTGATGAAGAGTGAATTTTCTCAACGAAGTCAGAAAAAATAGCCGTCTCGTTATTGAATTTTTGCGTACGCTGCGTATACCATATGTGCTATATGAAAGTAAATGAAAAAATAGTTGTTCTTAAAAAAATCTACAAATATGTCCGCAATACCATATGTGTATCTATTACAAAAAGCCCGAAATTAATGTGTTTTAGTAACAAAAATCATAATTTTTGACACATGCTTCTAGAGATCTTTGTATTCATCATTATCAAATTTAAAAATCACATTATTCTTTTTCATTTCATGTAGACCAATTTTGCCTTTTACGTCTTACTTTTTTGTCGAGTATATAGTAAAGCAATGGCAGGATTATGTGTTCAAACAATAATCTTGGTTCGATTTTGACAAGCGAGGTGTCAATCGATTTTTATTCATTTATGGAGTGTCATAGGCTATTTTTTACCCGAGTACGGTGAAGCAAACGAAGGGTTATGTTTTCAAACTAAAACTTGGTCCGATTTTGACAAGCGAGTTGTCGATCGATTCGTATTTATTTATAGAGTGTCATATGCTATTTTTTTACCCGAATACTGTGAAGCAAAGGAAGGGTTATGTGTTCAAACTAAAAACTGGGTCCGATTTTGACCAGCGAGGTGTCAATCGATTTGCCTTTATTTATAGAGTGTCATAGGCTATTTTTTTTACCCGAATACGGTGAAGCAAAGGAAGGGTTATGTGTTCAAACTAAAAACTTGGTCCGATTTTGACCAGCAAGGTGTCTATCGATTCATATTCATCGCAAGAGTGTCAAGCAATTTTTTACCCGACAGTAGTCGGGTTTTACTTTTTGAACTTATGTATTGTTTATTCTGTGCCGTTAAGCCTAGATGAAGAGATAAGCTCTCAAGAACGACTCTTGGCCCTGCAAGACCCCAAAATAATGCATTCTGACTACAACAAGACATCAGTTCAAAAACTAAAACCCGACTACGGTCGGGTAAAAAAGTAGCCTATGACACTCTTGCAATGAAGAAATCAATTGACACCTCGCTTTTCAAAATCGGACCAATAGGTGCAAGTTAAACATCTTTGAAACAATACTTAGGTTTCAGTGAACATCCTAAGTTGGAATAAGATTTTGTTAAAGTTAAATAAGCGAGCTATGAGCTGAAAACTTGGGCACTCAATTCTCACGTAGAGGATTGAGTGCCCATCTGTACAGGCTAAACTACGCACATTGCAGAAAAAGTATTTCAGCCAAAATCCAACTGAATCCCAAACAAAATTAGTGACAGTAAGATATTATCGCAAAACGCTAGACTATTTTAGTTCAAAGTGGGCCCTCAATCCTCACACATGCAAAAAGTTATTTCGTATATTATGCTTAAAGTATGACAAGTCTAACCAAAAGTATTCAAATTTTGTGAAAAAAATGTGTAACAAGTTGATACCAAGAGGAAAACAAAATACCCATTTATTATTTATGAAAATGAAATTTTATGTCGACTAATTAAATTTAAGAAATAAGGTGACTTATTTCTTAAATTTAACTCGTGGTCATCCACAATATTTTTAGTTTGTAGCAAAGATCGGCAAATGGAGAGCTATGGCTCTCTCTTTTCATTTTTTTTTCATAAGTATAAATCGTAATAGCGCACATGCTATGGTGGATTATCCACATATATACATAATATAAATACATAAATACATACTCGTACATAGACTGCTGTCTCCATTAATTAGCCTTCCCTTGCTTCGCCGTACCTACTCAGGGCCTGCAGTCTCGACATATCGATAATGATTGCATTACAACCGAAATCAGTACATACCAAAGCTATAATCTTTGGTACATACCGATGACAACTGTTAGGTTTGACAGTTATTGTCAAGAGCTTTTCATCGGTATTTGTACTGACATTAATCATGATTGACATCGATATTTGCCACAGACTACCAAATATCGTTATAATCGGACTTTACGACCGATTTCGGTTGGAAAGCAATCGCTGTCGATGTCGAGACTGCAGGCCCAGGTAAAAATATAATTAAATGTTTTCTTTTAGGGTTACTAAATAATATACAAAATCTATATGGCATATTAGAGAAAACAGCAGACTTGACAAAAATTTGGATTGGACCACAACTCTACGTAGGTAAGGCAACCCTTTAATATACCCGTAGGAAGATACAGGTTATTTCCACTATAAGTCCGTCCCAATAAAATTCGATTACCCTGTTTATTTGTTAGTTTGTAATTTTTCCAACCAATCTATGAATATTTTGAATTAAAACAATATTCAATTAATTATATTGCTTCAAAATACCTTTCATAGTGTTTATATTGTTTGTGATGAAACATTCCTGGCTCATATAATACGGTTTTCGAGCCTAGTGTGGGAACCAGATGCTCCGCTAATCTGTATGTTTCATGTCAAGCTTTTTTTTATTTTATTTATTATTTCTTACTGTACCTATTCCAATGTTGTATAAATAACTATATAGTTACAACAAATTGTATCTTCATAGGCTCAAGGCAAACTTCCTGGTGGGAAATAGAAATGTTTTTTTTTCTAAATATGTGCTTTTTAGGATTACTCTAACATTTTTTGGAAAATCAAAAAAGGCAGTAATTTTTTTCTACGAAATATAGCCGATGTTTACTAAGAACAAAAGCTTCTAACTACAAAGGAAAAGGTACATTATTTCATCTGACTCAGTATACTAAAATTTAAACAACCTATCTTGTATTACAGTGCCCTGTGGTTTGGATGACGTGCAGAAGATTCTGGACAATTGCCTTGACAAGGACTATTCGTATAAATTTCTTCAGAAGTGGCTGGGGAACGGACTATTCGTGGCACCAGGTAAGTGAAACAATAGCATTTTAAAAACAAACTAACTTTATTAATACCCGCTTAAACATGTGTAAATTTGAACATGGTTAAGTAAGTACCTAGACTAATATGTGTAGGTACATGTTAGCTCACGAGGAAAATCAAAGGGTTCCCGGTGTTCCCAGGAAATGCGCTCTCTGGTTCGCCACGCTACTGCACTACAAGACCACATGCGTGGCCGTTTCTTCAGCTTCCATGCATCCTCTGCGCAGGGGGCTGTCTGTAATGCCTATAGTAAATAGGTGTTTATTAAGGGCACAGTGACCGGTGATTATTCCGACGACTTGTCGGAGCTTATCCCTTTTAAGGTTTAGGAGTTTACGGGAGAATCTCGGATTTAACTCCAGGAATACCTCCCTCGACTGCCTGCAGTCCTTCATACTCGCCCAGTAGTTTTGATGCATGTTGTTTGTTCTCTGCCGGATCCATGCTCGGATTTGGCTGAAAGGCAAAGGGATCATCGGTTCTGGACCTACCGCACGCAAGTCAGAGCCTGGCCTAGCCAGTACATCAGCCGCATCATTACTTACATTACTCTAGATCCGCTGTGCCCCTTTATCCATTGGAGAGTAACACGGTTGTCTTTACTAACCTCCTCCAGTAGATTGTGGCACTGCATGATTAGCCCCGAAGAGTGTACGTTCTGTTGAAGAGCTCTGAGAACTGCAGCACTGTCTGACAGTATTCTGATATTAAAATCAGTTACCTTTCTCCGTAGAACTGCAGTTGCCGCCTGGATTATACCTACACATTCCGCCTGAAAGATGGAGTTGTGTGAACCCAGGGTTGCTGCTATGTGTATGTTTAGATCGTCCCAGAACGCGCCTTTTCCCGTCCCTGTTTTCATTTTGACGAGCAATCTTGTGCCACCTCCAACCACCGACTTCCTGCGATGGCTACAATGTAGTAAGTCCATCGTGTGGGGGGTCTCCCCACACTTCAATTGCTTGTTCGTGGCCGCCATTCGAGAACCTTTATTGCCAAGCGGTTGTTGGTTCTGCGAACTATATGGCCTACCCATTGCCACTTCAACTTTCAAACTCTGAGAGCTATGTCGGTAACCTTCGTTCTTCTACGGATTTCCTCATTTCTGATTCTATCACTTAGTGAAACACCGAGCATAGCTCTCGCCATTGCACGCTGTGCAACTCTGAGCTTGTGTATGAGACCAATAGTTAGCGACCACGTCTCAGTGCCGTATGTCATCACTGGCAACACGCACTGATTATAAACTTTCGTCTTGAGGCTCTGCGGTATCTGCGACGAGAAGATATGGCGTAATTTCCCGAACGCGGCCCATCCGAGTTGGATTGGTCGGTTGACCACTTTGTCGAAGTTGGATATACCCAGTTGGATCGTCTGACCTAAGTAGACATAGTGATCAACAGCTTCAATAATATCGTTCCCAACATAAACCGGCATGGGTACGACATGGTCATTTGACATGATGTTCGTCTTGCTCATGTTCATTTTAAGACCCACCTGTTGGTAAACAATATTGAGGTTACTGAGCATATTGCTTAGGTCTATACCAAATATATTTATGGCCATGATGACTATATCATCAGCAAATCGAAGGTGAGTGATGTATTTGCCATTGATGTTAACACCATATCCGTTCCAGTTCAGAAGCTTGAATATATCTTCCAGTGCAGGGGTGAACAGTTTCGGAGAAATAACGTCTCCCTGTCTCACCCCTTTTTGAACGTGGATAGAATTCGTGCTCTGGTCCTGAAGACGGACTGTCATGGTGGTTTGCTGTACAAACACTTCAACACTTCGATGTACCGGTAATCAATCTGGCACCGCTGTAATGACTGTAGCACTGCCCAGGTCTCGACTGAATCAAAGGTTTTTTCGTAATCCACAAACTCTAGACATAGTGGCCGATTATACTCTTCGGTCTTCTGTATTATCTGCAGGAGCGTATGGATGTGGTCTACGGTACTAAAGCCTTTCCGGAATCCAGCTTGTTCGGGAGGCTGAAAGTCGTCAAACCTACGAGCGAGACGGTTTGTAACTACTCTCGAAAACAGCTTATACACGTGGCTCAGCAGCGAAATGGGCCTATAATTCTTCAAGAGGGTTTTATCACCTAAAGAACAAAACCACTACGCTCCTGTGCCACGCCTCTGGCGTAGTACCCTCGAGGATGACGGAGTTAAACAGCTTCTGAACTCTAAGTACCGGTGTTCCACCCGCTTTCAGTAGCTCTGTCGTTATTCCGTCCTCCCCTGGTGCCTTGTTGCTCGTTTAGGCTAGGTGTAGGTACGTGAAACGAAATGCAATTCGCAACAACATTTCAGTGTTTTAATTTTTATATAGTGAAATTAAAATTAATCGCCGTAAATAAAATGTTTTTTTTTTACGCTGTATGGCCCCAAAAACTAGGGTAGGTTATGTTTGAACATGACTACACATAGTTAACTTATGGCGATTTTTTATAAACTTCAAACTGAAATATCTCATAAAGTAAGCGTTGCCCGTGGGGAGGACGGGTTGCCCAGGGAGCAACTCTCCCCTCCCCCCCCCCCCCCTCCAACCCCACCCCCCTTAGCTCCTGCCTATCGATTCCATATAAATATATGGAAATCCCAAAGAAATTATTTTTCTTTCTGTAACGATGTTTCCTTGATATATGAAAGGTCTAACATAGACAAGAACATAAACAAGCTAGTAGATAAGAAACATAGCGTTTCTTATCTACTAGCTAGTTACGAGTGCGCATGCACTGTATGCGCGTGGTCGTGCGCTTAGTAGCTTTTTCGCGCGCGAGCAAGGTATTAGGAGAAAATTCTCAATTGACTGTTTTTGTTTGTTTTTTTGGTTCACTCATATCTTCGGGAATGTTAAAGTGATTTATATAATGTTTTTTTATTTGAAAGGGTAAATATCCAAGTGGTTCTCATAAACATTTCATCAAAATTGGAGTAGTAGTTTATGAGTAAATCTATTTAAAATCAATTTTAGTTATAATTATTGTTTAATCTATGAATGAAAGTTGTATAATGAAGATGACAATAGATCGATTTTAAGATTCTCATCTGAGTGTTTGCTTATAAGTTAACAAGCAGATGTGAAACACTTAACTTAGTACTATATTAGTTAAAACAAACATTAATTGTTACTCCATCTAAGAACATAAGTACATGTGCTACCTACGGAGTCCTTCAGAAAGTCGCAACAAATTGAGAAGATGTTTACTCGTAAACACTAGCATAATAAGCACGTTAAATAACCCATAAAACAGCGGTTTAATAAAGCATTGTAGCATTGTTTTTTATTTGACACACCAGGCAGTAAGTAGTAGGATCTATAAAAATGTAATAAAACGGATGCATTGTAACTTAATCACAATATGAGGTTTGCTAGGCTAATATAAATACTTCTACTGGTAGGTATGTAGATAAACATATTGAAAAATATTTTTCATACTATCTGCTCGACAATGTCGAATAACATCTCACGCAATCTCAACGAACATCACACCACGAGGGACGTAATGTGATTTGAATTTGGAACGTTCAAATTCGTATGATTCTTAGCAAAGCACGGGCATTGTAAAGAGAGTCTATTCGGAAATCGAACTGGCCACCATAGAAAGAACACAAAAAAAAGTCGCAATTGTAAATAAATGTGAAACAAGAGACGGCGTTTGGTGTTATTTTAACAGTTCCGTATTTTATCATTTTCAAGTTGACACAAAAATGACGTCGAAGGATAGTGATTTGACTCCGGAGTTTAAATAGGATGCTAATAATCTACTAAAAAAAAAAGAAGAAAAAAGAAGATAAATACGTAAAAGCCTACTATAACGATTTTAATCAAAAAGAGTGTAGGCTTTATCCGAACCGAATCCGTCCTTTTAGTTTATTTTCAACACTCAGCATCAACTCGAAAGCCAAGCAGCCTATGGTGCATTCACTTATTGTTTTTATAGAAGGTATGAAAAGTACAGTTTTCACGTCGGGAATAAAACCTGTCTTTTATCACGGGCGGCATTTTAGACCCCTCGCTTCACTCTAAATAATAATAATAATAATAATGGCGGCCCTTATTGCGTTTAATGGGTAGAAGTCACCACCTGCCTTAATATTTTTACACTAGCTGTGCCCGCGGCTTCGCACGCGTGTTAATTTCTCGAAGTGAAAAGTACTCTATGTGCTATTCCAGGACATAAAATACCAATATACCAATATTTAATCAAAATTCCTTCAGCCTACAAAAAGTTTTTTATCGATTGCTCGGCTTCTACACATTATTTTAAGATCTTAAGTGAACCTGTTTTTAATTCAAACTTCAAGCTATCCAATAATAAAAACTGCATCACAATCGGTGTAGTAGTTTTTACGTTGTTCGCGCAGAACAAACAAACAGCGATTTTTGTATCTAAATAATCATCATCATCATCATCATCATCACCAGTCTCTACCACTGTTGGACGTAGGCCGCTCTTAATGAACGCCACTGAGCCCGATCTTCCGCTCTTGTCATCCAGTCGCTGCCAGCTGTCTTTCGCAAGTCGTCTCTCCACCGAGCCGGCGGGCGTCCCACACTACTTTGTGTTTGTATCTACGGTGACCGTTAATCCTTTATGATAAAATGCGAAGGCCAGCTTAAGATGAGCCGTACGCTCAAACGTTCCTGTACATTTCGTTATATTGGACATAATACTAAAGGTTGAGCTGTTTGTAATTTCTGAAATGTAAAGCCGATAACCTTGAAATATTTACATGACAATATTTAAAGTAGGTACCTTCTTTCTAACAAAAAAAATTAATGAATGAAATCGGACGCGTTCATGAATTACAACTAAGTACACATTTTGACTTTCATCCGCTCTCCCAAGGGAACCATGCTTAATATCGGGATGAAATGTATCCAATGTCATACCTCGTAGTATGATCTCAAATCAAACCAAGCTTCATTTGAATTCATTCAGTACTACAGTTTTGGCGTGATGCGCGGTCAAGATACAGACAGATAGAAAGACAAAAATAAAAAAAATCCCCGAAAAATAACATTACTTCATACTTAACATAACCCGTATCCCGCAGAAACCATGTATTTTTCGGGATAAAAAGTATCCTCAATTTTAACCCATCATATAAACTATGACCGTGCCAAGTTATATTAAAATCCGTCCAGTAGTTCCAGGTAAGTGTTTTTTTAAATAACTTTCAACCTATCCTGCGGGAACCCTTAAATTTTTCGGGATAAAAAGTATTCTACGTCCTACCTCGTAGTATGGGCTCAAATCATACAAAGTTTCATTTAAATTCATTTAGTAGTTTTAGCGTGACGCCTAGCCAAGATACAGACAGACAGACAGAGAGACAGACAGACAGACAGACAGACAGACAGACAGACAAAAATTTTAAAAAATTGTTTTTTCTTCAGTATCGAATACAGAGTATCCTGCAATAAAAAAAAACTAAATATCTTCAATGTACAGAATTGGACCTGTTACAGTTTTATTATAAGTATAGATTAGACGGAATTAGCAGGTGCTGGAGTCTCTTACCATAGACCGGTCTTATAATCCATAAAAAATATCACTCCCGTCATTGATCCTATTGTTTAATGGGGTCAATGATTCCCATAGTCCAGTTTATGTTAGCAATCATAACCTTGTATCCCCAACTCGTATTTTGTATATTATTTAAGTTAAAAGGACCTCTTAGTGTTACAACACGTTTAGGTAAGACGTCCACGTAACGGTTCTGTAAGACGTCCAACCAACGTCTTTTCCAAGATAGTATACACTATTATAGATAGTAGTACACTACTATTAACGTCGTCAGAGACGTCGTGGGGCTATGACATTAGGTCGTCATTTTGTACGTCCGTGCGCCGACGGTTACGACGTCATTTACGTCGGAAATGACTGTCAATGGACGTCGTCATGACGTAAAATTGCTACCTGGGTGGCTATGGATCCACTAAAGCCATAAAATGAAAATAAAAAGGTCTATTAAAGGTCCGGGCATAGACCCGCGATGTAAAATGTTCGTAATAACATGTGCCATGTGGGATGTTGACTCGACGATCATTGTCCCAATAATTGTTTCGGTGAACGGCCTTATAGCGAAGAGCCTCGACCAACATCTTAAGAGGCTCCTCGCTAAATAGTGCAGAAGGCATTAGGTACTCCTTGACTCGGCACGTAGTCAGGTGGTTCCTCACTCTGCAGCCCTAGCCACCGGTAGTTTGGTGCCGCTGCCGGTGGTACCCCAGGTTCAGGTTTTTTATAGTATTATTGTATATATTGATTTTATAAATAACTATATTGTAAAATAACTTAAATCTAAGATTGAAAATAATTGCAGTGAATAATATTAAGTTTATTAACCAAATAAGATGGAAGTACATTGATAGGCAGCGGCCCCACACTAAGCTCTAGGCCTCGCTTCGCTCGAGGCGGGAGTTAACTCCGAGTACGCTCAGAGTCCAATATGCCGCCCGTGACGAAGACACTGCTCTATCTCTTTGGTGCATATCTACTATTAATGATTGCAATACTAAATACGATTTAGTGCAATGTAGGATATAATGTAAATTTAGAGATCCCGCAGTCCTATTCACGACCCTATTACGACTACTAGCTGCGCCCCGCGGTTTTACCCGCGTGAGTGATGATGATGATGAAAAGTATTCTATTGTATATTTCAGGACATAAGCTATATCCATACCAAATTTAATCAAAATCCGTTCAGCTGTTTGAGCTTGAAGGTGACTTTTCGGGCGCTGCAGCCTTTTTTGTGATTTTAACTCTTTTTCCACGCCGTATTTTTAATTTACATAGTCTTAAATAGACTTTTTGTAAACTTTCCATATTGAATCAATTTTTTTCATCGAGATCTTTGCAACAACAACCGAATCAATATGCTACCCTCCCTAAATCGCTAGTTATAACGAATCATAGATCACAAAAGCATCCACTTTGCTGCTTTTGATAAAAATTAAACATAACATATAATTGAGCTGACTATATGTACGAGTTAAAAAATTACACAAAATTTGATCTCTGGACCTTATTGTTACAGAGTTATAAAAGCGAGGCGATATAGACCTTTGCGTTACGGTTCACTTTTCTTTCTTCTTCTTCTTTCTTTGTGATTTTAAAGAAGACGTTTCACGTTAAAATTGCTTTACCAGTTGACCTTTGGAAAGTCCACCGCCGCTTGCTTCTGCCGGTCTTCCACAACCGCCTGGTAGAAGACTACATCGAGGTGTTCGGAGAGCAAGGAGCCATCCTGGTAGACCGGCTGCAGGAACAAGTGGGGAAGGCTGAGTTCGACGTGTACGAGTATGTCACCTCTTGCATGCTGGACATTGTGTTTGGTAAGATGATCTATACTTATAATAAAGCAATATGTACGAAAAAGTCTGTACAAAGAAGATAATTGTCCGTGGCAGTCTCGGCTTAGAATAAGACCCCTCCCAATCCTCGTCCTCCGAGCACATATTTGCTACACTGCGGTCACCAATCCGCCTGCCAAGCGTGGTGACTATGGCAAATCCCCCCAATATGATAGACACACCAAAAAGACGGCCCCCAGTCCCCGGCGGCTCCGTTATTCCTGGCACCGGTAGCAGCCATGGTAACGGCGGAGCAGGGTGTGCTAAGAATCCCCGGCAGAGACCCAGCTACCAACCCCCACGATCTCTGGACCTGGCAACTTATAACGCACGCACCTTGGGGACCGATGAGAAGTTGATAGAGCTGGAAGAAGTAGTAAGTAAGTTGCGCTGGGGTATTATAGGGTTATCAGAAGTCCGAAGAGAGGGAGAGGATACGATGACCCTCAATTCCAGCAACTTACTCTATTACCGGGAGGGCGACCAGCAGCCCCAACATGGTGTCGGGATTCTCGTCCACAAGTCCCTCGTCAACAACATCGTGAAGACCGAAAGCGTTTCGAGCAGGGTGGTATACCTTATACTGAGAATTACCGAACGGTATTCGTTGAAGGTCATACAGGTGTACGCCCCACACTCGAAACGCCTGGACGATGAAGTGGATGTATGACGACATTTGTAATGCCATACATGCCCCAAAAACTCACTTTACAGCGGTGATGGGGGACTTCAACGCACGGCTGGGCATGAGGAATGGCGATGAACTGAGAGTGGGGCAGTTTGGATTTGGACAGCGGAACCAAAGGGGTCAGCGATTGGCCGACTTCATGGAGAAGACGAGACTCTTTATGATGAACTCCTTCTTCGAGAAGCGCCCGTCCAGGAAATGGACGTGGCTGCACCCCGGCGGTCATAAGCACGAGATAGATTTCATTTTGACAACCAATAAGCATATATTCAATAATGTCTCTGTAATCAACATATGGTAAGAGGCTCATTGCATATCAACGTAAAGCTGGAGAGGTCTCGTTTGATGAGATCTACTCTTCGCCCAAGTTCTGCCCAAATCCAAAACCCCTTTCAGTTGGAGCTTCAAAATTGCTTCAAAATCCTTACCTAATGCGATACAGTAGACGAACTAAATAACGGGCTAGTGGAAATTGTCCACGCAGTCGGGTCGTAGTTCTTTAAGACCCCCCGCAAAAAAAGAACACAGTTACTCTCTGAGCATACACTCAAACTTATGGCAGAACGAGGCGAGATGAGGCTGCAGTTTTCAGTGGATATGTCGAGTTACAGCTTGCTTAATAAACAGATCTCCAAGTAAATGCGACACGATTTGCGTTCCTATAATACTACTTGTATTAAGAACGCAATAGAGCGGAACAAGGGCTCAAAAGTGTTCGCAAGAGATCTGTCTATTGGGCAAAGCCTGTTGACGAAGCTGAAAACCGACAGTGGCAGCATCGTTTCGTCGAAGCCAGAGATTTTGAGTGAGCTCGAGAAGTTCTATGGACAATTATACACCTCATCGCGTAGTCCTCCTAGCAGGACTAGCGATGCAAGAACCCGTTTGACCAGACATTATACCGAAGATATCCCGGACGTCAGCCTATACGAGAGCAGAATGGCTCTCAAACAGCTTAAGAGCAACAAGGCACCAGGGGAGGACGAAATAACGACAGAGCTACTGAAAGCGGGTGGAATACCGGTACTTAAAGTCGTTCAGATGCTGTTTAACTCCGTCATTCTCGAGGGTACTACGCGACAGGCGTGGCACAGGAGCGTAGTGGTTTTGTTCTTTAAAGAGGTGATAAAACCCTCTTGAAGAATTATAGGCCCATTTTGCTGCTGAGCCACGTCCATAAGCTATTTTCAAGAGTAAGTTACAAACCGTCTCGATCGTAGGTTTGACGATTTTCAGCCTCCCGAACAAGCTGGATTCCGGAAAGTCTTTAGCACCGTAGACCACATACGCTCCGGCAGATTATACAGAAGACCGAAGAGTATGATCGGCCACTATGTCTAGCGTTTGTGGAGTACGAGAAAGCCTTTGATTTAGTCGAGATCTGGGCAGTGCTACAGTCATTAGAACGGTGCCAGATTGATTACCGGTACATCGAAGTGTTGAAGTATTTGTACAGCAAGGCCACCATGACAGTTCGTCTTCAGGATCAGAGCACGAATTCTACCCAGCTGCAAAAAGGGGCGAGTCAGGGAGACGTTATTTCTCCGAAACTGTTCACCTCTGCACTGGAAGATATATTCAAGCTTGTGAACTGGAATGGATTTGGTGTAAACATCAATGGCGAATACATCACTCACCTTCGATTTGCTGATGATATAGTCATCATGGCTGAAACCCTGGAAGACCTAAGCACAATTCTCAGTGACCTCAATATTGTTTCCCAACAGATGGGTCTTAAAATGAACATGGGCAAGACGAACATCATGTCAAATGCCCATGTCGTACGGCATGGGTACCATATCTTCTTGTCACAGATACCGCAGAGCCCCAAGACGAAAGTTTATAATCAGTGCGTGTTGCCAGTGATGACATACGGCACTGAGACGTAGTCACTAACTATTGGTCTCATACAAAAGCTCAGAGTTGCGCAGCGTGCAATGGAGAGAGCTATGCTCGGTGTTTCACTACGTGATAGAATCAGAAATGAGGAAATCCGTAGAAGAACGAAGGTTACCGACATAGCTCTCAGAGTTTGCAAGTTGAAGTGGCAATGGGCAGGCCATATAGTTCGCAGAACCGACAACTGCTGGGGAATAAAGGTTCTCGAATGGCGACCACGAACAAGCAAGCGAAGTTTGGGGAGACCCCCCACACGATGGACTGACGACATTGTAGCCATCGCAGGAAGTCGTTGGATGGAGGTGGCACAAGATTGCTCGTCATGTCGCTCTTTGGGGGAGGCCTATGTTCAGCAGTGGACTTCTAAAGGCTGACATGATGATGATGATGATGATGATGATGATGATGATGATGACTTAAAATAAGCTACTGGACAAGAATATAACATTTTTTAAATCATTTCTGTCTGTATGTATGTTTGTTCCCGCATCACGTATAAAACTACCGGACCGATTGCGATCCGGTTTTCACCGTTGGATAGCTTATGGTTTGACTCAAAAAACTGGTGTACTAGGTATCTCAATCCGATGAGCAGAAGCCGAGCAATCGACAAACACTTTATGACGGCTGAAAGGATTTTGATCAAATGTTGGTATATTGGTATACTAAAACTTACTAAAGGGAGTTCCGGAAAGAACACGAAATGGCACGCTTGTATCATTTACCTACACTAGTGCACGTTACCGAATACCTTACGGTTAATATTCCACCAATATTACACATTAACACTCGAAGATACACAAGTTTAGAAAATAATAAAAAGTTAAACACCCGTTTCGATTTCGTTTCCCGCCGAAAGTAGGTACTACTTAATGTTATAAACTTTCTTGGTTATGGCCTTGCTAATGGGATAATCGCTTAATAATTTGTGGTTTTAAAATGACAAATTGAAAACGTTTACGTTTACTTTGCGTATCCGCTGTCGCCTGTCGCCCTGCAGTTTGAGAAATAAAACAAAGCAAAACACCCGTTTCTATTTCGTTTCCCGCCGAAAGTCAGTACTAATATAGAGGTTTATGGTTTTAAAATGACAAATTGATAACGTTTACGCTACGAATAAGTAACTTATTATTTATTCTTAGCGTTTACGTTTACTTTGCGTATCGGCGGTCGCCCTGCAGACGATTAAAAACGATTCATTCGTTCAATAAACCATTACATTACGATTACTCGTCGCGGTACCTATTTTTATTCGATAGTAATCGTCAATGGTAAACGTAAACGTAAATAAAACCATAACGATCACTCATCCGCGGTCGACCTGCAGGCCTGTCTCACTGGATGTACTTGCGCGCGCGAATATCTGTAACGCCCGCGTTCCTCTATCCGTGGCCTGCCGCGAGATAGACTGAGATAGACTTACGCGTTAGAAAGAGAGACGCATATAAAATGATACGTATCTAGGTCGTGCAAGCTGAAGTGCACTTTATTAAGTGGCGGCAAGAGTCACTTTTTATTTAATTATCTTAGTTTAGTGAGCCTTCTGTACGTTAGTACTATTACTTCTCCTGTGTCATGGTCATTGGAAAAGTGGAAGGGCTCACCAGGACGCGGCCCATTGCATTGGTCTGACCAGACCAGCACCATATTCGACACTTCCACTTATGATTATTTACAGGTACCGTGAAAATAACGTTAAAAACAGATGGCGTACTACCGTGAAAGAGAAGACTGAAAAGTGGGCACGACCCTCAGCAATAGGGAACACGACGCAAGGAGTTCTCGTCAGTATTTTTTAATATTTTAACGTAGATGTGCCTTGTTTCAGAAACCGCTATGGGTGAGAAGATGGACGTGCAGCATCACCCAGACACTCCGTATCTCCGCGCTCGCAAGACGGTCATGTCCATCATCGGCATGCGAATGTTCAAACCGTGGATGCAGCCCGACCCGCTGTTCAACCTCACCTCTCATAGTAGGATACAGAAGGAGAATATTGACTTGACGCATCAATTTACTGACGAGGTATATTCTAGATAGAGAAGAACATTGAAGTATGAGTTAATGAAAGATAAGCTTTGCGAAATTATCGGGTAGTAAAAACCAAGTAGGTAGATGATGCTTTTATTAAATAGTTACAAAGATCAAATAAAACATGTACCTACTTAGTTAAGGTCGATTAATTTAATGTAAAGTTGCGCGCCCATCATCATCATAATCATCGTCACTATCATCACCATCAGTCCGTGTCAGTCCACTGCTGGACATAGGCCTCTCCCAAAGCACGCCACTGAGCCCGATCTTCAGCTCTTGTTTTCCAACTGCTGCCAGACATTTTGCGTATATCGTCGCTCCACCTAGCCATAGGGCGCTCTACAATACGGTTGCCGAGTCACGGTCTCCACTCAAGAACAACGAAAGTACGAGCGTACCTAGCTCTCTCCATAGCCCGCTGAGCGACTTTAAATTGGTGGACTAGTCGGACCGTCAGTGTCCACGTCTCGGCTCCGTATGTCATAACAGGTAGGACGCACTGTACCACTATTACGAGTTGCAGTAGTAAACGCTCTTGACGTTACAACTCAAGTAAAAGTATCTACGCGACTGACCGGTAAGATAATACAGTGGGTAGAGTCCGACTTACAAAAGAAGTCTCACAGACGCGGCGCTAGTTTCCTCGTAAGAGCGAAAAATGTTTAAGTGTTCAACTTTAGGTCCTCTTATCGCCGCTACTTCTTTCATGAGACGGATTCTCAGTTTGAATGTTTTTGATAACAATGCTGCTTATGCTGCAGTAATTATGTCACTCACTGCCATTTATCACCGTGAGAGTGAGTGGGGCTGGGAACAATTTTCGTAGGGATTGATATTTTTTTGTAAAATAAAATATGTTACTCGTTGATAATGTAGCTTTATATAGGTGAAAGAATGTTTAAAATCGATTCAGTATTTTTTGAGTTTACCCATAATATTTTTATCACTATAATCGTATTTTACTTTATTTAAACATATTAGATTTTTGTTTTTGACAAACATACAAACAAACAAAAAAAACGAATCTGTTTACTCTCTAAAATGGACAACACAATCGCTTGCTCGATGTAGGCTCTTATACGACGCCATCTAGCTGGATTCGGGTGAAATGACAATGCGTTTGCTAGCCGCTGTTTTATCTCTGTCTTTTTCATTTAATTAGAAACAGACAAATGCTAAAAAGGAGCCAGCATGACGGCGTAATATCTACAGACCCTCACGTATTGTCTATTTCTATTAAAGTAGAGTTAGCCAAACTCCTAATAGAGCTAAAGATTTACAGTGACAAATCGTTCCGCTAGTTGCGCTGCGCTGGATTTCATACAAAAATGTTACGATACTCGATAGCAAGTACAGATTTAAGCGTTTGATTGAACTCATAATAGAGGTATAGTACCTCTATTATGAGTTCTTTTGTCTTCAAACTTTGCGGTATTGGTGACGAGAAAATTCGACGAAACTTCCCAAGTGCTGCCCAACCCAGCTGTATTCTTCTGCGGCTCTCTCTCGAAGTTGTTTTTATCTAGTTGCAAAGTTTGCTCCAAATAAACATACTCTTGAACAACTTCGAGAGCAGTTCCGCTAACAGCAATTGGTTCCGGAATAACATGTTCGTTGAACATGAGACGTTGCGCGCCCATTGCAAATATCATACTTCTTCACTAGTGACGTCGCGATAGCAATTATAAATCTTCACTAGTGACGTGGCGATAGCAATATTAAAACACTTTACTAGTGACGTGGCGATAGCAATTATACCACTTCACTAGTGACGTGGCAGCTACAAGATCTTTATAGCTACTCGTATCTATAAGCAACGATTCCACCCGAATTAGTTCAGTAAAAAAAATCATAAACCTCACCGTAGGTATGGTGAAATTGGCAAAAAGCTCGTGCATGATTTCACTAGACCTACATAGTTGTCGAGTTATTATCAAGAACTCTTTGACTGGCAACTGGCCAACAATGATCAATAACTGCATGTGACGTACTTATTTGTGTGTTTGTTGTTATATATTTTGCGCAATGCGATGAACCGGCGCGTAACTTTAGATCGTCATAAGTCATAAGTCATAAGCATTTATTCATACCGTAGGTACACATGGAACACTTGGTCATGTCAAACATTTCAATTTACGTACTCTATTATCGTACTCTATACTCGTACATCCTTCAAGATGAAGGGTAAAACTAAACGAAATAGAGCACGGCCTAAAAATGTTGTTGAGTGTTAGTGAAGCAAAAAAGGTAGACTGAAGAAAAGTTCTCTGCTATTTTCCTATTTTATAGAAGTTTTGTGATGAAAAAAGGAGCTTAGTACCTCTATGTTCTATTACCACATGAATATTATACTATAATATTATTATAGTTGTTTATTATTATACCATAATATTACTAAAGTTGTTTATGTGGTAATAGAATATGAAGAAACAAAGCTCTTTTTTTCAAAGTTAATCCTTGCATATATTTTCTAATTATGTATACTGGTATTAGTGGTCAATTATATAACCATTACTTTATTTCCTCAGGTGGTCATGAAGAAAAGATTGACTGTTGAAAATAATGGGGACGACTCTAAAAAAGGTGAGTAGGACGAACGAGACGTTTTATTTCCCTCAGAACTTATTCATGAAACGATCTTATTCCTAAACATTCGTTAGATAGGTAGTAGAACTAATACCTTCTATTCGATTTGGTGGTAAACCACTATTTAGCAAACTAATTTTCTCTCTTTTATAGGCCGTAAAGACATCCTAGAGCTGTTGCTAGCTAAGAACACGAATTTCACCAACGAGCAGCTGCGAGAGCACATCGACTCCATCACCATAGCTGGTAATGATACCACAGCTCTGGTAATAGCTTACGTGCTCGTGATGTTGGGATCATATGAGAAGGAGCAGGCAAAAGTATATGACGAGTAAGTTTCTAAGATTTTTCGTAGCATGAGCCAATTTTAGTTCTGAATAGAAGCCGTGTGAGTGAGAGAACGCTTAGCTTCTTGTGCTTACCAACTTTAATTACTATTCTTCTTTTATATGTGCCTTGAGCAGGCCTTTCGCGTGATGATAAGCGCCAGGACTGCTCAAAGAAAGTTGGATTGCAAAATCTTGCCCCCTTTGACTTATAAAAAGGATAACTAGAATAACTAGATCCAGTCTACATTCTTATCAATCATATCTAACTTGCACACCAACTACAATGTGCCGCAAAGAGAGCGGGTCGGTAACAAAAACCTCAATAACTTCCAAAATATTGGAACTAGCTTTATGAATTATAGTCTGTATTATAGACAATTTTATAGTGCTTATAAAAAAGATCAAAATTATGAAGTTTATATTGAATAAAAGAATATGAAATTTTCACATTAATTTCACAATGTATTGCCACTACGAACACACAGTACAAGTACACAGTATGAGTACAGCTGCAGTGCGATTACGTAATGTTGATCATGACGGTTTCAAGCCGTCAAATTCAATAATGCTTTGCGATAGAGTCGATTTTGCTATGAAAAAAGTGACAATCCGATTGTAGCCAAGTTCTGTAATTGGGCCACTGTTATACAGTTTGGAATGCTTTCTACCAGATTTCTAAGCCGATGCAAAATTATAAAATTCTACCGTATTTGTATGTACATATGGTTAAATACAATCACCAAAATAAATAAAAAGAATAATTTAATAAAAAAGTGACGTTCATTAAAAAACCCGTAAAACCTTTTTTCTAATGAACGTCACTTTTTTTGTTGTTGATTTGTACTACATATTTACGTTTTAAGTTTTTTTTCTTTTCCTTTTTTTTGCTTTGTCCTCAGTTTGTGAGCTACCCTGAAAGTTTCAGCCGGATAGCTAATCGGGAAGTTCTGGAAATTTGAATTGAAATTTTCCAGGACAGATAAAAGACATAGATACATACATAGATACGGCGACGGACTCGTGGTCACACCGTTTTGTCATATTAGTGTGACCACGAGGAATTTTAATTACTCGTGGTCACACTGGTGTGACTACGAGTAATACCTATTCCTCGTCGTCACCATGACACGAGGCTAAAGCGTATCGAGCTATTATAATATTTAAAATAGTCACAAATTACCAGCAGAGCTCCTACATACAAGTGAAGTTAAATAAAAGCTTTTAATAAAAAGGTTTTAATACTAAAAAAAAGCCTTCTTCCTATATTCGTAAAACATTAATTTAGTATGTATTTTAAAAGGGCTGCTCAAAGTTTTTAAAAGTTATCGCTTTTTTTTATAACTTACTCGCTTTCTTTGCAGCACAGTGTAATTTCGTACTCTCGTTAATTAATCGTGCTGATAAATATTGTCATTCAATGGTTTTTAGGCTAAAATCCATCTTTGGTGACTCGATGAGATCGCCTACAAAAGAAGACCTGAATAAAATGGAATACTTAGAACGAGTGATCAAGGAAACTATGAGACTTTATACTGTAGTGCCTATAATTGCCAGAAAAACACAGAAAGAGTTAAAGCTTTGTGAGTACCTCTATCGTCTTTGTTTAGATCATTGACATGACTAAAATTATCGAACAGTTAGGTACTTTTACTCAAACAATACTAGTAATGTGGTCATTATTTCGACAACCTTCTTTGGGCAAAGTCGACCTTGCCGCGCTGCTTGAATAAGCGCCAGCAAAGTTGTATGGAATTTCATTACTGTCGTGTTTTGCGGCCAGCAATTTTCTTTGAAAATCCACTATTGTCGTCTTTTGTCGTAGCACTACTATTTATTTCGTGGGTTCGTTGACCCCGAACGCGAAAAGAGAGGCTCCCAGACGAATGGACCGATTTTGATGGTTTTTTTTTCTGTTTGAAACCTGATGTGATCGCGATTGTTGTTGTTGTTTCTGTTTCTGTTTCTGTTTCTGTTTCTGTTTCTGTTTCTGTTTATGTTTCTGTTTCTGTTTATGTTTCTGTTTATGTTTCTGTTTCTGTTTCTGTTTCTGTTTCTGTTTCTGTTTCTGTTTCTGTTTCTGTTTCTGTTTCTGTTGTTGTGGTCGTTGTTGTTGTCTTTGTCGTTGTCGTTGTTGTTGTCGTTGTTGTTACATTGTTTGAGTAAATTATTATTATACTAAGCTGGTTTTATTTAAATTCCTCGTATTGTTCGAGTAAAGCACTATATAAGCCTTGGTCCGCAATGACTGCCCTGATGGCCACGCTATGATGGCCTCGAGCTTTGCTTAGTTAAGTTCTCGGCTTTCAAGCTTGGCCATCATTGCAGCCCTTGCTGTCCGCGCTATAAAGGTCTCGACCTTCGGTATCGGCCTTCATTCCAGCTTGGCCATCATCATCGCTGCCAGCAACGCAGTCATTACAGACCGCGGCAGTAATGTACTATAATATCGTTGGAATTTAAAAACAGTATCGCAGTATCGTGTGTAGATCTCTTCCACAAGAGCTTTCCTGGATATGGCAATTTTGTGAATTTATTGGGCATATGGGTCGGGAAGAAGCTGACGAGCGCAGTACTCTTCAAATGATGTGAGCAAAAGGAAAAAATGAAAAATTTGCTAATGTTACTAAATTTTATTATTTGTTATAAACAACGCTTTGCTTAGGTTCCTAGGACATCATATGGAGCAGCTAAGAAAAAAAAAACAGATTTTGGCATTTCTATACCACTGCGGTATTGGCAATTATTGGCCGCGGCAAATCTGTTGATAATATAGTAGTCAAACGATAACAAAAATATAATAGTTATTTGTTATGCAAGGCTGCAAAGTGATTTTTCGGCACGAGTACTAGAGATGCAAAATAACTTTGCAGCCGTGCGAAACACACAACTTTTCACCTCACTACAGCGAGGAAAAAGCTAGATACAAGAAAAACAGCTTAAATAATATACTAAATTAGTAATTACAAAAATAAAAAAAAGTGGGCCGTCGCGGGATGCCTGGCAGATGTGTAAACATAATAGAATAGAGTCGAACAGAATCGAATAGAATATAATCGAACACAGTCTAATAGGGTTGGAATAGGGTTGAAAGAGTCAAATAGAGTCAAATTGAAACGAAAAGAGTCGAGAAGAGTCGCGTAGAGTCGAGCAAAGTTGAATGGAATCGAGTAGAGTCAAGTAGAGTAGAATTGAGTAGAAAAGAGTAGAGTAGAATAGAGTAGAGCAGAGTAGAGCATAGTAGAACAGAGTAGAACAGAGTAGAACAGAGTAGAACAGAGTAGAACAGAGTAGAGCAGAGTAGAGCAGAGTAGAGCAGAGTAGAGCAGAGTAGAGCAGAGTAGAGCAGAGTAGAGCAGAGTAGAGCAGAGTAGAGCAGAGTAGAACAGAGTAGAGCAGAGTAGAACAGAGTAGAACAGAGTAGAACAGAGTAGAACAGAGTAGAACAGAGTAGAACATAGTAGAACAGAGTAGAACATAGTAGAACATAGTAGAACAGATTAGAACAGAGTAGAACAGAGTAGAACAGAGTAGAACATAGTAGAATTCAGTAGAATACAGTAGGACGGAGTAGGACGGAGTAGGACGGAGTAGGACGGAGTAGGACGGAGTAGGACGGAGTAGGACGGAGTAGGACGGAGTAGGACGGAGTAGGACGGAGTAGGACAGAGTAGGACGGAGTAGGACGGAGTAGGACGGAGTAGGACGGAGTAGGACGGAGTAAAACGAAGTAGAACGGAGTAGAACAGAGTAGAACAGAGTAGAACACAGTAGAACAGAGTAGAAAAGAGTAGAAAATAGTAGAACACAGTAGAACAGAGTAGAACAGAGTAGAATAGAGTAGAATAGAATTGAAAATGAATAGAGACGAGTAGTGTCGAGTATGGTCAAAAAGAGGCGAATAGAGTCAAGTAGAGTAGAATCAAATCGAATCGGATAATAATATAATATAAATTAGTAATAAAGTATTTTCAGTGGATTGGCGGTATAGAAAATTATTGAGAAAGGTTCGAATTTTAAAATTCTTTCCACGCTAGCGGGTAAAATGAACTTTTGCACTCAGATTTCGAATGACAAAGAGAATCTTTCCGAGCTTGTGAGGTGAAAAATAAATATTTATACATGCGAGGGTAGATATTGAAGTCGGAAATAAAAAGCCCTTGTTATAAAACTCTGCTTTTTTTCTTCGATTGCGAAGAAATGAAACAATGATATATTAAATAACCAAACATAGAAAATACAAGGGCTTCTTCCCCGCCACATATATTTTTAAATTTCCTCTATGAATCATTCATTAGGCTCGGGTCCAAAGATCTTGAATTAAGCAACTGGCGTAAATGGAGACCATAGAGAATGAGAGCATGAAATGCAGTAAATGCTCTAAGCATTTACTGCATTTCAGAGAGCAGAGCACAAAGTCAACGCTCATTACGCGGAGGCAAACTGCGTCGAATAGTCGAATCAAAAATTCTTTGTATGATGAAATGGGGTTTCATAGAATCCCGCGCACACCTATCCGAGCCGAATTCGTCGATGCCATTCGCCTGGAGAATTCGGAAAGGGAATTCTTTAGGCGCGTTCGCCTCCGCATAATGCGCTTTCACTAATAGATAGTCCGCTTACACCCAGCGTAAACAAGAACATAACGAACATGAAAAGTGAAACACAATATTGCCAACCCTGAATGAATTATCCATTATTCCCAGCTTTGATTAGATTGCTACAATACCTTTGTAATATAAACAATTCTTGATATTATTTTTAGCAACGTGCACATTACCTGCTGGCGTGGGGTGCGGCGTGCTGTCGTTCATGATCCATCGCTCTAAGAAGATCTGGGGTCCCGAGGCAGACAGCTTCCAACCAGATCGGTTCCGGCCGGAAAACTGTGCGAATAGGCACCCCTGTGCTTACTTGGCTTTCAGCCATGGCGTCAGAAATTGTATAGGTAAGTGTGGGCTAGAAGATACTTCCTTCCTGAGCCTGCTTGCAGGGCCCCGATGCTGTAAGCTATTGAACGGCGATGAAAACGGCTAACGCAAGTCGATCGCTTGAAATTTATTGAGAAATTTTCTTATTCATCACTTAAAAGTGCTGGAAGCGAAAATTTTGCTAAAATTTTCGCTTTTTTTTTTCTTTTTTTTTAAATATTACCAAAAAAACACTTCTAGCTCTTTTAAGTGGTAAATAAGAAAATTTCTCAAAAAATTTCATGCGATCGACTTGCGTTATCGCGGTTCAATAGCTTACAGAATCGGGGCCCAGGCCTGTAGAAGAAGGTACATTGCACAGTGAGTACAGTGAGTTGCTAGTGAAAAATTTATAAGTTGTAGTTGCTTATGCGCATAGTTTTACAAAGCCATGAACAGGGCCGTACTTTAAAATTTATCGCCCGTGCCTATAGATTTGCCAGCCTATAAATTATAGGAAAAAAACAGACAATTAGTGCTAGTTGAATTTGCGTGGAGGGGGTTCCGTACGATTTATTTATCTCACGGTATTGAGAGATTTACCATGTTATTGTAAGATCATGTACTTCTTACGTTTTTCAAATTTTTAGGCTCCTTAGTTTCGGAATGGACAATTTTCATGTACTTTCCTAAATAACTTTAAAAGATATACTTATATCCACAATTAATTTATTTAGGTACGTAACACGTGTTTGGGTCACAGAAATCGATCCAGTAGATTCTGAGCAAATTGGCTTTAAAAGATGATTGCGAGGGTCGGCTTCCACTGTCCTTCGCTGCCTGCCGCCCTGGTCCGTGGCCCTTTTGTTATATGGTCGTTAATTTTGATAACAATTTGATTAAATTTGATTTACATACATGGAATAATAATTGTCCGAGGAAAGTCTTCTAGAGGCTCAGTGCCCGCGGCTGCTGCGGCAGCCAAAACAGTACAAAAACCGGTCAACTTGGACATAGTACATTTTTGTTTGTTTTTCGACGACTTTCAGATCGACATGAAAATCGGTTGGTAATAGAAGTTTTTAGATTGTCCATTGAGCTAAATCGGTTCGGGGATTTTTGAGATATCAGGGTCTATTTCAAAAAGCCCAAAAAGGAAGTATGTCCGGTGTATTTTTATACATGGTAACAGATATATGAGGTGTATTTTATTATTTTTTCACCAGGCCGTCACTTCGGCATGCTAGCAATGAAGAGCATCATCGCGACTTTGCTCAGGAGTTATGAAGTCTCGGCGAAGCCCTGTGATCGATTGAAAATAGAGATTCTACTCTTCCCTGTGGATGGACATCTCATAACACTGAGGAAACGTGAAAAACTATAATCACTATAGAAAATTACCAACGATTAAACAAATGCTATTTTTTTAACCTGCCTTTTAATTTTATTTTTGATCTTGGGTATATATGTAGGAACCAACTTAGTTACTTAGTCTTATTACATAATCTGAGCTTATTACTTCTTTCTGAGAGTAGGACAGAGCCTAGGCGTAGCAATGAACTTTCAGTAGAGGAAAATAATTTTATTTTTGTTCTTGGGTATCTATGTAGGTACTATCTTAGTTACTTAGTCTTATTACATAATCTGAGCTTATTACTTCTTTCTGAGAGTAGGACAGAGCCTAGGCGCAGCAATGAACTTTCAGTAGAGGGAAATAATTTTATTTTTGTTATTAGGTATATATGTAGGTACTATCTTAGTTACTTAGTCTTATTACATAATCTGAGCTTATTACTTCTTTCTGAAAGTAGGACAGAGCCTAGGCGTAGCAATGAATTTTCAGTAGAGGGAAATATTTTTATTTTTGTTATTGGGTATATATGTAGGTACTATCTTAGTTACTTAGTCTTATTACATAATCTGAGCTTATTACTTCTTTCTGAGAGTAGGACAGAGCCTAGGCGTAGCAATGAACTTTCAGTAGAGGGAAATAATTTTATTGTTGTTATTGGGTATATATGTAGGTACTATCTTAGTTACTCAGTCTTATTACGTAATCTGAGCTTATTACTTCTTTTTGAGAGTAGGACAGAGCCTAGGCGCAGCAATGAACTTTCAGTAGCGGGAAATAATTTTATTATTTTCGCGCGCTCTCACTAGAGTGCATTCGACAAAAAATATTAAAAATAGGCCAACAATTTTAGATTCTTCATTTTAGAATATAAGATGCAGTCGTAGGCATCATGCATTTCATTTCTCTTTTGATGGAATCACCTAGAACACCGCGAATCACTTCTCTTTTTATAAATATAAGATGAAGTTGAGAACCTCATGCTTCCATGAGGTTTTTTATGTAGTATTTGTAAATTTGTAATGTAATTTTGTAATTTTGCTGATTTTTATTTGGAACTAGCTGTGCCCGCGGCTTTGCCGGCGTGGTCGTTTCATTTAAAAGTAGCCCACACGTGTTATTCCAGAACCAAAAGTACCTACAAAGTACAATATTATACTAAGTACATTTCTTCAAAATTCATTCAGCCGTCAAGTAGTTTTTATCGTTTGCTCGGCATCTAATCATCGGCATAAGGCTAGCGCGCACTGCCTTGCGTTTATATAACGCATATTCTGTGAAGTACGGAGTGTCATAGAAGTGTACGTTTGCGGTGAAATAAACGCATATAATACAATTTGAAATAAACGGTAGAATAAACGCACCGCGTTCCACCACAAAGCAGTGATGCCAGTGAGCGCCAGGCCCTAAGATACCAAGTTACCCAGCTTTTAAATCAAACCTTAATTATCTTCTTTGTACAGACTTTTTTGTTCTTAATGCTTTATTATAAGTACAGATACTACGCTCTCTAGTGTAGAGGTCCTACAATAAAAATACTTACGCCCGTGTTAAGGAAGTAGGATACTCCATTGTGCTATAATCGAACTCTAATATATACCCGTTTTAGACTTATGCGTGATCCATCTTGTTTACCCCAGCTTTCAAACATAAAAAAACCCCAGCTAAATCGGTCCATTCGTTTGGAAGCTACGATTCTCACCCCCCTTTTCTCACCTCCCTCCTCTTTTCTCACCTCCCTCCTCTTTTCTCACCTTCCCCTTTCCCTCCCATTCCCCATATATCTAAGAACCATCTCGACCACATCAGCTTTCAAACAAAAAAAAACGCATCAAAATAGGTCCATTTGTTTGGGAGCTACGATGACACACACAAACACACACACAAAGTGATAAACACCCTAAACTTATAACACCCGTCTCTTTGTTCGGGGGTTAAAAATGTGAAACAGTAAGTAGTTTCACATCAAACCTGAATTTTGGGTCTTATATTGAATCCAAAGCCAAGGTAGCTGCAAAAAAACTTGGTATTTTGTCTAAGGTTAGGCGGTACTTCACACCGGGACAGCTTTTTAATCTTTATCAAGCACAGGTCCGATCTTGTATGGAGTACTGCTGCCACCTCTGGGACGGTTCTGCCAAGTATCAGCTCGAGTCTTTGGATTCAATTGAGACACGTGCTATCAGGCTCATTGGGGATGACACTCTGGTCTTCAAAGTCTGGCGCATCGACGTGAGGTAGCAAGCCTGGCAGTATTCTACAGATTGCACTATGGAGAGTGTGCACAAGAACTGCACAACCTGATTCCCCCATCACCTTTCCATCACCGTACGACTAGACGATCAGCAACGCGCCACCCTTTCATGGTTGAAATACCTCGCACATGAACGAAGCGTTACGCTTCTTCATTTATTATAAGAACTGCAAAGGAGTGGAATGCCCTGCCCTCGTCAGTGTTTCCGGTAAATTATAACCCCGGTGTGTTCAAGTCAAGAGTGAATAGGTATCTACTAGGCAAGCGTGCTACACCTTCGACCACATCATCGCTTTCCATTAGGTGAGATCGTGGTCAAACGATTGCCTAGTCCGTAATAAAAAAAAAAAGAAAAAAAGTTTGGTTACCAATAAAACATGAATAACAAGTGGGCCCATTTTTATGAGGGATTGTAATTTATAAACGATAATTTATTTCTTTTTTAAACATGCACTTCAGGTAAAACTAACAAATTTACAAAGTAACAAAATAAACAAAGTAATGTGAGCCGAATTCCAGAAGTTTGAAGATTTGAATTTAGCGGCACGCTTGGTTACAGTGAATGAAATGCTTGCGTGTTTTAAGGTCAATCAGCGCCATCTAGTTAAATTGGAGGCAGAACTTTGATTTGTTTGGTTTATGCGCTGGAGTTGTTGACCATCACAATCACATTAGCTTTCAACCAAAAAAATAACGAAAACACACACACACACACACTCACAAACATACAGTGATACACAACCTAAACTTATAGCACCCGTCTCATTGTTCGGGAGTTAAAAAATGTAAAAATAACGCATAAGATATGTAAATGCTTTTAATTATGGAGCAAATTCCTAATAGCGCGTGGTTTCGATCCACGGACGTCTGGATTACAAATCGACGTATGTTACCGCCTGGCCACTTGTTATGTGAAGCAAGCAACGAAATTTGGTATCGTTATTTACACGGATGTTTATTACTTTAATTTAACATAAACTTTGGACCCTTATCCCTTAAAAATCATTTATTTTTTCGGGAGTAAAAGTATTCTAAATTTTAACAAATAATATAAACTTTGACGATGCCCAGTTACATCAAAATCCGTCCAGTAGTTTCAGTGTGATAAGTGTTCTTTTAAATAACTTTAAACTCTTATCCTGCGGGAACCCTATGTTTTTTCGGGATAAAAAGTATGCTAAATGTTAATCCATAACATTAGCTATGATTGTGCCAAGTTGTATCAAAATCCGTCTGATAGTTTCAGTGTGATGCGTGTTCAAAGAGACAGACAGACAAACGGACAAAAAAAAAACCTTTTTGCACTCCATAACGATTTTGAAGTTAATCTCAATTAAAATTTTCAAAAAATATTTAATGTACAGATTTAGCCCATTTACATATAAGTATACCGAAAGTATCAAATCTGCTCGTATATTACTGAGTAAGACTGATTTCATAAGATAGCGTTGTATTAATATGTTGAAGTTGTTTATAGAACTATAGGTACAATTTGAAAATTGGGGCAAAACTAAGAAACTAGGTAGGTACCTAAGTTTTACTGTTTCAGACAACAGCAGCAGTTGCCAGACGCACTTGACGATTTTGAACTTGCTCACTGAAAGTACTAAAATCTATCCATCTTGTTCTGAAACTTTTGATTAAACTAAATCTAGACCTTCGAATTTGAGGTCATTTTTATTTTTCTTTTGTTGGTACTTTGCTGAAATCCGCTAGGTATTCTATTTCTATGAACTACGATGATATACGGGATAAAGTTTAAAAAAATATGATCTTGTTCTTTAATACTTAGTAACTTTGTTTAGGACCTAAGCTTATAAATTACCTAAAAAATTAAGAAAGTCTGCAACTTTCGCATTAATTTATGAAACACTCGTATTTAGCTATATCTGTGATAAGTCGGAAAAAATCGTTCCATTAAGAAACGAAATATTGATGAAATGAATATTTTTAAACGTATTCTAAAGAGAATTTGGACCCATATCCCACAGGAACCATTTATATTTTCGGTACATAATGTACCCATCATTTTCACCCATCTTATAAACTGTCTGTGACAAGTTGCATCAACATCCGTCCAATAGTTTCAGCGTGCTACGTGTTCTTTTAAATAATTTTCCATTCCTATCCTGCAGGAACACTTAATTTTTTCGGGATGAAAAGTATCCAACTCAATATGATTTGAGTTCATACTTCGAGGTAGGACCCTCGAAGTATGAACTCAAATCATACCAAATTTCATTCGAATTCATTGATTATTTTCGGCGTGGTGCGCTGCCAAGGTACAGACAGACAGACAAACGGACAGACAGATAAAAAAAAATACAGTATTGGTTTTAATATAGTACGGCCTCCAAAAAAAATTACATAATATCTTCAATTTATTTGAACATTATCCTGCAGGAACACTTTATTTTTCGGGATAAAAGTATCCTCAATTTTTATCCATTATATAAACTATGACTGTGCCAAGTTTTGACAAACTCCGTCGAGTTCTTTAAAATATCTTTCAACGCCTATCCTGCAGAAACCCTTTAATTTTTCGGGAGGAAAAGTATCCAATGTCCTACTTCGAAGTATGAACTCAAATCATACCAAATTTCATTTGAATTCATTGAGTATTTTCGGCGTGATGCACTTCCAAGGTACAGACAGACGGACAGACAGACAAACAGACAAAAATGAAAAATAAACTGTTTTGGCTTTAGTATTGAACATAGAACGGACCCCATTTTTTTTACAAAATATCTTTAAATTACAGAATTTGGGACATTATCCCGCAGGAACTCTCTATTTTTTCGGGATAAAAAGTATCCTCAATTTTAACCCATCATATAAACTATGACTGTGCCAAGTTGCATTAAAATCCATCTAGTAGTTTAAGAGTGGTAAGTGTTTTTTGAAATAACTTTCAACCCCTATCCTGCGGGAACCCTTTCATTTTTCGGGATGAAAAGTAGCCTATGTCCGACCTCGTAGTATGAACTCAAATCATACCAAGTTGCATTTAAATTCATTCAGTAGTTTCGGAGTGATGCTTAGCCAAGATACAGACAGACAGACAGACAGACAAAAAAGAAAAAAATATAGTTTTGGCTTCAGTATCGAATCTAGAGTATAATAATAAAAAAAAAAACTTCAATGTACAGAATTGGACCCGCTACAGTTTTATTATAAGTATAGATATAGATTAAAGATTGCAAACAAAAACGAATAATTCTTCTCACTTAAACAAAATAATCCTCAAATAACCTGTGCATACCCAAGTAGCACACAAGCTGTATAAGTGTGAATGAGGAAACTAATATACATCTTCAAATTTGATTAATGAATTTTAACACTCTTCGCAACGTCTAGCTTCTGGTAAATAGAATTTGATTGACTTTATAATTCCTGAAGTTATATAATCCACTACATTAATATTTTTGGAAGCCATAAGTTTTATTTTAGATGTAATACAATCCCCTGTACAGCTTCTTATACAGCTCTAAATATTCATCAAGAGCTTTAGTCTTTTAATTGAATTGAATACGGTAAAAGCTTCTATACAGCATTTCTAAAATCTATTTTAAAGCTTCAAGCTATACAGAAACGTTTTAAAGAGTTAAAGCTATTTAGGGATGTAGTTTTAATGCCAGCTGTTTAGAAGCATTGTCACAATAGTTAGAAAAGATATTAGCTGTACAGTTAGTATTAAGAATAATTTTAATAAGCTAACAGCTGCAATAAGACCATAAATTATGCCTCAAACCAGCTTTTCATTGTTTTGTGTTTAATCAAACACCGTGGGAAAAAAAGAACAGCGGCAAGCGTTGTTACCTTGTAGTCTAGAGGGTTCCGCATGTTGTCTATACTTATAATAAAACTGTAACGGGTCTAATTCTATACATTGAAGATATTTCCTTTTGGAGGGTACTCTATATTCGATACTGATGCCAAAACTATATTTTTTTTTTCATATTTGTCTGTGTCATATTTGTTCATATTTACTGTATCTTGGCTAGGCATCACGCCGAAACTACTGAATGAATTTAAATGAAACTTGGTACGATTTGAGTTCATACTACGAGGTAGGACATAGGATACTTTTAATCCCGAAGGGTTCCCGCAGGATAAGTGTTGAAAGTTATTTAAAAGAACACGTGCCACGCTGAAACTACTGGACGGATTTTGTTGCAACTTGGCACAGTCATAGTTATATAATGGGTAAAAATTGAGGATAATTTTTATGCCGAAAAAATAAACAGTTCCTGCGGGATAATGTCCCAAATTCTGAAAATTGAAGATATTTTGTATTTTTTTTGGAGGCTGTTTAATATTCAATACTAAAACCAAAACTGTATTTTTGTAATTTTTGTCGGTCCGTCTGTATGTCCGTCTGTCTGTCTGTACCTTGGCAGCGCATCACGCCGAAAATACTCACTAAATTCAAATGAAATTTGGTATGATTTGAGTTCATACTTCGAGGTAGGACATTGGATACTTTTCATCCCGAAAAATTAAAGAGTTCCTGCAAGATAGGGGTAGAAAATTATTTAAAAGAACACGTAGCATGCTGATAATATTGTACGGATGTTGAGCAACTTGGCACAGACATAGTTTATAAAAAGGTGAAAATTATGGATACGTTTTGTCCCGAAAAAATAACGGGTTCCTGTGGGATTTAGGTCCAAATTCTGTACATTAAAGCTTTTTTTTTTGGAGATTTCTTTATATTCAATACTGAAGCCTAAACTGTACGTTTTTTCATTTCTGTCTGTAGGTCTGTCTGTCTGTATCTTAACCGCACATCACGCCGCCGGAACTACTGAATAAATTCAAATGAAACTTGGTATGATTTGAGTTTATACTACGAGGTAGGACATAGGATACTTTAAATCTTGAAAAATTAATGGGTTCTCGCAGGATAGGGGTTGAAAATTATTTAAAAGAACACGTACCACGCTGAAACTAATGGACGGTTTTTGATGCAATTTGGCACCGTCTTAAGTTATATGATGGGTTTAAATTAAGGATACATTTAATCCCGAAAAATTAAAAGGTTCCTGCAGGATAGCGATGGAAAATTATTTAAAAGAACACGTAGCATGCTGAAACTATTGGACGGATATTGATGCAACTTGGCACAGACTTAGTTTATAAGATGGGTGAAAATTATGAATACTTATTATCCCGAAAATATAAAGGGTTCTTGCGGGATATGGGTCCAAATTATGTACATTAAAGATATTGAGAAATATTTTTTTTTGGTTTTTACTCTATTTTCGAAAAGAAGCCTAAACTGTATGTTTTTCATTTTTGCCTGTATGTCTGTCTGTCAGTATCTTGGACGCGCATCACGTCACCGAAACTACTGGATGAATTAAAATGAAACTTGGTATGATTTGAGTTCATACTACGAGGTAGGACATAGGATACTTTACATCCCGAAAAATTAGTGGGTCCTCGCAGAAAAGGGGTTGAAACTTATTTAAAAGAACACGTACTATTACTAATGGACGGGTTTTGATGCAACTTGGCACCGTCTTAAGTTATATGATAAGTTAAAATTAAGAATACGTTTCATCCCGAAAAATTAAAGGGTTCCGGCAGGATAGCGGTGGAAAATTATTTAAAAGAACACGTACCATGCTGAAACTATTGGACGGATGTTGATGCAACTTGGCACAGACTTAGTTTATAAGATGGGTGAAAATTATGAATACTTTTTATCCAAAAAAATATATCCTGGGTCCAAATTCTGTACATTAAAGATATTGAGAAATATATTTTTTTGGTGTTTACTCTCTTTTCGATAATGAAGCCTAAACTGTATGTTTTTTATTTATTTTTCTGTATGTCTGTCTGTCTGTATCTTGGACGCGCATTACGTCACTGAAACTACTGGATGAATTAAAATGAAACTTGGTATGAATTAAGTTCGACATAGGATACTTTATATCACGAAAAATTAATAGTTTCTCGCAGGTTAGGGGTCGAAACTTATTTAAAAGAACACGTACCACGCTGAAACTAATGGACGGGTTCTGATGCATTTTGGCACCGTTTTTATTTATATGATGATGGGTTAAAATTGAGGACACGTTTTATCCTGAAAAATTAAAGGGCTTCTGCGGGATATGGGCCCGAAGTTATGTTAATATTTAAGTAATTAATAATATTTTTTGGATGGTTCTCTATATTCGATACTGAAGCCAAAACTGTTTTACTTTTTATTTTTGTGTGTCTATTTGTCCGTATCTTGACCACGCATCGCACAGAAACTACTGAATAAATTAGGGTATGATTTAAAATCTGGTGTAATTGGTATTTCAATCTGGTGAGTTAGATGCCGAGCAATTGATAAAAGAAGTATTGACGGCAAAATTTTGAAATTATGATCAAATGTTGGTATATTGGTCCTGGAATAGCACATTATGGTACTTTGAACCTAAAAAGAAAAGACCATGCGTGCGAAGCCGCGGGTACAGCTAGTTATATATATAAATGGACAAACTTAACTTTCTAATATAATAATTACCATTACGAATTAGAACTGTCTCGGCTTACTCAGGAAGAGCATTTTGAATCGGATTGCAGCTCTTCAGAAAATGTTTTAAAATAATATTTATGCATCACAGAATTTATGAAAAATTTGTCATTTCGGGACAAAATAAAGAAATGGTCTGTTGAACTCATATACATTCAAAAATAAGCAATAATTGATTAAAAAAATCTGAGATATGGCAAAAATCCATTGGAACAAGAAGCAAAGAGACTCAGTGAAGAGGCAAATGTAACTAAAGAAATAAATAGTTACAAAGATAAACCTAAATGTGATTATTAAATCAAAAGTACCTGCCACTTCCACTTTTTCACATTATATAGAATAGTAATTAATAATAATAATTTACTATTAAAAGTAAAACAAAATACAATATATTCAAAAATATTTTATTTACTTCGAGTCTGGCGGAGGATGAATTTTCTTTCCATAAAAACGTAATACCAAAATCATTTGTAATTGGAGAATATTTCCAGAGTGCTAAGATATTATACGGATTCGGATAGTGTATATGTCCCCAACTGTATTTTGTTTTCAAAATACTTACCTGCAACCTTGAAACGTAACTTAAGAGAATTGTATGTTTTTTTCTGAAAATATGGAAAATGCAATATGGACTGTGGAAATATGTTCCAATTATAAATGATTTTGGTATTACCTTTGTATGGAAAATTCATCCTCCGCTGACAAACTGACTCCTTAACAATCGAACATAGAAAAAATAACTCGATCTCAGCTCATATGCGACTTCACTCCTACGCTTTGGTAGGTACTTAATAACCAAATGTTCTACCATGTTATAGTAGTCGAGACAATAAGCTGAACCTTCTATATTATTATTATTATTCTATATTATATTATTAGAGTTGAACTTTAGGTTCTTCATGATCACAGAAGTATCTGTCGCAGTTCCGACACATGTATGTAAAATCGTCGAACTAGCGATCCCCGCTTTACTTTGGATGGCATTAACACGCCATTTTGTCCGGTGCTTAGAATCAGCCAGTTTATAGTCGGCAGTTATTATAGAATAACGGAGTTGTCCCTTCCACCCCCAACTGCTCAGTATGACAAAAAGATTTGCAGTTTCTTGCTCTGTCGTTTAAAAGGCATGTTGACACTGAGAAGAGTTAATTAGGTACTTATTATCATAATCAACATTATTGTAATATCAAAAAATGTTAAACTTGCTGGTAGATAAGTTACAGTATTATGTACGTATATAATTCATCAAGAATTACGAAATAAATTGGCAAGGCAAATGCAGACCGACAACGCGAGCGAGGTGAGCTTTGCGTCGGTAAAGCATTCAAGTTGGACAAGGCAGAAAAAAAACATGTTTCAAAAATCCTTAAATGCAGTTGTAAAAATGTAAACCTATAGACGGATTTCTAAAAACACATCCTATCTTTAACGGTAATCATAGCTACGTATTACTATTATTTATTCTGTGTTGTTTTTTGTGTTCTGTGCTGCCAAAGAGATGTCTATTAAAAAACTCAACCTGTATATATGTATAATTTATTGTATGTTTCAAGCTTGTAAGAAGAAATGGTATGTAGTACCTAAAACTCAACCTGTATATGTATAATTTATTGTGAGTATGTTTCAAGCTTGTAAGAAGAAATGGTTTATAGTACTGTAGCGTTGACAAAACGCTACTTAAATAAAAAAACAATAAACCTATAACTAGCAATACAAAACAACAATTCGACAAGTAAAAGTAGGAATAAACAAGACAGCACATAAACAACTAATAGAAACGCATCTTTATAATAGTAAAACTAGAATTATAATTGCATATTGTCCAATATACTCACATATTAGAATGTATCTTCGTTTTTGGAGTAAATAAACAACAGAGATATAGCCACAATACAACAGAAAACAATCGCCGGTTATTTTGTTCGCCGCACGTATTCATAACAAAATTAAGGTTATAAACACTTCGATAAATATAACACGTCCACGCATTACGGAACACATCGAAGAGCACTCATTAGGTCAATTGATTGAAATAAATACAAAAGGAACAAGGAATAACTGGGAATCAGATAATAAATAAATAATTAATAAAGTACAATTGATAAACACGGTGACAAGTGACCTCTACCGTAGGTTCTACTTATCTTTGCATCGATTAGCTGTCAAAGCAAAAGGGCGCGTTCCGTTCGGCACGGTCCCGCAATGTCAGCAAATAGAAAATAAAATTAAACAAACCAATTAAATGCAACGAATGTCAAATTTAGGAACGTAGATTTTTTCCAAAGCAAACCCATACAATATCATAATTTAATAGTGACAGTATATAGTTTTATGATAGTATAACGGAACCGAAGCAAAGAGACCGCGTTCCGTACCTTTCGTCTGGAAGTGAACGGACCGTTTCTAGAACGGAACGTTTTATGGACTATAGTTTATAACCATTCTTAGACGTCTCTTGACAGTTGTTTAGCTGTCAAAAATAGTTAAAGAAACAGTAAATAAACAAATTCGATTTCGATGGTGAGAAATCTTAAAAAATAAAAATAAAACCAAATAATCATTTCCAAAGCCCATGTGTAAGCGCTGATCGGTTTCTTGGTGGAACGAAATGTTATTCGGATAGATTTTGCTAACTGAGGAGTAAACTAGATCCGGCTAGACAAAAGAAACCGAGGAATGGAGACGAGAGGCGTGAAAGTTATTTTCGTGCTGGAGAGCCCGGTAGCAGGACTGACAAGTCTTTTCCCTGCATATTATAAAACCCGTAAAAAAGGTGAGAGCATTTTTCTGTATTTTGCATTGTCGGCAGTAATGATTGCGATTGTGAAATCACTTTTATCCATTTTTCGAGACGCCATTTTAGCGAACTGAGAGCGGTGGCGTTTTCAAAGTCTTGAATTCTAAAGAAACGTTGTGTTTATTCATCCACAGCGGGTTTTCCCCCCCGGACTGAGATACCCCACGACGGAGGCTTTTCCCCCCGGATTGAGACACCACACAACGGAGGCTTCTTCCCCCGGATTTAACTAGAAAGGCACCGTGTCGCGATACGCCACGACGACATTATATCCAACGATTCCTGCCACGTTCTTGGAATGCGGTATCGTATTGGCATGTTTATGCATATATTTCATTAACCGGAGTGTTGAACTTTGGTTCCCCACCGACCTGCTGGACACCTGCAACGCCTGAGGGGTCTAGACTGGCTACCTCTTACGTGAATCGGACATTGCTGAAACGTCGGATGGAGAATTACCTTCACTAACATAACGGCTAAATCTTATAGAAAAAGGTAAATAAGTAGACTGCACTGCCGGCCGGCAATTCATCACTTGCAATCGGCAATTCAATACTTAATTTTGTCAGTTCTATATCGACCCTAGTTATAACAGGGTAATCCTAGATCTTAGTGCTTCTTAGCTGCTGAGTTGGATCTGCAGGCATGGGTTCTTTAGACTTTAAGTAAACAGGCAAACTTAAATCAAAAATAGTAAATATTGTATTGGTGAATTTAAATTGCATGTTTGTCTTCCACTATTATATGCTAGCTTGAATGGCCGTCCAACGTACCTACGGCACGGTTCCTTAGATTTTAAGTAAGTAGGCAAAGTTAAACCAATAGTAATAAATATTGTATTGGTGAATTTGAGTTGTATGTTTTATCTTCCACTATTGTACCCACTAGCTAGTACATTACCGAACGGTCTTGATCCAATAGTTCTTGAAGCTCGTTCCGGTCTAAGTTTATCCAGGTAATTTTATTAATTTCAAAGTAGTAACGAGTATTTTAAGTTTTGAGTGATTCCGAAGAAAGATATAGCGTCCTCACGTTTAAAGCGACCGGATGGGGTAAGAATCCCGCCTCACCCCACTCTTGGTGTGACTCACCCCGTTTTATTTTTTATTCCCCTTATTCTCAAAATTACTTTTAATTGATTTAAGCGAATACCCTAACGGCGTTAGACACCGGACCAACTATCTCGGTGGTTGGCGAGTTTGGCCTAAAAACCAATTCATCACATCTTTCATCGGAATCTGTCAGCTCAGAGAAATTTACTATAAAACCGCATATATCGTTACAATATGACGAAAACCCAGTAAAAATCGTTACAGTACCTATGTACCTACACCTACTCGGAGGAATTGAAAGTTTTACAAAAGTTTTAGCGATACCCTAATACGTTGGCTAATAGCATATATTTAATCGCTCATAATTAATTAAGAATTTTTAGTTCTATTGATCATGCTCTAATACAGCCTATCTCTATATAAAGTTCTCTATACAGCCATAAAAGTTCTTTACGATATCTCTTCAGCTTTTATCAAGCTAATATAATTACACAACACGTTTAAAATGTCTTAAGCTAATTATGTACGCTGACGCCATTTCTTTTTTGTATTCCTAATATTTTAATAAACTGTATTGTAATTAAAATGCATATTATAGAATATCAATCAATTTAATTCGATCTGCAGCTTCAAGGCAAGCAACATAATGTCTTAAACTGGGGATTAGCTAATTAAAATCGAACATACAAATTTACACTCCACAACATTTTACAATAAGTTAACAATAAATAGCTCTTTTTTGCCAGGGCGTGAAATATTTAACGCAAATATATATACACTATCACAGTAAAACGATGCTCGCAATCATATTTTACTATCTAAAGGAATTTAGGGAGATATAAAAATACTTGCCCAATTATACTTTTCGTTGAAAAAGCCCCAGCAATAAAATTGTACACCATGTTTATACCGTTTTGAGGTATTAAGGTAACAAAATAGTTAAAAAAGCATTTGTGAATTCTTTTATTTGACAATCTTAATAACACAAGCTGGGTAAACACTGTACAAAAGATGTGTTTTATGCCACAATTTGTTTTATCAGCCCTTATTAAGTGGTTAGAATTCCCTTAGACAGCTAATGAACAGCTATTGTACTGCCATTCTAAAACCTAACGCTGCAAAATTTGGGGCCAAAATTGGCATTAGAAGAGCTGGTTAAGCGTTTATAAAACATTCTTATGGCTTTCTTGAAAAGTCTTTAGGATTTGCGAGTTCTATTATTCATCCATAAAAAAGCTTCTTTGTGCTACTTGGGTACGTTACTTAGTAAAACTTATTCATCTGTTTACAATTCTTTTTAAATTATAAACCTAAAATCTATCATATTATTCTAATTATAATAGGTTTACACTATACTGTAATTATAGTTTATGAACTTTAAGTTTGTTCACAAAGTAGTTATGTTTCACAATACCCAATGGTTTTGTAAAAACATCAGCAACATTTTCATTAGTTGGTACATATGATAGTGAAATCAGTTTCTAGTTTACACAGTCTTTTATATAATGGAACTTTATATCAATATGCTTTGTGCATTTACTATTCTCATTATTTTCAATCATTTTTATTGCACTTTGATTGTCTATAAGTAGGAACGTTTCATTGGTTCTACAATCGAATTATGATACTATACCTTTTATATAGATGAGCTCAGCACTGCGATTACGTAATGTTGATTATGACGGTTTCAAGCCGTGAAATTCGATAATGCTTTGCGATAGAGTCGATTTTGCTATGAAAAAAGTGATAATCCGATTGTAACCAAGTTCTGTAATTGGGCCACAGATGTGGCCATGGATGCAGCAACATACTCCGATTCTGCTGAAGATAAAGCTACTGTTGTTTTTAGAAAACCATGAAACTAAATTTGTGTCATGAAATATGGCACATCCACTTACACTTGTCCTGTCTTCTGTGATACTTCCCCATGATGCGTCATTATAGGCTAATATCTGTTTTTCATTTGACTTGATGTATGTAAGACATTTATTTGAAGTCTGTTTTAGATATCGAAGTACTCTCTTACCTGAAATCCATAATGACTTGGTAGGTTTATCCAAAAACCTGCTCAGAAAAGATGTAGCATAAGTTGTATCTGGTCGTGACGAGGTAGAAATATAAGTGAGACATCCAATAAGTTATCTGTATGGTACATCACGTATTACCTCATCATCTGAAGTAGAAATTCCTAGTTCCATAGGAGTATGTACTCCTTTGCACTCATTCATTCCAAATTTTCTAGAACTTTTTCTATTAGTTTCCTTTGACTAATTTTCAATTTTCCTTCTTCGTCGTGTTTTTATCTCCATTCCTAGATATTCTTTAACTTCACCAAGATCTCTAATGTTAAATTCATGTCTCAATTTATCTATTATTTCTGTACTTTTTCCCATTATCAGTATGTCATCAACCCATATCAGCATCCATACATTTTCTTTTCTGAAGAGACAGTAGTCATGTTTTGATTGTTCAAATCCTTGATTAATTATATAATTGTTAAATCTCTCATTCCAACACTTTGGTGCTTCACGTAGTCCATAAAGAGCTTTATTTAACTTCAGTACTTTTCCTTGTTTCACTTTCACTCCTTCCGGTGGTTTAATGTATACCTCTACATTTAATTGCCGTTTAAGAACGCTGTTGGTACGTCTAGTTGTCTTATTGGTAAGTTTTCTTGCACTCGTAGCCAAGCTGCGTGAACGAATTTCTCATGCTGCTGAGGACATCAACTCTCGAGGATATGCCCGGCTAATAAGTAGATCTTTTTTAAGAAGATGTAGGGCATGTATTGAGGCTCATGGCAAACAATTTGAACATTTGCTGTAATAAAAAATGTTATTTCCCTATGTATCTGACTTTTATTCCAATAAACCTAAACTAAACTAGGTCAAGGTTATTCATTATTTTATTTATTTTACTTACTTATGTTGACTTTGGTAAAAGAGGCGTCACTATCTGTCTCGCTTACTCATGGCAAACATGTCCACTATCCATCTCTCTCATCATTTTGCCGTAAAATTAAGAACCTACCAAGAGCTTGTGCGAATAAAAAACATTTTAACTGAGTAAAATGGGTTAGCAAAAATCGGGTTACTTGAGGTTTTTTTTTTTTACTTTTTTTTTAGTATGAAACTAACAAGTATTGGTTACGCCGTTTTTGTTCGCACTAACCGTAGAGGATGCCATCTGGGGTAAATGCAGGGAACCGCTTATGTTTAAGCTAATCTCGTTGTCCTTTGGCCGCGCGCTGCAGCTGATGCAAGCGCAGCTAAGTTAGTTCGAAAGATTGGCACGCACGGCGCGTGCTACGACGACGCCACCTTGACATTCAGAGTCGACCCAACCTCGCTGGAGTCGACATCTCACGCATCCGCGCTTCCAGGATCCATCTCGCATCCTGGAGTCGACCCAACCTCACTGGAGTCGACATCTCACGCATCCGCGCTTCCAGGATCTATTTTCGCATCCTGGAGTCGACCTTCAATCTCGCTGGAGTCGACATCACCCGCTGATACGAAATACGTATCTTCCGCTTATAATTATCGCCGCCGCGACCCGCGTTGGAATGAAGTCGCGCTGACTTTGGAACTCCATCTTGGTGACGTGTAACATAGACTTTCCGTGACTTTTCGAGAAGAGGATTAACGCCTTCGACGCTTGCTGCCATCAGATACGCCGGACCAGAGGAACGAGGTTGCTTGGATCAACGGTGAGTTCGTTTGCCCCTCTGGCTACCTTCTACTTTTGGTGCGCAACAATCTGCTCGTATCTCTTATTCTCTTCTCTTCTCATTCGCCCCCGCATTACCTTAGTTTTCCCCCGCACCGCATCATCATAAGCGGTAATGGTTACATTCAGGACCTACGACCTGGATGTAACCATTACCGCTCTTAAACCCGCTCCATCATAATCTGTGGTCCCACGACCCAGATTCGCACCTACAAGTATTGTACCATTTCAGCACAGCTCTGATTAAATGCGCCAACTTTTAATGGCACTTGCCAAGGCACTCTAGTCCTTTTTTTTTAAAGAAGGGCCTTTCAAAGTCGACAAATTTTGAAAGTTTTAAATTCGTAGTTTAACAAATTGTCTTAATTCTACGAAACTTGGGCAAATGTGTCATTATTTTTGACTGTGATTTTAGAAATGTTATTTAAGGTTACGGTTCCAAAGTTTAAATGAACAAAAATAATATAAATTAACCACAATAACCGAAAAATGGTTACAGTTTGACCAAATTTCTAGGTTTTTCTTAAATGCCCATAATTTTTTAACTGCATGGGACAGAACCCTGTCACCCCGTTTCGGCTTGACGTTGAGTTCTGTGACACCCTGTATATAGGAGCTGTCATTTAATTATACAACTAATCATTAATACCTAACTATTATTTCATTTTGTATGACTGCCTCATCATTGATTACTCTATTGCAACCATCATATATCACCACTCCCCGCTATGTTGCTCAGTATTGCAATGGTGTCGCAATCAAACTAAGTCTTGGCCAATTATCTAAGTCTGGATAATATACTGGTAATAAATAGTAATTGTAACTTCGGTAAAATCCTGTTTTCATCTTTCCTTTCTTAACTTTTATTAGCTCTCGCTTAACGAGTGCTACATCTTAAAGAAAAAACCACTACGCTCCTGTGTGCTCCTGAGCGCCTTTGGCGTAGTACCCTCGAGGATGACAGAGTTAAACAGCTTCTGAAGGACTTTAAGTACTGGTAATCCACCTACGTAAGTACTTTCGTCCACGTCGTTGAATGACACATCAAAGACACTTTAAGTTGACGATGCATCCGCTCTAGCCCGCCATTAGCGCATGGATGATAACTAGTGGCACGAATCCTTTTAGTAGCGCAAACATTCAAAAGGCGCTGAAAAAGAGCGGATTCAAATTGACGTCCCTGATCGGTCGTCAAAACACTAGGTACACCGTAACGAGACACCCATCCATTTAAAAGAGTATCTGCTACTTCCTCAGCAGTGATCGATTTCATTGGCCAAACCTATGGCCAACGAGTGAATCTATCGATCGCTGTGAGGCAATAAGTAAAACCATTAGAATGCGGCAAAGGACCAACAATGTCCAAATGTACGTGCACAAACCTTCCAGATGGCGTATTAAAATTGCCAAGAGGAGACACGACATGTCTAGTCATCTTACAACGTTGACAGTCTGGGCAAGAACGAACCCATCTACGAATTTCCGCATTAATATTTGGCCACACATAACGTTCAGTTACCATGCGAGCGATAACCTGCGCACCAGGGTGGCTAAAGTAATGGCATAGATTAAAAGCAGCTCGACGAAATTGTGGAGTAAGATATGGACGAGGACGTCTAGTAGAAGTGTCACAAAAATAGTAACATTGGTACCAGGAATGAGAATGTCTTCTAATTTAAGCGAAGACTTATCCCGAATCTCAGGCATATCTTGGTCTGAACCTTGAGACAGGGCGAATGCAGCAAAATCTTCTTAGAGATAAATTGTTTCAATGCGAGACATAGTGTCAGCGATTATATTATCTATGCCCTTAATATGGACAATGTCCGTAGTCAATTGACTAATAAACGACAATTTATTTAACTGTGCAGGCGGTAGCTTCTCGCGACGCTGTATAAAAGCATAAATAGTGGCTTATGATCAGTATAAATTGTGGCATGCTGAACCTCAAGAATGTACCTAAAATATTGAACGCTTTCATACACAGCAAGCAACTCCCTATAGTAAACTGGCCATTCCATTTGCTTAGCAGTAAGCTTTTTAGTGGAGTAAACAAGTGGCTTCCAGTCATCCTCGTCAGCAATCCATTGCTGCAAACAAGAACCAACATGTGAGGCAGAAGCATCGGTAAAAAGTCCGAGTGAAGCATTACAGTTTGGATGAACTAAAATTGTAGCTGCTGATAAACTCTAATAATATGGTGAAAAATCACTATTTGTCTAACCTCTGACAACACAGCTGCTTAAAATTTTTCATTTAATTATTTATGTTGATATGTATTAATTTATTATAATTATATATTTATTTTATGTAATATATATTTATTAATTATATATATATATATATATATATATATATTTTATGTCATATAAGCTTTTTATATAATTAAGTATTTTTAAGTAATTCATAATTATTCTTAATTGTACACCACCGTCTATTTCTGCTTCCTCTGATACTGTCCATCCATAGGTTGTCTGGAAGAGATCGCTTTAAGCAATAAGACCGCCAATTGTATTACCTTATTTAAGTTTTGATATTGTTTGTTCTTTGTTTTGGTATACAATAAAGTATTTCGTATCGTATCGTATCGTAACTCTTCTTGCAAGCCTCGAAACATTCCTCGAATACGGGAGTCCACACAAAAAGTTAAGCGCCTTTGCCTTGAATAGCGGCAACAGCGTCTATCAAAGGTGCTTGGTACTTTGCAGCGTCAGGAAGAAAACGACGATAAAAATTGGCCATGCCAAGAAAACGACGCATAACTTGAACGGTCTTGGAAGGCGGGAAATCCTTTAGAGCTTGAACCCTATCTTCAGGGGGACAAGTGCCCTCTGCAGTAATCCTATACCCTAAAAAGGTAGCTTCCAAAACACCAAATACACTCTTGGTAGTATTAATAACCACACCATACTCATGAAGCCTTTTAAAGAGTATTTCAAGGTGATTTGCATGCTATAAGGGATCTCGAGAATAAACGAGAATGTCATTAACGTAGGCAAAACAAGAATCTAGCCCCCGTACGACTTCATCGATGAATCTTTGAAAGGTCTGACCAGCGTTTCGTAAACCAAAACTCATATACGGAAATTCATCTAAACCGAATGGAGTAATTATTGCCGTCTTACAAACGTCACCCGGATTGCCAGGAATCTGCTGATAAGCCTTAACTAGGTCAATCGTACTGAACACAGTGGAGCCAGCTAAATTCTGAGCAAAATTTCCAATGTGTCTAACAGGATATCGATCCGGAATGGTGCGGGCGTTTAAAGCTGGATAATCACCGCAAGGACGCCATGACGAATCTTTTTTCTCCACTAAATGCAAGGCAGAAGACCAAGCACTACTTGAAGGACGAGCAGTTCCAGTATGAACCATGTCACCAAACTCTTTTTGTGCAGCACGAAGTTTTAACGCAGCAAGACGACGCGGCCTCGTAGATACAGGAGGTCCGTCGGTCGTATTAATAAAATGCATGGTCGAATGCTGAATCCATTTTCCCCCTCGGACGCGAAGCTGAGTAGACGTGTCCGCGTACGTTATTTATTTTTATAAATGTACGTCAAATACAACTTAAACCAGTGATCGGAGCCCCACCAGCAAATTATGTGAGTGCTCCTTTGTTTTAAATACACGAATGAGACAACAGCTGATCACGAGGTCATTGACAGACTCAGCTGTTATTGGCAGTGTGGTACGCTCACCGCACGGATACTACACATAGACACGCCTAGCGAACACAATATCAACAAGTACAGATACTAGTGTGCGTGAACGTATTTGGCACACATTGGAATATACCAGTGACGGCCGCACGCATCTCGCACTGCGCTCAGCGTACGGCCCGTCGGATAACAAACTCATCGCTTACAATTAGGCCTACAAGCTAAGAATACTGCGTAAAAATGCCTAAACCGCATCGTACTCCACCTCAAAAATCCAGCCAGTCCAAGCCGATCACCAGCGCTGGCACAAAGATTTCTACGACAGGAGTTGACAAAAGTCCAAATGCCGCAAATAGGAAAAAATGGATATTTTTAAAGATGAGATGAAGGAGATGCTATCCTCTATGTTCTCGGCGTTCACTGTTAAACAAAATGAACGTATGACCTGTCTTGAAAAGCTGGCTGTGGTAAAAGCGCATACTTTACCAATATCTGATATCGAGAAGTCTGTAAATCATATGTCAGACAAGGTCACGGACATGCAAACAAAGATTGACCGTCTAGAAGGAGATCGTAAGGAAATTAAAGAAGAAATATGTGAGTTGGGGGTTAGAATAGATTATATCGAAAGATTTACAAGAAAAACATCTATTGAAATACGAAACGTACCTAAAAAGCAAGGAGAGATGAGAGACGATCTGTATAACATGGTTAGAAGCTTGCTAGATATTCTAAAAGTTGAGTTTTCTACGTCTGACTTACGTGACGTTTACCGTGTTCCAAATAAACTCAATAGCAATATAAGCACGCTTGTTGTGGAGTTCTCCAGCATTCTCATAAAGAGAGCTATTCTGGACAAGGCTAGAAGATTCAATAAAAATCAGGATGGCAAACTTTGCACGCGTCACCTTGGACTTGAAGTAACTCCAGCACCAGTATTTATATCGGAACTACTTACCGCCAAGTCTAAAAGGCTGTTCTACCTAGCTCGAGATCTAGCCCGCACAGAGAACTTCGCCTTCTGCTGGACGTCCAACGGAAACATCTACCTGCGCAAACGTGAAGGGACACCACACATTATCATCAAAAATGAAGCACAAATTAACACTATGAAGAAAACAGCTGCGGCATGACTAAATTCTCAATTAATTTTTGTTTTATTGTTTTTTCAATTTATTTGTATAGACTTAGTTCTTTTTGCATGTGTTCTGGTTTACTACTTACCTAATAATAAGATGAATGATATTATTTATGCTAACGTTTTTACTGACAACTTCACACTAGTACTCACCCAAACATACGCATCTTATCCGCACACCAAACATTTGTACAAGGTAACAGTTGTTTTCACTCTCAATTCAGCATCATTGCACAACTATATCCGTAAAAACGCCACACTTGGATATTATAACCAATTTTCTCAATAACCAACTATATTTATCACCCCGATCTTAACTCTTGACTATGAATTTCCGAACAAGACTGATTTATTATTGTATTGGTGGAAATTTAGAGACCATACTAAAACAGTCTTTTAAACGTCCGGGCACGACCAATTGCAGATAAAACTAACTTTTTTTTTTATCCCCTTTCCAACTGTGTAAAATGCCTACACAATTTTGTGTTCAGATCCGTTTTGCACTTTATTAGTTGTTTCAACTCTCGCACAAATGTGTTTCTTATGACTAATAGTTATGGATAGACAACAACTAATAGAAGATATTGATAGTACGGAAATAATAAATAGTACCTATAGTAATGTTCCGGAGATGTGTAAAATTTATTTGGGCTTAGACGATAAAAAACATTAATTCACAATTCTCACACAAAATATACGCAGTATAAGAAAAAAATAACTTTTTAGTTTTTCTGTCTAGACTTAATTACCTTCCTTCAGTTATTGTCCTGACAGAGTGTCGGATCGATTCCTCTTTTTCGGGTGTACCAATAGATAACTACTGCTGCTTTTATTCAAAAAAAAATATCAACCAAAATGATGGGATCGTAGTTTACTCAAAAATTGACCTTAAAGTCAGCATTTTAGAACCTTCATTTACAGAAGCCAACTGTCTGGTTATAAATATAAGGAAATCATATACTGTCGTAGCAATCTATAGGTCACCATCTATTTACAACGTTGATAATTTCATTAATTCATTGGAGATGGTGCTAAATAAGCTTTTGGGAGAAACTGTTGTCATAATAGGAGACATGAATATAGACATAAAGTTAACTACCACCGATCCACGGTCTGATAGGTACCTTGACTCAGTGGCATGCCATGGCTTTATACCTGGACACCACTTCCCCACCCGAGGCTTCAATTGCCTGGATCAGGCGCTTGTAAAAACGTCGTTCCAATCTTCAGTAGTGGTATGTGCTTCTGGAGTTACTGTCCATGATTCGGGTCTAGTAAGTATCGAGGGGAAACCTAAACCTACACATATAAACCAACATAGAAAATCAATAACTAAAATTAAATATGACTCTCAGTAATAAGGGACTTAGAATTGGTAAATTGGTCTACTTTTTACACACATCGTGAAGTCAGTAGTGCAATTAATGATTTCGTTAATACTATTAATAAAGCAGTGGTAACCTATAAAACTACTACCATGGTTCCAAATTCTAAGTACATTCGGAAAGACTGGATTACCCCTGGTTTGATTAAATGCATAAGACGAAGAGACTACTTACAATTCTTAGCTAAACAGAAGCCAAATGACATAAATGCACAAAATAAATATAAAACCTATAGAAATTATTGTAACAATATCCTTCAAAATCTTAAGGATGTGAGTGACCGTAACAAAATTGAAAATAGTAATGGAGAGTAGTAAGAAAGTATGGGATGCTATTACAGACGTGTGTAATATAAAATCTACAAAGTCCCCAAATCCCTGTCTGCTAAATTTTGCAACAAACCCTACAAATGCCTTAAATGATACTAATCATTTTTTTGCTACAATAGGTGAATCGCTAGCAAATGAAATGTTAGTAAACCTTAATACGACGGAACATGATCTATCCAACAGGATAAAAATCTTAAACTCCCCATCAAAATCATTATTTCTGACGCTAACAGACACAATTCAAATCAATAAAATTATTTGTAGCCTCAAATCTGGCTCCGCTCCAGGATCAGATAACATCAGCAATCACTTGTTGAAACTAGGTAATCACGTACTCTCGGCCCCCCTAGCGTTTATCTGTAATCTTAGCCTAGAAACTGGTGTAGTCCCAGAAAAACTTAAATTTGCTAATGTCTGTCCCATATACAAAGCTGGAGATCCAGAACAAGTTTGTAATTACAGACCAATATCCCTCTTAAGCGCTGTATCAAAAATATTAGAGAAAGTAGTCAATAAAAGTCTCACATCATTCTTGGAAAATGAAAACATCCTCTCACAGAACCAGTTTGGATTCAGGGCTGGCAGGTCAACGGAGGATGCCGTCACTTCTCTGGTAGACCATGTAGCCAATAAACTTGACTCTGGGCGGAGGTGTGTCGGAGTCTTCCTTGACCTAGCCAAAGCTTTTGATACTGTTTCGAGGAAGATTCTGTTGAGGAAATTGGAGTGCATAGGTGTACGTGGGATAGCCTTAGAATGGTTTAGGTCTTACCTTTCTAACCGCAAGCAAAGAGTTAAGGTAGACAATAACTTTAGCAACCTACTGGAAGTATCGTTTGGCGTTCCTCAAGGGATACACTCCCTTGAGGAACGCCGAACGGTCCAACACTGTTCTTGGTCTATCTAAACGACCTGTGTAACATCAGTCTAAGCCAAGCTAAGGTATTTTCTTTTGCTGATGACACTGCCTTAATTTTTGATGGTTGTGATTGGGATGATGTCTGTCAGTATGCAAATGATGGCTTGCGACAAGTAGTGGAATGGCTGAAACTTAATCTTTTAACATTAAACGCATCCAAAACTAAAATAATTGCTTTTAGAGTTTCAAGTCGTAGTGCACCAAATAGACTACTACGCATAAAACTCCATTCATGTACCAACACAGGCACACTAGAATGCATATGTCCGAAACTGGGACAGGAACAAGAATTTAAATACCTAGGTATTTATATTGACGAACTCCTGTCCTGGACCAAACAAATTCAAATCTTCAGCGGTCGCCTTAGGAAGTTCTTTGCCGATAATAAAGTAGTTTCCATGGTATATATTTCACTATGTCAAAGTTTGCTTAATTATTGTGTCACATCTTGGGGTACGGCCGGCAGCAGCTTCTTTTTAAAATTAGAACGTGCACAACGTGCCGTCCTCAAGGTGGCATATAACAAGCCATATAGATATCCAACAGACACACTATACAAGGATACCGGGCATCTTAGAGTAAGGCAAATCTTCATAATGGCGACTGCACTTCGATTCCATAGGTCAGCACTTATTACTGCTAGTAATTGTACTGAAGAATCTAGGTCAAGAAGATATCACACTTGGCCAGCACAAAAAACAAAATCCCGTATAGGGCATAAATGTTACAATTTTTTTTGGTGTTACATTTACAAAATACGAAACAAATTATTAAAAATACGGAATGATACCAAATATAAGTGCAAAAAGAAAATTTTCCAATACCTATTCAGTCTGAATTATAGCACGGAGGAAATGCTACGTTTTCCAAGATAAAATTTAAATGCGGATGATTAATTAATAATGTGGCAAAGTAACTTTTTATTATTTTTACAGAAATCTTTCTTAAAATTTAATCTTATTTTATTTTAGTATCTTAACATAACCCTTATAGCAAGTCTAATCAGTACCCACCGAATGCAAACCTAAACCTACCTGCTGTTGTTTGTTTCTGAGTTCCCAGATGATAGTAGGTATTGTGACCCAAGTTGACGTGCGAACATCGGAGCGTTGATCTTGATCATCTATCCATGTACGAGTACATTCCTCATATGTACCTACTCATACTACTTGTACTCATTATGCTTCGTTAGATATTAATAATTTGAAATCCTTGGAAGGGACCACAAACTCAGGGAATCCTACCGTGGTAACTAGGGAACCAATCTACACTATACATAAAATAACATGTTTAAATTATTGCATGATTCAGTAATTGCATGATATAAATAAGTAATTAATGATGTAACTGATCGATTGATTATGTATGTGGCATAATTTCGTGTTGTTACAAAATAAACAATTATTATTATTATGCTTCGGCTCTTGAGGTGCTCCAAGTCGTCGTATTATACAGGGGAAACTTACGAATGACTGCAGAGTACTGAGATTCAGGAAGTGTAATTACCTTCACACTGGATTGATTCACTGCTGAAAGTTCCGTGGAAGAACACAAACCTGTTGTTCCGTCATGAAGCCTTCCATGAGTACAGTCAGGAAGTAGGTGGAAATGCGACAGGAAATGAGAACCTAATATGCTACTTTCCACATCCGCAATAACGAAATTCCACTTAAAATCACGCCTAAGACCTAAATTGAGATTCAATTGAATCAATCTATAACTGCAGATCTTCGTCCCATTTGCCGCAACTAAATCATAAGGTTGTGTTTTTTTCGTCATCGGTCAATCGTCGTTTTTTTTTATTAAGAGCGGTAATTTGTGAACTAGCTTCATCATGAACCGAAAAAAATGAAGCAGCATGATTAGGTACCGCACACGTCTCGAATTGTGACGGTTGAGTATTAATTTCCAATAATTGGTCAGCTAAATTGCTCAAATCTGAAAAAAAACTAATCGCCGAGCAGTCAAAACAGTCTGTAGATACGCGGTAAACGACTCATCCATATAAATTTCAAAATGTTTTCAGGAAATATAGGTCCGGCTAATGACCGCAGTTGCCTGAAAAACGACGACGGTTTCCTATCACCTAACTGTTCCTTCTCTAATAAACAGCGTATATTCTCCTCATGAGAAACCGAAAATCGAGAAATGATTGCATCGCGCAACTTGATGTACGGATCATTTTCAGGTGGCTGTAAGATTATATCTTCAACTTCACGGGTACAATCTGTCTAAATGAGCTACTGCATAATAAAATTTGGTTGATTGCTTTGATAGTTGTTAATTTGGAACTGTGCCTCTAAACTCGCGAACCACAATGCCAGGCGATCTTTGCAAAACGGGGGAGTTCTTCCGTTGCATCCGAAAAATTATCAGTATCGCCAACACCCATTTAAAAAAATATATTGGTAAATAATAGAGTGGCGTGGGCGAATGGCACATCCAACCTTGTACAGTTACGAGTATATGGTATTAATAGTAGCTACCTAGTTTATAACATTAGAACACAACACCAAAAATTTCACTCTGAGGAAAAATGACACGCGATACACTTTCACACTTTTACTTTTCACTTGCTGAACTTCGGATTAAAATTTCACCTTGTATAGAACCGGCATTAGTTTTTCACGTTGTATATACACCAATGGTGGTTATGCACAAACTGTATTAACCGCCATTTAAATCGTGCTTTTATTTCGAACAGCACTTAAAATTATGTTTCACATTTTAATTATCCAAAAATCTCTGACCTTCAGTCCGTAATAAGGTACCATCACAATAAGTACGACGAGTAGGCACGAGACGTCAGGAATGAATGTTGGATGCGGCAGGCAAGAAACGGGACTGGAACTGCAGCAGGCTGATTCCATAAGGAGTGAGGTCCAGTGATTGCCACCGAGCACCCATTGCGGGTGCGCTTGAAGGTTGTGAAGGTTTTGGAATTCACTAAACAGTTAACGCGCACCCGTCAAGCACCCGCAATCAACACTAATACCGAGAAACCGGTAACTATGCGGCAGAATTAAACTAAACCTAGCCTACAAATACTTATGCCAATAACCTTTTTGTAGATTGTACGTCTCTGAAAGAAAATCTAAACATTGATATTATTTCTCAGCAATAATGTACTTACCTACTTCAAATAATTATTACGACTGCTTAAAAATACCATGTTCCTATAGGTATAGTGACTATAGTGCTTCTCAGGTAAAGTTAAACTTCAACTGAAAATAATCTATGCCGTCGAGTAAAAATTCTGTGAATGAAAACATGTCATTCCTTGTACTTTTATGCAAAACAATTAAATCAATTAATAATTAAAAGGCAAAAAAAAAAAAATATATATGCGATCTAAAAATGTATTTATAGATGAAATCTATTGCTTTATACCTACCTATATAGAAGTGTATTGTATCTACCTAAGTCTTATGTATCGTTGTAGATTCACAAAAATGATCTGATGATGATGATGATGAAGTCTTGGAGAGACGGACAAATGGGAGCTCGACAGTTGATAATTATAGCCTAGGACTTGATAGACAAGTACATAACCATATTGAATGTTGAATCTACTTGATTATACTAATAATATGATACATTTGTTTCAGGTGGATGCACACAGAACTGAAACTGTTCATATGAATGTATAGATCTCCGCTTTCCGAGCTCATAGGATAGTGTAAATCTCAATATATGTGAAAATTATAACATTATTACATGATATACACTTGATTTTGTTTTGCTTATAATATTTGCATTAAACCCTCGTTGTTAGTAGAACTTCACATAATTAGGCTTTGTAAGAAAACTACTAGATTTTAAAACTAGCAGGTATTTTTCTATTTTAGGGTTAAAATCCTACTCTAGCTATGAAATAGATATGTTCTATGAAATACCACATACATACCTGTCATTAAACCTACCTTTAACAAAAACAACACATTTTCATGGCACGATAAAACATGAAACAAAGTGTACCTAAGTAGGTGTAAGAACTATAAGTTTCCTAGTAACTATGCATGATCAATGATATTCACTAACCAAACACTGCTAGATAGTAAATGCAATGAACGCACCGGGTGCTCTTCGGTTGAAGAAAACTCATTGCTACTGAATTCCTTGTGAATTCTGATTTTGAATTACCGGTTTTGTATTTCGTAGTAAAATTACAGTTTCCGTGCGGTTGAGTGCTCATCGCCTTGATGACGTCATTTCACATGCTCACTGAGCTTAGGGAATTCGAAACGAGTGATCGGTGGCAATGAATGGTCCAAGTGGAATTTACCGAACCGCACTTTAACTCTACGGAATCAGGCCCCGGGTCTGGCCAGGTCCACGTACTCCACGGCCAGGAACTGTCACGCAGAGTTACAGCGAGCTATCAAAATTTGTCCAGATTTTCCTGTTTTCCCGTGGAAACTTACATATTTCCGGGATTAAAAGTGGCTATCTCTATTCCAAGTTTCATCAAAATCCTTCTAGCCGTTATCGCGTGAAAGCTCCCCAAACAAACAAACAAACAAATAGACAACGTTTCACTTTTAAAACTTGGTACCTAGGGATTACAACTAATGATAGAAAAAAAAATGGACCGTTTTATTTAGATTTAATATAGCTGCTTTAATAAAGGGGTAAATAAAATCTGAATATGTCAAAACTGCCAATGTCATAATAAAAATAAACAAATTACAAATTTCACTACACAAACAACTTGTCGTTCGTTTGATTCGCTCGTAGTTTGTGTATTTTTATGGTAAAACGCTGTTTTTACCTGCTTTCGATTACTACGTTCAGTATAGTAAATACCAAAAGTTACGCGAGTGCCATCTCTTGACGATGAAAGAACTAAATTGACAATGACTACTGGAAAACTGCTCATTAAATTTAATCATCTGCGCCATCTAGTATCCAGTAGCTAAACTGTTCAGTGATACAAATACATTGTAATTTTTTGTGTTTAGTCGATTTAACGATCCATGAATCGATTTCGTTACTCGTTATCGTCAAGTCGTTAGGTTGGTGTAACTGCCAGGGGTGCCAGATTAGGCGAATTATCGCCATTTAGGCTAACTCAAGAGGTCAAATGGCGACCAAAAAAATCCAATAGGCTGTAGCCATTTAGGCTACCTAGGAAAAAATAACGGGCGATTTAGGCTATCTCAGGATTACCCCAAATTTAATTAATAATTCCTTGATAATTCCTTAAAATGCGTGTAACTTAACGTAATATGCATGTCTGCAGTTATTTTGTGCTGCTTTCGTTACATTGAGTTTGTAGGTGTGATATAGACAAACGCGTATGACAACGAGAAAACAATATTTCTAACTCATTTTAACTCGGTGATATGACAGTGTTCAAAATCAAAACAAGAAAGCGAAACGCAACTTCACAACTTTTCCATTGTTTGTTTCTTTCGTAAGTTGATATCATCAAAAGAAAAGTATGTTATTATAAATTTTGTACCAAAGAAGACGTGGCTGGGTCATCTATTTCCGCCACCACTTGTAGTGTAAATAAGGATTCTCTCTCTAAAAATAACGATGGTGAACTTCTGCAGGAACTTATTCTCTTATTAGAAGACGATTTGTAAGGGAAAATATATATGAATAAGTACATTAAATAAACAAAAACAAGGTCTGAAGCTTATCTATGTTTTTTTTTTTTTTTTATGCTTTACGTTGTTATTTTTTTTTGGCGAATTTTAGGCTACTTAGCTGAAAATTTTAGGTGAATTAGGCTAACTACTTGACAAAAAATAAATAGGCGATTTAGGCTACTCGGTCGTCAAAATTAGGCGAATTGAGTTAGCTGATATCTGGCAACCCTGGTAACTGCTGTGGTGTGCTTGCTTCGCAAAATAAAAAACATGGCTGGCTTCGCTTGGCTAACAAATTGTGACTGAATTAGGTTAATATTTTGCTGTTAGTTTTACGTGTTTTTAGTTTTCTGTTCAATTATTTGTGATTTGTGCAGTGACGACGGAAGTGGATATAATGTTATAGCGTATCCTGTGTTTAAGGTAAGGGAATTCCTGCTGTTAAGACTACAGAAATTAGCCACATATCACCATTTCATGACTTGTTTGTGGGTGTATTTTGTATCGTAATAAATTTGTTTCTTTAAATAGGTATCGAAGTAGTAATCATGGATTTCGGTCACCCCCCACCGAATGTGTCCAACATGGGACCTCCACCGGGCATGGGTATGGGTGGCCCAATGGGTCCGCCGCCGCCGCCTGGCCGTAACATGCGCCATAATTTTAGGCCTTTCAACAGCTACCAGATGCGGTTTCCTCCTGCGGGGCCCTTAAATATGACACAGGATGATTTTGATGGTAAACGTTTACGTAAATCGGTAATGCGTAAAACAGTAGATTATAATGCCGCTATTATTAAGGCCTTAGAATGTCGCGTTTGGCAGAGGGACTGGCGGGACAGGCACGCCTTGCAACCCGATGCTATGTATACCCCCGACATGCTACCCCCGCCGTCGTATCCCGACAATCCCATCAATGCAGTGACAACACGGTTCGTTAAAACAGCAACAAACAAAATGAGATGTCCTATATTCGCCGTAGCTTGGACTCCGGAAGGTCGTAGGCTTATAACTGGGGCTTCGTCTGGAGAATTTACACTGTGGAATGGGTTGACATTCAACTTTGAAACCATACTACAAGCACATGACTCTCCAGTGAGATCAATGGTGTGGTCACACGGTGAAGGCTGGATGGTTACCGGAGATCATTCTGGCTTCATAAAGTATTGGCAAAGCAACATGAACAATGTTAAAATGTACCAGGCTCACAAAGAAGCAGTCAGAGGCATCAGTTTTAGCCCTAGTGACTCTAAGATTGTGACTTGTTCAGACGATGGAACACTGAGAATATTTGACTTCTACAGATGTCAAGAAGAAAGAATATTGAGAGGTCACGGAGCAGACGTCAAATGTGTTCAATGGCATCCAACAAAGGCCCTCATTGTCTCGGGAAGTAAAGACAATCAGCAACCAATCAAATTGTGGGATCCCAAATCAGGGACAGCCCTGGCAACTCTTCATGCTCACAAGTCTACCGTCATGGATCTAAAATGGAATGATAATGGAAACTGGCTTATAACAGCCTCGCGAGACCACTTGCTTAAATTGTTTGATATTCGGAAACTAGGTACTGAGCTGCAAATATTCAGAGGACATAAAAAGGAAGCTTCCAGTGTAGTTTGGCATCCAACACATGAGGGGTTATTCTGTTCGGGAGGTTCTGATGGTGCTATTCTGTTTTGGAACGTGGGGACAGATAAAGAAGTTGGATGCATTGAGGGTGCTCATGACTCTATTGTTTGGACAATGGCTTGGCATCCTCTTGGCCACATACTGTGCTCAGGTTCTAATGATCACACATCAAAGTTTTGGACTCGAAACCGGCCAGGAGATCTCATGAGAGACAAATACAATTTGAACACGCTACCACCAGGAGTACAGGATGATCATGATTTGGAAGAACCAGCAGTCATTCCTGGAATGGGCCCTGAAGATAAAGTAGAGATATTCTCTTCCGATACAGATAAAGTCATTCCTGGTCTGGATTTAGATACCACATTGATTCCCATGGACTTTGAAAAGAAGGTGAAGAAAGTTCCATACAGCAAACCTATACCAAGAAACTTCCAAGCTCGATGGAACCATGGTCCTTCAGGCGATGATGCTACTGAGGCATTTACTCAAGCTCTTGTGGAATCTGTTCCAGGTGCCGTACCTCTCACTCAAATAACGGCATCTGCTATATTTATATACGGCAAACTTATTTCAGTAGAGCCAGGATCTAATCTAGAGAAAGCCATATCAGAAGGTTCAGTTGCACTTAAAAAGTACATAGCAGCTGGAGAACTGGACGAGTTGCGAGAAGTCATGCCACACTTGGAAGATGATGCTGATGAAGAAAACTTCCAACCCTTTGAATACCCTTGTTATGAAAATGACCAAGAGGGATCCGAAAGTGACATAAAAGATGAAGAGAATTATGATGATTATGATGGCAACAATGATTATTATGACAATGATATGGATACTAGTGAGCCAAATAATCAAGGTCCCGGTCCAAATAACTACAACGGACCTCCTGATATGAACATGGGAAATATGGGCCCTCCTATGGGAAACATGGGTCCACCTATGGGTAACATGATGAGGCCACCAATGGGTAACATGGGCCCAATGAGACATGGAGGACCTCCAATGCATAACATGGGTCCACCAATGCACCAGATGGGGCCTCCAATGCGACAAATGGGGCCTCCAATGGGGAACATGCCTCCTATGGGTAATATGCCTCCAATGGGAAACATGCCACAAGGACCTCCTATGGGTAATATGCCACCTGGACCGCCAATGGGTAACATGCCACCCAGACCTCCTATGGGAAACATGCCACCAAGGGGCAATATGGGTCCCATGGGGAATATGCCTCCCATGGGAAATATGCCACCACGGCCGCCGTTCCAAGACAATGGATTCAACAAACCTCACTTTGATCCCGGTTTCGATAATCAATACCAACAAAATGAGGAAGAGTACAATGATGAAGAGAAGAATTATGATCATGGTTACGATGACGATGAGAATAACTATAATAATGATACCAATTACAATGACGAAGGGAACAATGGAGATGAAGGGTTCGGCAGGAACCAGAGATGGGACGGCGGGTTCCGGGGGAGAGGACAGAACCAGAATAGGAGTAGAGGCCGCGGTATGAACGGGCACGGTGGGCGCGGGAACAGGCGCGGCAGCTCCGGTGGTGGCCGGGGCTCCCCGCGCGGCCGCACGCGTGGTGGCCGGAGCTTCCGCAGGGGCGGGAAGATTTCCAACTAGCGTAAGAACACTCATCTTGAATCTGCACAGACTATTATTCAAGTATTATTTTTAAAGAGTTAACTATGCGACGAGTGTGTAAGTGTAAAGATGATAAAAATGAAATTGCAAAAGGTTGTACATAATTTTCTTTGCAGCATGTATGTTATGTTGTTTCGATGCTGAAAACATAATAAATTTGTATTATGTCACAAAAGTGTATATTAGATTTCTGTACAGGTTTTTACTCCCAGAAACGTGGCAACATTGGTGAGTTGATTTCTTTTCATGATAATTATTTTTGAGTTTGTGTACTGGCTTATATTATTTTTGTGTGTTATCAGGTAATAACATAAAGAGAAAAGCCCGGTTTCTGTTCGGCTGCAGCAACAGCGTTCCAGAGGCTCCAAGGTACTCGTTCCGGTATCAACGGTGCATCATCACAACACCCTTCCCCCTAATAGTAAGAGATTGGTACTTTTTGTTTTGTCAATAATAAAGATATGGAAATAAAGGTCTTCACGATATCGAACCGTTTGTAATAAAGTTTTTGAAATAAAGGAAAAAGTAAGAGATTTTTATATTGAAATAAAGAAATAAAAATGTGAAGTCCAAGGGTATCCCGTCCTATACTTGCTGGCCAGTGTGTCGTTTTGTCATAGAATATTATATTACGGCATAATATTAGGGCTTTTAATTTAAAAAATATGAGTTTACATGCTTTTCTGTTAAAATTGTGCATGACGAGAAGAGCATAATAGACATGATGATTGATTTTTGACAACAAACCAAATTTGGTTACGTAGCAAATTTAGGGAAATAGATTGATTTTATTATTAGAATGTTGTGGCCAAAGAAGTTATAATCTCTCATTTAGAGATAGCAATGCAATCATTTATCATCAACACGTATATCATACCTGCTTTAAAATTTAGCTTAAAAAGCATTTTCCTTTCGTTTTTCCTTTTTATGTTATTTTTTAATCGTGAAAGTAATATAAAAAAGATCACACATCTTCTTTTATTTCAAGTACATTGGATTGATAACTTTACCAGCAGATATTGCACAGTGTGCCATTTTAGGCATTCGCTTATTTTTAATATCCAGTTATACTTTCCCTAATTATAGAGAATTCAGATTCTGCGAAGATTTACGACGACATTAATTTAAATGTTCATAGCTATGGAAGTATCTCCAGCTGAACAAGAGCACAACTCATTTCTACTCTATGGACTGTCTTAATAAAGATCTACTCGGGATTTATAGTTTCTCTAAATGCAAGGCGAAATGTGATGCAAGTTTTTCGGACATGTTTATGTCCGCAACGTCGTCTTTTATAGCTATCTTAGAGGCCCATGATGATTTCCGAAGTGTTTTCTAAGATCTTTTATCGAATTTCACTTGTATGTATGTCCTGGAATTATGTGATGCAAGACTTATCATGTACTGATAATTTTTTCGGACATGTTTATGTCCGCAATATCGTCTTTTATAGCTATCTTAGAGCCCATGATGATTTCCGAAGTGTTTTTTAAAATCTTTTATTTAATTTCACTTGTATGTATGTCCTGGAATTATGTGATGCAAGACTTATCATGTACTGATAATTTTTTCGGACATGTTTATGTCCGCAACGTCGTCTTTTATAGCTATATTAGAGGCCCATGATGATTTCCGAAGTGTTTTTTAAAATCTTTTATTTAATTTCACTTGTATGTATGTCCTGGAATTATGTGATGCAAGACTTATCATGTACTGATAATTTTTTCGGACATGTTTATGTCCGCAACGTCGTCTTTTATAGCTATATTAGAGGCCCATGATGATTTCCGAAGTGTTTTTTAAAATCTTTTATTTAATTTCACTTGTATGTATGTCCTGGAATTTTGCAATCAATATTTCACCCAATCTATCGGGCTGATATTTGGCACACACGTATGGTTCTTGTGACAATGCACGATTACTTAAATGACGCCATTTTTAATTCAATATGGTGGACGTTACAAAATGGCGATTTATCTTTTCCACAGCAGCCCCTATGGTATGGGTATCAAATTAAAGGGCTTAAAGAACGAAACACGAATAAGTAAAGTGATGTCATTCTCAATCCAATATGGCGGACGTCACAAAATGGCGATTTATAATTTCCATAGTAACCGCTTTGATATGGGTATCAAATGAAAGGGCACACTAAGTGACGTCATTCTAAATCCAACATGGCTAGTACAAAAAAGATTTTTTTAAAATGTTTTTAAATTAATTTATTATTTATGGTTAGCCATCACATCACATCACACGATTCACTGGTAAAAGTCAGCTGCGGAGCATCGGTCTCCCCAATAGAACGAAACAACCAGAAGCGAGTGCTCGCAGCTTACCTATCTTAAGAGTCCGGCGGAGGATGAACTGTCCATACAAACGTAATACCGAAAGCATTTATAATTGATGCATATTTTCACAATATTATGATATAATTCGAATTGGGATAGTATTTATCTAGGTTTCCAAAGACTATTTCGCTTACATTTTGTTTCATGTAAGCATATTGAAGGAAAAGAAACAATTGGAAACCTAGATAATCTATCTATCTATAAATACTATCCAAACTAGAATTATATCTAATATAGTGAATAAGAAAAAATAAAAAATGTTCCAGATAAAAACTTGTTTTTTGTTTTAAATGCATTGTCACACTTTATTCTTTTTTAAACGAATTGTCGTCGATTTGTGAGCTAACCTTAAAGTTTCAGCCGGATAGCTAATTGCGAAGTGCTCGAAATTTGAGTACCAAGATTCCAGGACAGACAGAAATACATAGATACATACATACAAGAGAAGTTAAATAATTTTTTTTAAATAAAAATATGCTTCAATTATAAATGCTTTCGGCATTACGTTTGCATGGACAGTTCATCCTCCGCCGGACCCTTAAAGAGAGGTTTCGCCATAGCCACTGCGCTTGGCAGGCGTCAGTAGTTGGTATTAATAAACAGGACAATGCTTCTGCGCATTACCTGAATAATGGGATGTTGGGGATGATAAATGTGTAGGAGTTTAAACTTATATTTAACTATGAGCAATGAGATAAAAAGTATCGGAAAAGGGATAGAAATAAATCAAAAGTTTTTAATCGAACTTTATGCAACCAATTTTGATGAAATTTATACAATACTTGGATGTGTTCTTTCTCAAGTAAAAACCATCATCTAATTCGGTTCTGAAATCCTAAGATATTAGAGAACATAAACTATAAAACAGATATTCTAATGAAAACTACTAAACCTATCTTGATACAATTTATATGGGACCATCTGGAGAGTATACCGTTACAGACAAAACAATATTTTTCAGACTCGGTCCGCAATTGACGGAGAAATTGCAGTACATACATAAAAATAAAAACAAACATACAGTCGAACATATAACCGTTTCCAATAGTGACGTCGATTAATAAATGAAAATTTTGTATAATATTATCTTATTATACTACATAATATGATATTATGTCAGTCATTATATTGAATTGAAGGCCGTTCCGTTTATATGATGAATGAACATTGAACACAACACAATAGAGATTTTACTGATTTGGATTATAATTTTATTACTAGCGACATAAAAGCAATAAAAAGCTCACGTGTGTGTGTGTGTGTGTGTAAAAGTTATTTTTATGGTCCCACCTGGGAGACGGGAACTGAATAAACGGATGGGAGCCCTCCCATTGTTCTTACAAGCAACTGGTTTATATTCAACTAAAGTAGGTTCAACAATGTGCCGCAAAGAATGCGGGTCGGTATCAAAAACCTCAATAACTTCCAAAATATTGGAACTAGCTTTATCAAATAAACACTGTATTATAGACTATTTTATAGTGCTTAAATTAAAGTCACGTTAAAGTCAAAGTTCAAGATTATGAAGTTTAGTTTGATTAAAAGTAGGTTTTAAGTAAAAATGACAATTTTTCACTAGATTTAGAAAAAATGTGCTAATAATGCAATTTTCGCACCTGTTATTACAGCTGTTATATGGTTTGGAGTGCTTTCCACTAGATTTCTGAGCCGATGCTAAATTATAAAAATCGTCTTATTTTTTTTATTTATGGTTTTTATACAATCACCAAAAAGAATTAAAAAGGTTACTTTGTATGTTTGTATTGAAAAAAACATTTATTTAGTTTTTTTTTTAAAGTATTCCTCATTTATTTTAAAATATATCGCATTTTTTAAAACCAACCCGCTTTCTTTGCGGCCCACTGTATTTTCGTAAAGATGCTGCCATTGTACATAAATATACAACCCTTATGCAGCTACTATTATTAGTAGGTTAGATAATCTTTCGTTAGGTAGTAACTTTAGTAAACCTAGATTAGTTTGAAATTACTGCAATTATTTATTTACTAGATGCAATTTTTCCACTTTAATTGCTGCATTGCACTGTTGGATATAAACACGGATATAGGTATGTCTATGGTTAGAACATAGCTTCAATATACTGGCCAGACCACCTCCACTTACCTTACCTCCTGACCCCTTGGACTTTCGCTGGACTACGATTCTACATATAAAACAATATGCATAAGAAAATATTTGAAAACGCTTGTGAAACTAATAAATTTTTCGAATTTCAAAGGGTTTCATTTGATATCGCCCTCGACCTACAATAAAGAATACATTGAGAAACAAAGTGTAGTTTTAATTTTTTTTAGTCTTCTATTTCGCCCCGACTGGTTCGCTAGATAGCAATAGTCAATGTGCGTTTCCGTTGTTTCAGATGTCCTCGAGATGGGCGTGCTGGCTGCTAACTATATCAATATGTGCGGCGAGCCAGTTCGACAGCGGCGGCGGCGGGGAAAAGAACTCTATAACAGATTTGAGCGACAATGTTACAGAACGCCTTGAAGCCATCAACGGAACGCCTAACTTCAGGCTCATCAAACCCGACAAAAGCTCACAGTGGTTCCCAGAGCGCGAAATAAAACATGATAGCTGCGTACGAAAAGCGCGGTGCGAACCTCTCAACAGGACGACTTGCTTAGGATCCAAGCTGCCATACGACAAAACAAGTGTCCTTCTTACTTTTTATGACAGTCAGTACAAGATACAGACGCAGCTGGAAGTGTACAGGCAACTTATAAATGTGCCAACATGCTGGGCCGTTATACAGCCCCTGCTTTGCGCCACGTTTATGCCGAAATGCGAGAAAATTCTTGGACAAGACATGGTGTACCTCCCTTCGTATGAAATGTGCAAGATCGCGATGGAGCCGTGCGCTATTCTATACAATACCTCTTACTTTCCGTCCTTTTTGAAATGCAACTCTACTCTATTCCCGACGAAATGCGAAAATACAGTGCGGGAGATGAAATTCAACACAAGTGGGAGATGTCTGCCGCCACTCGTACATACAGATAAAGTTCAACATCATTATGAAGGTAATTATTAATACTATGCATCGCAAAACAGGGTCATCCATTTCACGTAAAGGAGAAGGGAGGGTAGGACAAAAACCTCGTGACTTCACGTAAAACAATATTGTAGAGATGTGGTTTTTATCAAAAAACAGCACCAAGGGAAAGTATATATATATATATATATATCTATCATATATATCCAAGTTTGAAGTTTGTATGTATTACTTTTTTACAATAGAGTAAAAACAATTAGTTTCTTACCTCTCCCATTTTTTTTTGACATAAACTCTGTGAAAATTTCAACCGACTATCAATTTTGGTTCAAAAAACAGATACAACCCTTCAAAAGTAGGAGAGAAAGATGGATGGACGCGTAGGCTTAGAAATAGGGTTCCATTTGGATCCTGGAAACCTTAAAAAGTAGGTACTTTAAGTTCAAAATTGAAAAATACGTGAGGTCACAGCAGGGGTAGAGGTTTCGAACGAATTTTACAATTTATGATAACGAAAGGAGGGGTCAAAAACTTATGTTCATAATTATGATATAAATGGATGAATCACTACACCGCTGAAACTAACCAAAATTTCCTCCTACAGCTTCTCATCATCAGTGGCTTTCCATCGCTCCGTGCTTCGGAGGGCACGTTAAGCTGACGATCCCAGCTGTTATTGATTAATAGCTGTCGTTAAGCCATGGCAGACGCTCTCGGGCGGCCTGACAAACTCTGATACCAGAGGCCAGTCTACCTCACACAACAAACAAACAAACAACAACATCATCAGCCTATACTTGTCCAATATCCATTGCTGGACGTATGCCTCTCCTAATGCACGCCATTGAACTCGGTCTTTAGCTCTCCGCATCCAGTTCCTGCCAGCCGCATTTCGCAGGCCTTGCACTCCACCTGGTCACAGAGTATCCTTCCGCTACGTTTGCCTAGACGTGGTCTCCACTAGAGAACTCGTCTACCAGTTGTATTATCGGTTCTTCGGGAAATATGACCCACTACATTGCTTATCCTTAGAGCTACGTCGGTCGGTTAACTTAGTTCTCTGTTAAATCACTTCACCAAAACATAGTTTTGGAGTACTCCTACAGCTTCTAACAAACCCTAACATCTCTTGCAGGTATGGCAGGCTGCGGCGTGCCCTGCCGCGACCCCCTGTACACCGAGGATGAACACAACCAGATCCACCGGCTGGTGGCGTGGGGCGCAGGCATCTGCCTCGCCTTGAACCTGCTCACCGTAGCGACGTTCCTCATAGACTGGCGCAGCGCTAACAAGTACCCGGCGCTGGTCATCTTTTATATCAACGTGTGCTTTGCGGTTGCTTCTATGGGGTAAGATATTAAAGTACTTGACTAAATTTAAACTGATCGAAAGCCTCTAAGCACAAGAATACATTTATGAAGGAATGAAACGAGAATCATTATATTTATGCACTTTTGAGAGTTGTATTAGCTGTCATGAACGACCGAACGTCTGATGTCACTGCTGAGCAAAGTTGTAAAAAAAACGCTAGCCATCATCTAGCCACACAGGAACAAAACAACCGCGAATCAGCAAGCAGTGACGTCACGCGCACAGCGCAGTGTTTTTAGTCAAAATTAAATGGTTATTAATTAGTTTTATGATGTTTTTAAATAATATGTTTTTGATTTTGTATTAAGTTAATCATTAATTCGGAATCCATAAGACATAAAAATACACGATGACAAAAATAGTGGACTAATCCGCGCAAACGTACTTTAGTACTTTTGGGCGGATTAGTCCACTATTTTTAAGGTGCAAGCTTGGTAAGAGATCTTCATCATCAGCTTATATACACGGCCTACGTCCACTGCTGGACGTAGGCTTCTCCTAATGCACGCCACTGAGCTCGGTCTTCAGCTCTCCTCATCCAGCCGCTTTTCGCATGTCTTCACTCCAACTGGCCACAGGGCCAGAGAGCTCTTAGAGTTTATCTAAAGGACAAGATTCGTAAGAAGTGATCCGACAGAGAACCAAGCTAACTCACATAGCTCTAAGAATAAGCAAGGAAGTGGCATTGGGCTGGCACCGTTCCCGAAGAACCTGTTACGTACCGATTTTTAGCTACCGCCGCTGCCGCGGGGCACGTCCTATAAAGGCTCAGTGCAAAACAAACAATAAAAGAATAATTATTAGCTTCTTTAAATGTACTACTCCGAAACAATGAATTATTTAAAATATTCTTAGTCAGGCCAATAAAATTTTCTGTAATGAGGTATTGTATGTTAATTTTTACATATTTATTTTTAAGACCGCTGCTGTTACAAAAAGTTTCGATACTAATAGTACATACAGATAAGAAAAGTTTAAATCACGAATATGATGTTTTGCGAACATGATGTTTTCAGAAAATGGTACGCAGCGACGTAGACATTATTCTAGAGTTAACATGTATAATGGCATCTAATATAATCATGTTATTAACAGACATAAAAAAATAGGTTCTCAAGTTGATGTGTATATGTAATATTGTTGAAAATGCTTAATTTTCATATATGTTAGTCTATATGGGTGTCTAAGCATACGTTACCAAATTTCGTCAAAAATTCTTATCATCATCATCATATCAACCTTTAGAAGTCCACTGCTGAACATAGGCCTCCCCCAAAGAGCGCCACGACGAGCGATCTTGTGCCACCTCCATCCACCGACTTCCTGCGATGGCTACAATGTCGTCGGTCCATCGTGTGGGGTCTCCCCACACTTCGCTTGCTTGTTCGTGGTCGCCATTCGAGAACCTTTATTCCTCAGTGATTGTCGGTTCTGCGAACTATATGGCCTGCCCATTGCCACTTCAACTTGCAAACTCTGAGAGCTAAGTCGGTAACCTTCGTTCTTCTACGGATTTCCTCATTTCGGATTCTATCACGTAGTGAAACACCGAGCATAGCTCTCTCCATTGCACGCTGCGCAACTCTGAGCTTGTGTATGAGACGTCTCAGTGCCGTATGTCATCACTGGCAACACTGATTATAAACTTTCGTCTTGAGGCTCTGCGGTAATTGCGACGAGAAGATATGGCGTAATTTCCCGAACGGGCAGCGTGCGAGAAATTACGAACGCTGCCCATCCGAGTTGGATTCGTCGGTTGACCTCTTTATCGAAGTTGGATCTACCCAGTTGGATCGTCTGACCTAAGTAGACATAGTGATCAACAGCTTCGATAATATCGTTCCCAACATAAACCGGCATTGGTACAACATGGGCATTTGACAAGATGTTCGTTTTGCCCATGTTCATTTTAAGACCCACCTGTTGGGAAACAATATTGAGGTTACTGAGCATTGTGCTTAGGTCTTCCAGTCTTCCAGTGTTTCTGCCATGATGACTATATCATCAGTAAATCGAAGGTGAGTGATGTATTCACCATTGATGTTAACACCATATCCGTTCCAGTTCAGAAGCTTGAATATATCTTCCAGTGCAGAGGTGAACAGTTTCGGAGAAATAACGTCTCCCTGTCTAACCCCTTTTTGCACGTGGATAGAATTCGTGCTCTGATCCTGAAGACGGACTGTCATGGTGGCCTTGCTGTACAATCACTTCAACACTTCGATGTACCGGTAATCAATCTGGCACCGCTGTAATGACTGTAGCACTGCCCAGGTCTCGACTGAATCAAAGGCTTTCTCGTAGTCCACAAACGCTAGATATAGTGGCCGATTATACTCTTCGGTCTTCAGTATAATCTGCCGGAGCGTATGGATGTGGTCTACGGTGCTAAAGCCTTTCATGTTAGTCTTTAGGAACATCTGATAAAATATAGCAATTTTCACGAATGTTTGTCCACGTATTTCTCTAAAACTACAAGTCAGATTGCAATAATTCTTTGTTGTAATAGTTTCAGTACATTTCAACTTAGGTAATATTTTAAGTTATATCAAAATCAGTCCAGTAGTTTAAAAGTTATGGTCTGTTAACTGTTTCCAGTATCGCTTTTTTCTTAGTGATCGTAATAAGTACTTCATTTTCTTAGGCCTATAATGAAACTAAAAGAAATAAATTAACTGACTTCATATAATATAAAACTTAAAAGCAAAAAATAATTTAATAAAATATGAGGTCTTTGCCAGGTAAGTGCCGTGCCTACTTGCTTTAGTCGGTTTGGGCGTAGCACAGACCTCAAACAATTTTTTCTTGCTATTAAGTTTTATAATGATCAGAAGACTTTGTTTTTAAATTAGTTTGAATTTTAAAATAAAACAACATAACTATTGTTTTCCAGGTGGCTAGTGCAGTTCGGAATTGGGTCACGAGAAGACATAGTGTGTTCAAAAGACGGGACCAGACGGCAAGGGGAGCCTTCAGCTGAGGAAAATTTGTCTTGCGTCGTTGTTTTTGTGTTGGTGAGTCTGGTATAAGAATATTTCACAATGTACCTCAGTTTATATGTGGGAAATGGGTTAACTGCCGTGTGCTGACCGGCCGCCGGGCCTAATAGGTCCACACCTTCTCACCTCGCGGGTGCTGTGAGAACCATTATTTTACTTTTGTTTGTACTAAAAGCTAAAAAGTAAAATAAAAATGTGTGGCGGGACGAATTTCTATCACTCAGGTTACGCTACGCCCCACTTTTTTTTTAGCTTTTAGTATACAGGTGGATTTTTGAGACAGGACAGTAAGGGCAGGTGCCTTAATCGTTATAGTTACAGAAAAACGTTCCTAGGACTACTTTTTGAGATATTCTGAACTGCATTCACAGATTTTGAAATAAATGTATAGTCAGCAAGAAAATAGTAACTTCTCACAAAAAAAAATTTTGATGCCAATCGATCCTGTTTCTTACAAGGATCAAAAGTATCTACTGTACCGACTGAGGTTTTAGTACTAGAAATTGCGAAAAACTTTTCCCATACATTTTGTACGAAATTACCTTAACCGTTGTAGCTACCGGAAAACGTTCTTAGGAATCTCCTAAGAACGTTACTCCTTAATTTTTGGATATATTTTGACCTGCATTCCCAGGTTTTGGAAAAAACTTATATAGATAGAATGCGGTTTTTACTGTTGCATAGGTTAGGGTTTGACTTAAATACTGGTGTACTTACTTAGTATATCAATCTGATGAGTAGCAGCCGAGCAATCAATAAAAACCGGCCAAGTGCGAGTTGGACTAGCGCACTAAGGGTTCCGTAACAAAAAGTTTTTTTTTTCAATTTCTGCACTTTTACGGTTTTTGTTTTTTCCTTTACTTTTTAGACATAGCTTTTTTGCTAAATTTAATGATTTTAGGTCAACGGGAAGTACCCCGTAGGTTTAGATTCCCTTGCGAGTGTCAAAATAAGCGGCATTAATGGCCGTATCTTTTGATTGCGTTGACTTAGAAATTTGATTTTCTCCCAGCTTCAAGGCATTGCAGACTTGAGTATTTGTTATTAATTTCAACTTGATATTAAGATCCTTTTTTTGGTCTTGACTGACAGACAGACAGGCAGAAAGACGGACAACAAAGTGATCCTATAAGGGTTCCTTTTTTCCTTTTGAGGAACGGAACCCTAAAAATGATTTAACGATTTAAGATATATGGAATATGCCTCACTTCCACAGACTATATAGGAGACACTCAATTCATATTTTAGTTTTTGTGTGGAACAGTGTTGCCAATTTATATATTAATTCGTTTGTTCCAATTCCTATTTACTTTATATTGTATTTTTGTACCTAATGTGTAATTTTTATTATTGTTAATTTTTTATTTTATGTGACATTTCCGTGCGTGACGTCACCTGCCGTTCCCAACGGAAGACCAGCGCTGATTGTTATTAACCAGCATTATGCTGAGTTAGGGCCGGCTTATGGCAAAAAACTTAACTAACTACTTAGGTACTAAATTATTTCTTCAATGTTTTTATTTTGTGTACTTGTTTTTTGCCATAAATAAAGCTATGTCTATGTCTATTTAGAAGTTTGATGAAATTTTGTATATTGGTACTTTTGGTTCTGGAATAACTTCAGGATCCATCACAAAAAATACACGCGGGCAAAACCGCGGGCACAGCTAGTTCTCATCAAAGTAATTTCGTTTCAGGTGTACTATTTTATGATGGCGGCTTGCGTTTGGTTCGTCATCTTCACGTACGCTTGGCATATGAGTTTTCGGGCTTTGGGTAAGTTTCTTTATACTTACACTGTTTTTTTTTAATCGACTTCACAATAGGAGACTGTTCTATGTTCGACTGTATGTATTTTTTTTAATCGACTTCACAATAGGAGACTGTTCTAAGTTCGACTGTATGTATTTTTTTAATCGACTTCGCAATAGGAGGCGACTTCTATGTTCGACTGTATGTATTTTTTCAATCGACTTCGTAATAGGAGACTGTTCTATGTTCGACTGTATGTATTTTTTTAATCGACTTCGCAATAGGAGACTTTTCTATGTTCGACTGTATGTATTTTTTATGTATTTATACCGATTTTTTCGCCAATTGCGGACCGTGATTGAAAATCGACTTCGCAATAGGAGACTGTTCTATGTTCGACTGTATGTATTTTTTATGTATGTATACCGATTTTTTCGTCAATTGCGGACCGAGATTGAGCAATATTTTTTTGTTTGGAAGGTCTACTCTCCAGGTGGTTCCATATAAATTGTGTCAAAATTGGTACAGTAGTATTTTGAGAATAAATAGTATTTTTTTTAGTAAATACATTTGGTTTTGTGTTTATGATTTTTAAACCGATTTGGATGGTTGTTCTTTTATTCAAAAGGGTTAGACTTTCAGTGTAGTCCCATATAAACTTCATCAAAATGGTACAGTAGTTTTTTTTTTAGATATTATCTGTTATATACCCCATATACCATATATCATATACCCCATATGAGACTAATTTTGCAACGGCAAAAACAAAATTTTTTTTTGGATCATTTACCTTCCTCAAATACAGATTTTGGTGTATTGCAATCCTTTTTACACGACTGCCCAAACAAAGGAGTGTATTGTTTTTTTTAGCATTTATGTAGGTATGTATGTTTGTATGTGAGTTTCTTTATTCCACCATAACTTTTAAATGCCTGAACAGATATAGACGTATGGGGTATCGTTAGAATCCTTACATCCCCCGAGTAACATAGGTAATACAAATATATATTTTTTGAAAACATTCAATATGGCGGCAGCAAAACACAATTTTCAAATTCGAAAAAAATACTTCGATATTTACAATATGGGACTTATCAAATTGAAGGCCTTGATAAGTACATACCAACAGTAGAACAGTAGTAATTTATTGGCAAAAGCTCTTTTTTGACCGGGCAGGCGTGTTTTTTTAGCTTTTAAGCTAGTAATCAACCTATATTGAATAAGTATAATTTAATAAAAAAAAAAGCTTTTAAGGGTTTTTTTTTCATTTTTTTCTATTTGGCTTTTCAGTTTTAAAGCTTTTGAGTTTTTTATTTTCATTTTATTAGTTCGTCCACTGTATCGCATTCGGTAAGGATTTGGAAGCGATTTTGGAGCTCCAACTGAAAGGTATTGAATTTGGGCAGGACTTGGACGCAAAGTAGATCTCATCAAACGAGACCTCTCCAGATTTACGTTGATATTCAATGAGCCTCTTACCATGCGGTGATCACTGCCGGTCTTAACCCTGTTGATTCCTATTGGTCGTAAAAATGAAACCTATGTCGCGCTTCTGACCGCCGGGGTGCAGCCACGTCCATTTCATGAACGGAAGCTTCTTGAAAAAAGAAGTTCATCATAAAGAGTCCCTTCTCCATGAAGTCGGCCAATCGCTGACCCTATGGTTCCGCTATCCAAATCCAAACTGTCCCACTCTCAGTTCATCGCCATACCTCATGCCCATCCGTGCGTTGAAGTTCCCCATCACCACTCTTGAAGTGTGTTTTCGGGGCATGTATGGCATTGGAAATTTCGTAGTACATAGTCTACGACATTTCAAATGCCACTTCATCGTCCGAGCGTTTCGAGTGTGGGGCGTAATGCTTTCGATCTTCACAATGTTGTTGACGAGCGAGTTAAGAAGTCCCTCAATAATCGGGGCGAACAGCAGTCCCAATATGACTTCTTATCACCCTATATATAATACTCCAGCGCAGCTTACTACTTCTTCCAGCTCTATCAACTCATCGGTGCTCAAGGTGCGTGCGTTATAAGTTGCCAGGTCCAGAGATCGTGGGGGTTGGTAGCTGGGTCTCCCCCTGCTCCGCCGTTACCATGGCTGCTATCGGTGCCAGGAATAACGCCGCCGAGTACTGGGGCCGTCTTTGCGGTGTGTCTATTATATTGGTGGGGGGGTTTGTCATAGTCACCACGCTTGGTAGACGGATTGGTGACCGCAGTGTAACAAATATGTGCTCGGAGGACGCTGCTGCCCATCTTCCGGTGTGTATTCCCTACTTACAACGTAGGGTACATTCGTACGTTCCCTACGTACATTCTTACGTACAACTCCTGAAATAAAATAAACATACGCGAGTTTTAAGATTTTTTGAAAGAAAACCTGACTGGATTTTCGAATTTATCGTAATTTTCTAAAATAAGTGGTCCGGCTCAGTTTATCACCAAAAAAAGATTTTTTTGTAAAATCTGACTGACCTTTACATTACGAATATTTCGATAAAACTTGGAAAACGTGTAAGTTTATTTTATTTTCGGGAGTTTACTTTCAAAATTTCGATGGTCTAAGTAATGCAAAAAATGTTGGAAATATTGACTTCTTTATAAATCTCATAGACACTTTTGCCATAAAGCTAACTGTTAAAATATTATTTATAAAATAACTAATTTTGGCCCCTTAAATTCAAAATGGCGGCTAAAGCTCCTCTCGCTTTTTTAATCTTCTCGTAATTAAACAATACAAATATTCTACTCCACCATTTTTAGGGCAAAGCTTCATATTTTCCTCCAATGACCTATATTTACCGAATTATTTTTTATTCAAATATCGGGCCACGGTACTTGAAAATAAGGTCTTAAATCAAAGTGCAAGATTGTGTTCTAATGATCTAGCTACTGATTATAGTTATGGTCCTTTTTAACCTTCGAACGAGAAAAGGGAGGGGTGTTATAAGTTTAGTGTAAGTATGTTTGTATGTAACTGTCTGTGGCATCGTAGCTCCCACACGAACGGGCCGATTTTGATGCGTTTTGTTTCTGTTTGAAAGCTGATGTAATCGAGATGCTTCTTAGCTTCAATGGAGGGCGGAAGGAGTCAGGGGTTATATACATTTTTAATTTTTGCATGTCTTTATTGCATCGGCTTGAAATGTATAGTCAATTTCCAGGGTTCACACTCGGCAAGATCCAAGACAGAATCGACAAGAAGGCCGCGTACTTCCACCTGGTGGCGTGGTCGCTGCCGCTGGTGCTGACCATCGCCACCATGGCGGTCGGCGAGGTCGACGGCAGCAGCGTCACGGGAATCTGCTTCGTGGGGTACATCAACCATCCGATGCGGGCGGCCTTGCTGCTGGCGCCGCTGGCGGTCGTTCAAGTGCTGGGCGGATACTTTCTACTACGAGGTACGTTACTTTGGTGAAGTGGTGTTTAAAGTGCCGTTTCTGGTGTTAGTTCGCAAGGCCGCCTAAGGGCTTTTTGTTTTGCCTTAATGTCCATTCGTTTGGGAGCTACCTACGATCCTCACCCACACAAACAAAAAAAAACGCATCAAAATCGGTTCACTCGTTTTGTTTGTTTGTTTGGGGAGCTTTCACGCGTAAACAGCTGGACGGATTTCGATGAAATTTAGAATGGAGATAGCATAAACCCTGGAATAAAACATAGGATACTTTTTATCCCGGAAAATTGTAAGTTTCTACGGGAAAACTGGAAAATGTTGATTACTCACTGTAAGGAATGGTTGCCATCACATAATGTTATGTGGTTCCCATGGAAAGGAAATAACAAGTCTGTCAAAAAACGTCAAGAGCATTGATGCATACCTACTTTTGCATTGGTTTTTAATATGCTAGAAGAAATAGGATGCTTTTTTTTCGCTATAAATAGTAGTCGCGGGCGGGAAAACTAGTTATATATAAAAGTGAAACGTTGTCTGGTTGTTTGTTTGTTTGTGGAGCTTTCACGCAATAGCGGCTGGACGGATTGTGATGAAATTTGGAATGGAGATAGCTTATACGCTGGAATATAACATATGATACTTTTCATCATCATCATCCTTTACGCTCAAACGGCTGAACGGATTTTGATGAAATTTGTTATGGAGATAAGATATACCCTGGAATAACACATAGGATACTTTCATCATCATCATCGTACTTCACTCACAAAGAGCTGAACAAATTTTGATGAAATTTAGAATGGAGTTATCTTATACCCTGAAATAATACATCATCATCATACTTCACTCGAAACTGCTGAACGGATTTTGATGATATTTGGAATGGAAATAGATTATACCCTGGAATAACATATAGGATACTTTTCATCATCATCATCATCCCTTACGTGGGGCGCAGCTATTCCTAAAGTCAAAGTATTTTATTGTAAATAGGCAAAAATAATAGCACTTTTACAAGTCAAAATTAACATCTCATGAACAAGGCGAAATACATAAAATATTATAAAACGATCAAATCAATCAAAATTTAGATAAACTAAGTATTCTTTGAGTTTGAAAAGGAAATTTCCTTTTCATGTGCCAACAGAGTTAAATCTCACACTGGAAAAGGAAATACCCTTCTGACTCCACCGGTGCTTCGGAAATACGCCCGTTAGAGAAGAGAGCACCAAGAAACTACGGGGATGTAATTTTTCCATATTTGTTAATTCTTTATTTGTTTTTCATATGTCACAATTATAACAAAACATGTAAACTACAAATATAAAAGATAAAAGTGACATTGAGATGTCCCACAAACATCAAACAATCAAATTGGTAAAAATAAGGTACAAAAATTCTAAGTAGTTAATTATGTTGTAACGTGATCTCATGGCATGTTTGAGACATCTCACAAAGTACTTTGAACATTTTATTCACTTAACGTTAACATCGAAGTTATCACTTATTATTATCATGGAGCTTGGAGACATCAGGCCATGCATTTCTGTCATTAATTATTTACATTGTAATACGCTTTCTTTATGAGATTTACTTTAACAAAAGTTTTAAACCTATGCATTGATAATTGATCAATGCCTTCAGGTAACTTATTAAAAAAAGCGTATACAGTTCCCTATATATGAACCACTAACTTTGTTTGACCGAAATCCAGATACTTTTAGTTTATTTTTATTTCTAGTATTAAAATTATGAACATCCCTATTTTTAACAAAGGTATTGATATTCTTCCGAACATACATTATATATTCATATATAAATTGACAAGCCACTGTAAGAATATTGATCTCTTTGAAACATTCCCTAAGAGAATCGCGGGATTTCATATTGTAAATGGAACGAATTGCTCTCTTCTGCAGCAGAAATATTGATTGAATTTCCGCGACCTTACAACGCAGCAAAATGCCATATGACATTATACTGTGAAAGTAACTAAAATATACTAATCTTGCAGTTGCTATATCAGTAAACTGTCTAATTTTACGTACTACATAGGCTGCAGAGCTCAATCTACCAGCTATCAACGATATGGGAGGACCCCACTGTAATTTTGAATCTACAGAAATACTCAAATATGTGGTTGACTGCACAAGGTCTGCAGGCTCACTTCTCCTACTCCTACTTATAAAAATACTCAATTGTCTTGTTGTTTCCCAGGCGTATTCTCCCTAATAGCCGTGCGTATCTCGAGCAAGGACGTGATATCCCCGCGCGCGCGCAACAAGATCCGGCAGACGATCATGCGGTGCTCCATCACGGCGGCGCTGGTGGCCGTCTTCATCTGCGTCACCTTCGCCTGTCACATCTACGAGTTCAGGAACGCTGACCTCTGGAAGGATTCGTTCAAAAAGAATATCATGTAAGTAAAACTTTGTGTTTTGTTGACATGGTTCGTCGTAACGTAACATATCGAGTTTTTGAGTTACTTTGGCTATTATTGGCAGCGATTCGGTCATAACACTCCGTAAACTAAACTAGACCTAATTTCTTCAAATGTAATTTAAACCTTGTCTTCTTCGTATCAAGGTATTTTTTGCCCCTTGCATCTATTCTCTTCATTTACGTCAATTTAAGCTGCATCGCTTAAAGTAACGTAATTAAACAGGTTTTTAAGACGTTCTGAGTCAGCGTTTGGACAAATGGGGACTCGTGCGTGTGGAAACAAAGTTGATTTTACGCTGGTAAATTATAGTAGGTATGAGCTTGTAGGTAATAATAGTAACATCCACGCGTTTTTTTTTTAATTTTAACCTGTTCTGGTTTCTACATATTAGATGAAACAACTTTATTTTGTAAGGTACTTACCCGATCCCCTCAGAAGCTGATGTGATCGAGATGCTAAGAAGCATCTGATGTGATCAAGATGTTAAGAAGCAATCATACAGCTTTCAAACATAAGACACTACTTCAAAATCGGTCCAATCGTTTGGGAGCTTCGATCATCAGATCAGATAGGGGGCTAGGAAGATGACGACGGGTGACGTCTCCTATGTGTGTCCAAGGACCTCGAGCCCAGGTTTGGACCTCCGAACGAGGGGCTCAGCTTCCGCAGCTAAATGCACACGATAATAGTTCCAATCAGGCTCTCAGGTCTGTTATCACTTCCATGTCTTCGCCTGCCGGACCGGCTACCATTAAACAAAATCACACGCGGATCGACCGTTAAGATTCGCGTATTTACATTGGGTCGCGTGTATTAAACCCTTTAATCACCGAACACGCGACAATAATGGCTTTTTAGCCCTATTTACTACCAAATTCCAAAAATGCGTTTGTCGCATAAAATTCGTCACAAGGTCAAGATTCTAGTGTCATCTCACTTTCTTTTTTATAACTCCGCACCTCCTGTCAAGACAGGCGATCGCTATTACCTAATGCGTTAGAAACCGCACGCGATTTTTAATCAACCCGGTGCGTGGCGTTCCCTTTGGAACTTCAGCAATTCCTCTCGCTTTCCAAGGTTGAAACCGAACACTAGTCTTAGTCCAGTCTTAGTTTGGTCTTAGTCAAGTCTTAGCTCGCGTCTCGGAACCACTACATACAACAAATACAAGTTTACACAAGAAAAGAAAGAAAAAAAAACACGAAGCTTATTTTTAAATTTAAATGTTTTTATACTTATTTTGTGTTGTGTTTCAGCTGTCGTCTGGAGTCGCTGAAGGACAGCGCGGCGGCGTGCGCGGGCGGCGCGCGGCCCTCGGTGTCGGTGCTGCAGCTGCGCCTGCTGTGCTGCTTCGCGGCTGGCGCGCTCATGGCCTCCTGGACATGGACGCCGGCCGCCGCCGCCGCCTGGAGACGATACCTGGCAAGGTCTTTTAAACTCACCTGCTCATTTTTGTCATCGTTATATCACATTATGAGCGTTCTCTGATGAATGGTGCCCCCACCCCTCCTCTTTTTCCTGAATTCCCTAAGCTGTTTCTCACAGCAACATGAACAGGGGTGGTCCTATACTGGGCAACACACGCTCAATAAGTATTCGTCCACTGCTGGACGTAGGCCTCTCTTTCTGAACGCCACTGAGCCTGATCTTCGATTCTCTTCATCCAGTCACTGCTCGCCTTTCACAAGTCGCACTCCACCTGATCAGGCTCTTTTTTGTTTTAAAGTAGAAAAAATTACAACTGGCGTCAACTGCCTAGTTCATAGCTATCCATTCTATCGCTCCGTGCTTCGAAGGGCACGTTAGCTGTCATTACCGGCTGTTATTGATTAATAGCGGTCGTTCAGCCATGTCAAAGGCCCTTGGGTAACCTAACTAACTCTTACATCTGAGGCCCTTCGGCCATCTGACGACTTTACTTGCACATACGATAGCTTTATCGTTGTATAAACAACATATAAATGCAACTTGTGAAATCTGTTCTTCTATGAAGTCTTCTCAAAGCCACTCCAACCGAATCCACTAGATGTACCTACTAATTGAGCTAATGTAAGCAGGAAGTGCGGGTGCTCGGTGGAGGCTGAGGTGACGCGGCGCGCGCGCAAGCACGAGTTGATAGCGCGCGCGTACCGGCGGCGCGGCGAGTTCGCGGCGCGCGGCCGCCTGTCCATCTCGCTGGGCGGCTCGCGGCCCGACCCCGTGGGGCTCTGCCTCGACCACACCTCGCCCATCGACTATCCGGACGACGCCAAGCACGAGAGGTAACTGCAGCTCACATCTTGTCAATTAATAATAAAAAATAATAATACCACTCTCGATCTGTTCGCTGAGCGTCCATTGTGCGTACTCAGAAGAGGCCCACCGGTGCGCTGTACGTGTGAGAAAGCGCGCGCGACGACCTTGTTTCGGCGATTTAGTTTCTTGAATCTCGAGCACAGATTAAACAATGGTTACATGGTATCGGGCGCCGGTTCCACACACCGCGCTCCCGTCTCACCTGCACATAGCCGCGAGCGCTTTTACGAGCACACAAGCTTGACTGTCGCTTCTTTGTCTTCTTTGGTCGGAGGGTCGGGGGCTCAGCCAAAGCAGATATAAAATTTTATTACAGAAACTAACGATTTTCTGTTACACTTTTGAGTGTCACAAAAGCTAAAAGATATAAATTCGAACTACAGTTTTAATAACAACATCTGATGTTCTTTTTCAAAGTGACGCGTCTCGCCTCTTTCGCTTGATTATGTTGTGTTCTGTTAAACATGATGTTCAAGGGTCTACAATAATAATCCATACCAATACCTATATAAAAGTGAAACGTTGTCTGTTCGTTTGTTTGGGGTGCTTTCACGCGATAATGCCTGGACGGATTTCGATGAAACTTGGAATGGAGATAGCTTATACCCTAGAATAAAACATAAACATTTTATCCCGGAAAATTTCACGGGAAAACACAAAACTACAAAAACTGGTCAAATGTTGATTACTCGCTGTAAGAAACGGTTGCCATGGAAACGAAATAACAAGTCTGTCAGAAAGCAACAAGACTGATGCCACAGAATACCTAATGATACTACGTAGTTGTGCTACACCTACTTTTACATTGGTTTTTAATATCCTAGAAGAACATAGGATGCTTTTTTCGCGATAAACAGTAGTCCGCGCGTACGAAGTCGCGGGCGGGAAAACTAGTATCTAATAAAACCCCCATTTTGGCCGGTAGTCGATCTCTCAAATTCATTTACGTCTCTACCTAACTCTTATGAACAGTATTTAACCAATTGTCTGTTTGTAGTGGCGAGCTATCTTCGTCGTGGGCGGCGACGCTGCCGCGCTTCGTCCGTCGGCGCGACGCGCTAGTGCTGCCGGCGCACGCGCACCACTCGCTGAGCTCGACGCCGGACCGCCGCAACTCGCAGGACTCGCAGATCAGCATCAGCCTGCGGCACGTGTCCGTGGAGTCACGCCGCAACTCGCTCGACAGCCAGCTCTCCGTCAAGATCGCCGAGATGAAGACCAAGGTCGGCCGGCGCCGCACCAAGCACAGCAAGGCCAAGAGGAAGGCCCGCGCGAGCGCGCGCAAGGAGAGCACGCCCTCCATCGAAAGCCAAATCAGCCGCTACTGGCTGCAAGCCGTCGCGGCAAACAATGAACCCTCGCGCGAGGAAATAAAGTTCAGCTTCGACTGAACCGAACTGGACATATCGCAGCGAGCGTCACGGCAACTGCACATATTCTATCTCTAAGTACAAATAAGTATTGCAAGAAACCAAAACGAGAGTGATCGCCGACTGAATTAATACAAAGCTTGATTAATAAGTACTGCGGAAAAGCGACGTGATTTATTGATACGAAGTAAAGCAAGACTGATTGGAATCTCTTATCAATCCATGACAATCTAATGCATTTTTGTGATAATGGACTTCAATAAGCAACGGTGCCATAAAAGTAATACTGGGAAATATTGGATCTAAAGAGACAGATACAATATCAATACCTGGATTATTTTGCGACGAGTTTTATACTTATTTTAAAATATTAATACGTTTTTATACTAAACATCATGATATTTTCCCCTAATCCAAATGCATTTTAATGTTGAAATAGTTTTCTAGTGATTTATTAGGTTATAAGTGTACAAGAAATGGTTGTGATGTTTACATGAAACCAGTGAGTGAGGATACTCTTCCTATATTTTGAAAGTGCTTCCAGATACTAAAAACAGCTTCCGAAAGATATTCTCCTACCGGGCATAACAGCTAACTTTGAAGAATTATTTAAACCTGTTACTCACTTAACGTTACTGTTATTTAAGGTTAAGAAGTGTAAGACTTAAGCTACATGTATTTAATGTAAATCTCTGGTAGCTTTAATTTTTGATATTTTTATTAATAAGGTAGATTTCATTACCTTTTTAGAATAATAAACATGAAATGGAAACAAACTAATAATTGTTTGTTTTTGTTCCTTTCCATTGATGATAAATATACCATAATCAAGACAAACTAAAACCTGACTACTGTCGGGTAAAATTAGCCTATGACATTCTTGCGATGAAGACGAATCGATTGATACCTCGCTTGTCAAAATTGGACCAAGTTTTTAGACTCCTTCCTTTGCTTTGCCGTAATCAGGTAAAAAATATAATAGATAGACACTATAAATGAAGACGCTCTAGAGACTCGGTGGGAGAATAAATCTCAATGAGTCACACCAGATCCTGACACACACACTGTCAGGATCTGGTGTGACTCGTTGAGATTTTTTACCTACCAAATCAATTGATACCTCGCTTGTCAATATCGGACGAATAGAGGCAACAGACGCTATGGTGGAACATCCATGTGTATAATACATATATTGTTAAACTCATTACCCTTCCCTTGCTTCGCCGTACTCTGGTGAAAACAAAGAGCATATGTACTGTGTGATATGCAACATGTTACAAGACATATACTATCGAGCAAGTTGGAGTAGGTTCAACCAGTATACAATACATGTTGGTTGGCAATAGGCGATGCAAGCGCCATGTTGGTAATTACTGGTATATACACTATACAATGTTTGTTTGTTTGTTGTATGAAGAGTGCTGGCCTCTGATGTCGGAGTTTGTCAAGCCGCCCGAAGGCCTTTGACATGGCTTAACAACTGCTATTAATCAATAACAGCTGGGACCGACAGCTTAACGTGCCCTCTGAATCACGGAGCGATGAAAAACCGCACATAACTCAGAAAAGTCATTGGTGCGGAGCCTAGGTTTAGAACCCGGTATCGTTTGAATTTTGGTGCGTAAAATTCATTTACTTTTAAATTCATTCGCCTTGATTATGGTAGTTTCTGCCGTTTAAATATGTAAATAATTGACGGAGCGCGAGCGAAGCGTCTCTGTTTCAGCTTCGGCAAAAAATCTTTCGTATGTCCGAATGTCCGGCTGTTCTCCTCTACAGGTCGTATTTCTCAACCGATCTAGACATAACTTGGTATACAGGTTTAGCGAAGTTTTAGAATTTTTTAGACGTCGGGCATTTTTCAACTACTGGTACCCGGTACTTCACCCAAAAAAAGGGGCTACTAAATATCTCCGCCATATTAAATCCGATTTCGATGACTCTTTTTTTTTATTTGAAAGATAGTAGTAACTTTAGGCTCATAAAAATTTGGTGAAGATCTGTTGAGGATCTTCGGCGTGATGAGCAGAATAGCTTGTGGAATTAGCCCTTTACCTACTAAATAGCGATTGATGCTCCATCAATCCTTGGTTATTAATGTTAGTTTTACAATAAAGTAACTAGATGGCGCTACTGTGCACCCCTGGATTGATGCAAAAAAGTTTGTAAGCGTTTGCTTTCGTTGAAAGAAATGCCAATCTGCCAGACATCCAAAATACAATCATTATCCACACCAGGGTTGAAGTCATCACTGATTGCAAAGGTAATTCCCAGCTGCCATCACAGCGCCCCCACTGGTGGTATTGGGAATACTTTTAATAAAAGATATACGTAAATTCTAGGAGCAACTTACAGATAGGCAAGCAGTGCAAAGGTATTTTTTTAAGGAATACTAGCTGTGCCCCAAACAAACAAGCAGACAGCGTTTCACTTTTATATATTAGAAAAGAAATATAATAACTTTTTAGGAGTATTTCTCAAAAAATGTGTAATTTGTAACTACATTTCGTAACAATTCGTTCGTATTTCGTTACGAAATAGTCCTAAAACGTTACGAAATTTTCATAAGGATTAGACAAAAAAAGGGTTCTAAGAAGACAATGGTGTTATGTATAACCTGAAACTGCAAATATATTTATAAGCTTAAATGTTCGCAACACTTGTATTACAATATGATATTAAATCAAGATTTACCGTATTGTGACAAAATGCTATAATGTATTTCCTGTAACGAAAACGAAATCCCATAAAAAGGATAAGTTTTTAGTGATTTTCACATTAAAAGAAATAGCGGAGACGCCAGACCAACAAATCAGAAAGAAGCTAGCGGTAGCGGTGCCCGTCGAATAATTTACCGGATTCGTTCAGAAATTACGTGGAAGTAGTAATAAAGCATAGACGAAAGAGTAGCTACCAAAAAGTCAATGGATGCGACACAGTTTGTTTTTCGCTTTCCAATTTTTAACTACGCCTAATATACCTAACTAATGTCAACTATGATAAGTAAAACAAATTCTGACTTCCAATAATAGCAACTGATAATCAAAGTTATCAGTTGCTATAAACTTGTACAAAGTATACAAGCAAAATAATAGCAATAGAAAATTACAAAGGTACCTAGGTTTAGTTCCCTAACTGAAGTTAGGGAAGTTGATACTTTCTTAGTTTTATTTTAGATTAGACTAATTAGGTAGGTATTTTGACGGTCCTAAAAGCCCGCTCAGATAAGATGGTAATTTTGGAAATGATTTTTATTCGCGTATAAAATCCATTTCTGATACAAATCTTTAGAATACCATAATACATAAATAAATCATAGACCTAGTTGCCACGCAGCACGTCAGAGGCGGGCGGTGCGCTATTTATTCAAAGGCGCGGGTGACCGACGGCGAGCGGCGCTGCGGGCGGGACTCCAAAATAAAGTGGTGTTTTATCAAAAATCGTAAATGTGTAAATGTAGGAATTAAATAGTACTGTTAGGTGATTAAGGTATAACTATTACAATGGACTTTACAAATATGGCGGGGATGCAAAACAACAGCTTGTATATTAGTGGGATGGACAGGATTAATAAAATAAAATAAAGTTGATCATTAACTGTTTAATGAAAACAAAGGCAAGCAAATGATGTCAAAAATATGTCGTTCCTTTGTCACTGATGTCAACGTTACTGATAAACATACAGTAAATTAAAATATTATAGATAAAATCTAGAATACCTACTGCATACTATTTTACTAGGTATAAGATTCTTTTAATTTATTGGACGTTGCAGTCAATGCTATTTTAGATAGCTGCCTTAAAGCTATAGAGACATTTCTTAGCTTTACATTGTTATTACAGTATATTTCACAATGATGCTGCCCTTGCAATAGTGCAGGGTAACTAGGCCTTTTGTACTTAAATACTGTAAAAACAACTCTATAACGAGGCAAGATAAGATGCAAAATCAATAATTTGCATAATGCTTACTTCAATACACTTATTATGCAATTTGTGTACACAATTTCAGAAGATTGGCGACTGATAAATAATTTTATTTGAAATTAACATAAAACATTGTGACATTTAGGTAGGTATTTGAAATTTTATTAACATATAGCTGTTTGTTGTTAAGTTCAAATAAAAATACATTGAATGAGATGTTAAAATTAAATCTTCTAATTAGAAATACAAAGTACATAATATGAAGCAACACAAAGTGTACATGGTAATAAATTGTATGAAATGTCATCATTTTATTGTAGGGTACTTTTTAATCACAGATGCAACTTTACAAGTTGGCAAGATGCATCATAGGATATTTTATCATGCATTCTACGATTTAAATACTTTTGAAGATAAATGTTAAGTGTTTTACATAGATAGTTGAAAAGTTAGTTGCACGTCACGGCGATGCGATTGGAACGTTACGTCTATAGTTATAGATTCTAGAATCTTATGATTGGCCGATTCTTAATATTAGTCCTATTTAAAATTTATCTCCAAAATTATTTAAACCAACTTTTGTAGTAAAATATTTATGACACGGTAAAACTATTTTATAAAATATTGTAATCATCTGTCTTCGTAAATATCTTAAATTTAAACTAAAAATATTATAGAAATAAAATGCTGACCAGCATGCAAAATAACAAAAAAGAAAATACAATAAAATAGGAAAACAATACCAATAAAATTGAAAAGAGGCAACACTTAACCTTACTAGCCTACAATGGATGTAGTTCTGCTCTACCTATTAATAACTACGCTATAAAATTGCACGATTTGAAAGGAAACTCGATTCTTTGGCTCTTAAAAACTAATAAAAATCACAATTCAGTACTTAGTAAATAAATTCGATAAAACACAGCATAAAAAAAGAGAGAACAATCACCAAAAAAATAAAGCAACTTATTATGTGCATTATAAATATTATGCTCCTAGCAACTTGTTGGCCGCTGTATACAGTACAGTGCACACGTTTAAAAAAAAACTTATTCTAGCATCGCCAATGGAACGATAAAAAATACTATCTAAGTAGTAACAGATTATCTATAAAAAGAGCATATCACACGTTCACAGCAGTCTTACTGTTGCGGCCTGGCTTTGCGTATATTTTTCTTCTCGGCGTCGGTGAACCCGAGAATGTTTTCGATGGCTTTCAGATGTCCCTGGTGGTTCTCGGGGTCTGTGAGGAAGTAGTAGATGGCCGATTTGAGGAATTGCAGCGTCACCTCCGGGTCGATGTTGGTCTTACTGCCTTTCTGCGACTCGACAATGCGACGGTACATTGCCTGAAAAAAAATTTACAACGTTAACATCCGTGTTACTGTCACAGTTGTAACTAAAGGCATGCTGTACAATAATAGAAAATAAATGTCCCGAAATAACTATTAATAACGCGAAAGGTAACCAATCATACTAAAGCACGTTTTAGTATCATTGGTTTATATATATTTTTTAGTACCAACAGTCCTGAATAAATTAGTTTGCATTTTTGTGTCCCATATCTGGAATCAAATCTTCAATACTTCGATAACAGGCTATTAAAAAACAATGAAGTGAAAATTCTACCCACTATTTAAAATTGACAAAAATATTACATTTTAGTTTTCCTTATTTTATTATGGATATCCCAAGGGATTTAAGGTCACAAAAGAGCGGGTGAAGAAACTACAAGTCAGTTAATCTTGTAGATAGGCCGGGCTATTTTGAACATATCTTATTCACAAAAGAGCGAGGTTTCGTTTTCAGCGCAAAAACTATTTAGCTCTAATTATAACAAATAAGACAAACATGATATAACATACAGTAGTCGTAGCGGATCTTTGTGGCTCGGAAGTTGTCTGGAAGTCGCTGCGCATGCTGCTATTTTTTCAGGCGCAATCTCAATGTTGAATGTGATGGGCGCATTGTATAACTGCCTCGCTCACTCGCTTACGTTTTTCGCATATTCTATCTCGCTCTTACTTTATGCTGCATATCTGCTAAATATCTGATTTCTGCGCAATCTTTAACAGTGCCTAACTTCACAACCAAAAAGATCCGCTGGGACTACATAAGTATATTTTATACTTGTTTTTTTTTTCTTCATATTTTATACTAAACCCATTAGACCCACTTGCACGAAAACAATACAAAGTACCTATTTAGTTAGTCCAAAAATTATTGTTATCTCTTTCGCGCTACTGTCTGCTTATGTCTCACTATCCTATTTGTCTTACATTTTTAGCACAGACTAGACACTAGCCCGGGGCTAGACAGCTGTGCAAGTGGACCTTAATAAATAAGAATTTAGGTAATTATTTTACTAATTACAAAGATTGGTCGATACTTGTAACTTTTGAACGAAAATTAAACTACGTTTTTGTACGCAAAGGTGAAATCCAGCGTGTTTTCGCAACAAATAAATGTATAAAAAATTATAAACAGAAATTATTAACAAAGTACATACCAAAATAAAATTATAGCTAAGTTATTATCATAATTAAACTACAATTACAATTAGCGCTACTCAAAATATAAACAAACATTACTACATAATATAAAACTTACTTAAAACTAAAAATTCAGGTATAACCCAAAACCAAAAGAGGCTGTTTCAAAATAATTCATGCAAAGCTTAAATTACGAAATAATACAAAAATACCCGAGCCATAATATTACTCATTAAGAAAGCGGGTTAGTATTGAATCATTAAAACCAAAGTTTACTGAACAACGCAAGCGAGTTACACCGCCATATTTAGACCGTAACAAATATGTAGGTTTTGAGCCGAGTGAAGCGTTTAACTGCCAACCCAAGTAGCTACCATAATAATAAGAGTTCAAAATTAAAGAAAATTAACATCGTTGTAATGTACAAAATGGTTGACGCAGAAGTTAGCCAGTTTTGTTTTTAACCTGTGGGAAGCGGTCACAGGGAACAAACGGTAGGCTTACTGAAACTGTCGATTTTGACTCACACATGACTGTCGCTAATACAGATCAATTGAAGAAATAAAACCGGCCAAGTGAGTCTGACTCGCGCACTGAGGGTTCCGTACAAACTTAACTTTGTCGTTGGAAAACTGTTGACCCCATACATCGACATAGGTCACGGTCAGTTTACCAAAAGCAAATTATTATTACTTGGTTTGTTACTGTAAATTTACGGTTTGCGGATTTTTTACTTTACTTGTGCTATAAGATAATAGCTGCTTGCCAAATTTCATGTTCTAGTCAACGGGAAGTACCCTATAAATTTTGATTCATTTGCGAGTGTCAAAATAATACGGCATAAACGGCCGTAACTTTGATTGCGTTGACTTAGAATTTTGTTTTTTCACTGTTCCAAGGGATTGCAGACCTGAGTATTTGATATTAATTTCAACTTGATACCTCGACGCATTCCTAAGAAAAAGGATCTTTACAGACAGACGGACGGACAACGAAGTGATCCTATAAGCGTTCCTTTTGTGGTACGGAACCCCAGCAAGATTAAAAGGATGTTAAGGAACTGCGGCCATAACTCTTCCGTTGCTGCTCAAAGTTATTTTATTATTATTTCATACTGGCTTTTGCCAGCGACTTCGGACCATAGTTAATCGGGATAAAAAGTATTATATGTCCTTCCCCAAAGTTCAAACTATCTCCATATCAAATTTCATCATAATTGGTTCAGCCGTTTAGTCGCGAAAACGTAACAAACAGACATACAGACTGATTTATTTTCGCATGTATAATATTTTTATAGATACTATAAACAGAAAGGGGAAAATAATGGGACATCCCATTAAGGGTATGCAGTGCACAGAAAAAGTATAGACAGTGTTTTTTTAAGTTTTACGTTTTGATTTAGTAAGTTACTTTGGGAAAAGATTTCCTGCTGGGAAATAGAGTTTAGACTAAGACAAGAATTTTACTAAAAAAGTTTTCCTGGTGGGAAATAGAGTTTAGACTAAGACTAGAAATTTACTCAAAAAGATTTCCTGGTGGGAAATAGAGTTTAGACTAAGACTAGAGTATTACTAAAAAAGATTTCCTGGTAGGAAATAGAGTTTAGACTAAGACTAGAGTTTTACTAAAAAAAAAAATCTGGTGGGAAATAGAGTTCAGACTAAGGCTAGAGTTTTACTAAAAAAGATTTCCTTGCGGGAAATAGAGTTTAAACTAAGACTAGTTTTACTAAAAAAAAAAGCTGTTCCTTTTTTAATCGGCCTTATGTTTCCTGATAACAAAAGCTTCCAACTCCAACAAAAGAAAAGGTAACTTTGATGCTCCATTATGTTGCCCTGTGTGTGTAAAATTGTCATACACCGTGATTGAAATTAAAATTGCAAATGAGTCAGTCAATCGTGCCTAGTGCTGATTACATAATTGTATCTACAATATTCTAAAGAGGAAAGATTTGATTTTTTGTATGTTTGTTTCTAATGGATGAACACAAAACGTATTGAACCAATAAAAAAATATATTTCACCTATAGAAAGCTACATTATTAGCGAGTAACATGGGCACTATTTTATTTTTCAATAAATTAGAGATCTTAAAATTGCAATAATGTTACCCAAGGTATCAAACATACAGAACAGAATGACACATTACCATGGAAACGAAATAATAATGACAGGTTGCCATGAAAAAGAAATAATAACAAGTCTGTCAAGTACGTGAGCAATAATGCTGTTGTCTATGGTCAAAAAACACCACGATTGTTGCTGCTAATAATTTTGAATTACGCTGATTGGCGTATTTTTTTAGAATTTAAACTGATATGAATATGGTGTGAGCGCTACCCGAGCGAAGCCGGGGCGAGTCATTAGTTCAATTACAAAATAACATTTAGTACCTATGTAACATAATTAAATTATGCATGTGGTGAGCTTTGAGTTAATGTGTGCGAGTCAAATCTCGCCGCTTCTCTGAAGCGCCCCGTTTGTCCCACTGTGTGACGGTGACTAAAAATATAAACAAAAGGGTGAATAAAAAAGTGAGCGCCGCTGTTTCCGGTATAAGTTCCAACCTTTCGAGCTCCTAGGACCCATAAAGAAACAGCCTCCTTTGCGCTTAGCAGTACTTGTGACTTTGCCGATCGGTCCTCTGTGAATGTCGTGTCCTGTAATGCACTACACGTTAAAGCGAGCAAGGTTAATCGCCACTACATGCACACTCTAGACCGGCGTACAATGCGGTGGGTTAATTCTAGAAGACAAGAGGGTAAAGACACGCGCCGCAGCTGACACAAGACATACTATTTCTGGGGATACTTGGTAAGGAGGTAAGTCGGCCGTTAGGTTAGTTGACCTTTTGGAAAATTGTCTTATAAACGCTTGTGATTTCATTTTAAGCACAATATTTTTTTATTATTTACTCGTAAACTGCAAGGTTTCGAATGGAGGATGAATTTTTCCATACAAACGTAATACCAAAATCATTTGTAATTGGGGCATATTTCCAGTGTTACGATATTATTCGGACTCGGATAGTGTTTATCTAGGTTCACAACAGTATTTTGTTTTCAAAATACTTACCTGAAACGAAATATAAGCGCAAAACAAAAACAAATGAATCCCCCAGGGGATCCATGTTAGGGGAGCCAAGTGGACGGAGTTAATATGCAATATTTGCATTTCGGAGAAAGGAGGACGATAAATCTGGCTCCACGAGGGCAGCCATCTTGATGAAAAGAAGAATAAATGTGCAAAGTCGGCCGTTGTCGTAAATTCATTGACGGATTGGACCGAATTACTGACTCAGTGAAAGCTGTCTGTGTCACGTTCATTCTGACATCCATAGATTACAAGTTTCTAGCTCAACAAGGAGTTTTAAATAGGAATTATTTCTGATTCTCTCACATGCATATTTCGTTTTAGTTATGCATTTTGGAAACAAAATAAATTTAGGAACCGGGTTAAACAATATCTGAATCCGAATAATATCATAACATTGTGGAAATGTGCTCCAATTACAAATGGTTTTGGTATTACGTTTGTATGCATAATTCATCGTCCGCGGGACCCTTAAAGGTTTTTTTAATTAATTGCTCAAAACGCTCTTTCTTTCATGACGTCACAATGCCAGTTACGGGGTTGCTATAGATTCAGCTTTTAGGAAGTGACGTCGCAAAGTAAAACACGCAAACACGTAACCAATATTTTCATTGTAGTAAATCCATATTTTGACGAATACAATAGCCCCTTTAAACCGTTTCGGTGTCGTTGTTTAAAGTTAAAGCATCAGGTTCCGAAAAACTCCTGATATTTATTCCACAAGGTAGAAGGGGCCTGATAGGATCTTTCTTTGATTATCTTTTAGTAAGAATATTTAGAAACACTTTAAATACTTACTTCTGGTTTGCTCCAAAATGGAGGCGGTGATTGGTTCGAAGTAAGATGAACAGTTTTTAAATGTTGATGTCAGGACGTCTTCATTCAGGAAAGTCATGTGGTCAAGGATAGAAATAGTACGAATTGAATGATCAGCTAATCGAACTGGCGAGTTTATTCTAGTAGCAGTTTTCTACCGTGTGTTAACTTTTAAATTTCAGCATCTGTTACATCAGACCAGAAGAAATATGTTAGAATCGATCAAGAATATTCGAAATCACTTGAAAAATTATGAAATTAATCACTTTGAAAGACATCCAACTAATCAGTTGCATTGCACAAGAATTGTATTGTCTTTGCAATGTTTCGGGCTGATTATTTCTCAGTAGTGATATTACGAAACTGCTGATATGGATAATTTTCAAGGTGATTGGTTTAGTGTCGGATGTGTGAGTCAGGTCAATCTGTGTTTTTTGGTGACATACTCGGACATTCTCTAGCTCTGTCTGTGTGATCTGCAGTTGCTCCAGTAGTTCCTCCACGGACACCCGGCTGGCCGGTCCTTGGGACGTGCTAGTCACACACTCCTGTGAATGGAAAATTCTTTGAATTACGATTTAGCCCAATATATGAAAACCCGTGACCGAGTATAATTTAGATATATTGTTTACTAGTTGTGGACTCGTGGTCAGTTCATTTAAAAGTAGCCCACACGTGTTATTCCAGGACCAAAAGTACCTATAAAGTACAATATACTACATTTCTTCAAAATTCGTTCAGCTGTCAAATAGATTTTTATCAATAGCTCGGTATCTAATCATCGGGATAAGATACCAAGTACCCCAGTTTTTAAGTCAAACCCTAAGCTATCCAACCGTGAAAACCGCATCGCAATCAGTCCAGTAGTTTTTACGTGATGCGCGAACAAACAAATAGACAGACACAATTTTTTCATTGTTATATTCTTGTTCAGTAGCTTATTTTAAGTACCCTAGATTATTTTCTTCTCATTATCTTCTTTGTACAGACTTTTTCGTTCTTATTGCTTTATTATAAGTATAGATAGATAGCCGTCTTGTGACGTTTAAAACTACATTTCTAAGTTTTTTGATGCCGTTGGTCCAGGTCTTCACAATATGCTACTCATAGTCTCGTAATCAGACCCTCATTTTTGCGGATACGATTAATGCCATCAAAAAGTGTCTAGTGGGTGGTGGTTCTTAGGAGCGGCTGCACCGAATTCTACCAAACACAAAGCTAAAACGATCTCACCAACCGGAGTTGATGAAAGATGTAGCTTTCAAATAAATAGAGTTACATTTAAATTGGTCCGTTTGGGAGCTAAATAAAGAGACGTGGGGTAGACGAGTTCTAGAGTGGAGACCGCACCTAGGCAAACGTAGTGTATAACATCTGATTTATTGCGGCGGGTGTTAAGTCTTCAAAAAGATGTAGTAGAAAAACTATGAATCAATTTTAATGAAAGGATGTCAGGGTTCTGGGATCGCTCCAATAATTTATATGTCAAAAATTGGTAATTGTATTCAGAACAATATTTACTTTGACTCCTTACGCCAATTTGTTGTATGTTCGGAGTTACACTATGTCATGAACATACACATGGTTAATCTACAATAATATAAATAGATGTATTCTGTATCTTATATTTACATACTTCATTTGTAGATAAATAAATAAATAAATAAATTTTACTTTAGAGTTTAACAGTTGTAGAACAATAGTTTGAGAAAAAAATACAAATTCAACGTCACATTTTCGCTTTCCCACCAAATTCTCAATTTGCCATGTTAATTATGTACTTAAAGTTTAAAGTCATGAACATGGTGTTTAAACATATTACGACTAATTGTTGTTTGTTTGTCGTATGAGGTAGTGCTGACCTCTGGTGTCAGAGTTTATCAGGCCGCCCGAGGGCCTGATAACAACTAATTGAGATAAGGTGTCAAACCAACTATTGTTCTACATAAAATTACCAAAAAAAAACAAAATTTGTAGGTATTTGTGACGTTTTTAACAACCTAATAACATGTGTAAATAGAGTGTTTTCTTTGATAGTCTTTATCAGTAGTTTAATATACAGCAAAAATAAATTTAATATTCATGGTGGCCGTTGTGTGTCATTATGGACAGGCGTGGAGCTTACTGTCAAACGAATAACCTGCTCGTCTTCTTACTTAGTTGTATAAAAAAACAATCCGCAGTCGTGGGACGCCTGGCAGATGTGAAACATCGCATATTCGACGAGCCACGAGTGGCGCGTCGCCACGCCAAGAGTCGGCCTTACTCCCGTACTGCACCATTAGATATTTCACATCAATAATATTCTGTGACTTGGGCGTAAACACCCAATACAGTAAAGCTACTTATCTTCATCGTTATATTACAAACAAAATGTGCCCCAATTAAATTTAATTAAATGTATGTAGAATGGCATTTGTTGTATAGTCAGACATTTACTGAATACCTACAATAGAGGTCAATGGAAATGCCTAACAATGCTTCCACAAACAAAGATGAAACAAAGAATGTTTGCAACAAGGAGAAAAACAAACATTAACGTATCGCACACTAACTGCTGAAGATTGTTAAGAGATTTTTAAAGGTTTTTTTTTTTGTTGTTTTTTTTGTTTTTTTTTTTGTGTGCTTTATGAAACCAAGAAATAAACCAATATTAATAATAATACATTACAAAATTGCTCACTGGAGTTCATTACCGGTAAAGTCCCATAAAAACATTGTTATACTCTAATTAAAAATCTATGATTCTGACCCAAATCATTTTTTATGAATAAAATAGCTGTAATTTTTTTGGGATATATGGATCCTGTGATATTCCAGAACCAAACTTGTGTCAAATGTTTTTTCATCAATTGCTCGAATTCTACTCATCAGATTGAGATATCAAGTACACCAGTTTTTAAATTAAACCCTAAGCTATCCAACAGTGAAAACCGCATCGCAATCGATCCAGTAGTTTTTACGTGATTCGCGAACAAACATACAGACACGATTTTTATAAATGTTATATTCTTATTCAGTATTTTAAGTAACCTAGACCATTTTTTTAAATATATTAGTTGTAAAGATTTTTTAATACTTACTGCTTTATTATAAGTACTAGCTGTGCCCCCGGCTTCGCCCGCGTGCTCATTTCATTTAAAAGTAGCCTATATGTGTTATTCCAGGACCAATAGTACCTATATAGTACAAATACTACATTTCTTCCAAATTTGTTTTTTATCGATTGCTCAGCATTTAAGCATCAAATTAAGATACCAAGCTATCCAACAGTGACAACCGCATCGCCATCAGTCCAGTAGTTTTTACGTGATGCGCGAACAAACATACAGACAACCTAACACCCAAACACGATTTAAAAAAATGTTCTATTCTTGTTCATTAGCTTATTTTAAGTACCCTAGACCATTTTTTTTATTAACTTCTTTATACAGAATTTTGCTTTATTATCAGTATAGATAGTATTTTGTATGATACCACATCAATTTTGGTAGTTAATAATTAACAGGACTGACCCGTTAATGTGCCCTACGAAGCACGGAGCGATGGAAATCTACATATAACTAAATATGAAAATGAAGATTTTCAATTAGAAGTTTCGTTTTCAGGGCAAAACTATTAGAGTGACTGTAGCCAACGGATTTACTAGTACGTATTAGAATCCAATGAAAAGCATTCGGTCCTCGGCTTTGTACTAATAACTTTTCTAAGTTATAATATGAAGGCTTCTATCTCTATGTGATTTGGAGGGCATGCTAAGCTGTCGGTTCCTGCTGTTATTAATTGATAGTAGTCATTAAGTCATGCCTTTTGGCAGCCTGACAACCAGAGGCCAGCACTACATATGAAAAGCAATGCAAGTACTTAATTGAGTAGGTAATTGTTTCAAAGAACCATTGGCTCTATTGATAATAGGAGCTCAATCTATTTACAAATTACATAAAGTATGTTTGTATGATTGAGTTCTGCATCTCTATTACAACTGTCTTGAAATGCTTACCTTATCCAAATCAAATTTGGCAGCCTCAACTCCCTTGTTGTACATTTGTAAGTAGATAGACTTGTGCCTGCTCTCTTCGTCTTGCAGCTGCTTGCTGGCTTCCTCCAGCTGTTTCTCAAGGGAGTGGATCCTCTCTTTAGCCTGCTCGCAGTTCGGCAGCAGTTCACAGTACCGAGTGTTGACATCCGCCAACTTCTGCAGCAAAGATTCCACCTTATCATTATGAGCTTTCTTCATCTCCTGTGTCTCTCCAATATGAGCCCGCATCACGTCTTCAATCTTCTTCTCATAATATGCTATCAAATTACGGCGCTCTTCATCAAAGTCTCCCAATTCAGTCATGCAGCTAGCCTCATGTGTCGACATATGGACGGATTCTTTGGAATGTAAGGAGGAATTAGTGAGATCATCAAAGTGGCCCGAATCGGTAAATGAGCCTTGCATTTCATTACGGGAACGGGTTGGCGTTTGATCTTTGAACAACGAACCATCTGTTACATCAAAACTTCGACAAGCCTCTTCAAGCTTTGGGCTCTCCTGGATAGAATCCTCAGCATTTTCTCTGATAGTCACAACTTCACTAGAGTTTGACTTCTCATCAGGTGAACATATGGATGCTTTGTATAGTCTTAGTTCAACAACTTCTTTGGTGAGATGGAATATTTCACTGTCTTTCTTGTCCAAGTCTTTTTTGGCATGGCTGAGTAGGCTTTTGAGACGTCTTATCTGCTTTTGAGCTCTCTGTGTGGGTGTGAGATATTCATCTCCGGCGAGGCCAGCGTGTGATGAGCAATGTAAAACATAACGCATGGACTTGCCACTAAAGGTGGTGCCATTGAACGGAGCATAGCCTACGTCAACTGAGGCAGCTGTGGCTGCACTTCCATAGCTGTGCAGAGAATCATCATCTGGCAAATCTTCCGGAGATCCTGGCGGTGTGTTAGCAGAGTCTGTCATGCTCAAATTCCTGTCTCTGCAGCCATCATGTGTTTTTAGACAAGACTTTTTTGGTTTTTGCGGTGCATTGGAATTGAAAGACTGAAAAAAAAACAAAAATTAATTATTTTTGATTCTTTAACAATGTAGGTAACTAATTATAAGCAAATACATGCATTCCAAAAATAAAAACAAAAGATCTATGTAATTCAACAACTAACTTAATAACTTTATTAAATTGTGTCAATTCAATGAATCAAGTAGGTAGCTAGTTATTACTGTAAAAATCTAGGACACTACGTCAGTCTTGTGTGTTGGCTTATCTTGAGTCGAGTAGCCATGGCAATTCTACGAGTTATTGAGCGGTGTTTTGGCGGGTACTTACATGGCTCCGCGGGCGATGGCCGGGCTCCAACAGGCGCGGCACATCGCAGCGTTGCTTCTGGTGCGTATTTTCCGTGATTACTGGAATTAGTTTCCTGGTAGCAAGTGGCGAGCGCTGCACCATCTTCTCCCCGCGCAGCCGCAATGAAGAGCTGCGCCGGAAGCTCCCGGTGACATTAGCCGCGCAGCAATGCTCATCATGGAATTCCGCAACTCTCCTGGTATAATTTCTGCTCATTTTCTTCAATTATTCGCATCAGCGCAGCGTACTGAAAATATACACAGCTGTTCAAATTTTCGCACATGCATGACGTGAAATAAAATTGAACGAAACGTAAGGTTATGTCAAAACAGATGACAGTTGCGTTTTGTTAGATATTTTAAAAAAATACAATTTAAAAATTATATATAATATAATTTAAAAATTATACTGCCATAAATTGTGATATTAAAATAATGTACTATTATGTTTTAAATCGTAAAAGATCCTATCATTGTATTTTATTTATATTAAAATTGATTGTGTGTGCGCAGCCGCAGCGCGTCGCGGCCAGCGCAGCGCGCCGCGCGCGTCCGTTGCGTTGCGGTAGACCGAAGTATAACAGCCGTAACAGACGATCTGACTTGGCTGACTTGAATGTCTCGGTCGGAACGTATTTTACGGCTATAATGGTAGCGATTCGGACAGACATTAAACTAAACTTAATTTCTTCATATGTAATTTAAATCTTGTTGGCTTCGTAATAAAGTATTTTTGCCTCTGGCATATATGCCTCATTCACTAAACTATCACTAAAGCCTGTCAGCGTAAAATCAACTTTTTTTTCTCGCGGCGAGTGTCCCGATTTGTCCAAACGTTGTCTCAGAACGTGTCCGAATTTATAAAAACGCTGTGAGACAGCGTGTTAAAAATTAATGCGGTGCAGCTTAAATTGACTTAGGTAAGTTTAGAATAGATGCTAAGGGTAAAAAGACCTTGTTACGAAGTCGACAAGGTTTAAATTACATTTGAAGAAATTTAGTCTAGTTTAAGGGAAAAATTACCGAATTGCTGTCATTAACTATCCAACTGGGTAGGTCCAACTTCGACAAAGACTTTCGTCAACCGACGAATCCAACTCGGATGGGCAGTGTTTGGGAAGTTACGCCATATCTTCTCTTCGCAGATACCGCAGAGCCTCAAGACGAAAGTTTATAATCAGTGCATGTTGCCATTGATGACATATGGCACTGAGATGTGGTCGCTAACTATTGGTCTCATACACAAGCTCAAAGTTGCGCAGCGTGCAATGGAGCTCTCATGGCGCTCTTTGAGGGAGGCTTATGTTCAGCAGTGGACTTCTATAGGCTGACATGATGAATACCTAACCCCTACAGTGCGACCAACTTATCTGTGAACTGAAGGGTGGCGTTGCTATGGTGGTGTCGGCTGTAGTTCCTTTTTTTGCCACTTCACAGATAAGTTTGTCGCACTATGCATACTTAGTAGGTACGTCTACGTCAACGTTCTACGTATTTAATTTCAGTAGGTACGACAGGTGTTAGGTAGTATAATCTATTATTTATTCTGTGGTATAATGAAGATAAGTATTGAAAATATACCTAGTAGGTATATTTTATACAGGTTGGAAAGTTTGAACGGGACCTAGAGGGAAAGTAGGTACCCTCAATATTGAAGCTAGCAATTTTTCTCCAACGAAAAATTCGCATATGTTTAAAAGTACGTAAGTTAGTATATCTACGTTCAAACTTTTTGAAAAGTTGCATAGCTCAGCCGCGAATCGAACCGAAAAAAATGCGAAAACAAAACAGACCTGTATTTTATGGCAGCAATCAATAGGTTCAATTTAATATAAATCTCTATAATTAAAATTGCATCTTATATACCTACTTTTCCATGCGCTTTTTTCTTTAAGGCGCTGTGTGCAGCAAAAGCCCTATTGGAATGAAAAATTTAATACTTCTAATCCAGTCACAACGCTAATATTTTTAAATATATTTCTCTAGTCTTTAAGTACCTAACCTAAGGCAGTAGTAACCTAAGGTAGTATGTTGTTATTTATAAATTTGACCTCTAAATGTTAATTTATCTAGATATTTACCTACTTTTTGGAGCTTTTAGTTGTACTATTATTTATTTTGTGCTTCGGTGTAGGTACCAACCAACCCTTTCACTTCTGCTGATTTGCCTAGTGATTTGCTTTGCTTTTGTCCTTTAAATATCAACGGTTTTGGTTGAATTTTCCTCCTTTTACGATCTCGTTGACTCCACTCCTAGAATTCTAAATCTGACTACGATTAATAAATTTGGTTTATGTAACGTGTACCTAAGCATAATATGTAACACACGTATGGTGTAAGTTAGTCTGAGGATGTAAGTGTGTAGTTTTACTTTCTTGGCTGTCAACAAAAAGTAGTGCCAAGTTTGTGATCTGGCCAGCGCGCAATTTAGCTTGTGTGACGTGGGAAAATGTTCACAACCATTGTACTTATCTACCTGTATCTACCTACTTTACGATCAAATAAAACTGAACAGTAATAAGCGGCCTGCTTAGAAGTTTCATTACAACACAAGTGGCGGTTGCACAACCAGTTGGCAAAAGAAACAGTAAAGGTGTTGGTTGCGAGAACGCACAATCGACGTTGAGTTAAAAACTGACTGATCTATTGTTGTAACTTTATGAACTACCATTGCGTTTTATTTTTGCAATCGTCATTGTATGTCTTGTGTTGTACTATTATTTATTCTGTGGTTTTGCGGAGGTAATTTTTTTCACGGAATAGGGTTAAACCATACCATAGGTACATTTGATAAACAAAGGAATTGGAAAACTGGAATTACATAAACAATAGAAAAAAGAAGTAACATATTTAAAAAAAAACGGCCTTTTTTAATGAAAGTTTTTTTTTCATTTTCACTTTTTTACATATTTTTTGTTTTGTCATCGGTTTGTGAGCTACCCTGAAAGTTTCAACTGGATAGCTAATCGGGAAGTGCTCGAAATTTGAATTGCAAGATTCCAGGACAAAATAAGTGAAAATAAGTGTAAATACGAGTAAGTGAAGTTAAATAAAAGCTTTTAAAAAAAAAAACTATAAAATACTCCTGCCAACCTGCCATAAATCGACAAGCTACCCTAGAGTAGCGTTATATATTCTCTTTGAAGCTAATACTGTCGCGTCTCGTCGCGTCCGAACTACGGTAGCTTGTCTGTGTAGGGTACCTATTCGGGTACAGCGGGTACTAGTTTTATGTACCGTAGTAGTAGGTAGGTACGCTCTAGTTTTCTACTATGGAACATACGGAAGCAAGAACCTATGTAGTTAGGATACCTTCTAAGATGTACCTATCTAAAAATGTAAGTAAGGCATTTCTGTATTATATTGGAAGAATCCATGTTTCAGATGTTTTGTCTATTTGTATTCATGTTTCATCATCATCAGCCTATATTTGTCCACTGCTGGACGTAGGCCTCTCCTAATGCACGCCATGACTGAGCTTGGTCTTCAGCTCTCCACTCTTCCAGCCGCTTTTCACAGGTCATCACTCCACCTGGCTACAGGGCGTCCTACTCTACGTTTGCCTAAACGTGAACTCGTCTACCCCAAAGGTTATTGGTCCTTCGGGAAATGTGACCAGCCCACTGCCACTTTAGCTTGCTTATCATTTGAGCTATGTCGGATTCTTGTTTGGTACTTAATAAATGTTGTTATGAAATGAAACATTGAAATTATAAAAATAATGAATGTTAAATTAACAAGCCTGTAAATGTGACTACAACACAAATCAATATACTTAGATTCAAATAGTAACAATACATCGAAATAGAAAACTCACGAAACTGAAAAAGATACATACAATTTGAATAAAATGTGAAGTTAAAGGGGAAAGAAGACTACGAACCAGGGCCCCGATTCTGTTAACTACTGAACCGCGATAACGCAAGTCGATCGCTAGAAAATTTTTGCAAAATTTTCTCATTTACAACTTAAAAGTGCGGCAAGCGAAAATTTTGCTAAAATTTTGGCTTTTTGTTTTTTTTTTGTTTTTTATACTACATTTTTTTTTAATATTTCCCAAAAATAATCTCTTATAGCACTTTTAAGTGGTAAATGAGAAAAAATCTTCAAGCGATCGACTTGCCTTATCGCGTTTCAATAGTTAACAGAATCGGGACCCAAAAACCAGTGACTTCTGGAATACCGTTCCACCCGACTGAGCTATCTGCTGTGGTCCTACCTCCTAGGTAGGACCACAGCAGATAGACTGTGTCAATTCTTTCCTTTTAGTTTCCTCATATTATTATGCGTCTTGTGGAAGACATTGCTATGAAAAATACAGGCTCGTGAATTAATACGTAGTTGCTTATGTACATACCTTTAATAACTTATTTGGTTTTAACACATATGAAGTCTTGTACGTTTAGGTAGTTAGTTTAGGCATAGAATATGTACCTACCTACTAACGTTTAAGTACAAAACCAAGGTCACGCTTTAGTAAATGGAGATTGAAAATAATTCAAACATGCGGAATTTCATTGCGTTTTAATTAGGTTTGAAGGAAGTACTAAAGTCTGTATAAAAAACCGGCCAAGTGCAAGTCGGACACGCGCACCGAGGTTTCCGTACAAACTTGTAGGCTTTGATTTGATTATATACCTGGTATATAAACAGGTATATAATCAAAGCTTGGAGGTGTGTTAATAGTTCGTCCATCACGGGAATCGAGACTTTAAAATCAATTTTATTTTTCTTGTGATATAAATACAAATCACCAATCAATCATCATTGATCAATCATCAATATCAATCATCATCATTTTCGGATTTTCCCCTTTACTTGTGCTATAAGACTTTGCTTTTTGCCAAATTTCATGATTCTGGATCAACGGGAAGTACCCTAGCGAGTGTCGAAAATGACGAAATATGCGGGATAAACGCCGTATCTTTGACTGCGTCGATTTAGGTGTTTGATTTCTTCACAGCTCCAAGGAATTGCAGACTTGATATTAATTTCAACTTGACACCTCCAAGTGGTCCTGATAAAAAGGTTCTAGACAGACAGACAGACAGACGGACGGACAGCAAAGTAATCCTATAAGGGTTCCTTTTATCATTTCGAGGTACCCTTAAAAGGATTAAAATAATTCCTTTTTGCCTTGTCAACTCATCAGCTCATTTTTAAGTAAATGGGCTGTATCCCTATTACAAGTATTATTTTGACCTAGCTTACAATATGAAATAGTTATTTTTTTGTTATGACATTGATTTGTTTGCCAGAATATGGACGTTATTTTTTGTCGAATAAGGCTGGCGTCTGGTGTCAGAGTTTGGCCACCCGAGGGCCTCTCACATGGTTGCTGCTATTAATCAATAACAACCGGGACCGACGGAACGTGCCCTCCGAAGCACGGAGCGATGGAAAACCCCACTTAGAAAAGTAATTAGTGCGCAGCCTAGGAGCGAGCCGAGTATCGTTGGTTTCTTACCCGTATTAGTATACCGCTATGCTACTATCGCTCTGGGCGGATAGTTTTAACTTTAGACTCAAATCAACCTTAGGTACCTAATAGCCGACACCAAGTTCAATAATCAATAAGCTAATATGTTTTTTACGGAATATGGCAGTTTTCAAATGGTTTCCATTCTTACTAAATAAATTCAGTCAGAGCAACCCTTGAAATAAAGTTGAGCCGCAAAACAATTAAGTTTCCTCCTAGGGATAAGTTTTTGTTGAGAAACGTAAACTTACTTTAAAATCACACCAATATTACGGGTACGGGACTAAAAACTGAATTGTAACGAAAATGTCTATATCGTCTTGCTATATGTCTTATCGTCTGTAACTATAAGCTCCAGAGATCTAATTTTGGTGTATTTTTTAGCTGATATAGTCAGCTCAATGATGTAATATTTAATTTTCGTCAAAAGACAGAGGGGGAGGGGGCAGGACATACAGAGCAAAATCAGCAAAATTTATGTTTTTGTAATTAAGTTTCCTCCTAGGGATAAGTTTTTGTTGAGAAATGTCTTTAAAATCACACCGATATTACGGGTACGGGACTAAAAACTGAAATGTAACAAAATGTCTATATTGTCTTGCTTTTAAAACTCTGTAACATTGTGACGATGTCAAACCTCTTTCATAACTTCTTAATTCTTACATAATCATACCCATTTGATAGTTTGTCTATATTCATTGTAAATTCAAATAACCTGTCATTCCTAGATGGTCATCCATGCATTGGCCCAACTCTATAGTGAGGAGTTACGATTTTGTAAAACAAGATTTCGTGATAATATAATAATAATTGTGCACCTGCATATATAGTACTATGTCTTTATTATTACCTCACGCCGATTCCTGAAGGTGAAATTATTTTAATTGGAAATACCATAGTACCAAAACTGTGGGTTCGAAGAAGTGTACCTCAAAGTTATGTCAGCTGTGAACCTATTATCTTCCTTAGGAGATAAATCTACTACCCATAGCCAAAAGGATGGCTCGCACTACGAAGTTTCTTATGCACCTACTTTATATTATTGTGAGCACGGAGTCCCTTTGAGCTGGTAGAAACCCTCTGGGGCGGGGGGCTCCGGCTACAACTATAAGCTCCAGAGATCTAATTTTGATGTATTTTTTAGCTTATATAGTCAGCACAATTATGTAATATTTAATTTTCGTCAAAAGACAGAGGGGGAAGGGGCAAGACATACAGAGCAAAATCAGCAAAATTTATGTTTTTGTAATTCAGTATAACACGCGATTTGTACGTGGCGTAGACGTTTCACGACAAACAAACGTGCGCCTCGACATAGCCCTGGTTTTTAGTATTATTTTTCAGTGGATTTTCTAATGTCAGTCATAGATCGTGCCGGATCGTGACCGATCCGGCGGCGCTGCTGTTGGATTAATTAAATAAGTCAAATAAATTTTAAATTTCAGTGGCCGTGAAAACTCGACACACCCGAGTGAAAAATTGTGAGAAATCTCATTACATTATGAATAAAGGCTATTATTTTGATCCGTCAACCTTGAAGGTAAACCTCTCTAATATGTATGAACAATGTCAGAAAGGACATTATATATACCTAGGTAGGTATAAATAGGTATAAACGTGTACCTTAGACTATGTATAACAAAAACTTTAACAAGTGACAGGAGTTGCAGTAGTTCAATATATATTTATATACAACTCTACATTTATGGGCTATGAATTTAGCGGTACAATTTGTCAGATTTTGTAATTCTACATTCAGAAACATCGACATTTTCATTCCTGATTTTGTAAAAACAATATTCGCTACCAGATAGACAGTGAAAATTGCTGGTTATTCGAAATTCTTACACGTATAAAATTTCCTTTCGGGAGGGCAAAATAGTACACAATCTGATGATATTTTTGAGATTAGTTTAGAGCAGGTACAAATAATTTTTAGGTATGACGCCAGTTAAATGTATATTTTAGAGTATGGATAGTCAACAATCTAAATCTAATAAAAAAAAAGATTGTTTAGAGTAAATTACCACACGTGGTAGACATACATGTATGTAGGCATGTCTTTTTATCCCACGTTATTATCAAAAGGGAGAAAGTGTTACTCTCTCTTGTGAATTTTCCGATTGAGTCTCGAGGTGTTGAGGTATCCGAGAGCTCGATCTTGTAGAGCCGCTTCCAGTCAATCGCCAGTTTCTATCGACTGAGCTAAGTATGGAATAGACAGACGTATACTTAGTTATATATAGTATATATATAAAAATCAATGCCCGTGCTTTGGTCTCCGAAAAACTTGAAAATGCCTCGACCGGTTTGTTTGTTTTTGTTTTTTTTGTTTCTATACTGGATTAGGAATAAAATAGTAAGAAAAATAACATTGCCCGCGCGGGTGAAGCCTCGGGGTACAGCTATTTGAAGATATTTTCCGATGATGATATTTCAGCGATTATTTTGGTTCTTTATAACTTGATTTATTTTTTAGGTTCATTATCATGGTTATTATCCATACGATATTCATTTTTTTTGCGTTAATTACAAATTGGTAAAAGCTGTGCTGTTTTTTATCAGCACAAGGTTTTAATTAGAAACCACTGAGCCTGAGTTCACCAACTTTAGAACCTTGATTAAAAACAACATTTAACTTGAAAAGGTCTCATATTTTTTGAGTTAACTGTGGTTTAACTATGTTTTAAATGTTAACGCTTTTTTCCGTTGACAACATATAATTAGTTCAATCTTATAGCTATCTAGGGAAATGTTTCTTTTGATAGTAATAATAGTAGCTTTTTTAACGGTCGCTAAATTGTTAACATCATTCAAAAGTAGGTAATTGAAACAAAATACGAGTATATTCGAACCCGTTTCATCCGTTCTTCTGCGCGGCACATAGCAGGCGTCACAGCTAAAAAACAAATGCAATCTACACGTAAAGTGCTGGTATAAAATATGGCAGCAATGTTTTTGATGATGATGCTCATAAAAAAACAACATCAAAAGTTCCCCGAAATCTAACAAAATCTGCGTGTCTCTTAAAAATCGATCGTAGTATCGCACTAGGACACGCGATTTTATTAACTGAGAATATTTCAAGCTTCACCCCTACATGCATCATAAGGAGCAAAGATGTTGCCAAATGGAAAGAACTGGCAGCTGTTACGTTAGCTGATTTAGACAGGTGTCAGTGTAGGTATCCAGTTAACTGCACACCGCTGCGATTTCGAAATGTCGTTCAACTTTCCGCTACCACCGTATACCTAACTAGGCAGTCATGTACTAAGTAACTAGTACTTAACCTGTGGCTCTGATTGTACCTCACTTTGCAGGTATACTTAGTTCTGCAAGGTGATGCCGAGATATCACCAGGGATATTAAATCGATAGTCAAATTATGCGGGTAAAGGTTATAACGCCAATGCAGTGAGTTGTTAAGTTACAGGTTGTCAGGTAGGTAGATAAGATGGCTTTGGATGTTACCTAGCATCAAGAAATACGGGTTTATGGGCGCGAACTATATGAAAGTAGAGCATGACCTAAAGTAGGTTAGTCCAAATTTTTTTTAACTTAGTAGAGAGTCTAGTCCATTTATATCGAGCGAACAGAGGTAGAGTCATTTACAATTTCGCGTTTTTGGCTATGGACGGTATGGATCTTTCAGGACGAAATTTAAAAAAATAACAACATTGGCAATTTTGTTTAAAAACTACAGTAAACCTCTTGCGAATAACATACAACAATGCAATAGCGGCACAATAATAACAATGAATGAGATTTTCTAGAAACTTTGCTATTGTTATCGCTGTTAGGTAGATTGAATGTGAAAATGAACGTCACCAAAAACACTCAATTGTTTCGCGTTTTAAAACAAAATATGTTTAATAACTTACCTTAGTATTTTGTCGCTCGATGCTGTTAGATTTAATATTTGTATTGCATTTGTATGGTTTTTGTTAGTCGATTTAAAAGCTGTCAGAATCAGACGTAGCTCAAGGCCCCGCGGTCGAGCCTCACTGAAATCTTTGTAGGTACTCTGCTAGTACGTGTCTAAATAGTTATTATAACACATGCATACCTATTATGAGCATATGTGAAACTTAAGTCTAATACACGAACATTTCAGTACGTGATTTTGCTCAGATTATTATAAACTAGCTGTGCCCGCGGCTCTGCTCGCGTGGTAATTTTACTGGGATATAGGGATCCTGTGATATCCCAGAACCAAAAGTACCAAAATTATCAAACTACGTTCAGACAGCAAATGTTTTTTTAACGATTGCTCGAATTTTACTCATCAGATTGAGATACCAAGTACACCAGTTTTTAAGTCCTAAGCTATCCGAAAGTGAAAACCGCATCGCAATCGGTCTAGTAGTTTTTACATGATGCGCGAACAAACATACAGACAACAGACAAATAGACTAACAGAGAAATACGATAAAAAAAGAAGAAATATTGTTCAGTAGCTTATTTTAAGTATTCTAGACAATTTTTATTTAAATTAACTTCTTTGTAAAGTTTTTTGATACTTACTGTTTTATTAAAAGTATAGATAGATTTAATAGGATGGTTGACTCTGCGTAAAAAGTTGTAGTTATGTATATAAAGTAAGTAATAGTGTAGTAAATTTTATGTTGCGAATTTGAAAGAGTTAATTATTTCCTGCTCATTGCAAAAAAAAAACTGTCTGAATATATAATACTGCGCTAGTTCGTAAAATTAGGAGCTAGTTAGTAATGTGCTATAATTGAATTTAAAGTGACAGTGCTACAAAAAGTTTGGATACTCACTAATTCTATCTTGCACAGGTTTTTCAAACACAAGCGAGTTCAGCGTAAACATGGTCGAAACATCAGCAAAACACATCGTAAATAGCACAGCAGTCGTAGTTCGAAAATAATAAAAAGTCGTTCGCACTATGTTTGTAGGAAAACAGGAGTATCAACTCAAAAATCGCACATTTCAAAGAGTAAACCAGCCACGTTAACTTTTACGCTGAGAATGTTGCGGCAAGTTGTCGGAGCGCAGTGCGTGCTTGGTCAATGTTCACCGGTGTTGGTGCGCCGAGCTAGCAGCGCCCCCCGCGGCTGCACTGTACAACCTGCCGTGACACCACAGACTAAGCGCGAAACACTCTCCAACTTGCCATTGTTGAACTGGCAGCCGTTACAACACAATACCATTGCGACAACCTCAAAAATAACAAAGCGGGAGCCAATCAACGACGAAGCCGTAGCTTTTTCTGCGGTTGTTGGCAAACGGAAGGCGCCATCTAGTGCTTTGTTTCTATAGTAGATGCAGCTACGTTATATAATGTTCCGTTCTTTTTACATTTTCACATCAAGATTGGTTTCCGCAATGTACCTAGTAGTAATTAGTAACTACTTAGTATTTGTATTAGTAGCATTATTTTTAAACGGGCACGCAATGAGGTGAATGCTGAGAGGGGTCCCTGACTGCGGCTTGATAAACAAACAATTTAACATGTATTAATCTACTACTTACTTACCCAATTTAATTTAGGTAATGAAATAATTTCGCTGTAGTTGTCAGTAGGTAAGGGTATCTTCACCGTGGCGGCAATTTTTGTGTCCAGCACATTAATTATTACGACATACTCTGATAACTATGAAAACACGGCCGACATTTTCAAACTAGCGAGTTTTCTATTTTTCCTTTAATTATTTTAAATTAGTGTTCGTGTGGCAATCGGTTCGATAAGCAATCAGCATCGCGTTCGCGCTTCAGTTGCGTGGAAATATCGGAAAACTCTGGAGACAAAGTATTGTGTACTACCTAGCTAAACAGTTTCCGCAGGCAAATATGTTTTTTCAGCATTGAATTTAGAGGCGCGAAGCAATAAAGATGCACTTTTCAAAGTTTACGTCATAATATTTCGCCTTGGACCATTCACCGCACTAATAACTTGAGGAGAGCATTTAATGCAATTTATTTGTTACGTGTTTCATTAGTAATTACTTAGTTATTTGCTTCCTGTGAAACGTGTTACGGTTGCGGGCATATTGTGGAAACTAGCACGAAGTACTCGATTCCATTCTTATATCTACTATAGAGCTGTCACTTTTTATGTTTGTTTGTTGTAAAGAAAGATGCTTTGCCCTATTAAAATCATTGACTATATGCCATAGTTATGAGCTCGGTATCTTGAAGGTCTAGTCTAGAAATACTAGAGTCGTCGAAGAGACTCTACCAACAAAAGTTAAGTATGGGTCTATGAAAATTCATTGCCTGACTGGCTTATAATCTACATTAATATTATATCCTTATACAATCACATTGCGTTTGAAACCTAACCTTCACTTCGTGAGTCAACAAAAATAAAACATGAAGGTCAATGATTTGAACCAAAAATAATAAAAAAACACTGAGAGAGAGGTCTGACTACATTATATTGATGGCTGATGGTCGCCTCTCGACACGACTCGATGATGGGTGTCTTCGTGTTATTCAACTTGAAGTAGTTAAGCCGATTAGAGATGGCCAGAACTTCAAAAAGTTTGCCAGGAAGACATATATTTTTCTCGCTGGTTATCTGAAATTTATATTTTAACAGTTTTTTAATGTGTAGGTACACTTATAGGTACCTACTCTTTGCTATATGAGCCATTTTCGGTTTATTTCAGTTTTTTTATGTTATTATAATATTTCGAATTTGATCTGAATATTATAAAATGTAATTAAGGCCAGGCTCCAAGGTTACATTTTCTTACTCCCCACTGCCCTGCCACCTACCCTGCACTCTGCCACCCGCTACCCGCAATAATTACTGAAGTGCTTGCGCAACAAGGTTGAATACCGCACACAATTTAGCGCGGAACTAAATGACGTATGTCTCAAAAGTTATTTATTTTATTGGCAGGCTAATAATTTAGTTAAGTCAATTTTGTCTTAGCTTTAGATAATAAACTATATTTTCTTGCCGTGAAATTTATTTTAGAGATAAAACTTAAGCCGTTGAGTAGAAAAATTTAAACATTACCGAAAATATCGTAATTTTTGATAAGAAAATCGAATCGAATTTTGTTAATCGTGTTTTGGCGGGGATCTTGGCACTAGGTATATGTATGATTGCCTAGACCGTGACAAAAAAAAAGTGTGCGAAAACTAATATTTTCTGCAACAGTATAGGTTGCACATATATTAGAAAAATAATTTGATATTTTGTTTTAAAATGTACTTAAACAGCACTGCCCCAAAAGTTTATAAAATTTATTTATTTACCTTTTCCCGCCCGCAGTAGAGAGCATGAAGTAAGTAGGGAGCTAAAGCTGGATATCTAACATTTATCGAGACTTCAGAACCGGCTTGACAGCCTTGCCAGCTATGAGGCCACTTTTTGTACACTACAAAACTAAACGCTGAACCTAATAATAATTGTATCTTATAAAAAATATAATATACGTAGAACGTGATCGCGTTAGATGCTGGTGCAAAATTAAGGCCTTTAATGGCTTATAAGTATAGGGGTGACTTTGTTATAAGTTAACCGGTTAGGTTGGCAGGCAGGGTACACGGGGAGGGTCAAGCTCGTATCTCCCAATTAACTATTTTGATGCGTTTTTTTTGCCAGAAAGCTGATGTGATTCTTAGCTGTAATGGGGGGAGGAGCGGGTCACTAGTTTTTTTTTAAATTTGTTCTTGTTTGAATTAATATACCACGTTTTTAGAACGGACAAGCTTGTGGTCCTGTCCAAGCATGTCCTTCGTCAGATCTTACATTGTTATTCTATTGGTATAACAAGAACTAAAACCCGACTACGGTCCGGTAAAAAATAGCCTATACTCTTGCGATGAAGATGAATTGATTGATACCTCGGTTGTCAAAATTGGACGATGTTTTTAGTTTGAAGACATAAATCGATTGATAGCTAGCTGGTCAAAATGGGGCCAATAGGGGTGACTCTATGGTGGAACAACAGCATATATTATTACCGACAAGGCAATCGTTTGGCCACCATCTCACCTGATGGAAAGCGATGATGTGGTTGAAGATGTAGTACGCTCGCTTAGTAGATACCTATTCACTCTTGAACACACCTGGGTTATAATTACCGGAAACACTGACGAGGGCAAAGCACACCAATCCTTTGCTGTTCTTATAATGAAGAAGTGAAACGCTTCGTTCTTGTCCGAGGTATTTCAATCATAAAAGGGTGGCGCTTTGCCGATCGTCTAGTCTTACGGTGATGGAAAGGTGATGGGGGAATCGGATTGTGCAGTTCCTGTGCACTCTCACCATAGTGCAATCTGTAGAATACCAACAGGCTTGCGACCTGACGTCAATGCGCCAGACTTTGAAGCTTACTCTTTACCAGAGTGTCTTCGCCAATTAGCCTCATTACACGTATCTCAATTGAATCCAAAGCCTCGAGCTGATACTTGGCAGAACCGTCCCAGAGGTGGCAGCAGTACCTATTCCATACAAGATAGGACCAGTGCTTGATAAAGATTCAAAAGCTGTCCCGGTGTGAAGTACCGCCTAACCTTAGACAAAATACTAAGTTTTTTTGCAGCTACCTTGGCTTTGGATTCAATGTAAGACCCAAAATTCAGGTTCGATGTGAGTTCAACGCCCAAAAGCTCCAGATAGTCGCCTTAAGGTACACTACGGAAAAACAGAGATCGGTTTAGAGGACTCTTTTTAGCAAAGAAAAACGCCTGCGTTTTAGTACGTCTACGGTCTACCATACATACATACATACATACATAAATAAACAAATACATAGACTGTTAAACTTATTACCCTTCCCTTGCTTCGCCGTAGTCGGGTAAAAATGCGTGGTAGGTACTCGAGAGGTTTGAAGTCTAGCTCATCAGAAAGTTAGCTTGAAATCAATTGCAAATTTTCTACCAAACAATCTGGAAATTTCCTTTAACAATAACAATATGGAAATCTCCTTAACATACGCGGTTACGTTGATGTGGCGAGTAATCGATGGTATTGACGCGTACTCATCAAGCCCGCAAGCGCTCCGCTGAGCACGCTCTCTCCTTTTCTCGGCAGCTATGGCCCATTTGCATGCATTTGAAACCGATTATGATTCATTTTATCAGATAACTTATTACACTCCAAGCTCATGCATGCTGCTGGCAGACGAACATTTATAAAATGTGTAAGTTTGATTAAATGGAAATGCACTTAGTTCTGCTTTTTAGGAGGTTACGGGTGTAGCTTTGCATTAGACATAATTTAAGTTGGTACAAACGTGGTCCAAACCTTGGGCACAGTACAGGACTATCCATACCAATATTTAAAAGTGAAACGTCTGTTTATTTGTTTGTTTGGGGAGCTTTAACGTGATAACGGCCGGACGGATTTTGATGAAATTTAGAATTGATGCTTATACTCTAAAATAAAACATAGGATACTTTTCATCCCGGAAAAATGGAAGTTTCCACGGGAAAACTGGAAAATGTTGATTACTCACTCTAAGGAACGCTGCATCACAGAATGGTCTGTGGTTGCCATGGAAACGAGATAACAAGTCTGTCAAATAACATCAATAGTGGTGAGTGGTGCTATACCTACTTTTGCATTGGGTTTTTAATATCCTAGAAGAAAATAGGTTGCTTTTTTTCGCGATAAACAGTAGTCCGCGCGTACGAGAGCGCGGGTGGGAAAGCTAGTAATAATATAAATGTATAAGTATACGTGGGTCACACTGAAAGTTTCCGGAATTGTCCAGTTACATAGACAATATTCAAAATTAATTACAACATTTGAAAATGGAACACTTTGACTGCAATTTGTTTCATCTGACTGTCAAAACATAAACAAACGAGAAACAATACATTCCTATTGGTTTTAAATTTAAGCTGAAAAAATATATTTTAATACATCAACAAAGCGAAGCACTTTTAAAAACTGACACCAGTGTTATATAATCATTACTCACCCTCTTGTATTTTTGGTTAAACATTGTTAAGTCTTTGTACTTATTTTCAAATTTCAGTTTTTGCGTATTTAATTCACCTGTTATATTTAAGCGTGCTGAAAAAGAGAATTTAACGGAGTTGGATGCTGTGTCAAATAGATGGATTGTCTCATTTGTGTTGTTTTAGGATAGTGTTGCCAGCATATAATTACTGATTTCCGATCACTGATTCGTTTAAGTCGTCATAAAATGTGTGTGCATAGATAAATGTTGTACAACTTTGTAGTGTATTCCGTGCGTGACGTCACCTGTCGTTCCCAATGGAAGACCAGCGCTGGTTGTTTTGCAACCAGCTTTATGCTGAGTTGGGGCCGGCTTGTGGCAAAAAAAACGTTATTATAGGTAGTACCTATTTTTAGTCTTTTATATAATTTTAATTCCCTGTTTGTTTATTGTTTTTTTTTTGTCATAATAAAGATATATCTATTCAATTTTTATTCATAGTTTTTTTTTTATTCATTCCTGATTTTTTTAGTGTGACCCTTGTATATTACATACTAGCTGTACCCGCGGCTTCACACACGGGGTTTTCTCTAGGTTAAAAGTACTCTTTGTGCTATTCCAGGACCTAAAATACCAATGTACCAACATTTGATCAAAATTTCTTCAAACGTCAAAATATTTTTATCGATTGCTCGGCTTCTACTCATTGGATTGAGATACCAAGTACATCAGTTTTTAAGTTGCACCCTAAGCTATCCAACAGTGAAAACTGCATCTATCACAATCGGTCCAGTAGTTTTTATGTGATGCACGAACAAAAAAACATACAGAAAGAGAGACAGTATAAAAAAATACTTGTTTAGTAGCTTATTTTAAGTACAGTAGACCATTTTTTTTTAATTCACTTCTTTTTTTATACTTTTTCGTACTTATTGCTTTATTATAAGTATAGATATTTATTACTTCAAAATTAACTTTATACCCCTATCCCACAGGAACCCTTTATTTTTTCGGGATAAAAATGTATCCTCAATTTTAACCCATCATATAAAAACTATGACTGTGTCAAGTTGCAGCAAAATCCGTCCAGTAATTTCAGCGTGATACTGTCCCGTCTCAAAAATCCACCCTGTATTGTATACTTAAAAGTCCAAACCAACGGCACTCGTATAATCAGTGGTATATAATTTGAACAACTTAGCTTGCGACCACCCTATACTGTGGAGAACAAAGTTATGTTGTTGATTTTTTTAGGATTTTGTTTGATTTTATTATTGTTAAATATCATTATACCTTGAATCATCAAGTGTACCTACCATGCTTAGTACCTACTATTAAGGTAGTCATGTCTTCATGATCATCAATCTCAGGCACTCAAATCCGCCCTTATCACGGCATATCACAGACAAAGCATTAAAATGATTATGTAATCCGCCCTTATCACGGCGTATCACAGACAAAGCATTAAAATGATTATGAAATATGACCTTATCACGGCATACCACAGACAAAGCATTAAAATGATTATGAAATATGACCTTATCACGGCATACCACAGACAAAGCATTAAAATGATTATGAAATATGACCTTATCACGGCATACCACAGACAAAGTATTAAAAATGATATGAAATCCGCCCTTATCACGGCATGCCACAGACAAAGCATAAAAATGATTATGAAATCCGCCCTTATCACGGCATGCCACAGACAAAGCATAAAAATGATTATGAAATCCGCCCTTATCACGGCATGCCACAGACAAAGCATAAAAATGATTATGAAATCCGCTCTTATCACGGCATGCCACAGACAAAGCATAAAAATGATTATGAAATCCGCCCTTATCACGGCATATCACAGAAAAAGCATTAAAATGATCATGAAAATAACCGGCTAGGAGTCTCGTTTTAGTGCAGAGTTAATTCTTCCTTCAGGAGTTTGCGCTACGAGACCGCGCAGAATCATCGGACACGCTTCAAAACTAGGTCGATATTTCGGCACTAAAAAGTGATTTCTAGCTGGTGATTTTTTGTAATAAATTATTGTATCAAACTCACGGAATCTTCAACTGAGCATTAAAACAAAAGAATAAAATGAGTCTATTTATTTGAATCTTTCAGTACAAGATATAAGAGCTAATAAACTATAGTTGTAATTAGTTAATAATCTGAAGGAACTTAGATATTTAGTTGATGCCGTGAAACTTATGAAGTAGTTTATTAAACTTTCGTAGGTAGGTATAATAATAACTATATTTTGGGTCCTGAAGTATTACTTATTATACTACTAGTTTTCCCGCCCGCGACTTCGTCCGCGCGGACTACTGTTTATCGCAAAAAAGCATCCTATTTTCTTCTAGGAATGCAAAATAATAATAAACCTTTTTTTTGACAGACTTGTTATTTCGTTTCCATGGCAACCACAGACCATTCTGTGATGGCAACCGTTCCTTACAGCGAGTAATCAACATTTTCCAGTTTTCCCGTGCAAACTTACAATTTTCCGACACATAAAAGTATCCTATGTTTTATTCCAGGGTATAAGCTTGTCACGAGGCGATCCTTGGGTTTGGGTTTGTTCCACTAGCCCAGGGACCAAACCTCAGTGGACACAAAAGTACAGGAACAATAGGAGCACACGGAGATGTTGATAAACGATCTTGCACTCGACTATTCTATTCAGTCTTCTCTCAATTTAATATATTTGGTAAGAGTGGCTCTAGTATTGTTATTATCACAGACTTTTCGTACTTCAACGATACTGATGAAAACAACCACGAACGAAAGTATATATTTAAAGGACTCCAGATGTAATAAACTTATTTTGGTATTTTATAACATATTATTTCGTAAAATTGCTGTTTTGCTGATCCAAATGACAATATGGGAATGACAAGTTATTTGAATTTAGAATTAATAATGACAAACTAACAAATGGAATCAAATGGATTATGAAAGAATTAAGAATTTATGAAAGAGGTTTCACATCGTCACAAGCTATCTCCATTCTAAATTTCATCAAAATCCGTTAAGCCGTTATCGCGTGAAAGCTCCCCAAACAAACAAACAGACAACGTGTCACTTTTATATTTTGGTATGGATTCATTATTTGATTACGCAGGTGAAGCTACGGGGTGCATCTAGCTCTATACCAATCTCTATAATTAAATTGTTTATAATATGGTTAAGAAAATACATGGGTACTATTCTTAGGACACGTAAACTTATATCGTAACTATCGTATCGTACGCAAAACCTACATTATAAAGAAAACAAGACAAAAGATCAAAAACTAATATCCAACTACGGTCGGGTAAAAAAATAGCCTATGCCATAGTCACTCTTGTGATGTAGACGAATCGATTGCCTCGCTTGTCAAAATCGGACCAAGTTTTTAGTTTGAACACATAACCATTCCTTCGCCTTGCCGTAGTTGGGTAAAAATAATAGCAAATGACACTCTATACATAAAGACGAATCGATTGAAACCTCGCTTGTCAAAATCGAACCAATAGGGGCGACTTTATGGTGGAACATCCACAAACATATTGTTACGAGCTGGGGTTCGGATAAAATTGATGTACGCTAATTACACCAAAAAATTAACACCTTTATTCGAAAAACCACAAAAAGAAATTAATCCAACAAATAACGCCCAAACACTCTTTAAGTTGACTATTCGAGTATAATTTCAGTGATAATTAATAAGAGTGTACTCTTATCAATTATCACTGAATACTCGCTTCGAATCACTTTGATCGTTTCGTTCCGAAAGCCAAGTCAATACTGTCCCAGGCAGTTGATGCGCGCTCTATTTATACCGCGACGAAAGTTTCCAGAAGGTACTAATATGTACTCGTATGTACTAGCGGTAGTCGGTAGGTATTTGAACTTTCAAGGTCGGCGGCGGCTTTGATGTCGCGCCACGCCTGTAGGTACCTAAGGCCGGCGGCGCCTTTGAAGTTGCCGCACCGCGCCCGTATGTACCTATGTACCGCGCGCTCTGTAAACTTATTTATGCACCTACTCTCCACTGGTGTGTTCCAGAATTTTCCTTTAAAGGTAGGTATTGCGTCATCCGATCGCGGCTCGTCGAACCTTTCAGTACCTACTGTTTCTCTAAGAATCGACCGGCGTAACAATATATACATACATAGACTGTTAAACTCATTACCCTTCCTTTGCTTCGCCGTAGTCGGGTAATGAGAAAGAAACCTTTCCAGATAGACAACAATTTTCACCGAGTTTTCTAAGCTAGTGATAGTTTTTCTGTGAAATATAGAACTTGATTTAGCGGAAGCCACTTTATAAAGAATTTTATAGAAATTAAAATATGTTAGGGATAAAACTTATACATTGGAAAGTAGGTAGGTACTCACTGAGATACCATAGACCTCTGAGATATCTCATGATTAGTAGAGATCTTATAGTTTGCACATACATCTGATGACGCCACATGACACCAACAGCAGGTAAAAATCTAATTATTATATTTGACCTGTTTACCGTACCATAACTTTATATTAACAGTAAAAATAGTAATACCCGTAGGTATGTTAATTCTAATTTTGCACTTTTATTATGTGCTAGCCGTACCCGCAGCTTCGCACGCGTGGTCATTGCGCTATTCCAGGACCTAAATTACCTATATACCAACATTACGATTGACGACCGGTTGGTCTCGTGGCTAGTGATCCTAGGTACGTAATCAAACGGTCGCGGGTTCGAATCCTGCAAGGTGCATTCATTTGTGTGATGAGCAGAAATGTTTGTTTCCGAGTCATGGATGTTATAATATTCGTATCTATGTATGTTTATCCGTTATCTAGTACCCATAGTACAGGGTATCCTAGTTTGGGGCTAGGTAATTGGTGTAGAATTGTCCCGAATATATTTATTTTTTACTATTTGATCGCAATTCCTTTTGCCGGCAAATAGTTTATTCGATTGCTCAGCATTTAATCATCGGATTGAGCCAAGTATCCGCCGGATGTGGCCGGAGCCGGATGATACCAAGTACCTCAGTTTTTAAGTCAAACCCTAAGCTGTCCAAAAGTGAAAGCTGCATCGCAATCGGTGCAGGAGTTTTTACGTGAAGCGCGAACAAATATACAAACACACGAACAGAAAGACACGATTATTAAAAAACAATTAAAAAAAAAAACTTGTTCAGTAGCTTATTTTAGGTACCCTAGACCTTTTATTTAATTATCTTCTTTGAACAGACTTTTTCGTTTTTATTGCTTTATAATATGAATAGATAGATTGATTAGGTAAATTACAAAAAATACTGTATTTCTGTCTGGGGCTGTATTTTATTTATATGAGTGATGTTATTATTGTAGATTTTGTTCCGGTCGCGGTGTGTAGCCTGCCCATAGTGGACATACAGACTCTCATAGATTCCCATAATAGGAAGTGTGTGTTCAAGACTGATTACAATACCGTGATCGTTATTTGTTATTCAAATCATCAAGCCATTGCTGGTGCCGGTGTTAACTGAATGAACATGTAAATGTGAATGCATTGGAATTGATCATCGCATTGTGTTAATTTTCTTAATCCTGTTTTTGCACCGGCAACATTTCATGGGTCGTTAATTTGTGTGCTGTTCGCATGCGGTCGCCGGTCGACTGTTTGGTTATGCACTAGTTCACACGGTTTATTATGTATCAGCTCTGCATATTAAAGTGGATTTCTATAGACGCTTTTAACACGCGAATATATTAGATATTACGTAGGTTTCACTGGCTCTTTTATTAAAAAAAACATAATACTCCTTTTTTGGACAGTCTTGTAAATATAGGAAAAATGATGACTATATCTAAAATAAGCCTATAAAACAGTACCGTGACATATCTACTGTCTGACTGACTGACAGACAGTGCACAGCCTAAACCGGTAGACCAAGGGATTTAAAATTAGGAGGAATATTCCTTAAGTTTCCAGAGACAATAAAAACAAGGAAGTAACTATAAACTGGAAAACTTGAATACCAACTCCAAATAAATATCACACAATCAAAAAATTTGATGGACATATTCCTTGAGTATCTAGAGGTGGACTAAGGTTTTTTTTTTAATTTAATTATGGGATGATTCTAAGGGGATGAACGGTGGTGGTTAATATGCACACGGGTAAAGCCGCGGGGTGCAGCTAGTGTAATATAATAACCACACATGGCTTGTGGTCGTAGGTTATCATCTACACACAGGAAAATACTGTTGCGTATTTTGTAAATTCCCTGTGCTGGTTCTCACATCAGCCAAGGGGTGAGAAGGGGTGGCCCTATTATTATGCCTGGGACTACACGACAAAACGATGACCGTTTTTTTTTAATCAACGCTGTCCCACTACTGCGCAAAGTCCTTCTCCTACCAAGCATCCCTATCCATGCTGCGTCAGATCAATCCCACAGAAAGGAATCCAAGTCATCTTGCCATCGTTTTCTTGGTCTACCCATTCGATCTATAACAGTCTTCGGGTGTAAACTGGGTGACAACTTGGGCCCACCTGTCCAAATTCAAATGTATTTTTTTATTGAACGCCATAATGTAAAAATAAGATGGTTATAAACTATGTTAAACATAGATGATTATGGACCCTGTCGGGCACAGCAACTAGAAGAGAGCAGGAGATAATCTCTTTGTCAGATATTCAGCTGCCAAGCAGTAGTGTGTAAACATTTCAGTGTTCTGGTTTGAAGGGAAATGTTTCCAGCTAAATTTCTGGGCAATGAGACTTACCAGTCAATGTCTGAGGGTGACGAGCTCAGTGCAGTGAAGAGGAAGATTATGCAACCAAAGTTATGGGTGATGGCACTGCAGCTGTTATGGGCAGGCGTGACGCTTATCATCAGGCAAGCGACGTGCTCATCTCGTCATTCAGAGTAATAAAAAAACAGAAGATAAATGCCTACATTAGTTAGGTAACATTTTAATATTGTTTGTTATCTTTGAAGAAATCGTGCAAAGCAATGAGACTGATCAGAGCCAGCTCTGTCAGTTCTCTTTACTCCTAGCATGCTACGCTCCATTGATCGTTGAAGAACCTTGAGTTTGTACTTCTGATACTCGGTCAGTGACCAAGTCTGAACACCGTAGGTTAGGATATAGGCAGGATACATATTATATCGATGAGTTTGCGATTTAGAGACAGTGGAAGGTTGCCCTACAGGAGCGCCTTCATGGACTCTTACAGGCATTGTCGATGCGACAATCGATCTCGATCGTCTCGGTCGTATAAGTAGTAAATTTTATGATCAGAGCCAGCTTGAATAAAGTAACAATATATAAAAGTGAAACGTTGTCTGTTTGTTTGTTTGTTTGGGGAGCTTATACGTGGTAACGGCTGAACGGATTTTTATGAAATTTCGAATAGAGATAGCTTATTTTCTAGAATAAAACATAGCATACTTTTTACCCTGGAAAATTGTAAGTTTCCACGGGAAAACTGGAAAATGTTGATTACTCGCTGTAAGGAACGGTTGCCATGGAAACGAAATAACAAGACTGTCAAATAACTTCAAGAGCATTATTGCTATACCTACTTTTTCATTTAATATCCTTGAAGAACATAGGATGATTTTTTCGCGATAAACAGTAGTCCGCGCGGACGAAGTCGCGGGCGGGAAAACTAGTATTTTATAATCCTAGGCAAGTTATCTGACATTAACCTTGTTTGATTGATGATTATTCTTCGTTGTTTTCTCTGTTATCTTTGTCTCAGATTTACTATTTATTTATTACTTACTACAGAATAAATATTAGTACTACAAACTTTAGATAACAGCATGAGAAATAGATTAATGGTCTAGTAGTACCCTATATCAGTTACTATGGTTTAATGAGAAATATTTTTTACTTATCATTAGGTCGGAACTTTTATACAGAATAATCCAACCCAGTTTAAAAATTAAACGCAATACCGTTATACATTTTAATACGTACTAATAGTACTAGTGTCAAGTGCTTAACCAATACTAAACGCAGCATAAATCACACATCCATGTTTACTTATGTGCGTATTTTACACACACAGGCACACATTGTAATTCAATGTACATTAGCGGAAAAATATGCTTGCCTACCTTAGCACATACATACAAGTTTTTTATCTATACTTATAATAAAACTGTAACAGGTCCAATTCTGTATTGAAGATATTTAGTAATTTTTTTTGGGGGGCTGTACTATATTTGATACTGAAGCCAAAACTGTATTTTTTTTCATTTTTGTTTGTCTGTCTGTCTGTATGTCTGTCTGTCTGTATCTTGGCTAGGCATCACGCCGAAACTACTGAATGAATTCAAATGAAACTTGGCATAATTTGAGTTCATACTACGAGGTAGGACGTAGGATACTTTTCATCCCGAAAAGTTAAAGGGTTCCCGCAGGAAAGGGGTTGTTTTTTTTTATAAGAACACGTATCACGCTTAAACTAATGGACGTATTTTGATTCAACTTGGCACAGTTATAGTTTATATGATGATTGAAAATTAAGGATACTTTTTATCCCGAAAATATAATGAGTTCCTGTGGGATAAGGGTCCAAATTCTGTAAAGTAAAGAAATGTAGTAAAACATTTGTGAGTCTGTTTTATGTTAGGTACTGAAGCCAAAACTGTTTTATTTTTCTTTTTTTCTGTCGGTCTGTCTGTCCGTCCGTCTGTATCTTGGCATAGCATCACGCCGAAACTATTCAATGAATTCAAATAATTAAACTTGGTATGATTTGATTTCATACTTCGAGGTAGAAAGGACATTGGATACTTTCATCCCGAAAAATTTAAGGGTCCCCGCAGGATAGGGGTGGAAAGAACACGTATCACGCTGAAACTAATCGATGGATTTTGATGCAAGTTGGTACAGTCATAGATTATATGATAGGTGAAAATTAAAGATACTTTTGATCCCGAAAATATAAAGGGTTCCTGCTGGATAGGGGTCCAAATTCTGTACATAGAAGACATTTGTTTTTTATGTTTCTATATTGCATATCGCAGTATTCTATATTGAAACTAAACCTGTTATTATTATTTTTCATTTTTGTCTCTCTGTCTGTCTGTATCTTGGCCGCGCATCACGCCGCTGAAAATGAAACTTGATATGATTTGAGTTGATACTACGAGGTAGGACATAGAAAAAACCATAGGAAATAGTAAAAATTAAAGTGGTTCCGCAGGATAGGGGTAGAAAGTTATTTGAAAGAACACGTATCACGCTGTAACTACTGGACGGATTTTGATGCAACTTGGCACAGTCATCTATCTATACTTATAATAAAGCAATAGGTACGAAAAAGACTGTACAAAGTAGTCAAATTAAAAGAATGGTCTAGGGTACCCTAAAATAAGCTACAGATCTTTTTTTTTATTTTAATTCGCGTCTTTCTGTCTGTTTGTCTGTATTTTTGTGCATCACATAAAAACTACTGGACCGATTGCTATGTGGTCTTCAATGTAGCATAGCTTAGGGTTTGACTTAAAAACTGGTTTAATTGGTATTTGGCGATTAGAAGCCGAGCAATTGATAAAAATATGTTTGACGTCTGAAGAAATTATTGGTATTTTAGGTGCTGGAATAGCACATTATGGTACTTTTAATCTAGAGAAATGATCACGCGTGCGAAGCAGCGGGTACAGCTAGTTTACTAAATATTCATGACTGTTTGGCGGAACACGGTTTTCAAAGAGCTTAAAGTTGAGATTGACCTTAGTTTCATTTATGCCCAAGAAATCAAGCATTTTTAAAATGGCTATAATTTGGGTATACTTTCCAAGGTAGGTATAGAATTGGTAATAATACTTATATCTACCAGGAATCTCATAACATATACACAGATATCAAGACATTAACAACAGAGACTTGTAACATGTTACACAAGTAGGTACCAGTGTTGCCAATTGAACCATCATCTTTGTAGCTAATTCTTTTGCAAAAAATTGCCAGATCACCACATTATTTTACCCTAAAAAGTAGCTAGAAGTAGCCAAAGCTTAAAAATATACTAGTGCCCGGTGCATTGCCCGAACATCTGAGTCGGCATTACTCGCGTGACGCGTTCACCCAATTATAGGCTTTTTAGCCTCAGTGCACATTTGGTTACCGCGTCAACCGGGTGCCTCGAACATCAACATTAAACATAGGATTTTAATAATAAATTAACATTTCATAGATCAATCTTTTATCTCAACAATCACCGCAATCTCGCCCCGCACCCGACATAAATAGTTTGTTATACTAGTTCACACCTCGCCCGACGGAACACGATATTTCGAAATTTCAGGGCACGCGAGGTCCTTTCGAAGGATCAAAATTATGTCAGGTGCCGGGCGAGATTGCCGAGGGACCTTTTCTTGGGCTTGTTCCGAATCGCGCGCCCCTAGCCTCTATATTTATGGTCTTGTATCAAGAGTCAAAGTAGACTCTTTGTAAAATGCCGGCTCCACCCACACCATCACACACGTCGAACTGGATCCCACAGATTAAAAAGTAAACTCAAAATCATACAAGCACCCATAAACACATAAATTAAGTTTTTTTTACTATATAACGTGTGTGTATTAGAAAAAAGACAAAATGACGAAAACTTGCTAGAAAAAGTAGCTAAATGTTTTAGCTACAATTTTTTAGCAGTTGTAGCTGACGAGGGTCCAATATTATAGCTAGATCTAGCTATAACATAGCTAAGTTGACAACACTGGTAGGTACCTTACAAGTACACCTATGTAAATGTTACTATAATGTACTTATCAGAGCACCCTGGGTTGTAAGGGTAACCCTGAAATGGTGGATTGTAATATTTGTATACTCTTTGTATGGATTTTCCGATTATAACTTTTAAACTTTCGCGATTCGTTCAATATAGTTATATATTTAAACGGGACTTAATCGGGCTGGAAACTTAATTTTTATCTACCTCGACGTTTCGATCAAGTTGCATTGATCGTGGTCACGAGAAGACAAGTAAAGCAAGAAGTAGCGGGTGTCAGCGTCGAGAAGGGAGAGCATTGTCTCCAACTACCCGCATTTGGTTTTGTAAAAATCCAGAATTGTCACGACACACAACACTAACGACATCTGCAGATTTCTTCTGACATAAACCGCGACGCGAACACTTGCTTAACACGGGATTCCAGCAGTGCTATTACGCAATATTGATCATATCGGTTTCAATCCGTCAAATTCATTAATGCGTTGCTATAGAGTCGAAATTGCTATGAAGAAAGTGGTAATCTGATTGAAACCAAGTTCTGTGGTCGGGGCCTATGACGTAGCCAACTGGAAACCATCCTCCCGGTTGAATATGGATGGTTTTCCAATTGTTTCATGTAGTTGTGGGTAGTGAGTTGTATTCTGTAGCTATAGTAATTATTTAGTCTATATCCATAAAAAACAATTGCCGTCTCGCAAAAAATCGCAAATGGTTCGAATCATTTTTTAATGATTATTTTTTTGTCAAGTTGTACGAAAAGATTTAAAAAAAAACAAGAAACTTTGATTGAACTTTTATTGAAATGCGTTAGAAAAAAAAACAGTAGTTAGCAAAATGAAAGCAAAATTATTATATAGGGCTACCATCATGAGTGGTCAACCCCATTCCCCACTAATATATAATAATTAAACGTTGTCTGTTTGTGTGTTTGTTCGCTGGTTTGTTTGTTTGGGGCGCTTTTTAGCGACAACGGCTGGACCAAATGTAATGAAATTTTGTGTGTGGATGCTGTATACCATAGAGACCAACACATACCATAGAATACTTTTTAACTCGGAAAATAATACACGCTGGGAAAGCTGCAGGGCGCAGCAAGTATATAATAAAAGTACACGTTAGCACAATACCACTAGATTTTTTCCTCGATCGTACCTCCATTGTTATATTTTTTGCGTTTATCGATTGGGTAGATAATATCCTTTTATCTATTTTATCTTCGATACGTGTTTATTATCTTTGTGATCGATTGCTGACATGGTTTTCTAAAACTTGTATCTACGTATATTTCAGTGTAATATTTTTAGTACGGTGCGTCTTGTAGACTACACACGAGTTCTCTCCACTTTCTTAGTCGACAATGCTGCAATATTGTATAAGAAACTGTTGCTGTATTTGTTTGACCTTTCATTAATAAACTAGTTGTGCCCGCGGCTTCGCACGCGTGGTCATTTTTATAAGTAGTTAACCTAAAATACCAATACACCAACATTTGATCAACATTCCTTCAGCCGTCAAAAAGATTGTTATCGATTGCTCGGCTTCTGCTTTTTGGATTGAGATACCAAGTACACCAGTTTTCAAGTGAAACCCTAAGCTATCTAACAGTGAAAACCACATTGCAATCGGTTCAGTAGATTTTACGTGATGCGCGAACAAACGTACAGACAAACAGACACGATTTAATAAACATTTATATTCTTGGTCAGTAGCTTATTTTAAGTACCTAGACATTTTATTTTAAATATCTTATTTGTACAGACTTTTTGTACTTATTGCTTTATTATAAGTGTATGCAGATAGATAGGTAACATAGAGAAAAAATAAAGATACTTTAATTATTATAATTATACCAAATAAAAAATTACTGATGTATACTAAGCGAACTACACTAACTATACTTTTGAAAAGAAAATCAAATCTTCATTTGCAGTTTCAGAGTTGATTCTTGCTCAGGAAAAAGAAACAACTTTCCGACTCTACCGGTGCTTCGGAAATACGCCCGTTAGAAAATACAGCACCAAGAAACTACGATGGCATAGTTTTTTTCATGTATTTTTTTATGTACTTGGATTACGTAACAAATTATTATAATTATAATACACTTAACACGCTAGTTATAAATGTAGAAGACTATCTTAATTTTTTTTTTTTTTCTTAAAATGAGCCAAAACTTGATGTGTATAGGTAGCCATCAAAGTGTTCCAATACTTCCAATACTCGCCTTTTTGCTCCATCATCAAAACAGCTCAATAACTCCACTTTATTGTATTGTCATCAAATTTGCAAATTGCATTGTTTGCAAAGTTTCAAATCGATAGTAATCGGCGATAATTGAAGTGAGTTATATAAGACTAGCTGATGCCCGCGGCTTCACACGAGTGTTCGTTTCTGTAGGTTAAAAGTACTCTCTGTCCTATTCCAGGACCTAAAATACCAATATATCAACATTTGATTGAAATTCCTTGATCGATTGTTCGGCTTCTTCTCATCGGATTGAGATATAAAGTACCCCAGCTTTTTTAAGCTATCCTACAGTGAAAACCGCATCGCAATCGGTCCAATAGTACGTGATGCACGAACAAACATACAGAACAGACAAACAGACAGACACAATTTCTTAAAATATTTAATTCTTGTTCAATAGCTTATTTTATGTACCCTAGACCATTTCTTTCTTAAATATCTTCTTTGTACAGACTTTTTCATTCCTATTGCTTTATTATAAGTATAGATAGAAGATAGATTGGTTACAAAGTTACAAGTCATGCTACTAAGTGCTTGTCATACACGCGTGCTAATAATTAATCATCAATAAATAATACTTTAAAAAAACTAAAAAAACACGCTTTATATAGAAAACCAAACTAAAAAAATAGAAAATAAATTTTAATAGTGTAAATAAGAAAAAAATGTTTTATTTCAAAAAAAGCGTGGGGTGCTTCTCATATCTGTCAATGAAATATTTATAACTATTGACCCATGCAAATCGATAAAATGTACAATAAATTGTTATACATTTTTACAAATCACGATGACATACCTGCGACACTGACAGAGACACAATATTTATTGAGACTTTAGCATCAAGCTGAGCTAAGTAAATTAAACTTATAAATCATATCGATAATATATTTAGAAAACATTTGTAGTTGTTTGTTGTATACAAATAAAAAATGATTTTGATGTGTAATATCTTTCCGCTCGCTTTTCTGCAACCTATAGGAGTGATTTCGTGAAAAGCGTAACAAATGTGTAACCGGAAGTCAAAGAAGCGCACGCTATTTGATTTGACCAATGAGCGCGCGCGGTTCTATCAAGCTAGAAACCATGACATAAAATGTTTATAGTGCAAAATGTATACACTTCCGTCGACAATAGAACTCCGGTAGGTACTTCAGATTAGCAGCCGAACGTTTTCAAGCTGAGCTATGCCGACATACGGCGAAATTTTTGACGAAAAGTAGTCAGATGAAGTAGTAATTGCTGATACACAGTTGACCAATGAGCGCGCGCGTTACTAGAGTATTTAATGTTGCTTATCACCAAGGTGAGATGTAGATGTTACACGTAATATGCGACTACTGTATGCCTAGTACAAGTTTGCACAATAAGAAAACGGAAAAAAGTTTCGTGAGGTCGCTCATTTTTTTGTGAGCTCGCTAAACTAACAGTTTTGAGTGTAATCGGTAGGATAAGTTCATGTTTTCAAATGAAGTTCACACGATAAAAAATTTCGAAGAGCTCGTTTGTACGAACTTCACACTACATATTTCTATCTCTCTCCCCCACAAGCAAAAAAGAGACAAAATATAGTCCACCGTCTTTGTGTTTGACGTTGTGTTTTTCGTATGTCGTTTTTATCTGTGGTTTTATTGGGAATAAATGATTATCGATTTACGTTTAATTGATGTGATAAATGGAAAGAACGTAATTTTCTGTGTCTTTCGGTACCTTTGGTCTCTGGGTGCATTCCGAGACGCGCTAAAATCAATAAAATCGATATTATCGCGCTAAAACGCGTACCAAGTCACCGTGAGCACGACAACGATATCCCTTGTGACGTCACGGATTACGTCATTACATCCGCCATTTTGCGATTACACCGACCATGCCCAAACCGATATCACCGTGAGCGCTACTGTCAAAGTGACAGACTGACGGTTGTTTGCAAAGAAAACTTTGAATTCAGTTGTATGTGATTTTCGTACAGTTTTCCAAATATTACTACAGACAATTGACCAATTTTTAGAGAGACTACTTTGCCCACGAGTAATACTTTGTATTTTGAGGTTATGTTGTTGTGATCTTGTAATCACGCTCACGAGCGTACCGTATCAACTACAGCACTCAACTGTCATGAGCGCGATACCTGAATCGGAACGCAAATTGGCACTGTGATCGCTCACATCGATATTATCGTGAATCGGAAAGCACAAGAAAGCACAAGACCCTTTAATTTCGAACAGTAATAACGAAGTTACGGACCAAAGTAATTCAACAAAACCTAGTTATTTTATATTGATTTTATGCCTCAACTACGACATTTAGGCTCGATGTAATACTTGATTTTTGATAATTACTAGTTGGGAATCCTGGACGAAGTGTTTGTTTTATCAATTGAGTCATATTTGGCGAAATAGAAATCGTTGTAACGTCATCACGACATTGAAACTATTCATGTAAATTTTTTGAAAATATTGTTGTAGGTACATAAGTGCTACAAAAATACAAAATTCAAGTTCAAATAAGATAAAATATCTATAGGTATGGGTACTTAGGTACCTAACTATTAACTTACCTTGGTCTCTAGAGTGATTCTTTGAGAGTTCCTGAGATTTGTATTTTCCCGCAGAGTATTACAAATATAGACAAAACCTTTTTTAGTGAGCCCGTGAGCCAATATCGTTGCACAAAGTTAGTGTAAGAGATGCGGCTGTTTGTAATTAATCTCCGACTACGTCAAGCTCATGTCGCTCTCCTTCACGACGGTCAGCGCCTACAGCATCGGAGGCTATCCTCCAGGCAAGATACCGTCTCGTTATCATCAATACCAATATATAAAAGTGAAAAGTTGTCTGTTTGTTTGTTTGTTTGGGGAGCTTTCATGATAACCGCTGGACGGATTTGGATGAAATTTGGAATGGAGATAGCTTATACCCTAGAATAAAACATAGGATACCTACTCGATTTTTATCCCCGAAAATTCCAAGAATTCCGTGGAAGTTTCCACGGGAAAACTAGAACCTGTTGAATACTGTTTTTTTTATTTCTGATGTACATTCTTTCCCCTCATCAAATTTTCACTCTCTAAAACACACACACACACACACACACATACACACACACGCGCACACACACACACACACACACACACACACACACACACACACACACAGGCACACGCACACACACTAACGTACATGCGTATTTTAGTGTTAATAATATTAATATTTTGTTTTGAATATTTTTGTACTTTTTGGCTTAGACATAAATGTATTTTTCTGCTTTTTCTTTTGGGAGAAGCCACTGGCTCCTAAAACACAGTTTTAACTAGTTTTGGAGCCTATGGATTCAATTTTTATTCTATGTCACATATTTATGTCAATAAATTATTATTATTATTATTACTCGCTGTAAGTAACGGTTGCCATGGAAACGAAATAACAAGTCCATCAAAAATCATCCGGAGCGTTGGTGCAACAGATTAAGTCAACAAGCCACGGAAGCCATAACCAAGAAGTGTAAGTCTACTTTTGCATTGGTTTTTCATATCATAGAAGAACGTAAGTAGGTAGGATGCTTTTTTCGCGATAAACTGTAGTCCGCGTGGACGAAGTCGCGGGCGGGTAAGCTAGTAATAAAATAAAAAACGCAAGATCTCATGAAGTTCTCACGAAAATTTATCTAACGAGTAACAATACTTTGAAAATGATCGAATTCGTCAAAGTTTACTACCGCTAACTTGTCAATGTGGCAACTCGTACTGATAAAATGCAAAGAATACTCGAAAACTTTATTTCGAATTTGAATACTACCATTTGCTAAAACCCGTCCTTCCGATTTTAGTTCCTACAAGTTTCCGATAGAGGCGCTGCCAGTAAATGTATGGAACTAAACGAAACTACATTTCGTTTACAAAAACTTAAAAACTTGTACTAGGGGTACTGATTGTAAGGCTCTATTATTTATTATTTATTCTGTTACTATTATTGGTACATTAATTTTATATCGGTACTATTATTTATTCTGTGTCTCGAGGTTTTTTTTTATATATTTTACTTTATGTCAAAAAATACTATAAAAATATAATAAAGACAATAGAGTATGTTTATAAAGAGGTAACAACGTACACCAAAAGATTAATTTATCTGGTAAAAGGTTATTATATCTGGGACGTGCTATCAGGCTCATTGGGGATGACACTCTGGTAAAGAGTAAGCTTCAAAGTCTGGCGCATCGACGTGAGGTAGCAAGCCTGGCGGTATTCTACAGATTGCACTATGGAGAGTGTGCACAAGAACTGCACAACCTGATTCCCCCATCACCTTTCCATTACCGTACGACTAGACGATCAGCAAAGCGCCACTCTTTCATGGTTGAAATACCTCGCACAAGAACGAAGCGTTACGCTTCTTCATTTATTATAAGAACTGCAAAGGAGTGGAATGCCCTGCCCTCGTCAGTGTTTCCGGTAAATTATAACCCCGGTGTGTTCAAGTCAAGAGTGAATAGGTATCTACTAGGCAAGCGTGCTACACCTTCGACCACATCATCGCTTTCAATCAGGTGAGATCGTGGTCAAACGATTGCCTAGTCCGTAATAAAAAAAAAACTAATACCTATTATGTGTTTATTTTGTATGGTCTATTTTTGGTGCTAATGCTATGAAGGTGTTACCTATATTATGCGAAGAGTATCGAAATATAGTCGGTCTAAAGAATGTCACTACTCAAAAAGTCGATAAAAAATTGTTTAGCTTTAAAAGCAAAGCGAAGTATGACTTCATCAATCTGACTGCACCACGGAACACCTGCATGTACCTTGGCCTGGAGAATCGTCGTTCCACGCTCATTCAAAATTAACATTTTAAACGCATTCGGCGTCCTGTAGGTGCACCGCACGCCATCGGACCATCTCAGGAGCTACAAAGTAAGGTCTATTTTTACCCGAGACGTCAGGTAGACTGTCTAGTCGCTGCACGAGTTCAATGACCACGCTATGCACAGTTTTTTTTACAAGTCAATGCCTCTCGGACTATCTTCAATCGGCTTTGGTTAAATTTCAATTACCAATGCTTTTGAAAAGCGCGTCGATGTCTTTTATTAGCATTTTTGAGATCACCAGCAGCTTTCTGTGTCACCGCGTGTGATTCATTCTCGAGTCATTGGAACTGTGGTTTGTTATATTTGCCTAATTATTAAATCTATTTTCGGAACTACATATATGAAAGTGAAAAGAAATGATGTCAGTTCAATGTATTGTGATTCTTAAATTTAATGCGTGCGAAGTTACGAGACGCGTTGATGTCTTTAGTACAGAGGACACTTATTTATTTTCCTCTACATTTAACTTTCTATAATTAATGTATGTCTTTTTCTATAATATACCAGCAATGACGATAATCTTCAACGAAAAATTGCTTGATTGCTAGTTTGCCTTGCGGAACAGTGCCTTTGTGTTTTCTAAACCAATAAGAGTTTTTGCGGTTATTCGCCGATAAGTCGAGTTTTTTTGATAAGAACGACATGACTATGTCTGTTATCGTTTGTCTACTAAATACTTAATTATTTATAAATGTGCCACAAACTATAGCTACCGTTTAAGGTTACGAGTTGGAAGTACTAAATGTGAACAAAGTGCGGACGACGATTTTCGGTCATCCGCTTAAACATTACGTATTAAGGCTTCATAGAATAATAGTAACAAAGTGTATGTTTCTCGCTCATTCACGTGGTGGCGTCTCTGTCTTTTGAGGCTACGTCACCGCAGAAACCAGCCAGCCAATAGACCGGTATAATGCCAACCTTCAGTTTTTATTTTATTTATAACTCGCTCTGGCTTGGCAGTTATGCTGTGTTTGAACGAAAATCCCGCAAGATGGAGAATGAAAGTTACTGCATACTTAACTTGATCAAAAAATGCCTTGACAAAAATAAATGAATATGTAAGTATACATTTATAATCGAACACACAAACACAAATATTAAAGGTAGTAACTAATTGTTATAAACTTATACACACACACACACACTTACATAATTAAACAATTGTTGGCAGTTTTCGTAAACACACCCTCTCGTTTTAAAATGTCACTACTTTCTATGATAGTCATTTGTAGCAGAATATCTACTTATCTCCTTCATGGCATCGTAGATAAAACTGTATTTAGAGATAAGCACAGTTTGAAGATATAAAATGAAAACATTTACGCTGTCAAGATAACCTACTTTGAATGTGGGAAAGAAAGAAAGCATGGTACTATTAAACACTAAACATGTGTGATAACTGATAAAATATGTGGGAAAGAAAGAAAGCATGGTACTATTAAACACTAAACATGTGTGATAACTGTACCACAAGGACACAAAATAAAATATAAGATCTGTGTTAGGTACTGAAAACAATCCACATCTCAAGGTGTTAAAAACTATTCTGTTCACTGTTAAAAATTGTCTTTATGTGATTATGGAGTTGTTATAAAATGTATTGTTATTAAAAATACTAGTAAAATGTCATTCCAGTAAGCTGGATCAAGTCAACTTGAACATGTTACTATCCAAGTGTGAACATACCATTATACGGTTAATGAACGGACAGCGATGGCGGGCGCAGCGCCGCACGAACACCACGCGCAGTCGGCCCCGAGACGCAGGCGGCGCGCGCGCACCCGCACGCTCACAGTGAAGGTACGCATGACATGACAAAACCAGTCATGAACGAGTACGCAGAATATGACTGGAAGCTGCAACAGATGCAAAACGAGCGGCTGTGTGAAGTATCCAGGAAACGGCTTACTGACTGCGACAGGCAGCGAGCCCTCGACGGCCTCAAGGAAACCGTGGATTCCAGTCTCAACCTAGCCCTGCGCGATAAAAGTCGATGTCAAGACGACAATTTCCTGCGACGGTTCCTGTACGCACGCAAGCATGACGTGCAACAGAGTTTCGAGCTGCTGATCCACTACCACCAGCACCGGCGCGAGCACCCCAACCTGTGGGCGGCGGCGGACGGCGGCGTGCTCCGCGCGCTGGCGGACGGGCTGCCCGGCGTGCTGGCGCAGCGCGACCGCCGCGGGCGCTGCGTGCTGCTAATGTTTGCTTCCAACTGGATCCCACACGCCTGCCCACTGCTCTCCGTCTATCGAGCTCTGCTGCTCACCCTGGAACGCACCCTTGATGACGTCCAAAATCAAGCGAACGGCTACGTGATCATCGTCGACTGGACCGAGTTTACGTTCAAACAGTCGTGCAGCTTACAAGCGAAGGTGCTCAAGATGATGATCGATTGCTTGCAGGATTGCATGCCGGTCAGGTTTAAGAGCATACATTTCATCGGCCAGCCGTGGTACGTGGAGACCGCCCTGGCAGTCGTTAAGCCGTATCTAAAGGCGAAGACGCGGGAACGCATTGTGCTGCATGGCAACAACTTGTCGACCTTGCACGACTCTCTTCCCCTCGACATTCTCCCGGCGGAGTTGGGAGGAGAGGGCCCGTCTTACAACTCGGAACGTTGGCTGCAGGAGTTTTGTAAAGGGCAGAACATAAAGCCCGCGCTCCCCGCGTCACCGCGGCCGCCCGTGACAGCTGCGCCCGTAGATAACGACCTCCCTTCCGCGAAACTGGACAAAGCGTACAAACAAAAGGACAGTGTTAACTTCTCGTTTCACGGTAGCGAAAAAAGTGCAAAATCGGAGTTGCTGCGTGATAAAGACTGACCTTATCGGGTGCGCCAATCGAAACGTGGTCTTGTGGGCAGCGCCTCGGCGAGCAGCCACCTGAATATCGACACATATCGTGTGCTTCGATATGCATTTTGTGATATCGAGTGTATTCTTAATTTATCTAGATCTAGAGACTGCTTGTACTCGTTAAATGCGTTATACGATTTAGTGTAGGAGTCGTTAGTGGCTGAAGTGCATTTATACGGCCTCAGATTAGAGTGGCTACTTTGTGAGTCAGGCGTTTTGTGGGCATTTAATTGATGATGAGTCAGAGTGTTGTATCGGAGGCATCCCGGGCGCAGAGGTGCGGGGCGGCGCAGGTAACGGTGCAGAGCTCTCGTTTCGACGCATCCGCCCGCTCCAATCGTGACCGCTGCGCTTGCGTCGGTTAGCTCACTACATCCATGTATCTCGCTACTTGCTTCATATAATACATTCACATATATTCACTACTAACCAGTACCTGTAGCAATATAATATCTCAGTATCTCGGATATCACGTTAGGTTCTAAGTTTTGTAGTTACGCTTTGTTCATTGAGGCTTACCGCGCATTTACTCGTTAGATCCATGTTTAGAAAATATGTGATACCGATGCGATGTATTTTAATAATAAGTGTCTATTGTTTCCTAGAAGAGCGCAATCGGTTTCTTAATGTTTTGAATGTGAATACATTAATAAAACAGTATTAAATTATTGTAATATGTATGTGTGTTTGCTTGGCCGCGCTTGTATGGTTTTGTATTGTCATAAATTGTACAATGACTCCCGACTTAATTGTAAAGGTACTATTTTAAGCTCTCTTCTTCATTGTATAGATTGCATAATGTGAAGAAACGTTTTCAATCTTTTGAGAATTTAAGACAATGATAATATACAATCGATGAAGTAAGAAAGAAGGTGATAAGTTAGCCTTAGGGCTTATTTTGACTATGATATTATATACTCTAAAGTTTTCACTATGACGCAAATAATGCTATTGAAATTAGTATTTTCCTACATAATAATAAATACTGTTTTGGCAGCTGGTACTACTCCGGCATTTTAATAAACATTATAGTAAAATGTTTATTTTACCTCATTGTTCGACTGTAACAACAAAGTGAATAAACATGGGACACTTTTCAGTAGCGTAATATTAATTACTACATCATACCCAATATTATAATAATTGTAAATATTAACAAAAAATTGACTGAACAGCAAAACTGACAATGAAATGATAAATAAATATTTTGACTATGAAAACGGATAATATTTTTTATTTTTGTTTTTGTTTTAAACTAGAAACTGGATCCAGTGGTACAAATTAACACATTATTATACGTGTTAATTTATTTATTAGGTGTGATATATGTCGAAGTATCATACTCTATTTTGAGAAGACTATTCTAATTTGGATCATGTGATCAAACAAAAGGCATTTTTATTCGATCAGATGATTGCACTACTTCAATTTATATATCTATCTTCCGAGATACGAACTTATCTACAAATAAAAATTTGAGGAAGATAAATGAAAGCTTGAAGCCTGCAGTCTCGACATACAATGTGGTTTAAATTGCACTCACAGTGCTGAGACTGCAAACACTGCTAACGATCGGTTTATATTGTTGGTCAGCATATGCACGCTAACAAATTAAACCGACTATTGCATGCTTAAGTCATTTGAGTCAGCTGTTCTTGAATCTACCTACTGTTGTTTTGTTTTGTTTTTAGTTTTCTCATTTCTCTCTTAGTTCTGTTGAATTCGTTTGCTTCTGCTAAAAGAATATAATCATTATTATATTTACTGGCAGTCTGGCGGGAGTTCCAACAACATAAATCAACACAGAATGACATATGTCAATTGAATTTGACGTTACCGCATACGCTGCTCTACCTCTTTTTTGTGAGCGTTGTGTGCACACCAAAATGACGTCACTCCTGACGTCATGTGTCCGACGTGGAGAATAAATGCGCATTTTAATCCGACTTTGTGCGTGCTGACAGTACACATAGCGCACATTTGTGCAATTTAAACCACAGCAATAGAAAGCGATTGCTTTACAACCGAAATCGGTTGCAAAGTCATATTGGTTGGTCACTGGTTGGTTTACAGTAAATGTCAAAGCTTAACAATTGTCGTCGGTACGGTATCTGTATGGAGAGACTAGCAAAATATATCGGATCGTTAGGACTTTGCGACCGAGTTCGGTTGTAAAGCAATCGTTGTACAAGACTGCAAGCCCAGGACTTGTACGACGAAGACCTATAATTTAGCCTTGTGGTTCTGCCTTTATATGGGGCCGCTCCTTCTCATCTCGCGGGTGCTGTGAGAACCAACTAAAGGAGCTCAGGAAATGGACAACAGAATTTTCCTTTAGGGTAGGCCGCCTGCAAAAGTCCACCTGTGGTAATACCACACCTTTGTCAGATATGTAACTGCCAAGCAGTGTTGTGCTAACAATACAGTGTTAAACTGACCTTCAAACTTAGTACAACACTTTCGAAATTAATAGTTTTTATTAAATTATTTGTCTCCTTTCTAAAATCGAAACTTGGCTCCTACTCATCGGATTGAGATACCAAGTACACCAGTCTTTAAGTCAAAACTTAAGCCAAAGAGATCTTTCAGTGGAAATCGCATCGCAATCGGTCCAGTACTTGTAACGTGATGCGCGAACAGTAAGTTTTTTAAAGCCAGTGTAGCTTGAAAAGCAAGTTTCTAATAAAGTAGAAATCTATGGTGATGTTAAGTGTAAGAATTGCATAAACTAATTAATAAATGTTTGAAGTGCAACACCAATTTAAGCACTTACTAGATGCTTGTGTATCAAGTAGACTGAAGTACTAAGGTATTATATCGTGAGTAATTATGACTAACCCATTTGTAAATAAATGTTTGTTGTAGGAAGACCACAGGGAAGAACCTTCGCATCTTTAGTTATTATCTAGTAGCCAATGAATAGCTTAGATATATTTTTAATTAAATTATCACCTAATTATTGTAATAATGTAGAAATATTAATATACCTACGCTTTGGGTCTTTTGTTGTATAATCTGAGGCTTCGAGTATTTTGCCCATAGAGTAGCAACATGCTGGTATTTTGCGATCCAGACAAATGTCAATATGTAGTTGTATTTATGCTTGAAGTGTATACGAGATATTTACTTCCATTTTAATAGCTTTTATTTAACATTACTTGTATGTATGTATCTATGTATTTTGTCCTGGAATCTTGCATTTCAAATTTCGAGCACTTCCCGTTTAGCTATCCGGCTGAAGCTTTCAGGGTAGCTCACAAACCGATGGCAAAGCTATAAAAAAAGAAGAAAAGAAAGAAAAGGAATTTAAAAGTAAAAAAATTAAGAAAAAATAGTGACATTCATTAAAAAAAACTCGTAATTTTTTTATTTCTTCAAATGTAATTTTTGATATTATACAAATACTAATAAGTACTACTAATTACTGACTTCTAATGCAGTACCGTAACGAGAAGTAAATATTATTTTTTTGCAAACCTGAAGTGAATATGTAATTTGTATAATAATATGCATCATCGATTATAGACTTTATCAATCCTACCTTACCTTATCTCATATTCAGAATCAGTAAGCGTTAATGATATATTAGTAGAGACTGTGATAGAGATTTGTGATTGTTATCTCTATAATCTTACAAATATGTCTATTGTCACTATAAACTTTGTCATCTATTCCAACCACCTATACTTATAATCCATATTAATATATAAAAGTGAAACGTTGTCTGGTCTGTTTGTTTGGTTGTTTGGGGAGTTTTCACGCGATAACGACGGATTTTGATGAACTTTTGAATGGAGATAACTTATACCCTGGAATAACACATAGAATATTTTTTATCCCGGAAAATTGTGTTTCCACGGGAAAACTGTAAGATGTTGATTACTCACTGTAAGGAACGGTTGCCATCACAGAATGGTCTGTGGTTGCCATGGAAACGAAATAACAAGTCTGTCAAAAAACATCATGAGTGGTGCTATACTTTTGCATTGGTTTTTAATATCCTAGAAGAGAATAGGATGCTTTTTTCCCATAAACAGTTGGCGATAAACAGTTGCCTGCGCGTACAAAGTCGCGGGCGGGAAAACTAGTGAAGCAGTAAAAACGAAAAAGTCTGTATAAAGAAGATAATAAAAAATAATGGTCTAGGGTACATAAAATAAGTTACTGAACAAGAATATACCATTTTTAAAAGTCGTGTCTCTCTGTTTGTCTCTTTGTTTGTATGTTTGTTCGCGCATCACGTAATAACTACTGGACCGATTGCGATGCGGTTTTCACTGTTGGATAGAATATAACTTCTGGTTTGTCTTAAAAACTGGGGTACTTGGTATCTTAATCCGCTTATTAGACGCCGAGCAATCGATAAAAAACTATTAGGCGGCTGAACGAATTTTGAAGAAATTTAGTACGAGTATATTGTACTGTATAGGTACTTTTGGTCCTAGAATAACACGTATGGTCTACTTTTAAATGAAATGACCACGCGGGCACAGCTAGTAAAGTTACAGGCTCGTGAAAAAATGGTTAGTTCAACTTGTAAAACGGAACATAATATTTGTCACGATAACATTTGCGTAGGACTTATTTACAGAGTTCATAATGGTCACATATAGACGTCATAGTCCACCTGACGAGCAGCAAACACCATCTGAATGCCTCGTCATGTATTATGTTCCATAATGGCAATCATAATTTTCTATAGCAGCATGTAAAGGTAGATACTATGGCGTGCGGTTGACAATGGGCAGTGAACCGATGACGGCTGCGCACGCGCCTACCCATGTGAGTCACGTGGCGTTTCCGCTGGCGGCCGCAGCGGAAGAACGTACCCTAGTGGTCACAGGCTTTTGTTTTGGTGTCGCGTTCATGGGGAAAGTCAGGAAATAATGAAGCTAGAGGTGAAATTAGGGAATACTTTGAATGAGTCCAATACGAAATAAAAACCAGTCAAGTGCGAGTCGGACCGCGTACCGAGGGTTCCATACAAACTTGTAGATATGAAAATAGTTCCCCTATGGCGGGAAGCGTGTCTCAAAGATTTTGCTCGCTTTTTCCGAGTATGTTTTAAGATGTCTCCCAAAATCAGTCCGCAAAACGTATTATCACAATATTAGTGTCTTTATTTGTGAAAATGTGTTTAAAGAAGTTTTTTTTTGTTTGTTTTGTATCCAAGTACAAATTTACGGTTCTTGATTTTTCCCCTTTACTTGTGCTATAAGAAATTGCTGCTTACCAAATTTCACGATTCCCTGTAGGCTTTGATTCACTCGCGAGTGTCAAAATATGCAGAATAAACGTGTCAAATTACGTTGACAAGTTTAATTTTTTCATAGCTCACAATTATTGCAAACTTGAGTATTTGACATTAATTTCATGTTGATACCTTCACGCGACGGACAACCGAGTGATCCTAAAAGGGTTCTTTTTTTCCTTTTGAGATATTGAACCCCAAAAATTCAAAACAAAATCCAGATATTCATGATCAATATAAGTGTAGCTGTTTCTTCTAGGCATGTATGCTCTATCAGATGAAAGTGAAGGTCTGATTGAATACTTAGTTTTCTTCGCACAAATGTCAGACAAAAACCAACAAGAGTGGGCGGCACTGGCGTCCCAGAGTGACTTACTTATATATAGCATGAAGTTTGATTGACTGTTTTTTCTTCTAATGATCAACTAAGATTTATCAACCTCACCTACATAACTAGTGAAAAGATTGAATAATAAATCATAATCATAACAGTAGAAGCTCAATTCATTAATTATACATACCGTTATGTGACTTTGCTTTGCTATTCTAATTCATTATGCCCTAGTAAACTTGATCTGGGTGACTAAGTAAGGAAGCATTTACCATGTGAGAAGGGCTTCGGATATGTCCGAACCCTGGACGGAGTCATTTCGGCTTAAGCGAGTCAACATAATTGTTAATAACAATCATCTAATTTATAAATCTTCTTCTCATATTGTCTCTTTGGTCTAGTGTACTTAAAATAAGCTACCGAAAAAATTGTTTTTAAAATGGTTTCCTTCTAAAAAAATGGTCTGTCCGTATGTTCACGCATCACGTAAAAATTACTGAACTGATTGAGTTGCAGTTTTAGCTGTTGGATAATTTAGGGTTTCACTTAAAATCTGGTCTTTGTATCTCAATCCGACAGGTAAAAGCCGAGCAATCGATAAAAACTATTTAACGGCTGAACGAATTTTGATAAATATTGTACTTTGTAGGTACTTTTGTCCTGAAATAACACAGGTTACTTTAACCCAGAGAAATGGCAACGCGAGCAAAGCCACGGGCACAGCTAGCCTTTCATAAATCCTATCAAATCTATCAATACGTTTTCAGTATCATAGATAAGGCTGATAACAGACAATTTTCTTTAGTCATATTTCAATAATATTGTTGCTCATCATGAATTTCATACCATTGTATTGTAACCTTGAAGATTTGAACATGGTGCTCATGTAAGTATCTATCTATATAAGGTAGATTATTTTACACATACATAAAAGTCAAGGCTCAGAATTAGCTACATAATGCTACGTACCTACCTTACATAAAGTACCTATCGTCTACGTACCCGCTTATTTAAACAATTACCTATTTATATGACAAAAAAACAAGCATAAAAAAAAGCTAAAAAACACGCCTGCCCTGCCAAAAAAAGAGCGTTTGCCAATTAATTATACACTGTTGGAATGTGCTTGTCAATGCCTTAAATTTGATACCCATATTGTAAATTAGGAAGACAATTTTATTTTTTCGAATGTAACGTCTCACTTCATCTCAACTTGTTTTTATTCTGTTTAGTCGAGTTTTCACGTAGTATCAACAAGTCACTTTTTGTTTCCATCCATGTGGACAGAAACCCATCTCTTAAATATTGGACCACTTATAATGTTGTCAGAGACAGCCACGAGGATCCCGTTTCTGGAACGACGCAAGCGACTCCAAAAAGACGCCACTGTCGACCTGACAACAGCAAAAAAGTCAGGAACCCCCGCTTCAGCAAACATACTTGACGCACTGCAGTACCGTGGCAGTCTCATAAGAGCCCGGAATGCATCATTATATTGGACTCTTATGGTGCTCATTGCCTTCTGCGTGAACGTGATCCACAGCTGGCACGTATACATGCATAGGCAGTACGTTTTAGAGTCCCTACTGCATTTAGAGAATCGGCGAGCGAGCATGTTGCTTCTGAAAGCGAGAGCGTTCCCGCTCAATATCAGCGTCGTCGTGCAGTCGTTCCGTCAACAGGTGCCCTAAATACCTAAACTGCTTTACAATGTTTATCACTGTGCCATTCAAAAACACTTCGGGTACCCTATCCGGACCCCGACCCGAAGCGAACACCATCATCTCTGTCTTAGAAACGTTGTATTTCAGTCCGTGAGCATTTGCATAATGCTCACAGACCGAAAGCAGCTTTCTCAACCCCTTGATCGAGGGACTAAAGAGCACCATGTCATCCGCATTACTTAGGTTATTTACACATACATTCCCTAAATGACAGCCGACCCCAGTGCTCCTCAGCTTCTCGATCAGACCGTTCACGTAGAGGTTAAAAATGTCCGGAGAGGTCTCCCCCCCTTGGCGAACTCCACATTCCAGTTTATATTGACTAGAAGTTGTGTCCCCCCATTTAACACAATTAGTTTGATTTCCGTACCAGAATTTCAATAGACTGACCACAGAGCTAGGCACCTTTGACGCTCTTAATTTGGCCCACAAAATGTCATAGTTGACCAGGTCAAATGCGCGACTGAGGTCAAGAAAGCACGCATAGATAGTAGTTTTGCGCGTCTTATAGTAGCCGACAGTGCTTTTCAGGCTAGCGATAGCGGCGTCCGTTGAAAGACCGGGACGGAAACCAAACTGCGCGTCTTGACGCGTCCGACGACGAGGTTGGATTAATCGCTCTAATATTTTACCTATTATAGTACCTAAAGATATGGGACGATACCTATTATAGTACCTAGATGTAGCACTAAGATCGCCAGTCTTGTTCTTTACGATGGGCACAACCACCGTCCGCATTAAAGGCTCAGGTAAATAGCCATATCTAATACAAAGGTTGAAGAAACAACACAAGTGATTATAGATCTTATCACTGGCCCAAAGTATGTGTTCAATACTGAGCCCATCGTGCCCTGGTGATTTACCACGTTTCATATTCATTATGACCTTGGCAATATCCTTACGTGTAAATTCTATGGCTTTACCGCTCTGATGTGGTTCAGCATCGAGCACACACTCTGCGGCCAGCGGACTCACCCTAAACTTCTGCGCGAACAGCTCGGCTATAGCGGATGGTTCCTGGAGACCCTCTACGGAAACAGGTAAGCTTTGTTTATAGTTTAACTTTTTCGTCGCATTCCAAAATTTTGCAAATTTTTTATTTCTTTTTTGTACAGCCAATATATTCATTTTAATCATTTCTTCATTTTTCTGACACCATCTAATTTTATTCTTAAAAACAGTTCGACTATTGCGCATGTTCTCATACACCAAACCTCCGGACGGCTTCCCAGCACGCAAAATAAAGCCTAGCCTTATTGTGACTATCCCTGACATGGTAATTCCAACCAGCAACCTTTTCATGACGTTTCTGTCCACATGAGCGAGAACTAACAGTAGCTGCATTTTGCAGTACATCTACGATATGCCTGTAATACTGGTCTATATAATCAAAATAGTCATTAAAATGAACACATTTTTGTATATTATCACAATCACATATATTTAAGTCAGAGAACATATCTAAATTATTATAACAAAATTCGCCATAAACATAAATTTGACTAGAGTTTCTCTCGCCCACTTGACATATTTTAGCACGTCTGATATGCAGGAGGTAGCTGGACCAATTGCTACCCCCGAGATGTCGCATTCTATGTGTTGTCTTGACAAACACAACACAGACACATAAAATCTTGATTTTAAATATTTCTTGTCTTTGAATTAGTATAACCATTCTACACGTTATGTAATCTACAATCATAAACAGAAATTTTACTAAGGCAATATCACTTGTTGCAAACAAATTTTCATCGCAATATCTACTCCAACGCACCGTATTGAATGACTATAATACAGGTTCTGATTGAAACAGAATGGGTGGTTGCTACGCTAAAATTTTGAACGCGACCATAACAGATAATACCAATAAAAGCGACTAATTAACCTGTGGTGACCAATAAATAGTTCTTTTTTAGCCTCGTCATTTCGTGCTGGCTTGGAGAAAGATTTCTAAATCATTTTGCAAATAATTTTGGACAAACCTTTGTATTTATTTACCTGTTTACCTAGTGAAAAAACCCCAATATTGGGTAAGTGTTTCATATATCGTGTGACCTCTAAATTGCTTCTTGCTCTAAACTACTGGCTAAGAGGCCGTAATATTTTGGTTAAAAAATTATATGTAACGCCTGTAAATCCACTTCTACTTCCTTGGGGCTTAACTGAAAGAGGCCTCATCCGGCATGGTGGACCCCAAGGAACGAAGACCTGGTGATGTACGGCAGCCAGACCTACTGAACCTGGACTAAGACGTCTAATTCTACCATTCCAGGGTATTTTCTTGATACCTAGGGGTATAACCTTTACTTGAACGCTGTCACGGGTCTGTGGACACCTGTCCCCCGGGAGCTGCTCTGCGCTGCTGCTGCATTACTTCTGCACCACTACTTCTGCACCATCTCACCGCGGAACGTCTTCCCACGCGCGCCTCAAAACTAAGTCCCAAGCCGAAGGACAATATCATACCCACGCCACCTCCTGTAACTCACTCCCTGAGTTTTTTTTTCTTTCTGATTACACTAGTAGTTTACTATTTTAACTATATCTTTTTTTCTACACCTACCGCCACTGCTAGGTAGGTAGGCTTCTCTTAATTATTTCCTTCTATAACTAAACTGCCAGGTGACACGAATTTGAAATGGTGCCATACTGCCGCCATATTGAATGTTTTCGAAATTAATGTAGCCAATGTTACTCGGGGGGATGTAAGGATTCTAACGATACTCCATACGTCTAAATCTGTTCAGGCATTTACAAGTTATGGTGGAATAAAGAAACTCACATACATACATGAATGCTAAAAACAATACACCCCTTTTTTGGGCAGTCGTGTAATAAGGCTGGTAAGGCTGGAATTAATCGAAATCTGAGTCCCTACATGAGTAAGTATCTACTTATGTAAATTTTCCGGCGATCTTGGCCTTCATTCATGATAGAAACATATAATTCTGTCTGGTGTTATGCTGGTATTTCTATAAACTCCCTAAGGAAAATGAAGGAAAACTTTCCATTTGTGAAACAATGATGGCGTGGCATTGGAATGACAATGATCGCAATACTTATAGATTGGAAATCGTCAAGTCATTAGCATGATTAATGAACTATGGGAAATTGGGAACTATGGCAGTATGAAAGGTCTATTTTCGTAATGTCGAAAACAAAATCTGTGTCTGTAATCCTTTACGGTAGGTTGCTATTTCGTTAGCACGATCACAGAATAAATAGTAGTACAAGGCATGTTGTCAAATTGTTCTTTTGAAATGTGAAGAAATTAAAGTTCATGTGAAAGAAATTGCACTTCCTTCTACAATTACAACACTTTATACATCAACAAATAAGATACACCTTTGAATTACTGCACAACATCACTGATCCTTGCAAATTCCCTGTTTTTCTCTAGTCCAATCCAACTCTCATTTTTTATCGGCCGCCATAAAGTCATTGATAGCTCAAAATCGCAGCAAAACGCAAATCCTCGTCACAGATTATATAGATCGTACAGTTTCCATTAACAAAAAGGTTAAGTTGCTAACACATGTTATGAAGCAACTAAACATGTAACAACCGTGTTTACGTTTCTTAACATCATGAACTCATAATATTGTTAACGGTAGGTATTTAGGTACCTATATAATTAAAGAGTGATTTTACCTACTTAGGTATATACTTACTTATTTATATTACACTATATTTACCCTAACAGTTGTTGTTTACGAGAATGCATTTTCCTTGAAACTACACTGGCCACAGTACCACACTTTTAATGTGTGTTTCGCGCACCACGTTTAAACTACTCGAACGATTGCGATGCGATTTACTGTTGGATAGCTTAAGAGCCAAGCAATTTAATAAATAAAATAAGTTTTTTTTAAGTTAATTGGTTCTATAATGTACATACTAAAAGCTAAAAATTAAATTTAAAATCGTGGCGTGAGTCAAATTTCTATTACTCAGGTTACGCTACGATTCCACTCGCCCCACGTTTTTATTTTATTTTTTAGCTTTTAGTAAGATATTTTTCTTATTTTATTTTCAAGTTTTTATATTTTGTTTAGTTTTTTTCTAAAGTGTATTGTGTCCCACACGATGGAGCGACGACATTGTAGCCATCGCAGGAAGTCCCGTGGATAGAGGTGGCACAAGATCGCTCGTCATGGCGCTTTTTGGGGGAGGCCTATGTTCAGCAGTGGACTTCTAAAGGCTGACATGATGACTGTGTGTGTGATTTGTCAAGCCCATTTACCCCAATACCCATATTGCGGGAATTGAAAACTTAAAAAGTAATCCACCATTTTGTGGTGGCGGCCATCTTGAATGTGGAATTTCCGAATTCTAACAGTTAATCCCTTTCATTTGCTACCCATATTAAGAGGATTGAGAAAAAAAATAGTTATCTGCCATTTGTGGTGGCGGCCATCTTGGATTTAGAATTTTCATGGTGTATGTATTCTACTAGTGAAGCCCTTTCATATTATAAAGATACGGGATTGGAAAAAAAACGCCGTTTTGTAGCGGTGGCCTTTAGAATTTTCATAGTGTTTTGTATTCTACTAGTTAAGCCCTTTCATTGATACCCATATTGAGGGGTTTGAAAAAGAATATGTAATCCGCCATTTTGTGGCGGCGGCCATCTTGGATTTACAATGATACTGAATATACATAACTGTATTGCAGCAGAACTAAAGGCGTGCATCAAATTTCAAATCAATCGGTCAACTGGAAGAGGGTAAAATTTCAATTACTAGATTTGACCCAAACAAAAATCAACAAACAGGTCAAACTAAATAAAACCGTTTGAAAGCTAGTAAATTTAAAGTATGCTACAAAGTTTTGAAGGCAAGTACACATACTCGTAATGTCAACGCGTGCAAAAACGATTTCTCGTTTACTATAACAGAATTGAAAAACAATTGATTAAGTTACATGGCAATTTTTTTTTTTTTATTACTGACTGGCAATCGTTTGACCACGATCTCACCTGATGGAAAGCGATGATGTGGTCGAAGGTGTAGCACGCTTGCCTAGTAGATACCTATTCACTCTTAACTTGAACACACCGGGGTTATAATTTACCGGAAACACTGATATTTTCGGAGTGTGTAAAATATTTCGGCTTTGCACATTGCATATTCATCATTTCTCACAAGGACAGTCAAAAAGTGGAACACCTGTCCATCCGTCTGTTTCGAAATACAGTATGGGGGTATTTATCTAATGCAACTTGCATTAGTATTTTCGACTTGCATTATGCCATACAGTAGATAAAGCAAGTAGATAAGGAACCGATGTTTAGGTATTTAGGCAAGCATGGTAAAGCTTATAGTGTCACATTCAGACATATTACACCCTCGTGCTCCAAGGAATCGTTTTATAAATGTAACATGAATTAAAAGTTGTAAAAAATACGCACGGCACGACGTGGCGACCGACGGGTGTAAAAAAGTATGATTAGCACTCGTATCGTAATAGTGTCCAAATATCAAACCACAGTATCATTAATAGTAATATTTGTCAAACTGTTGCAGACATTACCTAACCAGGTAAGAAGGTAATTAATTCATTTCTCAAATCATTCGAGAATAATGACAGGATTATCGTAATAAACCACCATAACGAACTAAATTAAAAATCTAACCTTATTGACAAAAAGCTATGAAATCGTACCAAAAACATACATAGTTACCTGTAAAAAAACAGGGGAATTGTCATAGGGACTGTGTTTAGTTATCTGAAAAGAAAACCTACAAGAGCAAGGCTCAGCGAGATATGGAACGAACTATGCTCGGAGTTTCTCTGAGATAGAATCCGAAATTAGGTGACTCGGCAGAAAACTGACATAGCTCAGAGAATAAGCAAGCTGAAGTGCTGATCTCATTTGTCATAGAACCTATAGCCGTTGGTGTAGACGAGTTCTAGAGTGGTGACCGCGCATCGGCAAACGTTATGTAGGACGCCCTGCGGCTAGATGGAGCGACGATATGCGCAAGGCAGTCATTGGAAGAGAAGAGCCGAAGATCGGGCTCAGTGGCACGCCTTGGGAGAGGCCTATGTCCAGCAGTGGATGTTGAAAATGAAGTTCCTTGCTGATACACTTTACTTATTTATAGTAACTGTATACCTACGTCACTTCGTTCTCATAAAAGTACTGAATACTATGACTCTTGAAAACTTGCCATGTTTTGGTTAGGAAATTTAACAATTCACAGAATATTTTTCTGCAGTTACTTATCAAAACTGCTAATTGACAATATATGTACTTGGCATTATTTATATATTTTAGCTATTTTTCAGATTGCAAAACAAACAAACCTGTCGAGAATCTGTTTTTTTTACATCCTTAATTCCATACTAACCATATTATTATCTACTGTCCATGTTTCCATCTACTTAAACTTATAATAAAGCAATATGTACGAAAACATCTGTAGAAAGCAGATCATTAAACAAAAGTGGTCTAGTGTACTTAAAATAGGCTACAGATAAAGTTTTTTTTAATCGTGCCGTTCTGTTTGTCTGTGTATTTGTTCACTCACGACGTAAATCTACACGACAGATTGCGATGCGATTTTCGCTAATAGTCGGATTCTCATTTCGCCGGAATACTGATACGAAGAAAAACTGTTTTTTTTGCTAATTAGCACTTGGTCGGATTCTTATTTCGCCGGATTCAGTACAGTACAGACATAATATAATAATAATGAGTAATAACATAAACATGTTAATTATAATAATACATTCTATAGGTATCTACCTCAGCGCATTTCAAATTAGCGCTTATATTTTGGGCTCCGGGATCTTTCAAGAACCAAACCGGTGCCCTTCTCGCACATCCTAGTGAAGGCTGTTAAGCCAACTCCAGCTCCGCATGCAACACATGCCACCATGTGCTGCAGCCATCTCTTGGTTCAATTTGATGGACAGCCAGAGTCCCAACTCCAGCAGCCCCCGAAACCCAATAGGTCCTTCAACATTGTCAGGGTATCCGTAACTCCTATGGGACTGATGTCCATGTTGTCCATTTTGAACAACTCCGTCTCCAAGTGGGATCGGATCAGCTGTCTTACTCTTGAACACCATTGCGATTCAATCACGACCCCAACAGTGCGATTCAGCTAGAAAACCTAACCTGCACTGCAACGTGATCATTACCTTTCGGTGTGGCAAAATGTCCACCATCCTGGTTTAAAAAAATTACGTCCTTCCCCCACTTCCCCCACCTTTACCCCTTTCTTCCTACGCTTCCCTTATTTCCCCCCTAACTTCCTCCACTTCCCCTCACTCTTTCTCCTCTTCCCTCATCATTTTTCACTTTTCCCCCCACCCTTCTCCCTTTCTCTCACTCTGCCCACACGCTTCCATTCAGTCTTCCCCCACTTCACACCACCAACCCCACTTCCCGAACCCTTTCCCGACATCTCCAACCATTCGTCCACTTCCCCCTACCCTCTCCTCACTTTCCCCCACCTTCCCAAAACTTCCCCCACATCCCCCACGTTGCATTGCAGGTTAGGTTTTCTAGCTGATTCGCACTGTTGGGATCGTGATTGAATCGGAATGGTGTTCGAGAGTAACTCAGCAGATCATCTCTGCCTACCCTAACCATACAACGCAAACATAGAACTACTTAGTTCTCATCTGGATAGCGGATGATCTATATTAGAAGGCCAGTAACACAGCTCCACCCCACAGAAATTAGGATTGCTGTACCCCACCCACATCCATATTGCATGTGTTCTGAACCGTAAACAAATAAGGTATTGTTCCGAGTTTCATCATCCGAAACAAAGCGTGCTCTTTCACGTAAAACAAAAGACTTGCCAAGAACAGAACTGATTATTCAATCAGCGCTTTGTGATACTCTTTAGCGGAAATAGGTTGGGGTTAGCTGCAAATCAATTCAACTCAAGGTAAAGAAAGATCAATAGAAATCTAATGATAATACAAATTAATATGAAAAGTAACTTAATTATGAAAAAGTTTCACTAACTTGCTGGGGGCCAATTTCCGCTTTTTGTATAACATAATCACTAAGATAGTCATTTTTGTTTATTTTTACATGACTGCCCAAAAAAGGAGTGTAATATTTTTAGGATTCATGTACTTATGTTTGTTATTCGACTTTTCTCATGTCTCTAGGATTTATGGATTTGAACAGATTTGGATGATTCTTTCTTTATTTGAAAGGATAGACCTCCTTTAATGGGATTTCATCAAAAAATAATAAAAAGGTTTAGTAGCAATTTTTAATCCCCGAACAAAGAGACGGGTGTTATAAGTTTAGGGTGTGCATCACTGTATGAATGTGTTAGTGTGTGTGTGTGTGTGTGTGTGTGTGTGTGTGTGCGTGCGTGCGTGCGTGCGTGCGTGCGTGCGTGCGTGCGTGTGTGTGTGTGTGTGTGTGTGTGTGTGTGTGTGTGGGTGCGTGCGTGCGTGCGTGCGTGCGTGCGTGAGTGTGTGTGTGTGTGTGTGTGTGTGTGTGTGTGTGTGTGTGTGTGTCTGTGGCATCGTAGCTTCCAAACGAATGGACCGATTTTTATGCGGTTTTTATGTTTGAACACTGATGTGATCAAGATGCTTCTTAGCTGTAATGGGGGGTGGGAGGTCGGGGGTGATCGTCTGAACTAATAGAAGAGGTTTCAAACTTCAGCAATATTTGGAGGTTTTGATGAAAATGAAACTTGGATACTAAATAGGATACGAAACGTATGTATGTATCATGAATGATTGCAACTTCATTTCAACGCAAATAGCCCAAATTATTAGTACTCGTACTTATAATGACTTAAGAACTTATTTTGTACCATCAAGTAATTAGTGCCAAAACCGGAAAATTATGAGATTTTATTGTTGAATTTGTACAATGGCACATAAAGACATTGTTTTATCTGAAATAAAACTAAATCAAGTAATTTCCGAAATTGCATTTTATCTCACACAATAGACGACATTTTTGTATAAATTCTTTGTTAAACTCGTTTTTATTTGAGATAATCTGTTTAATCTTTGCTAACAGGGTCTTTGAGAGTCGTAGTTGAAGATAACAATATTATCATAACCAAATATTTATTTTATGACTAGAATATGGTGCTGTGTGACCTTCTCTAATACTTTATGTCTGAATTTTCCTTACAAAGTATCTGTATCTAAATAATCTAATCTTTGTTTTTACGCGCTCGCTTAGCTAGGTAATCACGTTTTGTAGGTAAAGATCACACGAGTGATCCGAGTGACCCTATAAGGGTTCCGTTTTTTTATTCGGACTTACGGATCCCTTCTTCTTCTTCTTCTCAGGCTTTATGATCCCACTGTTGGGCATAAGCCGCCACCCCTTTCGATCTTGTGCTGTCCTCAAAAACTGTTTTCCAGCAACTCTGGCTATGTCATCACTCCACCAGGCTAGTGGTCTGCCGCTAGCTCGCTTAGCTTCCCGTAGCCACCACTCGGTAACTGCTATGGTCCAACTTCCGTCGTTCCGCCGTGCAACGTGTCCCGCCCATCTCCACTTAAACTTGGCAATTCCCTACGGATAAGGATTTATGGATATCATCATCAACAGCCTGCATTGATCCACTGCTGGACATAGGCCTCTCCTAATGCGCGCCACTGAGCCCGATCTTCGGCTCTTCTCATGTAATTGCTGCCAGCTACTTTGCGTAAATCGTCACTCCATCTGTCCGCAGGGCGTCCTACACTACGTTTGCCTATACGTGGTCTCCACTCTAGAACTCGTTTACCCCACCGGTTATCGGTTCTTTGACTAATGTGAACGGCCCATTGCCACTTCAGTTTGCTAATTCTTTGAGCTACGTCGGTGACTTTCGTTCTCTGCCGAATCACCTCGTGTCGGATGTGATCCGAATATACCCCGATATTGTATATAGAGAAACCCCGTGCATAACACGTTCCATAATATATAATGTTTCCTAAAAAAATATTAATAAATGTATTCCGGACAATTCACACCAATTACCTAGCCCCAAACTAGGATACCCTGTACTAGATGCGATGACCATCGGATGTATGGGTACTAACAACGAATAAAAAAATACATACATAATAATCTTACATCCATGACTCGGAAACACACATTTTTCTCATCACATAAATTGATTAAAATAAAATAAATATATTCCGGACGATTCCACACCAATTACCTAGCCCCAAACTAGGATTCCCTGTACTATGGGTACTAGACAACAGATAAACATACATAGATTAGATACGAATATTGCACATTGCGGGATTCGAACCTGCGACCGTTGGTTGACTTCGCAGTCAGGGTCACTAACACTCGGCTAACCGGTCGTCCCTATCTACTTAAAGTACATCCATACCAAGATATAAAAGTGAAACGTTGTCTGCTTGTTTGTTTGGAGAGCTTTCACGCGATAATGGCTGGACGGATTTTGATAAAATTTGGAATGGAGATAGCCTATACCCTGGAATAAAACATAGAATACTTTTTATCCCGGAAATGTTTAGGGTTTTACGGTAAAACTGGAAAAAAAATGATTACTAGCTGTAACAAACGGTTGCCATGGAAACGAAATTACAAGTATGTCAAAAAACATCCAGAGCATTGGTGCTATACCTACTTGCATTGGTTTTTAATATCCTAGAAGAACATAGGCTTTTTTTTTCACGATAAACTGTAGTCCGCGCGGACATAGTCGCGGGCGGGAAAGCTAGTATCTACTAAAGTAGCAGCTACTTCTATTTTCGAACCTAGGAGCTCATTTTAAGCTATTTCAACTGATTATCAATGTGTATTTTGTCCATTTAGGCTAAAACAGGTATCTTCGTTCTACTCTTTTTCTAATACAAATACTTTTTTATATTAGTCAAACAACTTGTGCGAACAAAAGGAAATTATACGTTTGTCAGTAAATAATGAAAATTTTAATACATTTGCTCACCCGTATTTAAATTTCAATAAATTTGCTCACGTATGTAAATTTTAATACATGTAAATTTTAATACATTTTAGTACCCGAGTGTAATAAAATTATGACCACATTAAAACAACAAGCAATAATTCTGTGTTTACTTACATTCTGCAAATAAATTTCAATCCTGTAATCAGTTAGTAACAACATGTCTGTAACAAACAAGATCATTTCAAAAAATATGGTCTATATGAGACTATAAATAAGCTACTGAACATGTATACATTTTTTTACATCGTGTCTGTCTGTTTGTCTGTTCGCGCATCACGTATCACGTAAAACTTACTCGAGTGATTGCAATGCAGTTTTCACTGTTGGATAGCTTAGGGTACGTCTTAAAAAGTGGTGTATCTACTTACTTGGTATCTTAATTCGATGATTAGAAGCCGAGCTATCGATAATAATATATCTGACGGCTGAACGAAATTTGGTATTTTGTACTTCATAAGTTGTATTTTGTACTTTTGGTCCTGGAAAAACACATAGGTTACTTCTGACCCAGAGAAATGACCCCCGGGCAAAGCCACACAAAGCTAGTAACAAATAAAAGAATTATACGTAAATAACTACTGTATATTAGAAGTCTGTGGTAAATAAGGACTAACAATTTTAAAACGTCACTAGACATTAGTAGTAGTAATAAAGTAAAAATAATTTAAATTAATTTATTGACCTTCCAAAAGTTCAACACTTCCATTATTATATTAATTTTCAATCAGGAAGTATTTAAGTCAAGGTTAGCTTGATATTTTGTTAAATTTTCTACTTTAGTACACGCCCCGTCTAATATTTAAACTAAATCCTTAAAAGGTGTGAAAAATTTACAGTCGCTTAAGCTTCTGGTGATCAATATCCTATCATTTAAGTAATGTAGATACTGGTGGAATACTGTTGCAAATATTGCAACGCCAATAACGACGCACGCGCATTGTTTCGGCACTAACTGCACCCACGTACCACGAGATCTCTTCAGGTTTCAGCCCTTTAGACTGATTTCGTTTCGCCGTAAAATTAAGTGAATAAAAAGCAGCAAATGTATGTTTAAAAACTAATCTAAAAACCACGTTTATTTTTTCAAAATGTGTTGTCATCTTGTTGAGAGCTACTCTGAAAGATTCAGCCGGATAGCTCATCGTGAAGTGCTCGAAATTTGAGTTGCATGATTCCACCCGGAACGACAGACAAAAAAGTAAAAAAAATGTGGTAAAAACTTTCTTTTTATTTATTTTTACCCAACTGCGCGGAGGGTTGTGTGTTTATCAACCTATGTATATATTTTTGTTCCTTTGTGGCACTATATAGACCAAGCGCGTGGACAAATTTTTTGCAGACTTCAAAAAATGAGTAGGTTCTTAATTCGACCCGTATGTTTTTTTTTGTTACCTCAGAACTCCGTGATTTGAGAACCGATTTCGAAAATTATTTTTTTGTTTGCATAGGTATACTTTCAGATTGATCCTATAGAAATTTTATCAAAATCGGTTCAGTAGTTTTTAACCAGTTCCAATAATAAGAAAAATTTGGTTAGAGCGTTCGCGAAGTACGAGCGTTTGAAGTCGGTTGTTCACGTTTTTGTCAAAAAATTATTATGATTGTTCTTATTATCTTGAGAGTGCTACTCAAGACATGACAGTAGTAATCAAAATTCAATATGGCGACAATTAGACGCTTCATCACAGGCTATATAGTGAAATAGAAAAAAATGTTAATGTTAAGCTACTGTATATTAGAAGTCTGTGATGTTATCATTGCATATGTATTTGAAAATGATCTATAGGTTTCTGTTATCATTTTTCATTTCGAATGACCATTTAGGATCTATGACCATAGTTGGTTAGCAACTATTCTCACATTTTTCTCGCCATTAGTTTTGTTCGCAGTCGGGTGTTTAGCACTTTCGGAAATTTTGTATTTCATTTGAAGGTTAAACCTAAAGTTTTGAGGTGGATTATACTATTATAGTACATTAGTGCCTATTTTTTTGGTTACGTATTTACTCATAAATCAATCATACTAGGTGTGCAGCGAAAAGATGACCGAAAAGTTATTAATTCTTAATTCGGAATATACTATTACCGCTGTGAAAAATATTTAAATTGGCTTGCTTATGACTACAAAAGAGTCGGTATGTTGTTCCACAGATTACACTCTCTCAGTAACAAAACAAAACCTTAGCAACATGGAGATAACCACGAACTATTTTCCAGAGCATTTTTTGCAACAAGGGATAGCAGACATACCTACTGCATGTCATTTAACTGTATGAATATGACCCACCTTTGTTTAGGATGGAAGCATCTCACATTTTTTTTCTAGTAAGTGCTTGTAATTATTGATCTTATTGATTATATTATATGGCTCATTATTATTTGAACAACTTATTTAATTAATAAAGTAAAGATTTGTGCCTGTTTTAACCGCGGGAATGTGTTCCCTTATTTAGTAGGTACTTAGGTCTGAAATACTAAAACAATAATAACTCACCACAACCCACCGCTATACACATGAATCATTCTCACAGTTATTTTGTAAAGGTGTGACAACTGATAGTAAAGTGCCTTCTGGAAATAAATCCTTTGTTGTCAAAAATGGTCAAAAAACGTTAATACAGACAGGTGAAACAGGTGATAAAACTTGATTTACTAGGTACACAGTTAATAATTGCGTGCACACAGACACTCGACGCAGGCGCAGGTGGCGAGCCCGAGTCGGGTTTCAAAACAACTGTGCTACTATGCGCCTTGCCTGCTGATATTTCACAAGAAGTTCTGGTATTTCGAACTCAAACAATGCCGCATCCCTACAACTGGATCTTATTAACATCGAAATAACGATTAATCTATCGAGATCTAAATCGACGGCTTTCTATGAGTCATCTGAGGCCTTGGACTGGATTCTTATTCAATTGGTTGCCTTTGAGACTGTGTATTTTTGTAAATTGGACACATTTTCTCTAAATACAGTAATCATATATGAGACCTTGAAATACTGACAGGCGTTTTGTTCTGTGTTGTGTAATGTAAACTGTGGTAGTGGAAATGACTGAGGAGTGGGTAATTTGGTTTACAATGATGATTTTATGATATAGGAGCAAGTGAAACTCCTTGCCGAATTCTGTTTTCCGATAGTTATAGCCAAGGTGTCTTCAAGTCATGGTGACAATATGTCAATGTCATGGTGACAATAGGTCAATATGTCAATAGGTGACTTCTATGTAGATAAGCGTATTCCATTGCATCATTTATTGCACAAGGAGGACTTAATGCTAAGTAGCTATGCTCATCATGCATATATGCTCTGCCAGTCAACTTTGAGGTGCAATTATACAAGTACTAGTAAAAAACAAAATATAGGTAATACCTACTTAATTATAGAAAAGAAGATTTAACTACCACGACTTACGAGTAACATCATGTGAGATAGTGTTCAACAAACGCAAAGCTATTGATAAATAAAAAAGTTATATAGGTACAAAGGTATATCTATAGTCTACGGCATGTCCATTTTCAGCGTTCGATATATTGGAGGATATCCTCAGAGCACGTAAAATGCCCCAGTGTCTGAAGAGCAGACTGTTCAACCAGTGTAGTGTCCTGCCAACATGAACATATGGTGCCAAGACATGGACGCTTATCAGGGAGATCGTGTACAAAATGAGAGTCACCCCAAGATCTACGGAGCGTGGCATGCTCGGCATCTCTCTACGAGATCAAGTACCTATGTAATACGGAGATTCGAAGAAGGATTAAGATCCAGGATATCGGATGCCGTATTGCAAAACTGGAATGGCATGGCAGTGGCCAGGACATATTGGCAGATATGATGACGTAAGTTGGAGCAAAGTTCAGATGGAGTAGTGGCCAAGAAAAGGCAAACGTGGTACTAAAAGACCAGCGCACAGATAGGTTGATGATATAGAGATGGTGGCGGGAAAGACCTGGATGAGAGTGGCTAAAAGCAGATCAGAGAGGCACAAGGGGCAGGAGGTTTATTTGAAACGTACTTATAGCTACCTATTAAATAGATTACATAATAGGTTTTTCAATAAGTACAAATAGTCAAACATTCATACAAAGTAGGTACATAGATCGTAGATTAATCTTTCAGTACTGACCACTCCATATGGAGTAGAGTTACATTGTTATTCTATTGTTATATAAATGCCCGGTACTGGACAGATTTAATCTAACTACAGTAAGAACGACGACTCTGCAAAGACTCATGAAAATTTCATATATCCAGACATTGCACAATAGACACAATCTTGGTCTACCCACAGGCTGCAGCTGCAGAAATGACTGTACCTACTTACACATATATGACATACACATATCTGCAGTTTAGCAACCGTTCGGCTCGGTTAAGAAACGTAGCTTCGGCCTTGAGACTGAAGATTACAAGTACCAAATTATGAAAATGCTAGCACCGCGGCATGCCGACGCTCAAATGATTAGCCGTAATAAGTCATGAACTGTTGTAATTAGTTAACGGTGTACCTGACAGTACCGTTCGGTGCACGGTGGGCAAATGTTACGTTATGCGGTTAATACTAGTGTATCACTTGGTCGCCGCAAATCCACAATTCCTGAGTATCTAAGATGCAGTACATACCTAACTAGATATTGAATTTCAATTGACTTATTCATGTGTGAAATGATTTATCATTGCTTCGAAGGATTGCGAATATTCATCGTATGCGTCGTGCGTGTCTATTCAGTAGCAAATAATCATTTGTTGCTTTATTTATAAAACGATCGCTAAAAGCGCGAGAGTTCGAAGAAACCTCTAACCTTAAACTTACTTTTAAGAGGGCCCTTCCCGGTCCGTCTATCGTCAACGCTATTTGATGTTATTTTTATCGGTTGCTCGGCGTCTACTCATCGGGTTGAGATACCAAGTACTCCAGTTTTTAAGTCAAATCTTAGGATTTGACTTAAAATGCTTAGGCATCCAAAAATGAAAACCGCATCGCAATCGGTCCAGTAGTTTTTGCGTGATGCGCGAACAAACATACAGACAGACTAACAGACAGACACGAATTTAAAAAATGTTATATTCTTGTTCAGTTGCTTAAATTTTAAGTACCCTAGACCTTTTTTTTTAATTATCTTTGTACAGACTATTTCGTTCTTATTGCTTTATTATATGTATAGACTATGAACGGCCAAAGTTAAAGTAAATTTTCGTGCGAAAAAACGATTTTTGGAGTCTTATACTGAGTTTGTTTCACCAAACTCATATTTTTTACTTGCGTAGAAACCTAAATACAGTGCACAGGATACCTATTAATTCAAAAATTTCCAAGAAAGATGTGTTACAACGCCATAATCACGTACGAGCGTTTGTATGAAAAGTAAGATGGGTTGGCCGCTCTTAATGGTTCCGCGTTGTTGTTCACGTTTTTCTACTTCGTGTTTTCATTTGTGAAGTGTTCCGAGGACATGCGAGCACGGGAGGCCTTATCTGAATTTCAAGCTCAAAAAAAAATTTAAAAAAAATACCGACTTCTAATTGCATAAAACTTTTTGGAGGCCTGTGCCAAAAAGTTTTATACAAGATGCCCAAACCGACTAAAGTAGGCACAGACCTCAAAATTTAATTTGTTATTTTCCTTACTTGAACTATTCCCTAAGTTGAAATATACTGAAACTATTACAAAAATATTCTTTGCAATCAGGCTTGTAGTTTCCGAGAAATACGCGGACAAACATACCTACTTACATACAAACATTCGCAAAATTTGGTCAGATACTCATATAGACTAACATATACAAAAATTTAACATTTCTGACAATATTGCGTACATTCATACAAACATATATTCATCCACGACATTTTATACATTTCTTTTAATACCTACATACTTATACGAATATTACGCATTTTCAACAATATTACATACATATACATCAACTTGAAAACCTCCTTTTGTATAAAGTCGGTTAAAAATTATGTCCTGTTTCATGGTTTGACAGGGATACCTACAGTACATAGCCAGGCCTAGTCCTAACTTAGGTATCCACCTCATTTTCCTATTCTGTCTTCAGTACCACCATAACCATTGAATATATTAACCTAACGACCTTTCTCTCGCCATTTCACAGTAGTTAATGGGAATTCTGCCTCGATGGCCGCTCGACCCACATATTGGGTGGAAAGAGCGCATCAGCGCCTGCTACATTATACCATATACCTACCTACATAGCTACTAGTTTTACTGTACCTACCTATGCTGAATTCATAAAAGTCTAGTTGCTTGGCGAATGGCTTAACCTGTCTATATACCTACTATGCAAGTTAATTGCTCTACTGTAGACTGTAGGAAATAAGATGTCCGAATGTGTAAGGAAGACATTTATATTCTAGGTAGGTAGCTATAGCTAATAAAGACGTTTTAAAAAGAACGTAAGTACCTACTGTTACACTACACTACGCATATTGCTGACCTAAGGGCGAATCCCCAATAACTATTCAATACACTGTCAGCAATATGCAAAGGTATATAATTCGCGATCCCTAATATTCGAGTCTTTTTCCATAAGTAATCCCTCTCTGAACCCACCTGACTACGGACCCGGTCTTAGGCCTGTCGGTCAGTTGGACTAAGCTCAGTCAGGAGGAACCTCTGTCCAAATGTAATCTGTGGTCCAAATAGACAGAAGTGCAGCAACCTTAGAATATTTGCGCTGCCAACAATATCGTATCGTAATTGTTGTAGAAGACCTTCGTAAAGAATTTGAAATAAATAATCTTAGTTGTGTGCCCAAAAGGTTTTTTAACAGAATCATCTAGTGTCAACATTTTAAATGCCAACTAGATGACCTTAGATATTTAATCTCTTTTTATTTTTGACAGCTTGTTCGAGAGTCGAGTCGCACAAACACGGGTCACGGTGTGAGAGGGTTGCCAACTTTTGTACAAGAAATACAGTATACTATTGTGGGAAAAGGAACATGAACAGTATTTTTGAAAAACAAACAGTATTTTATGAATTTAAATTTATATTTATCGGAGTTTCTCGAATAACTTGGCCGTGGCAGTCTCGGCTTAGAATAAGACCCCTCCCAATCCTCCCGTGGATGTCGTAAGAGACGACTAAGCGATTACACACCGGAAGATGGCAGCAGCGTCCTCCGAGCATATATTTGTTACACTGCGGTCAACAATCCGCCTACCAGCCTGTTGACGAAGCTGACAGTGGCAGCATTGATTTTAAATGAGCTCGAGAAGTTCTATGGACAATTATACACCTCATAGCATAGTCCTCCTAGCACGACTAGCGATGCAAGAGCCCGTTTGACCCGACATTATACCGAAGATATCCCAGACATCAGCCTATACGAGATCAGTAGCTCTCAAACAGCTTAAGAGCAACAAGGCACCAGGGGAGGACGGAATAACGACAGAGCTAGTGAAAGCGGGTGGAAACAGTACTTAAAGTCCTTCAGGAGCTGTTTATCTCCGTCATCTTTGAGGGTACTACGCCAGAGGCGTGGCACAGAGGTTTTGTTCTTTAAGAAAGATGAGAAAATCCTCTTGAAGAATTATAGGCCCATTTCGCTGCTGAGCCACGTCTATAAGCTGTTTGCGAGAGTAGTTACAAACCGTCGCGCTCGTAGGTTTGATGACTTTCAGCCTCCCGAACAAGCTGGATTCCGGAACGGATTTAGTACCGTAAACCACATCCATACGCTCCGGCAGATTATACAGAAGACCGAAGAGTATAATCGGCCACTATCTCTAGCTTTTGTGGATTGCGAGAAAGCCTTTGATTTAGTCGAGACCTGGGCAGTTCTACAGTCATTACAACGGTGCCAGATAGATTACCGGTTCATCGAAGTGTTGAAGTGTTTGTACAGCAAGGCCACCATGACAGTCCGTCTTCAGGATCAGAGCTCAAATTCTATCCAGTTGCAAACAGGGGTGAGGCAGGGAGACGTTATTTCTCTGAAACTATTCACCTCTGCGCGAATACATCACTCACCTTCGATTTGCTGATGATATAGTTATCAGGGTTTCTATCATCATGGCAGAAACCCTGGACGACCTAAGCACAATGCTCAGTGTCCTCAATATTGTTTCCCAACAGGTGGGTCTTCTAATGAACATGGCCAAGACGAACATCATGTCAAATGCCCATGTCGTACCTATGCCGGTTTATGTTAGGAGCGATATTATCGAAGCTGTTGATCACTATGTCTACTTAGGTCAGATGATCCAACTGGGTAGATCCAACTTCAAAAAAGAAGTCAACCGAAGAATCCAATTTGGATGGGCAGCTTTCGGGAAATTACGCCATATATTCTCGTCGCATATACCGCAGAGCTCAAGATGAAAGTTTATAATCAGTGCGTGTTGCCAGTGATGACATACAGCACTGAGACGTGGTTGCTAACTATTGATCTCATACACAAGCTCAGAGTTGCGCAGTGTGCAATGGAGAGAGCTATGCTCGGTGTTTCACTGCGTGATAGAATCCGAAATGAGGAAATCCGTAGAAGAACGAAGATTACTCACATACGAGTAGCTCTAGAGTTTGCAAGTTGAAGTGGCAATAGGCAGGCATAGTCCGCAGAACCGACAACCGCTGGGGAGTAAAGGTTCTCGAATGGTGACCTTGAACAAGCAAGCAAAGTGTGGGGACCCTCCACACGATGGACCGACGACATTGTAGCCATCGCGGGAAGTCGGTGGATGGAGGTGGCACAAGATCGCTCGTCATGGTGCTCTTTAGGGGGGGCTATGTTCAGCAGTGGACTTCTAAGGGCTGAAATGATGATGAATAACTTAACAGTGTCATGGTTTCTTGGAAGATTTGGTAAACTGAACTACAGTTGAACAAATTAAAAGCGAGAAATCAAAATCTCACGGTCTAGAAATTAATTTAAAAAAAAAACAAATAAACCGTTCCTGTTTTTTGTAATTGCTTAGAGTTAGAAAAAATGTGCGAATGAAGTGATAGATAGCGCGAGGATTCAAAATATTTTTAGATGTGTTTCTTAAAAACTGAAGCACAGAATAAATAATAGTACAGAGGAAAACAACGGATCTCTTGAGTTTCATTCAACGGGCCATATTGACAAAGGCGCGAGTGTAGTGAGTGCGTTGTTTATTAGCTATTTCCATCATGTTCATTTGAAAAATAAATAATTGTATGTCTAACCTACCGGAGCAGTAATTCTGTAGTTGAAGTGAGTATGATTACAAACCGCCTTTTGCATACTGTAAATAGTACGTAAAATAGAGAGGCAAACGGTATACCTAATACTGTTTTTAACAGTATGGCTGGTAACCCTAGGCGTGACTCACCGTGCCGGTGCTTACTCGTCAGGCGAGTCCACGCGGGGCTGGCTGGAGTCATGCATCGTAGCAGACAGATTTGACGTAAGTACGTGACTTTGGAATCGAGAAGTCTGTGGCACCGAATAACGTACTTAATAAATACTAAAGGTCGTCAGGTACTTCATACACTTTTGTGATTGCAGTCTTTGTTCATGGGTACATGCTTATACCTAGAATATTCTTACCTTCCAATAACATAATATTCTATATTCATAATTTCTAGTCTAATCATCATCATCAGCCCGTGTCAGTCCACTGCTGGAACTACACCCAAAAGCACGCTATTGAGCCGATCTTCGAACTGCCGCCAGCCGCCTTTATATCGTCGCTCCAGCTACACTATGTTTATTATTTATTTATTTATTTATTTATATAAAAAAAACCACAGCTCTTGATGCAACTTAAATATAACTTAAGATAATACAAAAAGCCAAAAACAGTTTTTCATTTTACCGATGATTTGTTCCCAGTTGGTACAATACCCAATTCGATCAACGGATAAGTTCGTAAAATTAGTTTTGCACCCATAATTAATTCGTTCAATGGATGTTTATTGCTCAATTTGTACATTTTTGATAGATCGCGGTGGCAAGTCCTTCGTCACCAACGACCTTTTCGTAGTTTGAAATAATGAAAAAACATGATAAATAGCCCGTTTCAAATAACTTTAGTGGTACATTAGCGGTTGCAAAAAAGTTGTGTCCACTGTTCGCAGAACTTCTAGTACCTATAGGTTTGCATTCATATTAAAAGTAGCTTTCCCGCCCGCAACTTCGCTTGTTATTTCGTTTCTATGGCAACCGTTCCTTACAGCGAGTAATCAACATTTTCCAGTTTTCCCGTGGAAAGTTACAATTTTCCGGAATAAAAAGTATTCTGTGTTTTATTCTAGGGTATAAGCTATCTCCATTTCAAATTTCATCAAAATCCGTCCAGCAGTTATCGCGTGAAAGCTCCTCAAACAAAGTTTCAATTTTATATATTGGTATGGATGATGAGAGACCTATGCGCCATAGTTCCAGTGCTCCGTGCTTCTTAGCAACTTCGAGGGGTTCACCATTGAAGACTACAGCCACAGTACATATATTAGTCTTTACAGAAGACAATACATGTACTGTGCTGATCACATAAGATAAGATAAGATAAGATAAGATAGGTCTCGGGATAATAAGATCGTTAAACATGATCTTGGTCTTGTCTAAATTCATCCTGAGACTGATTTGTCGAGAAGCATCAGCCAGGCCGTTCAGCATTTGCTCAAGTCCTTCCAGCGATTCCGCCGTAAGGACTATGTCATCGGCAAATCTTAAGTGTGAGATGTAGGTATTCACCGTTTATATTTATGCCCTTGTCTTTCCAGTCCAGTATCTTAAAAATGTCTTCCAAGGCGTTCGTGAACAGTTTCGGGGATATGACATACCCTTCACTCTCACTCCCCTGCGCAACTGGATATGCTTAGACTGCTTATTTATTCTGTGCTGCTGGTTCTGTACTTGCACATACTCGTATACGGCGTTCATATAGACATCTCAGCACTTCGATATACTTACCGCCACAATGACAATGTCATCCGCGAATCTCATGTGTGAAATGTGATGTTATCTTAGTACCTAATAGACGAATAGTACCATCTGCTCCGATGAGCATGCGTGACCGCCATGATGAATTAAAAATTTACTTAACCTGTGTACCAAGTTTCGCCAAGATCGGTTGAGAAAAGTGACCTGTAGAGGAGAACAGACATCCGAACATTCAGAAAGAATTCGGAAGGACATACGAAAGCATTTTTGCCCAAGCTGAAACGGAGACGCTTCGCTCGTGCTTCGCACTCGCTCGGTCAATCAGGCAGGAAAAGAAAATTTTGCAAATCATCGATTACTTACTTTTAACAGATTTTTTGGTTCGTAAATGTAAATACTACAAAAAAACGGCCACACTGTTCGAAACATTGGAATTAAATATGACGGTCATGCATGCTCATAGTGGCTGATGAAAATGTATACTTATTTATCTATAGACTAATGACCCGCCCCGGCTTCGCACGGGTAGGTATATAGAAAGATAAAATTAGTAGGTACTTTATCCACTCCAGCCTTGAGTTTAAAACCCAATTTTGACTTTACGACGTTTGCGACCATAGGTCGATCAACTAGTTCCCAGGTGTTATTGGATCATTCAGGGAGATACATTCGTCCTTCATCGCTTCCAACCTTTTGTCTGTACGCTCCATGACAATTTGAACCAATACAGGATTACAGGACATCCCATGGACGTGAAAATTATAGACCATGATGTCCTTATCTCTCTTGGGACGTCTATATCTCTCGAACTGGGTAACGTCGTTCAGTAGGAGCAACCATATTATTTACAGGATCAGCAAATTTATGTTCACTGGATCTCTCTAATCTTCTGTCACATGATTCTCTGAATCGACAGAGTCGAAGACGTTCTCTCTGTTGAAGTAGACGTACTTTCTTGAACATCCCATGGACAATCGGACTCGACAGTCTAGGTCTAGACCTAGACTGTCGAGTCCGATTGTCCGATTGTTCGTGTTTTTTTTTCAATTAGGACATTCGGTACCCCCACTGCAACAGCAGCCCGATTCCATAACTTGGCTTCAATCGAATTCTCAGTATCGCAACCACTAATGCCTTGCGATAGAGTCGAATTTGCTATGAAAAAAGTGATAATCCGATTGTAGCCAAGTTATGGAATTGGGCTGCTGGTCCAGCTAACCTTGTTACCTCTGGTTCAGTGGTAGGACGACTAGTCCCAAGAATATAATTTTGTAGATATATATCCACACAGTTCTTCTTCGATCTTGTTTCTCTTTTATCATGGGCACATTCTCAAAAAATGTTGCGTCTCGAGCAATAATTATTTTTGTTGGGTTTTTAACCAAACTGATAAGTCGTTACGCTTTTTGGTTATTGGAATACCCAGTCATTATCATTGGAATCGTTTTTGGATTAAACTTCTTCCTGCTATTATCCTTTTTTAGAGCTTGAGCCTTGAACCCGAATACTCAGATTCGACAAGTCAACTCGTTCATTCGTAAAGACCTTTTCTGGAAGTTTATCCGCCAGGGCCATGATTGGACATCTAATTTTCTGATAAACCGTACATCCAATGGCCTCTCCCCAAAATTTCTTGCTTAGACCAGCATCGTGTATCATACATCTCGCCTTTTCAGTAATACGAGTTCTCTGTACAGTCCATTTTGCTGTGGTGTATACGGTACAGTCTTCTGATGCTGGATACTGTGCTTCTTAAGAAAATCTTCAAATTGATAATTCACGTACTCAGAGGCATTGTCAGGATGTAACTTTTAGATTTTCTTGCCTAACTGATTTTCTACTAGTGCTTTGAATTCCTCGAATTTCGCGAATACTTCGGTTTTCGATTAGGCAAATATACAAAAGTTTTTCGACTAAAATCATCCACGATAATCAAAAAGTATTTATTCTCACCATAGGACTGTTCCTCCATTGGACCTGCCAAATCCCAATGCACTAGTTCCAGCAATTATTTTGCTCTCTTACCTTTCCTTTTCGGAAATTTCTTGACGCACTCTTTCCCCTTGCAGCAACCTTCATACGGTGCCATGCTCACCGATCCAAATGATAGTCCATCTGCTTTTTTTTAATTGATTATAGACGTAAATTGCGTCTACCCTTGCTTGTTGGAGCTTTCAGCCCTGTGGTCAAGCCGTCCAGGAATAATTTTTTTTTGTCATTTTATTAAATTTAAGGCTCATACGAGGCATTTATTGCTAAAAAAAAATAAAGAAATACCTGAATTTAAACATAAATCACGCTTATTGAATCTCAAGTTTTGTAAAACCGTGTCTGTGAGGGCAGTGACAGTAGCCAAGTGAGGGGAGTATGGTATCAAATACAGAAACAGAAAAAACATATATTTATAATAACTAGCTTAAAAACTTAAAAAAAAAACACACCTGTCCTGCCAAAAAAGAACTTATGCCAATAAATTATATACTGTTTGAATGTGCTAAACATGACCTTCAATTTGATACCCATATTGAAAATTTCGAAGTTTTTTTCGTAAATTAATTTGAAGCTATATGCCTTATAGATATTTTTCACAAAAAAATATGTGTACGAGTATGATACTCGGGGGAATGTAAAGATTCTAACGATATCCCATACGTCTTAATCTGTCAAGCATTTAAAGTTATGGTGGAATAAAGAAACTCACATACAAACATAGATAGATATATGAATCCTAAAAACATTACACTGTTTTTTTTGGGCAGTCTTGTAAAAACAAATGACAAAATGGTAGCGACTAGCGATTGCACGAAATGTTTTGAATCCCTGTAGTGTTTCCAGTCCAAGGAAAAACGATTGCATGAATGATTGCAAAACTTTCGCTCAGTCTAAATTTGTTTAGAATGAAAATCATGACAAAATAAAAGCTTAAAAACAATTCAATAATTCAAGAATATCAATCATATTATTCTTTCAAAATAATGTAAAACAAATTATGGATAGCACGATTTGAAAGCGTTTTTTTGCACTGTTTCCCCTTTGTTTGCCTTTACATAAAATATTTAAGATTTTGGAACAAGGTAATAGGTATGTATGTGTTGTTTTATTTTTATATCATGTACTATTATTAGTACTCCTTGCTCTTCTGACCATCCTTTCAATGCTCCAATATTCTGTTCAATATGTTAATTTGGTAAATTATTATTTTGTTTCCTTCGATTAAATTAAACAAATAAATTAAACTGGTGGGTAGAAGTCGAATACCGCTAGTATTTTTTTCGTGAATTCGATGATTTCCAAGGAAATTTAATAGGGGATTCCTTTGGATGGGATGTCTAATCTTCTTTACGATTGGACTTTGTGTCATTCTTCTGAGTTTCTTTCTTTCTTAAACGATAAATGTGTTGTTTTCCATTTCTGAAATTGGTTGTCGATCGCAAACGAGGCTAATTAATCCTTTAATAAAAAAAACGTGGTGTGGCTGTGTCGTGGACATGGGCACAGAATAAATAATAGACATGGGTTGTGTGTTTTATGTGAATACGTTTGAACGCCTTCATTCTTTTACGTTCCCGGCCTTGTACTATTATTTATTCTGTGGCAGCGCTTCACTAAGTAATATGGCATATTATGGGTATCAATGGATTGTTTTTGAGAAGCTATTTCCAACTGTATACGATATCTATATTTTTATTTAGTTTTTTGACGAGTATGGGCTGACAATGCTTTTATTTATTTTATTTTTTATTTTATTGATGTTCGGGTGGCTTACAGCTACCTTAGCTAAATATACACAAAAAAAAAGTTAGATATCATTAGTTTGAAAATGTGGTATCGTCATCTTGTGTGAAAGCTAATCTTACTGAATGAATAGTTAATCATCCCCCAGAACGCTAATTTCGTTTGCTCTCAGCGTACCTAAAACGCAGTGTGCCTAAGTCGTGTTGTACCTAAACCAAACGCAAGGTAGGCATATTAAGATTTAGGTCCATTGAGATTTAGTTCAAGAGCGAGATAGACCCTGTGCGACTTAGGTCCATTGAGTTTTAGTTCAAGAGCGAGATAGACCCTGTGCGACTCAGGTCCATTGAGTTTTAGTTCAAGAGCGAGATAGGCCCTGTAAGACTTAGGTCCATTGAGTTTTAGTTCAAGAGCGAGATAGCCCCTGTGAGACTTAGGTTCATTGAGTTTTAGTTCAAGAGCGAAATAAGACTTTATTGTTTACTAGCTTTGCCCGTGGCTTTTCCCCCGTGGTTAGTTCACTTAAAAGTAGCCCATATGTGTTATTCTGGGACCAAAAGTACCTTTATTGTACAATATACTTCATTTCATCAAAATTCGTTCAGCCGTCATATAGTTTTTTATCGACTGCTCGGCATCTAATCATCGAATTAAGATACCAAGTACTCCTTTTGCGTTCAATGAGTACCCCAGTTTTTAAATCAACTGCTATCCTATCCTATATAAACCCTAAGCTATCTATTAGTGACAACCGCATCGCAATCAGTCCAGCAGTTTTTAAGTGAAGAAACAGATTTAAAAAAAGGATCTGTTCTTGTTCAGTAGCTTATTTTAAGTACCCAAGACCTTTTTTTAAGCAATATATCTCTAATGTGCAGTATAATAGCAGTGAAGTCTGGCATATACGATTTTTCGGGGCAAGTTAATTTCACTACAGCAATTTTACTACTACCTAAGTCAAAGGTGCGAATAAAAATATATATATATATATATATATGAATAAGCTTTAACTTTACTCGTAGTAAACTTAATGTTACAAACCATTTGAAACTAAAACAAACGACTATCATTCTTTAATTAAACTATTAACTTCTTAATTAACCATTTAACCATTATAGACACACTGGACTTCTTTCTTGATTTTGAGAATGTTTTTCAAAAAATAAAAAGCTGAAATATCTCCATCTTCCAACTTTTTCATCTTTTTTTTTGTACCTTGAATTAAAAACAACGTTAATTTTTCTTCTAGCATTGCCTTCAAATATATTTTGCTTAATCTTTAAACTTTGCCATTCTGCCTCTTTTTTCAATTTAAAAAGAAAATTGATTAACGTTGGCTTGCCCTTCATGCAATTGTGTAGGCGTCTGTGCCATCCCTCTAAACTATTATTAGTTCGATGGATTTCATTAGCACAGCTAATAATTTCATGAAGTTCACCCAACCACTGTATTTACATGTAACTTCCAATTTTTGACATGATTTCCGAATTTTCATCAGGTTTTAGCTCTTTAATACTTTGCCAAACTTCAGATATATAATTTGCTGGTAGAAGCGGTAAATTGGTACAAAATTGAGTTACTTTATTTCCTGCAGTTGTAGTCAGAACACCCAACTTTTCGGCTTTTTTCCAAATAGCTCTTGAGTAGTGATAATAGCAACCAGAAATGTTTATACCTGGAAATACGGCCTTTAATGCCTGAATTTGGACAAGCTCGTAATCAGTTTTAAATTTTGTAAAATCAATGTTCAATTTATTTTTAATAAGTTGAAATAGTCTTATGTATGTTATCCTGAGTCTTGTTTGCCAATAAACAAAATATGACGGGCATAATATTAACTGAATCACTATTGCTAGTGTTTAAATTCACATGTATCGTGTACGATTGATAAAACAACGGTACACTTTTGAATGTACCATCGCCATAAAAGTGGGCATTCTTATTTTTTTTAATGTCTCCCTTGCCAATGGAGTTGAAAATATCAGTATCTTATTGCTGTCGTCGCCGTCATTGCAAACAAGAAAATGTTTATCTAATTATATCAGGCACTTGTACTTCATTCAAATTATAATAAGTTTTTTGTAGTTGTAACAATTTGTTTCTTATACGATATAAGGAATCCTTTTTTGTTTTAAAAAGAGCTGCCTCATTTATACCTTCAGCTTCTGAAAAATTGGCTTCATTTAAAACCACATTTTCAATTATTTGTGGTACAGACATCGACCCTATTAAACAAAGGAGGACTAGGGACCAACTACTCAGCATGGACCGCGTATATTAGGTGCAACGCACACAATTGGCCTCAGTCGTAATCGGAGTTGTGTTGGTGTAACACGTGCGTGTACTTTACCACATATTATTCAGAATTCGCAGCAAAAATGCCTTCCTGTTTTTTTATAAGGTGCACAAATAGCTCAAGAACCAAACATAAGTTGCACTGCATTACTTTTCACTCGTAAGTACTATAAACCATAATTTTCTTTAAAATTCTACTGATTAATATTGTTTGAAAATCGCCATCTGCAGAAAGGGACAGAAATATACGATTCGTAAGAGTGCGACAAGACAAAAGGCGTGTAAAAGTTTGATCAAGGCCCTATTTCATAAAACTATAGTACACTGACAAATATCAATCAAACCGACAATTGTCAGTCAAACTATAGAAATGTCGTACGCAGGTTTTGCGTATTTGACTGACATTTGTAGGTTTATTATGATTTGTCGCTTTATGAAATAGGGCCCAGATCTCTTTGTACCGTCAGGAAGAAAAAAATTACATAGATTTTAGAATTGATTTTATTCACTTAAAAATTGCATATGTTATATTAATCAACCTACCTTTAGGTAGTTGCCCCTTGTTTATATTAGAAGCATCAACATAATAGATACTTTCTAACATGTTCCTGATATTTCTTCACATGTTTATTTTGTCTACTCTACACCCACTGATATGTTAATTATTAATAGGTTTCCTTAAGACGAACTGTGGAAATATAAGAGGCTACGAGTTGTCAGAAGACAGAGGGAAGAGCACTGATCTCTATGGATAGGCTCTGACGTACTTTCGTTTGTGCCGATTCAAAGCGCCCCACTGAGCGTACAATAGTACAAAAAAAGTAAATACGTTAACTACTTACGTGCGTAGTAAATACATTAGTTCCGTGGACGCTCATGACTGCCAAAGTACTGCTATCAGCGCCAACAGCGCCAAAGTGGCGATAATCATATAAGCTAATTGCGACGTTCGTCAATAGTCTGTCTAGAGTACTAGTAATATGCAGTTGTCTATGGGGAAGAGCCAGATTGGCTACCCAACAATAACAGTTGATTATATTCAATACACTTATAATCAGAACATATATACACAACTCGCAAAGGATTTAGGAAGATATTGAAAAGCGCAGGTCCATATTTTTGGGTAGGTGATATGTATTTACCTATATTAAAGAGCATATTTCCTTATTGGCATACCTAAACAGCAGCGAATTTGAAAAAAAAAATGGCGATTTCTTGGCCATTACTGAGTTCGTGTCAATAGACAGGAAGAAATATAATAATCATAAAGTGTATTCATAAACTGCCTAAGTGATATATTTTCTGAGATATTTGGGTATAAAAATATTTTTTCGTCTTTTACATGCGTTAGGAACATAAAGGTGCAATATTGATTTTCAGTCTTGGTCTGGAAGGGATGAGGGGGTTTGATGAAATTAATGTCACAAACAACTAATCTAACATGCGCCATCCCATAATTGCACGACATATTAATATTGCCGTGAAGTTGGACGAAAAATAAACCCAAATATGTCTTAAAGTATATCACGATTTTTTCATAGAACACTTTTGTTTCTTATAATTTCCCTATCGATTGATACTAGTTTAATTTATGGCCAAGAAATTGTTTTTTTTTCAAATGTTCATCACAGTTTTGTCAGCAGTCTGAGCATGATTGTGTTACATATACACAAACTTTCGTGAATGGTATTATTTGACGTTTTTTTTTTAAATATTGTTATTCAAGCACACACTGCTGTTTTAAGTACCTACTACAAAAAACTACCAGACTTAACAATATTTTTTTACATAGTTGATCAAAACGCGGTAGAAGCTAATATTATTTTATTTCATAGAAATTTATTTGCTGACGGTTCCTTACATTACTTTATGTTTACGGACTAAGACGAACTTACCTGACACCCGAATCGTATTTGGTTCGAGAATTAATGTTGTTATCTCTTTTGCGCTTCTATCTGCGTATGTCTCTCTATCTTTGTTGTTGGTGCATGAAGTGTACGACAGTGCAAATTTAGCTGTGTGGGTGTGTTTCCCTGTAGTTGTATCTAGTCCGGGTGTAATTCATATGAAGTTCTAAGTTGCCCCGTCCTCCTTTGTTTAATAGGGTCGATGGGTACAGATCCAAATGATTGGCACACCATTTGCTTGCATTTATCGATAATAAATGAAATTTTGTTCTTTGCGTGATTTTCTGTACATACATGGTCACTCAATCTCAAAACCATTTGTTTAGAATCCAGTTTTAAAGAAGCATTGCATATTTTCCTGTTTGCACATCGCCAGAGTGAGGACCCATCATTATTTGACTTGTTATTTGTATAAGCAAAACCTTTCAGTAGTAAATTATTAGTTCTCTTATTATTTCAATCAAAACTATATTTTATTTAGGTTCCATTATATGGTATGTATCAACCCCCCAATCCTATAAAAATGAAACGAGTCGTTTTTCCAACGTCTCGTTTCTTACGTAGTATTTATATACTCTTTGGTATGTATATACTCGAGTCTACGGGTATACAAAATATTTTTCTCACATCAAGAACAAAGAAAATAAGAATGACACATTATGACAGAAAGGCAAACATTTGATAAATAAAAACAATACTTCAGTTTCTAGCGGCCAGTAATCAAGGAGACAAAAGTTTATATTATATTAAAGGAGTTTGTATTTAATTAGTTTGACCAAATAGAGAAATCGTATCGCGAAATTAACAATGGAAGAAATAGACTAATAGCAACAAGGCGTATCACGAAATGGACAATGTAAGAAATAGGCCAATAACGAAATAGTCGTATGGCAAAATAGACAATGTGAGAAATATATCAATAAGGAAATAGTCGTATCACAAATTGGGCAATGTAAGATATAGACCAATAGCGATAGAGACGAATAGCTACTTAGTCCAAACACTTATTTGAAATGACATTTAGGCACAACCTGATTAAGGCACACTGCGTTTTAGGCACGCAGAGAGCAAACGGCTAATTTCACCCACAAAATTACAAACCAAACGTCAAAGGTGATATTTTGCGTTTCAAACTGTATTTTTTGACAATTGAGTCAAAACGAACACTTTAATAGTTAAATATTCGCTACTATCACCATTGACAAATGAATTTCAATTCAATCGTGACAAAAGCAATATTCTCTTTCCGCCATTCGTTTTGTAGCAAATGGCGAAAATAACTGGTAAAAACGCTAAATATGATCACATTTGGCGTTCGCTTTGGACATTTGTGGGCGAAATTAGCGTTCTGAACGTTTTCGATCACCATTCATTTTGCATGTTTAGACGACATGTTGACCTAGGAAAATTGACTTTATTCCGTCAGCAATATTGATCATATCAGTTTCTATCCGTAAAATTCATTAAAGCGTTGCGATAGAGTCGAAATTGTTATGAAGAAGTCTACGAATAAATAATAAGTCAGGAACTCTAATTCAGAACAAATGTCACAATAAAAGTGCCCCTACTTCAAACCAAAACGACGTAAGATTCAAAGTACGAATCACTTCCGAGGTTACAAATATACATGCTTGGTGATTGGTTTAAATTCAGAACGAAAGCAGGGATTGGTTCACGCGCGTAATGCAATGTCTGCTATGACAGCTGAGTCATAGCGGCGTGGACGATGTTATGCAATAAGTGGACCGGACCAAGTCAGTAATAAAACAATATTACTGTACAATGTTTTTTTTTGGCTCACTTTTTACAATTCATTAAATTCTTTGTCCCACGAAATATAGTTAATTTATTAAGTTTTTGTCCAGAAGACATTAAAAGAGAATCTTTCTTCGCAATGTAGTGAAGACGGATTCTGAGAAATTTAAAACGAAATGTCCTCCTGTCAGCCTGTGAATTTAGAGCTGAGGTTCAAGTTCAGTAAATTATTTTTATATATTTCCATAAACTGTCAGGCGTTTGGGTTATTGTTGCAACGGCCGTGGTTGCGGATCACTCCAAAAACAACTCAATATGATCTTGGCTTAATAAATTCTATGGTTAAATAAATTTCTATATTTGTAACTCTACTAGCCGTGCAAAAAGTAATTTAAAACTTGAAATACATATGAGGAGTCCTAGAAGTCCAGTTTTGGACTGAGTTTTGGTCACTGGTTTCAAAGAGTTAGTATATACTGTTACTCTTTGTCCATTTACTGTTCGAGTTTTTTTTTGACTGCACATTGATTTAGAGACCTTTAATATATTTTTCGCTTTGATCCAAAACGTCATGTAGTTTTTCTTTTTCTACCACTGAAAAAGGGTGTTTAAACCCGTATCGGTCGGTCTTGAATTTAGTATGTCGAAAAGGTTGTTAAACGTTTCTAAAAAGCTAATAGTTGCATCTGTTTCTTGAAAATCAGGCATGTTTAACTGTTGCGAACCAAACTTAATCGCATCAGCTACACTTTGACTTAAGGTTTGAATCGCTAGTTTCACGTTCATGATATTATTTCGGAAATATAGATGCCGATTTGACAATTTATTCCCAAAATGCAATCCAACGATATCTGGAACATTTTTCAGTTTCTGCAAATGTGCCCACTCAATTTTTTTTCTTGTTTTTATCTACGAGTGTATTTTTCCTCTAATGTGTTACGCACAAGTTTCACCATATGAAATGGATCTAATATTACAACTTCTGGGTCTCCGGTAGAGGGGTGGTCAAAAAACGATTTTGAATTGTTTGTGTCTTCAAAATTGCAACCCAACATCTTAGCCGTAGCGATGTTAGATGCACAGCCATCAAAGATCAAAGTAACTTTTGACTTTTTCCTTTTAAGGGCTAAAACTATATCGTCCGAAAAATCATTCAATGCAGTATTTTCTATAGTATCGCCAAATCCATTTTTCTTCAATTGGGATAAAATATTTTAAGTGAAATATTCTTCATAGTTAATTTTTTATTTGGGCGTTGTAGATTTCTGATCTGTGATAGTCGTTGTACTGCCAAAATAGTTTTTTTCTTAGTTTTTGCTTTAAAATGTGTGTTTTAGGAGTATTCAGAGCAGATTCAATATCTGACGATGGTATATTTATCGGCGTAACGCATGATCCTCTTTCTTCAAAACTAAAGACTTCGGTTGAAATAAGATTATTTTTGAATTTTGTTTTTCTTGGTTCTTTTTCTTGGTTGGTAAGGTTATTTTCAGGAGAATAATATCAACACTGAATGTAATGACGGTGTTGTTTTCAGGTGAATAATATCAACACTGAATGTAATGACGGTGTTGTCTTCAACACCGTCATTACATTCAGTGTTGATATTATTCTTCTGAAAATAACCTTATTGAAGATCAGTTTCAAATCTATGAAAGACTGTCTCTAATTGAAATAGATACACATATACAGCTAAAATAAAAATTCCTATCAAACCTAAATATTAAGTGCAAAAAAAATTTAGTGAAATCTTACAAGTTTTTGTGCCTTATTCCTTGAGGGTTTGCATTATTAGTTTTTTTGAGCAACTCAGGTAAATCAAACACTTCAAAATTTCCAGAAGGTGAATTTTCATTAGCCTGAAAAATTAAACGTGCTTTAATTCGATCAAACTATGAACTGTTTTTTTAATGCTATTGTTATTCCCATGAGTCGAAAAAGCTGAACCTATATTACATACCAACTGTAATCGTTCATTATTGTTTATTTGCTCATTTTGTTTAGTATTCTCCTAAATATGCTGACGTTTCTTAGGTATGAATCATCTTCGTGAAAAAAATAACAGCTCAATTTCAAAATTTCATCGAGTAGAAATTAAACTTTAGTGCAAAAATTGACTGACTTCATTTTGCATAGTATTGACCATCGCGGTTTGATAATGTATTTGAACGTCTTTGAATATAATTATAATTTTGCAACTACTACTAGTGAAAAGTGATCCCTGGACATTTTAATCTTGTATGGCTCCTGCACCACTTTACAACACATGCTGGCATGATGATTCACAGCTGCAGTTCACAATGATAAAATTAAAACGTACGCGAAGATATGACGTGTGCTCGCTTGCATGAAAAATGTACGACTGATGACGCGCTGGACACGACTTTTAAGCCCCACCTACTTGGGCACGACTTTTGTTGGGTCATTTTATTAACGCTGTTACGTTTCCTGACTTATTTCTTATTCGTAGGAAGAAGGTGACAATCTGATTGAAACAAGTGACAATCCGATTGAAATCAAGGTACGGGATCGCACAGCAGGTATTGGGTCGTTTTTAATTCGGTTTGGAAAAGCTCAGTAGTGTCAAAAGTTGCATAAATGGCAAAAGTGTTGAAAATGTTCAAACCGAACGGCTTGTTAACAATGTACATTTCGAAACTGCCCACAACGCCATCTCATCATCTCGAACGCAGGCCATATCTGTGGACACGTCTGTCACTCACAAATACTTGATTGACATTTCTCAATTTGTAATTTTTTTTGATCGATTTGTATTTGATGGGCGCATTTGCCAGCAAAATTTTTCGTACTTCTACAATGGCGAGTGTTCCGGAAGTTCAACAGCTCATCAAGGACGCGATCAAGCAAGATAAAGTTGTAGTATTCTCGAAATCCTACTGCCCTTACTGTAAACTAGCTAAAGAAGTAAGTACACATTCCTCACCCCTTGTTTTATCGCAAGTTCTGTACCTACTAAATTAGATTGGTTGGAGAGTGGTGAGTCATTTGCTTAAAAACCGGTCGCCCGGCATTACTCATTTGTACAGGTTTATGCGTTTCCACAATGATCTCAACAAATCAACAAAACCGCCTTGTCCCTTGTTATTTGTACCAAGGCATACAAATTCATCTTGATAAGAATTATAAATCTTGCTGTAGGTAATACATGTTGCAAGTTCATTGATTGACCTCGTCATTTCTAAATCTTTACACTAATGCCCTCAAGGGCACAATGACCCTATGTAAACTGCTCCACTTTTAGCTTACCTGTCAGTAAGAAAGACATTATTCATTAGTTTAAAGCCTTGTTAAAATTACTGTTGGTAGTTTGCTGTGTGATTTCTTATTTTATGTACTATTTCAACTATGAACTACTCCTAAATTTGAAATCCCAAAGAAACTGTGCAAACTTTTCTTACTAATTATTATTGTGAATGTTAATTATAATTTCTTCTAAAACAGACCATTTCAGGGCAAAGTAAATGAAACATCAATGTGAAAATATATTGTGTGTTGCATACAAAAAACTACTACTCAAAATATTTATCTCAATTCCAGGTCTTCCAGAAAGTGAAGCAGCCAATCAAAGTCATCGAGCTGGATCAGCGTGATGATGGCAACGCTATCCAGGATAACCTGTCCAGTATAACAGGATTTAGAACGGTAAGCAGAGAATACAATGCACAGAAACAGTGGTCAAACTGTTGAACAAACTAATAAATTATCAAAGTCTAGCTTGGTACTTGGAGTTTGGGCTTTTCCCGCAACTAGGCTGATCATCGTCCCTTTTTGCGTGATCATAGCCTAGTTAAGCTTTATCAGGTTTTGATAAAGGACAGTATATTCCAGAGTCGTATGCTTTAAAATGTTTAATCCCTCAAGCGCAGCGGCTATGCAATATTGCATAATTTAATAATTGAAACTTGTAAACACTGGGCAGGAATGATTAAACCATCTTCAAGAAAAAGTTAAATTTTTTAATGCAATATATATGGAAAATATTAGTTCATTCCAAAATAAAAAAAACATATTTCTGCTTTGTCATCTGCTGTATTTTTATTACTGTGTGAATCACAGTGATGACTTCACTGTTTGTTATTTCCTTTTGGTATGGTATGTTAGGTATGTATGAATTTAGTAATTTTGTGGTAATGTAGGTTTAACCTGCCGGCTATCGGTATCCCGTACGGGATATATGAGATTCGTTTTGCAAATTTTGCAAAAAAATTGAAAAAGTAAAATTAAGTAAAAAAAAAACTTTTTATTTATATGTTTTGGTTCATTAACCTTCCTGAAATACAGATTTTGTGTATGGCAAACTTTTTAATCATTTTTTATTTGAAAAATAGCCCAAAAGCTCCAAAAACGCACTCGTCCAAAGGTTAAAGTTAAAACTAGCTGCACCTCGCAGCTTTGCCCGTGTGTAAACTCTACCACTCCTAAATTTTCTTGATGTGTTGTGTACACTAATTACTTGATGTACTAACAATGATATATGTTAAAATCGAGTTCAAGTTCTTCACCTCCAGACATCAGCTAGTCTCTTGACATAGGCCTCTCCTTTCTTTTCCTTTGGCTTTCTCTCATCCTTTTTCCATCTCTTGGGTACATCTGTCACATATTTGGTCCATTTTCCACTCTCACTATGTGCCCAGTCCATTGCCATTTTGACCTTTTGATGTAGTTGGTCACATCCTTCACTTTAGTTCTTTCTCTTATTGATTACAGACTATTTCTGTTGTCTATTGTTGTTGACCAAGATTGGCAACCATATGTTATGCATGGTAAGATACAACTTTCATACACTTTTCTCATTGCACCAGTTGGAAGCTTGAGTGCCAAAAATAAATAATAATATGTAATAATGTTTGGCTATGTTAAATACTGTTAAAAATATAAGCTACCCGAGCGAAGCCGGGGCGAGTCGCTAGTCTATATATATATATATAGTTTGGTTAGAATCCATCTTGAAGCTTTTCAATGTAGGAACCCTCTCATTTGCTCCTCTCTAATATTATTGTACATGACTTTACCCGGTTATGGCGAAGCAAAGGAAGGGTATTGAGTTTTACATGTATGTATGTGGATGTTCCGCCATAGAGTCACCCCTGTTGGTTATTCTGTGCTATTGGTCCGATTTTGACAAGCCAGGTATCAATTGATTCATATTCATCGCAAGAGTATCAGACTATTTATACCTGGGTTTTAGATTTTGAACATGTCTTGTTTTCAATAAATGATCAGTGAGGGTAGTAACTCCCAAACGAATGGACCGATTTTGATGTGTTTTTCATGTTTGAAAGCTGATGTGATCGAGATGCTATCTATAATGAGGGGGTGGGGGTGGTCGGGATTTATATAAATTTGTAGTTTGTGCTTGTTATTTATAATAAGCTCTTATATAATTATATTGCAGGTCCCTCAAGTATTCATCAATGGAACCTGCATCGGAGGCGGATCCGATGTGAAAGCCCTACACGATGCCGGAAAACTCGAACCCATGCTCATTGGTTAAACTAATTATTAAAACATGAATATAGTAACTGATACTTTATTTATTAGTATATATGTATTTTTTTATAAAATGAAGTACAAATAACTTTTTTATTTATGACTTTCAAATATTTATTTTAATTTCATGCTTCTGTGATGTAGTATACTCCTAGTACTCTTAACTTACATAGATATTATTTGGTACTTATATAGTTAGTCATTTTCCATATATTTTGTTTATAAAATAATTTGCCACAGAATGTCGGAATTGAGAATATGTTGAAAGTTTATAGTTTACTCTCTGTTTCACCAAATTAGTAAGTAATAAATTTTGTGTCAAAATAACTTTGCAGTTTCCATTTTATAGATTTGTTGTTTAATGTTATTGTATACCTAGCGGCACGTAAGTCTAGCGGTGAACGAAATGTGGCGGGGATCTTGGCACAGTCAAAGTTTATATAATGTGTTAAAATGTTGAATACTTTATATCCCGAAAACTGACTGTGCCTTGATCCCCGCCACGTTTTGTTCACCGCTAGACTTACGTGCCGCTAGCTATATATGCTGGGTGCAGGCGGTATAATCTGCATTTTATGCTCTGGTGCAGTGTTTTACAATCTATTTGAAAACGCGGCCCCTTTACAAGTTAAAAGAATCTTGCGATCCCCTAAGCCATAATCTCACATACCTTGCATGATACAGAGCTTGCATAATTTGGAATATAAACCTTATATATATTACCTTACTTTCGAGACCTAGACTCTGACGCTGACAATGGCGTAGTTGGATATTAAACCCTGTTGGTCAATAACTGGCTGATCTAAACATGAATATGATGGAATTATTTATATACATATTTAAAAATAGTATAATAATACTTCAACATTTACCTTCGCCTTCAGCTCGGGTTGATAAATGTCTCGAATAAAATGGCTTGTTTTATAAATACTAGCTTTCTCGCCTGCGACTTCGTCCGCGTAGACTACAGTTTATCACGAAAAAAGCATCCTATGTTCTAAAACCAATGCAAAAGTAGGTATAGCAACGCTCTTGGTGTATTTTGACAGAGTTGTTATTTCGTTTCCATGGCAACCGTTCCTTCCAGCGAGTAATCAACATATTCCAGTTTTTTTCGTGGAAACTTACCATTTTTTTGGGATAAAAAGTATCCTATGTTTTATTCCACGGTATAAGCTATCTCCATTCCAAATTTCATCACAATCCGTCCAGCTGTTATCGCGTTAAAACTCCCCAAACAAACTAACAGACAACGTTTCACTTTTATGTATTGGTATGGTTTATAATAGTATTGATGTGACCAGTTACTGGCAGTGTGTATACAATTAGAATGGTATTATTTCAAGTGATTAACTCGTCAGCTATTGGTAGCCCGTATGGGTCAAATGCTTTTTTTTGTTTGTTTGTTTACCTTCCTCAAATACAGATTTTGTGTATGGTAAAATCAATCAATCTATATTTTAAGAAAATGCCTAAGAACTCCAAAACCTCATTCGTCCACAGGTTAAATTACCTAGAGATTTTAAATAATACAGTTATCGTCAGAGCAATACGAGACCAAAATTCTGGCCTTTATTTTAGCCAAAGATTACTTACAACGTGGCATTGCTGACAGCATTTTGGAAACGTTACCTACTGGTACCGGATTGTTAGAGGTTGTATTTAGTAGTTTTGTTTAGTTATGGAATTAAATACAAAACATCAAATAGGCATAGAGTGATGTTAGCCGAGCTGTATGCCAGTGCGCGATAGAATCCAACGCTACAGGGTTCGGTCCTCGGCTCCGTCACACTGACTTTAATTTATGTGTGGAGTTCAATCACTCCATGCTTCGGCAGGCACTGTCTCGATTATTACTGATTAATAAAAGGAGGCCCTCGGGCGGCGTGAAAAACAGACACCAGAGGCCAGCTAGCTCATACGACAACCAAGCATTAGGCACTGTATAAAAAACTTTATCTAGAGGGTACTTGATTTTTAATAGTTACTTTATCTAGGCATTATAAGACGGATGAAATATTTATCGAAATCAGTAGGTTGAGTTGAGTTTTTTGCTAGCCATTATGGTAAAATCCTAATCTATGCAATCTAATGATTGCCGATCGATCAATCTATCAAGATGTTTATTTTCTTTAAAATTGAGCCTATGGTACCTTTCAACATTTTCCCCGATGTGCACACATCGATGTGCGGTGTGTGTGTGTGTGTGTGTGTGTGTGTGTGTGTGTGTGTGTGTGTGTGTGTGTGTGTGTGTGTGTGTGTGTGTGTGTGTGTGATGTGTGCGATGTGCGATGTCATTAGGGTCTTGTGCACATGTGCTCCGTGTATTTTGATTAGGGGTTTCCTAAACTGGCTAGAAAAAAAAACTCATTCTGTATACCTACTATGTACATGTGAGTGGGAGTGGGCCTTACAATGTTAAGAATGTTATTATTATGTCCCTCCAGTAAGAAGAATCACTGCATCGGCTATTCACTTTTGCCTTTGTACTGCTTAAAGCCATGATGGCTCATTTCGCTCTTGCCCTTCCCCTTTCGTCCTCATATGCTCATTCCTTTAGGATCTGCGGTCGTGGAAGCTACTGTAACCACGTTTTGGCTTTTAAAAAGCAATATAGCTTTTCTGTCTTAAAACTGATATCAGAGATAGTGACAATCGTGGTATCGAGGTGGCTCAGACCACCTCGATACGACGATTGTCACCCTCTCTGACCTACAGTTACATCCATACATGATTTTTATTTAGGGCATTAATTATCAATGAAACAAATGTTTTTAGGATTCATGTATGTATGTATGTATGTGAGTTTCTTTATTCCACCATAACTATTAAATTCCTGAACAGATTTTGACGTGTGGGGTATCGTTAGAATCCTTACACCCCCCGAGTAACATAGGCTACTGCTTTTTTGAAAAATTCAATATGGCGGCAGTATGGCCCCATTTTCAAATGCGAAAAAAATATTTTTTCTTCGGTTTTTACAATATGGGTATCAATTTGACGGCCTTGTTAAGCACATTCCAACAGAATCTATTTTTTTTAGCTTTTAAGCTAGTTATGATATCGTAATTTTCTATATATTCTATGTTTTAAAATTATACTTTGTAAAGAATGCACTGCTAATGAAATGACCCGTGGACCCGGTACTGAGTCGACCCACCGGGACCACGGGTGAAGGCTCTGTAATAGTTATTTATTAAGATAATTATTCTATACTAGCTGTGCCCGCGCGGCCTCGCACGCTGGATATTTCTCTAGGTTAAAAGTATTTGTGCTATTCCAAGACTGAAATACCAATATACCAACATTTGGTCAAACTGCCATCAGCCGTCAAAAAGTTTTTCGTTTGCTTGGCTTCTACTTATAGGATTGAGATATCAAGTACTCCAGTTTTTGAGTCGAACCCTAAGCTATCCAACAGTGAAAACCGCATCGTAAGCGGTTTAATAGTTTTTACGTGATGCGCGAACAAACATACAGACAAACAACATACACGATTTTTAAATGTTATTTTCTTGTTCAGTAGCTTATTTTATTTTTTTGGTATTGGTATTTTTTTGGTACTTACTGCTTTATTATACGATTGCTCGGCTTCTGCTCGCTACATTAAGATACCAAGTGCAACAGTTTTAAGTCAAACTCTAAGCAATCTAACAGTGAAAACCGCATCGCTATCGATCCAGTCGTTTTTACGTGATGCGCGAACAAACAAAGACAGACACACAATTTCTAAAAAATGTCTATTCTCGTTCAGTAGCTTATTTTAAGTACCCTAGTCATTTTTTTTATTATCTTTGTACAGATTCTTCGTACTATAGGTATTGCTTTATTATAATTACTTATCGATAAAGCCTGTGTGGGGATTTTAGAGAATGTTTGTATTAACCATAGGTCTGTATTTCCGGTAATCCGTAAACGCTCTAGGTCTAGGTATACAGGATGGATTTTTGAGACGGGACAGGTACCTTAACCGTTATAGTTACAGGAACAAGTTCTTAAGAGACAATCCATAACCTTTTGAGATATTCTGAACTGCATTCACAGATTCTGGAGAAAATAGGTAATATACACAAACTTTTTTTTGATGCCAATCGTTTCTATTTCTTATAAGGATCAAAAGGATCTACGGTTTCAACTTTATAAAGGTTAGAGTACTAGTAAAATCACAAATTGCAAAAATCTTTGTCCATACATTTTGAACGAAATTAATAAAATAAAATTCTAACATCGTTCGAATACAAACTTTTCAAAAATACTGGCGGGTCTAACCTAAGTTGGTCCGATAGAAACATTTGATCCTCATAAGAAACAGGATCGACTGTATTTTTTTTTGTGGTATGCGCATTTTCTCGATGACTGCACATATTTTCCAAAATCTGTGAAATCTAAATAACTCTAAAAGTTAAGGATTTTTCCTATGAACGTTTTCCTGTAGCTTTCAAGTACTTAAACCTCAGTCCGGTCTCGGTCCGGTCCGGTCTCGGTCCGGTGTCCGGTGGAGACTTTTGATCCTTATAAGAAACAGGATCGATTGGCATAAAATAAATATTTGTGTAATATTTCAATTTTCTTGCTGACTGTACATTTTTTCCACAATCTGTGAATGCAGTTCAGAATATCTCAAAAAGTTATGGATGGTCTCCTAGGAACTTTTTCCTGTAACTATAACGGTTAATTTACCTGCCCTTACAGTCCCATCTCCAAAATCCAACCTGTATACTAGAAAAGATAAGCCAGTCTTAAAATGAAATATCCATACCAATATATTATAAAAGTGAAACGTTTGTTTGTTTGGGGAGCTTCCACGCGATAACGGCTGGACAGATTTTGATGAAATTTGGAATGGGGATGGCTTATACACTGTAATAATACTTTTTATCCGGGAAAATTGTAAGTTTCCACGGGAAAACTGGGAAATTTTGATTACTCACTGTAGGGAACGGTTTCCATAAAAAAGAAAAAACAAGTCTGTCAATAAACAAGAGCGTTGGCCCTATACCTACTTTTGCAATGGTTTTTAATATCCTAGAAGAACAAAGGATGTTTTTTTTCGCGATAAACTGTAGTCCGCGCGGACGAAGTCGGGGGCGAGAAAACTAGTAACTGATAATTTTGTAAAGGTTAAATTTGGATCACGGACGGGATTTGAACCACGAAATTTTTCCTTTTGAAGATTATTAGACATGTTCTCGCTAAGCAGGCGTTAATGCTAAATCATACAAATATAAACGGTTTAATTTGAGTATGTACGAGTAGTTAAACAAGACCTCTCTACAAACAAACATCTTTATTAGTGTGTTGACGACTATAATTATAGATAACATTGTAAAATCAGTCGCCGCCGCCCCTTGAGAGGCGAGTGGCACAATCGCATTGAATTAATTCTAGAGATTCCGCTATAAATCCTCGGCTAAAGTCACTTGTCCCCTCTAAACGGTTTAATACGCACACGGGATGAAAACATCAGGGCGCGCTCAAGGCCACGCGCAGCCTTGCGGCACCGTGGAAAACAATGACCAAACTGGCCACATTTTTAATTGAAAAGCTTTTATTTAACTTCACTTGTATGTATTTCTGTCTGTCCTGGAATCAAATTAAAATTTCGAGCACTTCCCGATTAGCTGAACTGCTGAATGTTTCAGGGTAGCTCACAAACCTGACAATGCAAAAAAAAAAAATGATAATATAAAAAGTGATAATCCATTAAAAACAAGGCAAAAAAAGGAAAATTAAAACAAAAATTAGTAAAAGTTTTATTTTTTATTTTCTATTATTTTTATTTTATTTTCACACATGTCACATTTAGATCGAAAAATTCAGAATCTTTTTAAAGATGGGCCCCAAATGGGCACTCATGAAAGTTAACTGACTACCACCGAATTCGGAATACAGCCATGCGAGAAGAAATGAAAAAACCCTCAAGCGTTTTTTTATTCATGTTTGGAATTTTGAATGCTAGACAAGTACATCATCAAAGAGAGAAAAAACAACTGTCCTGCCAAAAAACGAACTTTAAACAAAAATTATAGCCTATATGTCACTCGGGATGATGTAAGGTAAGGTATCTAACCCATACATTCAAATCTGTTAAGGGATTTATAAATTATGGTGGAACAAAGATACTCGCATACATACACACATGAACACCTGAAAAAAAAACCATTTATTAGTTACTTTCGTGATTTAACTAATACATATAAGTACATTGTACATAAATGTATTAGTTAAATCGCGTAAGTAACTAATAAGTGGTTCTGTTTTTTATTTGAATTGGATAATTGAACACTTATTTAGCTTGCACGCTTCTATGTTCATTAACCTGGCCTATGCATGATACATCGTTTGTACTAAATAAAGTAGTTGTCACTAGAGCATAGTACTAAAACTCATTCATTACCAATATTTTGTTTGGCACCCATATTTAATTTTACTTCACTCAGAGAAAAATCCAGAGACAACGTTGCAGTTGCAGTTTTACATTGCGGGTAAAGTTTTGCGAAAAAGACAATTATAAATATTGTTGCATTAACAATTATGAAGCTTTTTGTTATCACCGCAAAGTGGTAATCTGCGGGGTTCACATAGTTAAAGTTTGTGTGGTTCACAATGAAAGCTGTACGTTGATTTTTAATGTTGTGGTTTTAATAATTTTTAGCCTGTTGATAAAATCATAATGCGATAATCTGTGAGATGCACATAGTTATAGTTTGTGTGATTCACAATGTAAGCTGTACGTTGATTTTAGTGTTGTGGTGGTAGCAATTTTTCAGGCTTTTATTATTTTTACAATGCGGTATTCTACGGGGTTCACTTAGTTATAGATTGTGTGATACACAATTAAAGCTGTACGTTGATTTTATATGTTGTGGTTTTTGCAATTTTCAGCTTATTTATAAAATCACACTGCGATAATCTGTGAGGTTCACATAGTTATAGTTTGTGTGATTCACAATGTAAGCTGTACGTTGATTTTAGTGTTGTGGTGGTAGCAATTTTTCAGGCTTTTAATAAAATCACAATGCGGTATTCTACGGCGTTCACTTAGTTATAGATTGTGTGATACACAATTAAAGCTGTACGTTGATTTTATATGTTGTGGTTTTTGCAATTTTCAGCTTATTTATAAAATCACAATGCGATAATCTGTGAGGTTCACATAGTTATAGTTTGTGTGGTTCACAATGTAAGCTGTACGTTGATTTTAATGTTGTAGTGGTAGCAATTTTTCAGGCTTTTAATAAAATCACAATGCGGAAATCTACGAGGTTCACATAGTTATAGATTGTGTGGTTCACAATGTAAGCTGTACGTTGATTTTATATGTTGTAGTAAAATCCTGACCAATACAATCAGGCTCGTTTCTTTCGCAATGGTATCATTGTTATCCTTGCAATGACAACAATGCTATCCGCGTAATGTTAGTGCTCCCTCTGCCACAACTTCAAGATTGCCAATAACGCAAAGTGTACATCGCTAGAACCACAAAGCTCAAAAGTGATATTACGTTTATCGCATTGGTAGCATTGTTATCCTTGCAATGGTAACAATGCTATCATTGCAATGTTATATGCTCCCTCTGCTAGAACCACAACTTCAAGATTGCCAATAACGCATCGCTAGACCACAAAACTTAAAAGTGACATTGCGTTTATCGCATTGGTAGTAATGTTATTCTTGCAATGGCTACATTGCCATCCTCGCAATGTTAGATGCTCCCTTTGCTAGAACCGCAACTTCAACTTCCCCACTATACAAAGGGTACATCGGTCGAACAAGGCCACAGGAGTTGAGTTTATCGCAATGATAACTTTACAATCCTCGCAATGCTAGATCGTAGCTATGTTTAAAACACAAATTTAAATGTTACCATAAAGCAAAATGGACACAAAACGTTGCGATCGTATGTTGCTAGATTGATTTTCTACATTTTGCATTGCAAAATAAGCGTGCGTTGCTAGATTTCACAGGTATAAGATTGAGATTTTCCACATTTCCACATTGCCATCCTCGCAATGTTAGATGCTCCCTTTGCTAGAACCGCAACTTCAACCTCCCCACTATACAAAGGGTACATCGGTCGAACAAGGCCACAGGAGTTGAGTTTATCGCAATGATAACTTTACAATCCTCGCAATGCTAGATCGTAGCTATGTTTAAAACACAAATTTAAATGTTACCATAAAGCAAAATGGACACAAAACGTTGCGATCGTATGTTGCTAGATTGATTTTCTACATTTTGTATTGCAAAATAAGCGTGCGTTGCTAGATTTCACAGGTATAAGATTGAGATTTTCCACATTTTAAATTGCCTTAAAAATCACCTCTGTTAAAACCAAAACTTAAAAACCTCAAATAATACACAGTGGACATAATTAGAAAAACAATGTTGCGCAAATCCAAACTTTAAGGCTGCATTTTTAGCAAAATATACGTTGCTAGATTACAAAGTTACATTGCAATTTTTACAAGTTTTAAATTACAAAATAGGAGTCGTCATTGTAAATTTGTGAAATTACAATGACGGTCATTGTAAATTTGTGAAATTCGCTTTGTAGTAATTCACAAAGTAATTACTTCCACATTGTCTTATTTGCAATAATTTTACGCAAAATTTAGGTTGCTGCGCTAACAAAAGAACTGTGGCGGCTCCTTTTTCGCAACTTTTCCCTGTTGATTTCACAATAGTTTTTTTCTGTGTGTTTGCATTAATATAGTCGAGTTAAGCAGTAATCGTTACGTAGTTTGTTGTTATTCAATTCAATTAAGTAAAAAAAAATACATTGTTGTTGTGTTTTGTCCTGAAAAATAAGCATAGCTTGAGTACTGTGCAAATACATACACTGGTTAGAGATGTGAACGTAGGGGGTGAACGTCGTACTACACACACACTAACTTTAACATAATCTGTGGAACTACTACGCGATATTATATCTCCTATGTCATTGATAAAAGCGTCGTTTTTGCGTAACGCGAGGGGGTTGTCAATTAAGGTGAAGAGTGTGCGAATGAGAGAGGAAACGGCGGAGTCCTCGACCCCAGTCTCCTCCGCCCTAGCGACAGTACTCGCGTCCGCCGCTAGTCGGCGCTGCGAGCCCGCCCTAACAACATGCTACTACACTTTATTTAGCTAATATTGATGTAAACAACACTGTATTTTGTATTATTATATGAAAACAACGCAGTTCCTTGCCATGTGTAGTGCTTGTTGTGCTCCTAAGACGTTCAGCCATGATTTCTGAGCATGTGTTTGTGTGTGTGAGTGAGCGAGCTTAAGGTGAGATATATTTACGCTTCTCTTTTGTCGGGATTTGAATCTTGATGTATGCCGCGATATCGGCAGGCTAAAGCTTTATTAGCGTCTTGGGATTTTGGGTTATAAACAAGAGTATTGTTGGTATTTCCTTAGCTTAATATGTTCTTAGGCAAGAACTTAAGTAGCTATGTAAGTTTACGCTTTCAGACATACTTACATATTTTGTTGTTACACTTTCGTAACATAGTTATTTAATCAGTCAGTCTTTGTATCAAAATAGTACATTAGGAGTTTCAACTACAGTTCGTTAACTCAATATCTTTGACTACAGACTATCATGAAATGAATACTGAGCACAAAGGAAAGGTAATACAAGTATCTCTTATTAGTGATTTCTAATCTTAAAATAAGGCTGCCTTCACACTCTTCTCAGTGAAGGTGGGATTCGATATCGTACTGGGTTTTACAAATCGTTCATCTACTTTCTTTTCTAATTTCTCCTTAGTGCCGACCTTCTTCGTCGTGTCGATGTTTGTACCATTGTGTCCTAAAATAGTCTATTTGCGATACTTTTACTGAACATCCTGGTGCAAGAATTATCCAGCAGCAAGACGGTGATATTGCAATCTAACTGCCCAGGACACCGGACGTTCTTAGTGCCGATCATCTTTAGTCAAATGTGACGATATCACAGACATCATCATCGGTCTCTGAACTAAGATCATCTTATACAAGCCTTGTGAGGCCTAGGATAGTCTAAAAACTCTGACACCAGACCAGCACTACCTCAAAGGCAGGGCCGGCCTAGCCTGGACGCCGTGGCGAGATATTTTTCATCGCCTCTTCTACTAATAAAAAAAGAAGATTTTGGACCGCTACTCCGAAATAGCTTCTAATATCTCTCACGATCCCACACGTATTCATAAAAATCTTGAGCTGTATTGGTAGTGTTTGTGAAAAAAAAACAAATTAGAACGCGTGAGCAAAGTGAGCGCGAGACTTTTCAGCTACTTATATTTTTATTAGGTATAGAAAAAAGAAAAAATAATCGGGCAGAGCCTGTGTCGGGATGCACTGCCGTTTGTCTGTCATGAAACGTCTACGCCACGTACAAATCGCGAGTTGTACCGAAATAAAGATTAAAAAAAAACATCAATTTTGCAGATTTTGCGTCATTTGGCAAAAAATAGATGACTTTATAAGCTAAAATATAGTTACAAAATTATAAAAGCGATACGAAATATAGATCTTTCGTTACGGTTCACTTTTTAGTCCTGCCCCGTATGTATCAGTGTGATTTTAAAGACGTTTCACGTTAAAACAAGCATTTATGATTTATGATCGATTATGTGTGAGTACACAAACCTTAATATTACAGAAAAGGCGCGACCGAAGCGGACGCGAAATTTTTGAACTATTTCATTCAGGTAAATTAAGTGAGAGAGAAAACAATAAATACAATTTAATAAAGGCGAGCGTAGCAAATACGAAAATATCGAACTATTAATTTATAGCCGTGTACACGAGACAAGGACAACAAAAGCTCCAAAACAAGACAACAACAAGGGCTCCAAACTGTTCGCAAGAGATCTGTATATTGGGCAAAGCCTGTTGACGACGCTGAAAACCGACAGTGGCAGCATCGTTTCGTCGAAGCCAGAGATTTTGAGTGAGCTCGAGAAGTTCTATGGACAATTATACACCTCATTGCGTAGTCCTCTTAGCACGACTAGCGATGCAAGAGCCCGTTTGACCCGACATTATACCGAAGATATCCCGGACGTCAACCTATACGAGATCAGAATGGCTATCAAACAGCTTAACAGCAACAAGGCACCAGGGGAGGACGGAATAACGACAGAGCTACTGAAAGCGGGTGGAACACCGGTACTTAAAGTCCTTCAGAAGCTGTTTAACTCCGTCATCCTCGAGGGTACTACGCCAGAGGCGCGGCACAGGAGCGTAGTGGTTTTGTTCTTTAAGAAGGGGGATAAAACCCTTTTGAAGAATTATAGGCCCATTTCGCTGCTGAGCCACGTCTAAGCTGTTTTCGAGAGTAGTTACAAACCGTCTCGCTCGTAGGTTTGACGACTTTCAGCCTCCCGAACAAGCTGGATTCCGGAAAGGCTTTAGCACCGTAGACCACATCCATACGCTCCTGCAGATTATACAGAAGACCGAAGAGTATAATCGGCCACTATGTATAGCGTTTGTGGACTACGAGAAAGCCTTTGATTCAGTCGAGACCTGCGCAGTGCCACAGTCATTACAGTGGTGCCAGATTGATTACCGGTACATCGAAGTGTTGAAGTGTTTGTACAGAAAGGCCACCATGACAGTTCGTCTTCAGGATCAGAGCACGAATTCTATCCAGCTGCAAAAAGGGGTGAGACAGGGAGACGTTATTTCTCCGAAACTGTTCACCACTGCACTGGAAGATATATTCAAGCTTCTGAACTGGAACGAATTTGGTGTTAACATCAATGGCGAATACATCACTCACCTTCGATTTGCTTATGATATAGGCATCATGGCTGAAACCCTGGAAGACCTAAACACAATGCTCAGTGACCTCAATATTGTTTCCCAACAGGTGGGTCTTAAAATGAACATAGGCAAGACGAACATCATGTCAAATGCCCATGTCGTACCCATGCTGGTTTATGATGGGAACGATATTATCGAAGCTGTTGATCACTATGTCTACTTGGGTCAGACGATCCAACTGGGTAGATCCAACTTCGACAAAGAGGTCAACCGATGAATCCAACTTGGATGGGCAGCGTTCGGGAAATTACGCCATATCTTCTCGTCGCAGATACCGCAGAGCCTCAAGACGAAAGTCTATAATCAGTGCGTGTTGCCAGTGATGACATACGGCACTGAGACGTGGTCGCTAACTATTGGTCAAATACAAAAGCTCAGAGTTGCGCAGCGTGCAATGGAGAGAGCTATGCTCGGTGTTTCACTACGTGATAGAATCAGAAATGAGGAAATCTGTAGAAGAACGAAGGTTACCGACATAGCTCTCATAGTTTGCAAGTAGAAGTTGCAATGGGCAGGCCATATAGTTCGAAGAACCGACAATCGTTGGGGACTATAGGTTCTCGAATGGCGACCACGAACAAGCAAGCGAAGTGTGGGGAGCCCCACACGATGGACTGACGACATTGTAGCCATCGCAGGAAGTCGGTGGATGGAGGTGGCACAAGATCGCTCGTCATTGCGCTCTTTGGGGGAGGCCTATGTTCAGCAGTAGACTTCTAAAGGCTGACATGATGATGATGATGATGATGATGATGTACACGAAAAAAGTATAAAAATAAAGAGTTCCACAATAATGGTAATTGTGGATCTCTTGAGTATGTATATGAAAGCAGACAATATTAACAACAAGGCGCGAAAAGTTTTTATTAAAAACTAAAAGAAAGCAAAGGATATCTTGAGTGCTCAATAGATAAGCCATTATCTTTCATTCGAAAGTAAGAAGTAGAATTAAAGATGCGAGCAAAGCGAGCGGAGATATTTCAAGTATACTTATTAGTATAATTATATGAAATATCAGTCAATTGCGAGATGAACTCACGTGGCGTGACGTTATTTTAAGACTATTTACTTCTTATAGGTTTCCTGGTATTCTATAAGTAAAGAACAACTTGCTGTTTTTTTTTTAGATGACAAGGGTTTTCTCCGTTTATCTCTGAATAAACCGAGAAAGGCCAATTTTTTACATTTTTCTTTAATAAATTTAATAATATTTATTTAAAAACAATGTGATCTTCACAACAAGGCTTTCACAGGGTACATATTTTATTTTTGCTCGTCCAAGTATTCAAAATTCATTTATTTACGTTACACGTCCGTATATAGGTCAATGAAATTCATATGTGTACCAAATATCAACTTAATCGGTCCAGTACATTCGGAGCAACTTTACTGTGACAGTCGTACAGACATACGACATACAGACGGACACACGAGTGATCCTTTAATGGGTTCCTTTTTTTCTTTGGATCTAAGTATTGATAACACAAGTAAAGGCGAAAGTTCAAAAACCGTAAATCTTTAGGCACAATAGAAAAACAAGTTTGTACGGAACGCTCAGTGCGCGAGCTGGCCGGTTTTTTATGATTTGGAATGAAACAATCATTTTCTCTACCTGACAGAAATAACTCAAAATGTAAGAACTCGTTACGCTCGCACATTTAAAAAAATATAATATTAACATGTATTTAATTTTTGGGATGAAGTATAACAGCTTTTCTTGATAGAATTTACAAATTACAAATTTAGTTATAAACAGTTTAGAATTATAAATTAGAATTACAAATACATAATTAAAATTTAGAATTCAGAATTTACAAATTTCGTTCATGTTGTTGTATCCTAGTTCAACAAATTTTTATTTTAACCGATTGATTCATCGGTCAAGTCTAGGCGCCCACGCCGCAAGTGCGCAGCGCCCCGGGTGACCGCCCCCCTCGTCCTCTTCCTAAAGCCGACACTGCTCATAACTACAAGCAAGCAAGCATCTTATTTTGTTGCTAACTAAGACAAATGTTGCTCAACCATCTTCTGCACCATATGGTATATCACTATACATCAGAACGTTTCTGATAATGTCCAATAAGGGCCGCAGTGGCGCGGCGGGCCGTGAGAAGGAAAGGTTCATTGCCAGAGAAAGACATATCGTGGCTCGGACATAGCTGGCTGGACCGGGTGGTGCGCCCTTCTGTTCCTAATGAAACTGTTTCGACTGGGATGGCTTTTATGAGGTATATGGATTTATTCGATATTATCTATTGCCGTATCATATATCCTCCCCGTTAAGACTGTGTGTTATGCGATTATTGGAATATTTGAAACCTCCTTTAAAGACTATTTGGAAAACATCGTTTTAGTTTTAAAACTGCCTATTGTACGTAGGTACATTTAAGTATCATGAACTTATGTACGTTGTGAGAGACTCGTGTCGACGACGCATAATAAGGGATCAGCATGAATTGTATTAAACTCTGCTTAATCCATTTATCCTTAATACAAACCCTTTGAAATGGAATCCAGTCGAATACAATACCATTTGCTAAATGACATTGGATTCGCAATCTACCATCGTCGCATAAACTCTAAAATACACAAACGGAAGAGATTTGTGAACCCTAAGTATGTTAATAAAAACAAAAGAATCCGGCTTCTCCCTAAAAATGCGACAGCACCTACTACGAAGGAAACGAGTATAGCCAACTGTACAAAGAAAAGTCGGATCTACCCATTGAATTAAAACGGCTTCGTAGACGTTCTACGTAGCGTGGCGTAGAAGCCCTCTGGTAGAGGTTAGTTTGGGCGGAAAGGGCTCGTAGCACGGGAGCTAGGGTTGCTACAGTCCTTTGTCTGCGGGATGACAATCTGGTCGTGATGGTAAGCACCACGTTTGTCCATAACAATCAAATGCACTCCCTAAAGTTTATTCTACAATTTTGTAAGAATTGCTGCAACATTGTAAAGCGCAGTGAAGTGCTTACGCGGCTAAAATATTGACATGTTTTTTTCTCCTTTTTATGAGGCTGATTAAAAATAGCTCTTCATTTATAATTCTATCATAACATTCCCAAAACCCGCTCTCTATTTCTATTTGTCTTCATTGTTCAGAACACAAACAAAGCCTAAATGAAATATTATAGAAGTTTAGGGAATATTTGTATTGGCTCAACTAACTTTCATTGCTTCGTAAGCTCGCTGTGGTAAAGATAAATGTAAATACCTTGTAGTCATGAGAATATAATAAAAATACGTGGATAAGGTATTCAATTTTACCCTAGACGATAGTGTACCAGACGATATTAACTAATACCTCGAAACTTCTCAATGAAGTCAAAACTCCTATTTCCTGTTGTGTTATTGTGTTGTATTGCGTAATTTTTATTAAAGCTGCCAAAGAAATTTTAAAAAATATACATCTTTTTAAAATAAATTTACAGAAATAAAAAACATAAGTTAAATATGGGAATAGTCTGGCAGGTACTTTCAGTCAATTTCAGGATAATACACTATTAATATTCACTTCCACAAATCGTCGTTCAAATCTCCTTAATTAAAATGACAGCGACTCTCCGCCTATGAGGTGGGGAGAGCACAACCCTCATGATATAAGGCGGGCGGCAGTCAGTCGCGGGCTCAGAGCGAGGCGAGGGCGCCCGCTACGTAACGGCTACTGGCTACGGCGTAGCTCGCGCTACGAGAAACTTTTACCGAACTTTAGCGATTTCATAACAGAGACTGTTTTATTTGGTGTGTGAAAAATAGTATTAAAAGCCAACGTTTATCTTATTTGTACTTTTGGTAAGTTTTTACTATGAAAGCTAATATAAATAAGACCTGTTAGGTCTAAAATTAAATTAAAATGTATATAATGGTTAAACTGGTTATAAGTGTATTCTATTATTACTAACTAGCTGTGCCCACGGCTTCACACGCGTGGTCAATTTATCAAGATTAAAAGTACTCTATGTGCTATTCCAAGACCTAAAATAACAAATATACCAACATTTGATCAAAATTCCTTCAGCCGTCACAAAGTTTTTCATCGTTTGCTCGGCTTCTACTTATCGGATTGAGATACCAAGTACCTCAGTTTTCAAGTCAAACCCTTAACTATCTAACAGGGGAAACTGCATCGCAATCGGTTCAAAACTTTTTACGTGATGCGTGAACAAACATACAAACAGACAGAAAGGATTTAATAAAAAACTTTTTCAGTAAATAGCTTATTTTTAATACCTATCTTAGACCATTTTTTTTTACATTATATTCTTTGTACAGACTTTTTCGTACTTATTGCTATATTGTAAGTATAGATAGAATATGAAGTAGTTACGTGGTAACCTTTGAGCACACAACCAACTCCGTTTAAACTTAGTCGGTTGTGTGCTCGAAGGTACACACGCACAAAACACTAAACATCCAAAAGTTCATCCAAAAGTTGTTGAAATCTATTCTGAAGTAATTTTGACTTTTAACATCAAGTGTTTACAAATTTTAGTATACTAAATTTATTTACTCTCATATAGTTTTGCAGGGTAAAATTAAAAACATATATATTTTATTTACTGATTTGAATATGTTGTTAAATTATGGTTAAATGTGTTTCTAAGTACAGTTTTTATGTTGGTAAAACATATTTTTACCGTATAATTTAATGCCAGATTAATCCAAAATAAGTATTCCTCCATCCAAACATTCACATGATTAACTCAGAAAAATATTTTTCCACGTAGGTACATCAAAGCAACGCTATACGAGTGGTCATTATAGCCACATAAGAAAACCTTCAATAATGATTTGCCAACAAACCTAAAGTTATTCAGCCGTAATGTTGTTGAAGCATACTCAACGTTTTGTGGGGTGCGCTGATTTTCATAATGAAAGCGTTTACGTTTAAGTCCCACAAGCCTATTATAAAGATGCACTTGACGTGAAAGAAAAAGCTTTGAAATAAAAAAGCGCTTTGACTACTAAGAGTTTACTCGCTGAGAAACATGAGCTTATTTATAAAAGCAATGCACTTATCGCTGTATGGGGTAAACGCTTTTTTTTATTAAAGCAGTTTCCCCGTGAAACAAGCGTCTATTATACGAGTGAAAATGTACTTGTCGAGTTGTGGGGGAAAGCTTGATTTTTATAATAAAACCACGTCGGACAAAGTGAAACGCAAAAAAGAGGAAATAGGAGCAAAAGGCTCGCTTTCGCTGGCATGTCGACAAACTCCTAGTACAATGTGTAGTGCACTTGAGTACTTTAGTAGTCGTTAATAGAGTTCACCGAAAGAGTTTTATGAGCAGGCAGCTCTTTTTGTGCAATCGGCGTTTGCTCGTGTTGATATAAATTATTATCTGACTTGGTAGTATCTTTTTTACAGATATCATACTTTATTTTCGTCTACAGGACTGTATTTTTCAACTGGTCACTGAGCCCAACATTAGGCTTTTCTTTTAAAACTGCTTTAGTAATACATCACATTTAGCTAAATAGTGATGGAATAGGTCACGGTCAGACTAGTCCACAAATTTAAGTCGTTCAGCGAACTATGGAGAGAGCTATGCTTGCAGTTTCTCTGAAGGACAAGATTCGTTATGAAGATATCCGACAGAGAACCAAGGTAACCGACATATCTATATGGATAAACAAGCTAAAGTGGCAGTGGGCTGGTCAAATTTCCCGAAGAACAGATAACCGTTGAGCTAGCTCCTGCGTCTCGTGTGGATACCACGTTTAGGCTAACGTATTGTAGGATGCCCTAGGTGGAATGACGACTTGCGAAAAGCGGCTGGCAGAATATGGACGAGAGCTGAAGATCGAGCTCAGTGAGGGAAGGTTTTCGGTCAGCAGTGGATAAGTAGAGACTGATGATGATGATAGAATAGGTACTCGTATATCGCAGAGTATTTTTTTGTTCTTTGAGAAGCAATCTTTGAACAAAAACGTATTCCAAAGCTTCTCGAGTTCATTTAACTCCAGATGTTTAATTGTTAGAAACCGGTCCGAAATAATGTATGTAGGCTTCGCAACAGACAAGTGATAATCTTTAGAAATTGTTTTCGAGAATTTCTAGATGCAAAATAGAAGTTGTTAACACCGAGCTCAGTATTTATTACGATGGATTACTAAAACAAAAATGATACTTAATCCTGTGGCATTTTAATGAAGCTCTTAAAAACCACTCGTTAATCTCCCGAGATAAATAAATCCGCGATTTCGTGAATTACAAAGTTTTGATGGAAAAATATATTAATTAAACACCGCAAATGCGCTGGCTGGGGTGGCTCATCAAAAATGTATAGAATTCGTATGATTTGCATAAAAGTCATTTTATTGCCTCGAAAGACAAACAGAATGGGATATTAGCTGTCGGGCTGAATCGCGAATTGCTGAGTGGCTTATACTTACACATATTATACCTATTTTACTGGCAGGAAGCTTCTGTTGTTACTTCTCTTCTTATTCTTTTTGCGTATTCATAGTACAGGGTGAATGCTTGGCAAAACGTTAGATGGTAGCGACATGTGATCACCGTTGAAATAAAGCGAAGCAAGGCAGCCTGAATTCTGGGCACTTTTCCCTTTACCCAAGAGCATTTATATTTATAGTTATGTTAGTTAGTTTTTATATGTTTTCAAATGTGTTTCTTTGTATTATCTTTTGAAAAACAGAATGAGAATTGCGCAAACTCTCAAAGGAATCTAGCTTGACTTAGATGAGAACTAAAAACTGCTTAATATATTTTTCCAAATACATTTTTCTAAGTAGGTACTATTGTTCGTTTGTCAAATGTATCCGTACACAACGGGGTATGTTTGTTAATATCAGATTCTAAGAATATTAAAAATATTTTAGGTAGAATATCTGGGGCTGTCAACTCTTTTACTGTGTTTCCGGAGAAGGTCTTGTTCCTTGAGTTTTACAATTTGAAGGTACCTAACATCAAACTCTCGTAAAGGAAGAAATTTCTATTACGTAGCGAAGTCAACTTTGAACATTAGGTAACTTTACGCGTCCTATTATGTAGGTACAGTGTGCGTTGAAAACGTCTCTTATTTTTATGTTGGTAACTTAACTTTTACATTACGTGGACACTATCTGGCTTCATCGCTCTGTTATAGAAAAGTTGCGCTGATCATTAGTTAGATATTTGGTAAAACTAGTACCCAAATGAAAAAATATCTACCACTACAAACTAATGCAGCGAAAAGGAACGACGATAACATAACACCTAAGACAAAAGTGATAAGCTTCTTCTCAGCAAAGCTCAGCCTTGGTTTGGATCCGACTGTGGTCGTGCTGTGGCTCTAAAGCATAAGGCATATCTAGACTGGGCTGATGCTCGAAAGCGCAAATCCTCTCATATTTGGGTTAAGAAACAACAATTCAATGTTGCCGCTAAAACCTACAAGAAGACTCTTAGGAAGGCTCATTTTGATCACATAGGTCGAATAGGGGCCAAACTGGCTTCATACCACGCGGGTAGCAAAGCTTTTTGTTCCCTGGCCAAGTCGGTCGAAGTGAACTTCTGCCGCCCCTCACTGCCACCACTGCTGAAACCTGATGGATCACTGGCTCACACTGCTGGAGAGAAAGCGAATTTATTTGCTTCTCTTTTTGCAGAATCTTTTTAAGACGGATTTAGAAGAAGAATTTTTTGCATCTCCAAAGGTTTGCAGTCCTGAGTATTTGATATTAATTTCAACTTAATAGCACCACGCGTTCCTGAGAAAAAAGAAGTGATCCTATAAAGGTTCCTTCTTTTCCTTTTAAGGTACGAAACCCTAAAAATATGTCGCTTTCCATTACTGGTAGTGCCAAGCAGTAGCGTCACGGGGGATAAATTACATTATAGTGGTTAATGTCTACTTTTGAACTCGTGCTTTTCGAGGGTATATGGGTGCATGATGAAGATTTAATTAGTAATTAAAACTGTGGGACGGTTGAAATGAGCCTAAACATGGCCAGTCTACTTTATTCGTCGAGAAGTTCTGTTGCCTCCTTCTTTCTCCACCATCAGATCAGCTTGACGTGATCCTAATATTGAGTATTGCATGGTCGTAAAAACTTGACAAGTATGCAAAATTTCAGCTTAATTAGACATCGGGAAGAGAGCCATAATAGTCTTGCAAGTTTTTTTTTCATACATTCTAAGTAACACAGTAAGTTAAGTAAAAACTTGTAAAAAAGAAGATATGGTTAAGACTCTGGAATGGAAAGGAGCGGGCATTAACATAAATGGCGAGTACATCTCGCACCTCCGTTTCGCTGATGATATTGTCCTTATGGCGGAGTCGCTGCAGGATCTCAAGCAAATGCTGACCAACCTAGCTCACGCCTCTAGTCGGATCGGTCTCGGGATGAACATGGACAAAATCAAGATTATGTTTAACGACCTTATTACTCCGCAACCGATCGTCGTTAACGGTGTCCCCTTGAAGTTGGTCAGAAATATGTTTATCTCGGGCAGACTATGCAATTGGGTAGAAACAACTTCGAAAGGGAAGCCGATAGGAGGATTCAGCTGGGATTGGCAGCATTTGGTAAACTACGTCAAGTCTTTTCGTCGTCTATACCATAGTGCCTAAAGACGAAAGACTTCAACGCGTGTGTTCTACCAGTTATGACCTACGGAGCCGAGGTGGACACTCACGGTGTGGCTGGTCCACAAATTTAAAGTCGCTCAGCGAGCTAAGGAGAGAGCTATTCTCGGATTTTCTCTAACGGACAGAATCCAAAATGAAGAGATCCGCAATGAAGGTAACCAACATAGCTCAAGGAATTAGCTAGCTGAAGTAGCAATGGGCCGGTCACAAATCGAAGAACCGGCAACTGCTGGGATAAACGAGTTCTAGAGTGAATACCGCATTTAGGCAAACGTCGTGTAACCGGCCATGTGGTGTGACGACTTGTGAAAGGAAACTGGTAGCGACTGGATGAGGAGAGCCTAAGATCGGGTTTACTGGCGTTCACAAGGAGAGGCCTACGTCCAGCAGTGGAGGAATACGGGCTGATGGTGACGAAAAAAAGAATCAACGGAGTGTTTACCTACCAAAATAGTTATATTATCATGTCTAGGTTCCCCTAGATTGTACACCAATAAAACATTCCTAAAGAATTTGTACAAATGTATGATGGAGTTAGCAAAGAATTCAATGAGCCAACATAATTATGTCGAATAAGTTAGCGAATTCATTACCGTGTTGCCTTTAATATTCATCAGGCAGTCGACGAATAACGTTTGAGTAGATTTCGCAAATATGTATTAACTGTGAAGTTAAGTAGATAACTCTTTATTATATGTAGGAGGCTTTTTCTCTCTGGCTCTGTGAGCTGTAGAACTCGCATGTACAAACTTTTTTGCAAACAATCTTGCGGTGCACAGTAGCGCCATCTATTACCTTATTGTAGAACTAGCATTAATAACCAAGGTGCTCCATTAATCCCTACCTAGTGGGTAAAGGGTTAATTCAAATGGTAGAAACCTAAAAATCAGAAATTTAATTTATTTTGAAGAGAAATTCTGCTCATCACGCCGAAGATCCTCAGCAGATCTTCTCCAAATTTATATGAGACCAATTTAAAGTTACTACCTTTCAAATAAAAAAGAATCATCGAAATCCGATCTAAAAAGGCGGAGATATTCAGTAGCCCCCTTTTTGCACCTTTTTGGGAGAAGTACATCCCCAATCAAAAATACCCGATGATCAAAAAATTCTAAAAATTTGTTTAACCTTTTCACCAAGATTCGTCTAGATCGGTTGAGAAATGCGACCTGTAGAGGAGAACAGAGATCCGGACGGATAGACATCCGGACATACGAAAGCATTTTTGCCCTAGCTGGAACGGCGAGGCTTTGCTTGCGCTTCGCGCTCGTTAAAATGATCTCATGACTATTTAGAACAATAGGCACGACATTATTTTGAGTAAAGTCAAGAAAAAATAAAAATAATAGTGTTAGTTTATTACTCTAGAATCTGAGTACTGAATGTTAGCTGATAAGCTAACACATTGACTTTTGCAGTCCGAAATAAAGATTTTGATTTAATACCTACCTAAATTTATATTCACTTATTCGTTGTTATCATATAAAACTTTTGCGAATTCCAATTATTTTCCGTGGTTAATTTGCATAAAGTTTTCCATTTGTTTGTCGTGTGAGGTAGTGCAGGCGTCTGGTGACCGAGTTAGTCAGGCTGCCCGAGGGCCTTTGACATGACTTAATGAGCTATTAATCAATAACAGCCGTGACCGACAGAACGTGCCCTCCAAAGCTCAGAGCTATGGATAATCGCACATAATAAAAGTCATTGGTGCGAAGCTGAAGACCGAACCTGGTATCGTTGCTAGTAAACCGCTAGGCTACCATCACTCATATAAATTATGTTTAAAATTTAAGTGCTAATCGTTTCATGAATATAATATTGTATGACATAAATAAGTCAAGGTATAGTAAGGTTGTCTGGAAGAGATCGCTTTATAGCGATTAGACCGCCCATTGTCCCATATATTTTGTATAAATGTTTTAGTTATTATTGTATTTTTGTTCTATGTGGTGTACAATAAAGAGTTATCTATCTATAAGTCAATGGTTGATTTAGAAGGTTCTGTTACTCATTAATAAAAACACTGAAGCAATATAAACGAAGCATACATAAAACTAAGCTCTTAAATCTTTCAAATAATGAAGAAATGTCAATTGCTCATGCAATGGCGGCTTTTTTGGCGGAAAACCCTTGTGAGAACACAAATTACATGGAAATTAGTGTAAGTTAATTTCGAGAGAATCGCAACAAAAGCTTGCTTGTTCGCCAACTTGCAAACTTCATTTGAATTCGTCAAATTAGTCGCAAGATTCGGATGAACCATGTTGTGTGAGGAAATTTGCTAAATAAGCAGCATTACATTTATATGTTTTATTGGTTATTCATTTATTTACTGATAACCACCCTCCCTTACGGGGGGGTCCCTCCCTCCGTTATTCCTCTCCGTTCACGGTTGTCTGGAAGAGATCGCTCTGAGCGATAAGACCGCCCCTTGTGACACTCATTGTTATACTTTATTTTTAGATATAATTTCTTGTTGTGCTTGTGGTGTCCAATAAAGAGTTAATCTATCTAACTATCTATCATATGTACGAGTAGATAAAAATGCTAATTTAAAAAACTTATTTTTTAGTTTGTTTTCTTTGTCATTAAGTTGTGAGCTACCCTGAATGTTTCAGCCAGATAGCTAATCGAGAAGTGCTCAAAATTTGAGTTGCAAGATTCCACCCGGAAAAAAACGTGTTAAAATGTACGGAGGTGTTTTCCGAGTGTCGTGTTCCCAATGTAAAATTTATCTAATTAGTTTTGCCGTTTTTAAGAAATTTCATAGTTTCACAATGATTCAAACTAAAGATCTAAATTTTTAATTGTTCCAGATGCTGAATCGGACGTTGCAACAGCTTCACTTAGAAATAACGTAGCTTCAGCGGCTCAATACTTAGCTTCAATCTAAAAATAGTACAAAAGCATCGAACTTAACATAGCCCATCGCATTTATTTTTACAAAGCAAAGCTATTTGGTAAATCGTCGCTATTTTCTACAATATATTATTGAGGAGATAGGGTATTTAGTGGGAGTAGTTTTATCGGGGAAAACAATGGTAAAGGGTGTCGTAAAGCATCGATATCTCGGCGGTTGTGATTTTGGTACGGTTGTGTGAGGGTAGAAGTAGGTAGCGGTAATGTGTGAAGATAAGGAGGAGACGAGGAGCGAGGCGGCGGCACCGAGCCCGCAGCGGCTGTGCTGGCCGCGCCGCCCGCCCGCGCCTCTGCCCGACACCAGGGGGCTGTGCTGCGCAAAGCTGCTCAGAAAGAACGGGAAACCTAAGAAGGTGAGTGTAGCTTACACTAGTATCTTATTTTACGAGTAATAAATTACGACACGTGAGCTCGGAATTTCGCGGTGAAGCTTTGTTCTGTTTTATTTATGAACCGTCTTGGAAATACTTTCAGGAGAGAGATGTTCTGTACCTGGATACCTACACCTTTGATAACTAGTATACTTAAGGACACTAGTTATCAAAGGACACTAAAGTTAACGCTAAAATATTATTAGGAGAGTCAATTTGACTAGACTTACTTTTAACTACAAATTAGATTCCACTGACATAACAAAATCTAATAACATGAAAGACCTGGGTGTCACATTCGACCGAAAACTGTCATTTCACGACCATATCACAACAATTGCCAAAGAATCCTTTAGAAGGTTGGGTTTTGTGCTGAGAAATTGTCGTGTTTTTGAAAGTGACCGCGTCATTAGGCGTAAACTCAGGCAGTATTTAATTGATGAGCAGAGTCAGCATGGCAATATTAATATAGACATATCGTTTTTGTGATATATATACTTATTATTATTATTATTATTTTTCCTTGAAATTCATTTCTTCTCACTTATTAGTTGCACGTAATAGTAGAGGTTATTTCGCTGCTACCCACGTGCGTGGTATTCTTAATAGTCAGCGGTTACTCTTACGCAATTTTGACGACACTTTCTTCGTCTGTTATTTGACACCATTCAGAGACTACATTATTTTATTCCTTTGTCGTTGCTATATTTTATATATACTTTTTTATTTATTTATCTATGTTTATTTAAATTACTTATATGCCATTATTATTATATATTTATAAATGTATTCATATTTAATTTCATTTTTTATACTCTTATGTTTATTTTTTCCGCTCCCTCTGGGCTTTAGCTGAAAACCAGCGCTGCGTGCCTTCGGAGAACAGCCTAATGCTGAGTTAAGGCCCATTCATCACCACTTTAATTATCTACTTTTACCTTTTCTTTGTTTTCCTTTTCTATTGTTCCTACTTAATTTTTCTAATTATTTGTATCTTTTATTTTTGTGTGTGTTGAATAAATGTATTTTTCTTTCTTTTTTTCTTTAATTGATCAAAGCCGTGTAATTAATTGAACAATAAATAAATAAATAGACCATTTCTATAAGAATCCACAGGGATTAAGTTATCTTTACGAATAAGCTACAAGCACTCACAAACTAATAGGATTTCCATGAATAACCAAATAATTAATAATTATAGTAATTGGTCAAGGCCATGTAATTAATTGAATAAATAAATAAACCATTTCAATAATAATCCACAGGGATTAAGTTATCTTTACGAATAAGCTACAAGCACTCGCAAACTAATAGGATTTCCTTGAATAACCAAATAATTAATAATTATAGTAATTGGTCAAAGCCGTGTAATTAATTGAATAAATAAATAAATAAATAGACCATTTCAATAATAATCCACAGGGATTAAGTTATCTTTACGAATAAGCTACAAGCACTCACAAAGTAATAGGATTTCCTTGAATAACCACCAACTTAGTTAAAGACGATAGGACCGCAATTCCGAGTCTGGTTTAATAATAGTTACGAAACTTGTAGGGGTATTTGAATCTTGTTATTTAAATGAAACATCGACCCGGCGGAAAGGTGTCGCCCATATTTCAAGGTAGAGCGCTTTTAAGCCCAATATAATCGAAGTTCCGCCCAACTTTTAGACTCGGCGGTTGACTTGCGTCACACTTACCAAATACCTACGCAAAAGCTTCACCACACGACCGTAACGTCGTATTTCATTTCGTAGCACCTCTACGAAGTGATGTGTACTTCAATATAAGCCCGGTACTTATATCCGGTTTTGAAGATCCGATGATGCGCACTGTGTTGTTATACTTTATCGTTCTGAATAAAGCCTTTAGTATCTTCCATGAAGCTTCTCGGTCATAAATTCTGAAGCGGCAGGAGTCATTAACCTTCACAAGGACCTCTTTTGAGGCCATGTGAATGAAGGAATTATGACTTTTTGGGCCGTATCTTTGGGGATATTACTGAAGAATCATGCACTACGACAAGTAATTTTATTAGAATGCCTTAAATGTAGTATACAGTTTATAATAAAATTCTTTATATACGGAAACGGAAGGAATTGCAATTACTATGAGGAAAATATTTGATGTCCATAAGTTAATAAGGCGCCTACATAAATTACCAGTGAACTCGTGCGAGCGAAGACACGTCTATCCGTCATATTAAAGAACTTGAGGAAGTAGATATTATGTACATTGTGTTAGGGATCATAATTATTAATGCAAATAAGTTGGCGTCAGGAAGTTGGGATCAAATTAGTTTTGCTGACGTTCCATAAGTTTGATTAACCCCTCCAGGGAAAGGAGTAACGTATAGCGCAACTTTTATGCTGAAGTTATTTAATTTAGTTCATCAGACAGTTGAGAATACGGATATTCTTAGTTTAGTTTTGATTGCTAGACTGGCAGCAATTTGGTCATTTTAGTCTTTAAAACTAAACTAGACTAAATTTCTTCAAATGTAATTTATACCTTGTCGGCTTTGTAACAAGGTATTTTTGCCCCTGGCGTCTATTCTAAACTTAAGTCAATTTAAGCTGCACTGCTTAAAATAACGTAAATAAAACAGGTTTTTAACAGCGTTTGGATAAATTCGGACACGTTCTGAGACAGCGTTTGGACAAATCGGGACTCTCGCTGCGTGGAAACAAAGTTGATTTTACGCTGACAGGCTTTAGTGATAGTTTAGTGAGTGAGGATTAGATGCCAGGGGAAAAATATCTTGTTATGAAGCCCACAAGGTTTAAATTACATTTGAAGAAATTAAGTTTAGTTCAGGGGATGTCCGAATCGCTACCATTATTATAAATTCAAGAACATGAAAAAAAAGCACTAAGACTAAAGTCATTTCCCAAATAAAATCAGGTAATTATTTGAAAAAAATATAGTCCTTTACGTTGGCCCAAAAAAGGTACCTAGCACATCTGTTGTCTGAAATGTATTTAAGCTTCCTTTCCCCGACTTCCCACTCACTCACCATCTTTCACAAAACACATCGAAAAGAGATGTTTTTCTTCGATTCAAACAGCATCCGGGAGTGGTTGCAGTCACTATTTTGCAATTCTAAGTTTGGCAAAGAGGTTCCAATCTGACTAATGTGTCTACGTGGGTACTACGCCACGTATACGTTACGTTTTGGTGTCGGAGACACAGATATACATATTTTAGTATTGAGAATAGGGCAAGTAGACAGCTCGTTGTTTTAGTTATCTTTTATGTGAATTATACATATGTTGCATATGTCGCCGTACAATTGTAAGAACCGTAATATTATAATTAATCTGGCGAGATTGTAAACAGACGAAAAGAAACGAACAGAACATTAATTTTACAATAAAACGAATTCTGAAATCAATGGCAATTGAAAAAAACTTATGATCAAAAATTAAAAGTGCAATGATTGAAAAAATATTATGAACGGAGTATCTATTTCAATTCAGACTCTATAAGTACACACAATAGTGAGGCCAATGACAGCACCGGCCAATCAGAGGCAGGTTTACAATATAACCATGGTGATAGAATCGCATAAAATCGGATTAATTGTAAAACTGTGCACTGATTGGTTGATAGTATTCGATATTGCATGTGCGTTTACAATTTTACGGTTGGCGATGGATAAATTGTAAATTATCGCAATCGTTTTCATTTTATTATAAACTGAACACTCTGACGACGACAAACGAGATGATAGCAAACTTCGCCTGCGCGCTGCTAAAACTGCTCTTATGCGAAAAAGTGTCTTCTGTATGGCACCCATCATTTATAATAAATTACCGCGGGCTATTAAGGATTTAAACACAAATCTGTTTAAGATTCGAAATTTATTAACAGACAAGTGATAATATCATTTAGTTGACTATTTGAATGATAAATAGTAATTTTATTTTTGACATGAATTTCGTTTAATATTATTATTATTTTATTCTTGACTATAGGTTGACATTAATTTCTTGGACTTGTGTATTATTATTTCTCAAATTTAATATTGTAAATTAATTTTAATATTTACTATTAATTGCTTCATTTAAATTTTATATTTCGTAACAATTTTTTTTAACACCTTGCATAATTTGCAAACGCATGTTATAACAAATAAAATTATCTTTATCTTTATCTGTCCACAATTGTTCGTATGCTTACAATCTCGCTGGATTTATTACAAACTGACTGTTATCACAATTTGACGGTGACATATAATATATATATATACTGCGTCGAATTATATTAGTTATAGAGACAGTAGAGAATTTCAAGATGTAAAATTTCCTGATGGCACTATTATAAATGTGCAGATATTTAACCTTTAGTATATTATGAAAAGCTATAAACAACAACATCATAAACATCGACGACTGCATCATCGTTCAACACCAGGTAACATAGTGAGCAAACAAAAGCCTAGTCAATGTAAAAAAAAAACTAGCCACCTCTCGATTATCGCGTTTTTTTTGCTTTAAGAAAAATGTTACCTTTTCATTTACCCTCTACAAGTACAAGTGTTTGAGCATGTGGTGAACCTTTCGATCGTCCATATTAAACAAAAATCCAAGTAGAATCTTATTTTCTTGAATAATTTAATAAAAGTGACAAAGTTAATGAGAGAAAAAAACCTTAATTTACGCCCGTGGGCAGCACCCCTTAGCACGCGAACTGTCACCCTAATTTTCCGTTAGCGCAAATGAATTTACGTTCAGTTAATTAAGCTTTGCATAATAATTTATAAAAAAACTGATTTGCCTCCTCAAAAGCGCTGAACTTGCCAATTTGTAATTAAAAGTGTTCGAAAACCTTTGTTGACGTTAAAATTATGCTGACGAAAAATTTGTGTCATTAGTAATTTACGTATAATGGGACTAAGAGAAATCTTCAAACTCCTAATTATTTCAAACTTTAGTAGCTTTAGTTTAATAAAATGCTTTTCTATAATATATTTTTTGGGGTACGATTTCCATGACCCTTTGACTTATTAAATCTACCTACTGAATGAACTGCCTGTAATCCTCAGGCAAGTTAAATCTATAGAGATTTTCAAATAAATTATAAGGGTCCATTACCTGTCCTCTCTTACTTAGAACTGTTACCCATTGTTTGTCTTATTACATAGAATACTGGGTATTCTATGGTATTCTATGTAATAAGACAAACAATGTGTAACAGTTCTAAGTAAGAGAGGACAGGTAATTAGGACCCTTATCATTTATTAGATCATTTTTATCATATATTTTTTATCATATATAAAATAATGCGTATATATTAGTATATTTAGTATGTTGTTTACTTATTTATGTATTTAAGTAAAATTAATAAATATATGTATATATATATATATAGTCATATTTTTGTTAAGTATTATTATTTATTTTTCTGATATAATTATTAATAAAAATAAAAAATAAATATATTCGGGACATTTCCACACCAATTATCTAGCCCCAAACTAGGATACCCTGTGCTATGGACACTACGGATACACATACATAGATAAGAATATTACATCCATGACTCGGAAACAAACATTTCATTTTTCAATGATTGCACCTTGCAGGATTCGAACCCGCGACCGTACGATTTCGTACCTAGGATCTCTAGCCACGAGACCAACCAGTAATAATAATTAAGCAGTAATTTTAATTTGTTATCACCACCGCCTTATACAATCTTTTTTAGTTCATCCAAAGGTTGTCTGTAAGAGATCGCAGCAAGCTATAAGACCGCCGATTGTGTTACCGCTATTTCTATATTTTAGTTTATATTACGCATAATGTACGATTTACTTATAAGTGGTATGCAATAAAGAGTTATCTATCTATCTACTTACTCAGACAACACTGGCATACTTAGATTTTCACCCTACTAAATTCAAACAAAAGTATAAATCTATTTCCTTTAACCTACTTATCTTCGAAAGATTTAAATATCAATGGCGGAAAGGGCTGGAAATCGATATTAAGTAGTTTCACATTAACATAATCACGTGATAATCCCCTTCCTTTCCGGGGTACAAAAATAGAGTAAGCTCAAAGTTTTCGTAGCAAGAACCTACTTGAGGATTAAAATCCCATTTCTTTTCCATTTGCCTGAAAGTTTTCACACTACAGTCTCATTAGGGAATTCTCAACATAAAGCTGTTATCGTCGCTTGTTAGGACTGGTCTGAAAGCTAAGTTTTATTCCACTTTTCTCTATTTTATACAGACACTTTCATTCAAGAATCATAACACATAGCGCGCAGTCACAGTTTCGTGGTGATATCGTAGAATTGACCATTTCATGAAATGGTCGATAATTTCATGAAATGGTTCTATTTCACGAAATGAACATCTAAAACTGACATATCTTAAAGCATCAACGTTTAAAATTATATTTCAATCCACGTTTGGCCATACCATTAAATATTATTAATGTAGGATTTTCATGATACCAAAGGTATTCGAACAGACAGGTTTTCAAGGCTAAAACAAAAAACTCGAAGACTAAGACAGGCGACTAAGACGACTTCGCTCCCGCCTTCGCCTTCTAACCTACCACGGCCAAGTCGGGCCTCCGCGTAGCGCCTCTAGCGGTAGATAATGTAACTATTTTACGATATGATCATATATTCATATCGTCAAACGCTAATCAATCATTGATCTGCGAAACCATTTCGTGATGTCAACGATAATTTCATGGAATAAAAATATATCATGATGTGGCCAAACATGTCATGAAATGATCTATATTACGATATCGCCACGATATACACACACTTTCATTCAAATCAAGAAACACAACACTTAGCGCTCAATCCCAACTGCTTTTAATATATCTCTATTCGCTGATAAATCTAAGCTTTTGTTATTTTGCTTAATTATTTATACTGAATTCTATTTATGAAACATATAAAGCTGTATACATAAATATACAATATACGTACCTAGGTAAAAACTCAGGCATAAATGCGTTAACAGAAGTTATTAGACGGCGCACGTGATGGATGTATGAAAAGATTGATTGATGTAAGTAGGTACGAGGTTGGTTGGAATACTAAAAATGTATAATTCATTTCCCCAGAGAATGTTAACGTGAAAAATTAGTAACTTTTTGGTAAAGTATTAATACAAATGTTTCATAAAGTTTAGATATTTGAGTAGAATTATCGATTTTACCTTGTCACGAGGCGGTCCAGGGGTTGTTCCACTAGCCCAGGGACCAAACCTTATTGGACATAAAAGTACAGGAACAATAGGAGCACACGGAGAGGAGGATGAACAGAGATCTTGCACTCGACTATTCTATTCAGTCTTCTCTCAATTTAATATATTTGAATGAATTATGACAAACTATCAAATGGAATGAAATGGATTATGAAAGAATTAAGAGATCAAATGAGTATTATTATGAAAGAGGTTTGACATCGTCACAACCTGACTATAGTAGACTAGGCGAATCATGAGCTCATGAATACAAACTTAATGTCCTCAAGCTGTTAGTTTACTTGATATTATTTGGCAGACATTTTTAAAAAAGGACAACTGACTGTTTATTTACATCTTTGTCATTAGGAATGCAAACACTGTCTTGTCATGAATAATAATATCTTTTTAGATGCAATAAAGTATTATCTATCTATCTATCTAGTAAAAGCCAGGTTAACAAATCAATTAAAAGAAACATTAAATTGAAACTTAATTTCCTTCTTACAATGTTTTACCGGCCTTGTTGCCTACCCAACGGGTGAAAAAAAAAAGATAATACAATGACGTTTCCGGTTCAGACGTCAAAATCGTCAAAAAAACGAACTACTATACTGAAGTATACTGTACTTCCCACCCGGTTTTTTAAAGCAAAGGAGGTTGAATTACGCTTACTTTCCATCCGGGTTTTTTAAGGCAAAGGAGGTTGATTTACGCTTACTGGCGTTAAACCTTTTATCAGTAAGCGTAATTCAAACTCCAAATGTTTAACGCATTAAACAGAATAATACTATAGACAAAATGGTGCGTCAATATAAAACCTTTATAGGTTTTTTGTCTAACATAAAACATTATAGGAAAGAGAAATACATATAGCAATACATCATAGTTTATGGAGTAAGTAAGGAATTGTTGTTTTATGGTTGTTATTATTTATTGTAAGGAATTGTTACAAAATATTTGTGCAAATATTGGACAACTGTTTCCTTGCATAGTGAAACAGCAGCAACATATCTAAACTATCGTTTTGTAATCTTGCTTGGCAGTAACAGATTGAAAATAATTATTATTCAAAAGCCTAGTCTGTTAAACTATGTAGGTAAATAAATAGGTACAATATCTGTAAACATTATATTTATCACGCATAGGTTAGTACTTAATTGCCTACCTAATTATGCAGATAAAAAAAAAAACTTTAAGACTTGTTTCAAAAGTCGTTAACAGTAACATAACCTACAAAACTTTGAAGCCCAATAACAATTATGCCTGGCCTCCGCAATAAAAAAAAATAGACTAACAATCTCAGGAAATTATGCTGAATTACTAGCAATATTTTTTGTCTATAGACGCCGTGAATTTTACTGACCTAAAAATATGTATGGGATTTCGCCATGTTGTTTAGGTACTTTATGTAATACATATAACAAATTTTAATTTTTCTTCAAAAATATAGTAATCGTACTGCACTAAGGGCAAATTATGGTAAAGCTTTTAAAATTATAAAAAATCTTTTATAATAACCTAAAACTATAATAGCAAGTTTGAAATAACCTCAAGTGATCGTGTTTGCAATCAACAACAATCGTTGAACAATCAGTTCAACAAGTTCATGAAACACTTGCTAACTTCACTCATGAACGAAAAGACCCGAATTCACCCGAGCCTGGATATCCGGCGGCCCGATATCTGGCTTCAGGGTTTGCCGGATTTCCGGTATCCGGAATGCGGCTAAACAGCTATCCGTTTCACCTGTAATCCAAATACGGATTTCACACTGCCAAATCGAAAGTGAAGCACCCAAGATATGTAGATCCGATCGTACGCACAAGCCTCACGCACATGCACCATGCTATGCCGATCGGCCGCCACATCGCACAAGCCTCACGCACATGCACCATGCTATGCCGATCTGCTATTTCATTATATACATTTGAATAACACATAGTAGGATACTTTTCATCATTATCATTATCACTTCATCATCATCCATCACGGGGGTTAAACCGCGGGGCGCAGCCAGTATCTATATAATTTAATAGTTTCTCTTTGAAATGAAGGTACTCTATAGATATACCATTTGCAAGAAATATAAGCATAGATTGCATATCAGTTTTTTATTTCGAATTTATTTATATTTTTCGCAACGAAGCATCGCTTTTTAAGCGTTGTTTAAAAGGCACCATAGCTATTCGTTATCTTCAAAGGCATATTCGTCAAGAACTGTACAAAATTGGCAACGTATCATATATTTTCAATTTGTTCGATTCAATCTATCAGACATCCTACACCCTGTTCACGAAGGTATACCTTTCACTTTTCCTCCCGAGAGATTCCAACTACTGCATGCATTTTCGCACCAAATTGAAATCTCTGGATCCTGTACGTGACTTTAAAGCCCATCCAGTGTTCGAAGATATCTCCAAATAATATTTACCTTGCCTCAGGTTTCCGATTGGCTGCCCTCTCCGCAGATAGCCTTCCTTTGACGTGAAAATTGGTATTTATTCCCGAGTGTTTTGTTGCGGCACGAATAAATAGCGTTCACCGCCATATTTCTGTATTTGTATTTGATTAAAGGAATTATTGAATCGGAAAATATATTTTCCACGAACCGGGATGCAGCATTGACGGGCAGTTTTGTCGGCAGCAAACTGTAATAAAATAAACTTTAAAAAAAGTAAAAACCGACTTCAAAATGAATAAAATAATCTTAGGTGGGAAACAGTTAAGGAAGACTGTGCCGTTGACTTGGTTAGATTTAAGAAAATTGGGCAATTACTTCCTTAACTGTTTTCCACATAAGATTACTTTATTCATTTTGAAGTTGGTTTTTACTTTTTTTTTTAGTTTATTTTGTTTCCCTATTTAGAGTGGCGTGAACATGCGATTACAGCAATCGGAAGTGAGTTGTTGTTATCCATTGACGAGTTCCTTTGTATCTCCGAAGGTCTTCATCAGATCTTCACCAAATTATATATATGGGACCATACCTAGAGCATATCCTATTATATAAAAAATAACTACAAAATCGACTCACATTTCGAGATATCACGTCATAAAATGGGTGAAAGTTAATAAAATTCAATCATCCCCTAATTTTCCACCCTTAAAGGTGGAATATTTTCATGAAATTTAATTTACCCCATTTTTTAATGAAATTGATTTTTTGAAATCAATCCACAATTGCCGCAGATTTCGCGTAACATACATACAAAAAAAACATACGGGTCGAATTGAGAACCTCCTCTTGAAGTCGGTTAAAAAGATAAAAAAGACTGGTTATATAATCTGATTAAAATGTTTACATTTCATGTTGACAGCTCAATCTTTAAATCAAACAAACCGTGTTCCATACTATTTTCGCTATTATCGATGCAAGGACTATATTTATGACTAGCTGATGCCCGCGGCTTCGCACGCGCGTTCATTTTAATATATAGCCTATGACACTCACAAATAACGTGGCTTTCTATTGGTATAAGAATTTTCAAAATCGGTACAGTAGAATCAGAGATTACCCCATACAACCTCACAAACTTTACCTCAATAAAAGAACAGACGAATGACGCATAGTCAATCACAAGCCAGGCATATCAAAAATTAAGCTGTGTCTACGCTCACTAAACAGTTATCCAAAATCCAATAAAACAATCGTATTAGATATTCGGGAATTCATTAAGCCGAAGAGATACCTACCCTCAATGTCACAAGAGCTCCATTATCCCCTCGGCCGACGTGGATGGCGGGGGCAAACACTTACTGTCACCCTCATGCCTATTACATACCTATATCGTAGGACCTATGTGTGGGTTACTTAGCTCTCGCAGTACACTGTAACTCAGAGATGAACTTTGATGCAAGCAATAGCCGGTTTAGGTGAACGCTTTTTCGCAGGTCCCGTGAAACTTTCTTTTACCGTAAACGTTTAGTATAACCTTGGCTTTGCGATCAAACCCCGCTTGCAACCCAATGGGCACTCACACTTACACTGTAGAGGTTGAGAGACAAGTTGTATGAATATATTTTTCTACAGTTGCTACAACTTCATCAAAATCTTTCTCTTTCCTGACATGATAATACAAAAGTTTGATTTTCATGAATTGTACCTTAGAAAAAATAACATACCCATAGAAAACAACAATTTATCAAAATCTTTTAAACCTCTTGATGGATTTCTAAGGACACATCTTGCTATATTTAACGGTTAGCTCTCTTAGTTAAAAAGCTCACCGAATATACCTGTTTCAGTTTCACACAAACAGTTAAACGGAGCTCATGCTAGAAACCCCTTACTATCTGAGACGAGCATCCCTTTGATCTGCAGATTTGTTGTAGGAACTTAGGTACTGTAGTACTCAGATCTTATATGCCGATAGTAGACGTTGACTCTTGGTGACAAGACTTGATGTCTGCATCAGAGGAGTATTTGTGTTCTAATATTAAGATAGAAATATTATTATTAATATAGAAAGGTTAAGATATAATTAGAATAGATAAATTCCATCTTGCTCGTAGACTCAGACTCATATTTAAAATGAACAAGGTAAAAATATGTAGCTTACTTCCGCCAAACTGTAACTTAGGCAAATAATAAATGGTAAAATTAAAACATAATATATAATAATAATAATAATAATAATTTATTGAAACAAGGCATGAACAACAAAAAATAAAGTGGAGCACCTGGTTCCTAAACTAGGCTCGAAACCCGTGAGATAGGAACCAGGCCTCATTCGTCGGAGAACAAAATTTGCCTTAAATAAAGATTATATGAAATCATTAATAAGTACTTAATAATAATTTGAAGTTATATAATAAAATTTCGAAAAAGAATTTAGGTTTTCCTTTCTTAATCCTGAATGCTGTGAGTATGTCTATGATTATACTAACTAAATATAATTGTGAGGGTGTGTTTGGGTGCAAGGTTAAATTACGAGGGAAAGCTATGTATTTTATTAACTGTTAGGTTATATTTTTATTTAAGTGGAACAAGGAGATTATCTGTTTCATTGTAATTCATTTTAACTAATTTCTCAAATAGTACTTTCTGAAGCTCATACTTAGTAATGGAGTAAATTTTACTATCTTTATTTATTTTATTGTAAAGGAATGGTCCAATGCAGTACAGAAATTTACGAGCAAACGAAGTGTTTACAACTGAGACATGGCAAATATTGTGAGAGTCACGCTTCTTTGCACGATTGTGATCGTATTTGGTAATCGAATGGTGATAGATTACAGCTTGTTGTATAAATAGCTGACGGACAGTAAGGAGTTGGCATTCTCTGTATAGTTCAGCTGTGGGAAATCTTAAGGGTCGTTTTGTAGTGCATTTAAGAAGTCCTCTCTGTGCCCTTTCGAGAGGTAATAAATTCGTTTAATAAGTACCTCCCCATGAGGTTATGCAGTAGGTTATAATAGACTGACAAAGAGAATAATAAAGAAGCTTCATAATGTCCCAATCTGCACAGTCACGTAATGATTTAAACACCGCTGTAAGCATTCTCACACGTTTTGATATAATAACCCGACGCTAACGACAGGAGGCCAGCAAAAAAGAAAAAGAAAAGAATTGAGAATGAGTCACCTCAGTACAGCACTCGACTCAACATCTTCCGAGGATGCCTCGTGCAGAGGCGAAACACATGTCGTATTGCTGTCAGATGTTGCTATTTGGATTGAGGTATTTTTTTAATTATATGTATTATTATTATTTTTGCTGTCCTCCTTGCCTTGTCTTTTAATTTTACTATACGAGTAGTTCAATTTGGGTAGCGTTTGGTTAGCGTGGGGTTTTCATATGTTTTACCATTGATCATTTGTCTGACTTACATTTTGGCGGAAGTAAGCTACATATTTTTATATTGTTCATTTTAAATTCCATCTTACATAAACCTATTTCATTGAAATCATAGACTCACGCAAGTAATGTAGTCTTCACGACTACTCGTGAAGGAATTAACCAAATTGTAAGTTATCGCAGTGTGTAGACATGCAATTTGGTTAATTCCTAGAATTTTCATCTTAATTTGCATCCATAAAGAGAAATTTGTAATTATCCATTTCAATATTGAGAAGTCTGTCCGTACTTTCACAAGCCTAATAAAAATTATTTACCCGTAATGATTCTCTTCGTAGTTTTTATGACACTTTTACGAATAAAAGCAATGATCGAAAATGTCCCTAAAAGTTATTTTACGTGGATACTTTATTGAGCTTCGTATCGCAGCCATATTTATTACATACTTTATTGTCTCTGTCAGACGTTAAAACTGTATGTTTTTGGCGCGGTTATGCAACGGACTTTATTTCAGTAATGTTGGTCAAAAGTATTTTTTTATTGTACCTAGTTTACTTTATAACACAAAATTACTGTTTATATACCTATAGCGTCCCGAAGGCAACCTTAGACCTATTAATGATGACAGATTAATTGAAATAGTAGTAAAGAAAAGTTAAGTTTCTTCTCAGTAACTATCTAATTTTATGATAGCTGCTGCATTAGATCTCAGTTTTTTTAAATTCAGAGTTAATATTACTAATTTACTAATTAATATATATGAATAACACACTTCATAATAATATTATAATCAGAGAAGTGCAGCCACTGTCGTAAACAGGCCAATCAGAAATTAGACTTTTAATAAGTTAATTTTATATAATAAAAAAAAAGCGTTAATGCAGTAGTCATGTCATGATGAAATTAAAACAGGCTAATGCGTTTACAACTTTTCGTGTCTATGCTGTTAACCGTTGAGGAGTTCCCAAATCAGGAGCCAACCCGGGGTGCAGCAGCCATATCATGGTAAAACTTCAAACCGGCCAGCATAATATAATACGTACACAAAATTTCGTGTCTGTGCTGTTAACCGTTGAAGAGTTCCCAATTCAGGAGCCAACCCGGAGTGCAGCAGCCATGTCATGGTGTAATTTCAAACCGGCTATTTTGATAGAATGTGTACACACAATTTCGTGACAGTGCTGTTGATCGTTGAAGACTTCCGTTATCTGGAGCTGTTCCTAGATGTCAATTCAGGTCATGCTTACCATAAAAATGAATTGTCATCAGAACTGAACCAACATGCAAAAATTCAACTCCGTAATATAAGAGGAAGTAGTTCTAATTTAGTTTGCAAGATTTTACGTAAACAAACATACATACATACATACAATCATTGCAAGATAATAAAAAATAAATACTCTCTTATCGAGCGGAAAACTTCGTATGCATGATACAGAACTCCATACATTAGAACTGACAGTCCATAAAAAGACTCATAAAATGCAAAAAACCGATTAGCGCCATATATCTTTAGAAGTATGTATGTATGTGTATATATGTTACTCCACGCTAAAACGGCTGAACGGATTTGGATGAAATTTGATACCAAGATAACTTTACATATAACATTCATCATCTTCATCATCCATCATCATAATCCATGGTAAGAAATCTCTAATATCTTTCTTACCTTTCAAATTTAAGCGCGATTTCATAGCTCAGCAGTTACTGTCATTGAAAGTTTACAAACTATTCGCTAACGGAAAATGAGCTAACTTGAAATTGGGAAATAGTTGAAGTTCCACTACGTATACCTACTTGCCTACTTACCTACTTAATAATTCCCTCAAGTTATTTGCTATATGGTCGCCGCTTTTACAAAAGAAAAAGTACTTTCTTGAACGTCCCAAGCCATTATGTTAAACGTTTTATCCATCTTATAAAAATTATAAAAGCATTTTACCTCGGCTTAGCTACAAACTTTTCGTGTTTTTAGTATTCTTTTAAGAATGAACAAAGAGGAAATAGTTTTACGGAGGTTTAGTAGAATACGGAGGGTTGTTTTGTTCATAAAATAGGGAAAAGTAAACGCTTTGTCTCAGTTTGAGCAAAGAATGAATTTCATCACGTTTTTTGCTCGCGATTTCATTTATATGGATCCTCGAGGAAAGGGTAATTAATAGGATTGGAAGCCACTGGCCACGATTCAATCGGAATAATTGCTGATGGGACTACGACTTGCAGCTTCGGAGCGCCGACTGTCTTTCTAATCCGTAATATATTAGGTTACTGTGATTTATCTTCGTCGTAGCGAAGATCTGAAAGATAACTCCAAGAAAAGTTTAAAACTAAACTTTAGTACTCTAAAAATAGACCCAACAGAAGGAATATGTGGTTTGATAAAGTTAAATAATATGATATACCTATTACTATAACATGTATGTACTTGCGAAATACACAAAATAACATTTAAATATTGTCAGTTTGCCTAGGTATACGTGGTCTCCACTCAAGAACTTGTCTAACTGGTTATCAGTTTTACGACTTATGAAACCATCACCGCATTGCCACTTCAGTTTGATAATTCTTTGAGCTATGTCGTGACTTTCGTTCTCTGCCAGATCCTCTCGTTTCAAATGCGATCCCTAAGAAACCCCAAGCATAGCTCGCTGAGCAACTTTAAATTTGTGGAACAGTCTCACAGTCAGTGTCCAACTGTCCACGTTTCTTTCGGCTCCGTATGTCAATAAGGATAGGACGCACTTTTGGTTAACTGGACGTTCGTCTTTATGCACATAGCAATTGAGAGTTTTTATTTTTTCTCACTCTTCTGACATCTGCATAATCTGTTGCACTGTGTGAAAGTGGTCTACAGAAGAGAATTGCACCACCACCCACACTCCTGTTCCACTTTGGTGTTCTCCCACAGTTGTGGACGGAATTAAATAAAGCCTGTAGCTATGTAAGGACAGGAGTGCCTCCTGCCTTTAAGAGTTCAGAGCTGACGAGGCGCTATCAACTATTGCTAGAGAGCGGTGGTAGCCTAACCGTTAAATATTGCAACTTAGCATCCAAAAATACCGGCTTCGGTCCTATTCGGCCCATTGTCAAAAGTCATTGGTTGTGTGATTTTCCATCGCTCCGTGTTTCGCAGGACACGTTAAGCTGCCGGTTCCGGCTGTATTTGATAAAAAAAAACTGTCTTTAATAAATGTCAGAGGACTTCGGGTGTCCTGACAAACTCCAAAGGCCAGCACTACCCCATACGACAAACAAAGAAAGAACCAGGCACTTTTCTGTTCTTCAGTCGTCCAGGCTGACATCTGGCAGCTCATCGTAGTAGTGGCGGGTCAGTGTGGCTCTTGAATCCTCACTAGGGATTTCCGGTCAAGGAGAATATGGACCATATAATCGGCCATAGAAATCGTCAATCATGGTGAGAATATCTGATTTTAACAAAGCGGTTTTGCCATCAGCTGTTTTTAGCTTTGTCAGATGAATCCTCCCAAGTTGCTGCATGAAAACCTTGGACCCTCGGTTCTGTTCAATTATTTTTCATATAAGGCGTGTGTTGGAGCACCGAAAAGGTCAGGTCTCGTCAATTTCGTGATTTTCTTGTTGAGAGTCATCTGCTCTGACAAAGAATCCTTAGTATTTTCCCATCATTGTGCTGGAGAGACTCGTCTGAGAGCTTGGATTTCTGAACCTTACGCTGCAGAATTCAGATTGTACGGCCCTCTTCCGTGAGAATTCTCACCACTACGTTAACCCTCTCGTTAACGTTATTTGTGGTTTCCACAGCTACAAATCGTTTCTACAGATTTTATTGGAATTGATCGGACCCAACTATGGTTTGTAGCAGATTAAGTCGGAGCGTGGACTTTATAATTTTATTTCAAGCTTAAAGATGATACTCGGAGTGCCTGGGATCATTCGATGTTCTCTTCCGGTATTGAACCTGTTAATCACTGAGAAATCTCTGAGTATGTGCTTTTTGACCGTAATGATAAGATCAATTTTATTTTTAGTAACTCTAAAATTATTCGGGCTTTGCTTCTTCTAATTTCTTTGAAAATTTATTTAAGAAGAGTCCCTTCCCTCTCCAGTAAAGTTACGATCAATTGCCCTCTGGGGTTTCTGCTGCCAAACCCGTGTGGTTCAATACTTGATTCATTGCAGTCTTGTACTCCCACTTTAGCGTTTAAGTCCCCCATTACAACCTTGAAGTGAGCTCTCCTGATGGTATGAATGGCCTTGGATATGTCTTCATACATATTATAACCTCTTCGTCTGAGTGCGACGAAGTCGGTGCATAGACTTGTATCAGCTTGAGAGTATATCTTTTGGTGAGTTTCATAATGGGGTACGCTACCCTAGTCGACATACTACAGACTTCTTCAACGTTATTAGGCGAGGACTTTATGAATAAGGAACCCAACGCCGCTTTGGCATTGGTGATCTTCCTCTCTGAACACAGACATACACATAAGATAATACCTACCATTATTATATTATTACGTAAAACAATCTTAGGTTTTGTCCCGCCTCTACGTTTCCAAAGCAATAGTAGTAAGTAACAAAATCAAGTTTACGAGCACACCGCCATGCTAAAAGGAAAGTCTCCGGTCGTTTCCTCGAATTCCTTGAAGTTAGCAGTAAAAAGTTTTCGGCTTTGTCCCTCATCGATGTGTTTCACTCAATAATGTTGCCTCTCTTCTTTTGTATTTGTTTGAAAGTGTTTCGCAACTTTTTTATTTAATAAAAGCGGGACATTCCGTAAAACCTTCCGGTATTACGAATACGCATACCTATACCTAAAAGTGAAATAAATGTCAAAAGAACTGAAATTATAGGTAGAAATGTTTTTTTGTTTATAAAACCATAATAGTGTAATTAATTATTACTACATTTTTCAATAAAAAATTACTTATTATTTAAAGTATTTTATTGTAAATAGGCAACAATTATAGCACTTTTACAAGTCAAAATTAACATCTCATGAACAAGGAGAAATACCAAATAAAAAATCTTACACTGGAAAAGGAAATACAGTTCTGATTCTACCGGTGCAGCAGTGCTTCGGAAATACGCCCGTTAGAGAAGAGAGCACCAAAAAACACTACGGGGATGTCATTTTATTCACATATATTAATACTTTATAAATTTTTCAAATGCCTGAAGTTGTAATATAACATATTTAAATTACAAATATAAACATAAAAGTGGCAATGAGATGTCGCACAATCATCAAACCATCAAACTGGAAAAATAAAGCTGTGTGCCTCTGGAATGCCCTTCCAGTCGCCATCAAACGTGCACAATCTATTGATAGCTTTAAGACCCTAGTGTTTTTTTTTTTACCTCTCCAGCTCTTCACAGGCTTTAACTATATCCCAGCACTGACTTGATATGTACGAGTATTTAAGTATGTATAATTATACATTTACATGTATGTAAGTTTATAATTACTTATAGCTATTATTTTAACTTAGTATTTAAGTAACTATTACTGTGTAGTTTATTTTACATTTTATTTATTTCTTTTTATTTACATTAAATTTGTATAGAAATTTAATATCGCCACACTACCGACCATTATTAGCAATTAACTTCTTTCCACTCTAAGGGTATCTGGAAGAGATCGCTATGAGCGATAAGACCGCCCATTGTACCTATTATTTATGTTATTTCTGTTTTGTAATTTGTTTAACTGTGTGTCAATAAAGTGTTATTGTATTGTGGACCCACCCAAGTGGACTTCATCAAACGGAGACGTTCAAGCTTGCAATCAATGTCCAAAGATCACAGAGACATCTCCAAATATGCACTTTTTGTCCGCTATGATGAAGTTGATCTTATTTTTCGTCACACCATCAGGGCTTTGCCACGACCACTTCCCGTGGGCCGCTATTTTAAGAATGACTTCTTTAAAAACATTCCTTCTTTCTCCAGGAAGTTGACTAGCATTTGCCCCCTGTGATTTCTGCTGCCAAATCCGTGTTGTCCTACTACCGAATCGCTGCATGTTTGTACTCCCACTTTAGCGTTGAAGTATCCCATAACAACTTTGAAGTGAGCTTTGGAGGTGTTGTGCAAGGCTTTAGATATGTCGTTGTACATATCTTCTACTTCATCATCCGAGTGTTTCGAAGTCGGTGCATATACCTGAAAAACCTTGAGGCTATACTTCTCAGTTAATTTCATTACGTGGTACGCAATCCTATTTAAAACACTGGAGATTTCTACAACGTTGTCAGAGAGGACCTTACTGACAAGGAACCCGACACCGCCTTGGAATTGCTGGTCTCCTTCCCTGAAATACAAAAGATGGCCCGACTCTAAGGTTACGGTATCCTCTCTAGTAACAAGTCTATTTCCTTGTTTCTATGTATACTCTTTTCAAGCTATTAAAAGATTGCAACTTGCTTGTATATTGTTAGGTTCAGAATAAATTTCACTTGCTAGAATTGTTGAAAGGTATATAAATACCTATACCTTAGCGTCAAAAACTTTATTTAATACTCTAAGAAAGGCTTAGCCTAATGTTAGGCTTGTCAAACCTAAGTATAACATGAACCAAACTTACGTTTGATGTATTTACAGTAATAATAATCTCTAGACAACTTTATTATATCAACCTATGTTGATATAATAAAGGAAGGAATGGAATTCCAGGAAATCCCCCTAGAGGTACACTTCTAGGGTACACAAGGACTATTCCTTCAAAATTTCAAATCTCCAGGTTCACTGGTTTTATCTGTCAGTCAACCAGTCAATATGTCACGGTCCGGCTTTATTGATCGAGCGAGCGAAGCGTCTCCGTTTCAGTTAGGATAAAAATGCTTTCGTATATCCGGCGGATGTCCGGCTATTCTCCTCTACAGTTTGCATTACTCAACCGATTCTCGTGAAATTTTGTGAGTATGTTGATATGTCTCTTTTTGTCAATACAGCTTTTCGATTTTTTTCCAAATGGCTTAGATATGGGGGGTGAAAACGTACCAAACTATATTTCAGCCATTTCTAAAAATATTCAAAAATGCCATAAAATTTTTTGCTACCCTTATTAAGCCGCATAAACTTCAAGGGATCGGGGGTGTGAGGGGATAATAATAATGAAAAAAAAAAACGCAAAATTCCGTTTTTTCTGTCACATCAAATCACAAGGGAATCATCAGCTTTATTACAAAGACAGACTCGCGAGGTCTACATTTCACAGAGCCACTAGTAATATTCGGTGTAATATTGACTGAATACAATACCTAGCATTTATTGCAAAGACAGACTCGCGAGATCTACAGCTCACAAAGTCACTAGTAATATTCGGTGTATTATTGACTGAATACAATACCTAGTATTTATTGCAAAGACAGACTCGAGAGGTCTACAGTTTACAGAGCCACTAGTAATGTTCGGTGTATTATTGACTGAATACAATACCTAGTATTTATTGCAAAGACAGACTCGCGAGGTCTACAGTTCACAGAGCCACTAGTAATATTCGGTTTATTATTGACTGAATACAATATCTAGTATTTATTGCAAAGACTGACTCGCAAGGTCTACAGCTCACAGAGCCACTAGTAATATTCGGTGTATTATTGACTGAATACAATACCTAGTATTTATTGCAAAGACAGACTCGCGAGGTCTACAGCTCACAGAGCCACTAGTAATATTCGGTGTATTATTGACTGTATACAATACCTAGTATTTATTGCAAAGACAGGCTCACGAGGTCTACAGCTCACAGAGCCACTAGTAATATTCGGTGTATTATTGACTCAATACAATACCTAGTATTTATTGCAGAGACAGACTCGCGAGGTCTACAGCTCACAGAGACAATAGTTATATTCGGTGTATTATTGACTGAATACAATACCTAGTATTTATTGCAAAGACAGACTCGCGAGGTCTACAGTTCACAGAGCCAATAGTAATATTCGGTGTATTATTGACTGAATATAATACCTAGTATTTATTGCAAAGACAGACTCGCGAGGTCTACAGCTCACAGAGCCACTAGTAATATTCGGTGTATTATTGACTGAATACAATACCTAGTATTTATTGCAAAGACAGGCTCACGAGGTCTACAGCTCACTGAGCCACTAGTAATATTCGGTGTATTATTGACTCAATACAATACCTAGTATTTATTGCAGAGACAGACTCGCGAGGTCTACAACTCACAGAGACAATAGTTATATTCGGTGTATTATTGACTGAATACAATACCTAGTATTTATTGCAAAGACAGACTCGCGAGGTCTACAGTTCACAGAGCCACTAGTAATATTCGGTGTATTATTGACTGAATACAATACCTAGTATTTATTGCAAAGACAGACTCGCGAGGTCTACAGTTCACAGAGCCAATAGTAGTATTCGGTGTATTATTGACTCAATACAATACCTAGTATTTATTGCAGAAACAGACTCGCGAGGTCTACAACTCACAGAGACAATAGTTATATTTGGTGTATTATTGACTGAATACAATACCTAGTATTTATTGCAAAGACAGACTCGCGAGGTCTACAGTTCACAGAGCCACTAGTAATATTCGGTGTATTATTGACTGAATACAATACCTAGTATTTATTGCAAAGACAGACTCGCGAGGTCTACAGTTCACAGAGCCACTAGTAATATTCGGTGTATTATTGACTGAATACAATACCTAGTATTTATTGCAAAGACAGGCTCACGAGGTCTACAGCTCACAGAGCCACTAGTAATATTCGGTGTATTATTGACTGAATACAATACCTAGTATTTATTGCAAAGACAGACTCGCGAGGTCTACAGTTCACAGAGCCAATAGTAGTATTCGGTGTATTATTGACTGAATACAATACCTAGTATTTATTGCAAAGACAGACTCGCGAGGTCTACAGTTCACAGAGCCACTAGTAATATTCGGTGTATTATTGACTGAATACAATACCTAGTATTTATTGCAAAGACAGACTCGCGAGGTCTACAGTTCACAGAGCCACTAGTAATATTCGGTGTATTATTGACTGAATACAATACCTAGTATTTATTGCAAAGACAGGCTCACGAGGTCTACAGCTCACAGAGCCACTAGTAATATTCGGTGTATTATTGACTGAATACAATACCTAGTATTTATTGCAAAGTCAGACTCGCGAGGTCTACAGTTCACAGAGCCAATAGTAGTATTCGGTGTATTATTGACTGAATACAATACCTAGTATTTATTGCAAAGACAGACTCGCGAGGTCTACAGTTCACAGAGCCACTAGTAATATTCGGTGTATTATTGACTGAATACAATACCTAGTATTTATTGCAAAGACAGACTCGCGAGGTCTACAGTTCACAGAGCCACTAGTAATATTCGGTGTATTATTGACTGAATACAATACCTAGTATTTATTGCAAAGACAGACTCGCGAGGTCTACAGTTCACAGAGCCACTAGTAATATTCGGTGTATTATTGACTGAATATAATACCTAGTATTTCGTGATCATCGATATGCGTAGCACAGCCTTAAACAGGTTGATTATAATGATGAAATAATTAATAATCTTCTCCAGTCCCAGTATTCTATTTCTTCTTCTAAGTGTTATTTTATCTTGATACAAATATATATCGTTTAAATGTTCCTGGTGAGTTTGAGATATTCGCCAACAACCTTGGCTCCCACATTCCCCACGTGCCCACGTTTACCCTATTTGCATGTGTGAAAGTATTATTCATTGTCCTGTCGTCCCGCGGCGTGACAGACGCAGTCTTTTTGTAACCGCTGCCAACCCTCTCCCTGAGTGTTCAGTGAACTGGCCGAAAAGGGCAACACACAGTCTTGTGTGCTGCCCTTTTCAGGAAACTGTTAGGCCTCACTTCTCGAAATTACTGCAAGAAAATAGCACAGGTTTAAAAAAGTTTGTCTTCTTTGGGTAAATTGTTTTCATGAAGATGTTTTTTTAAGTGATTGTTGAATACTTGAACCATAACTTTAGAAATTATTTTTGTCTACATTTACAAATTTTGTAAGAATGACATTCAGCAACAAAAACGACAATAATCTAATTTTATTTTTATGACATTAATTCATCTTGTTTCTTTTACGAATCAAAAGAAAGAAACCGTAAAAATAATAATTTAAATGCTATGTTACACTTAATCCCCACTCTAACCTCAGTTAGTTCCATAGGGTCTGGATCCTTATAGGATCGATATGACATTACAAAAAGAAAATGTGAAAGTTGATATTTTTCTTGCTACCTGTATTCCTTTACTAAACAGCCTCCGCATCAAAAACAATCGTCATCGTCATTTAATTTTATAACAGTACTTATCCATAATAACGCAGTAATAGAAGTCACTTCCACCCTTCTCCCGCCGAATAATGTGATCGGTCGCTTAATAAAAACTGTTGAGGCCATTGGAGCCTCCATTTGTATTCAAAAGAGAGTTGGCGGAAGGGTTTCTATCCCGGCATGTAGAGTACCTATTGTCCTTATTTTTTGGTTGGTGCCGTCTATCAATTTTACTGTCGCTAGTCTGATATTACCACGTTTTTATTAAATCGCTTTCTTGTTTGCCTGTCTGTCTGTAGTTCCGAGTGGAAACTTGCAACTCAAATTTTGAGCACTTCCCGATTAGCTATACGGCTGAAACTTTCAGGGTAGCTCACAACTCGAAGACAATACACTTTATTTTTAGATTATTTTTTTAATCTACATTTACTGGTTGTTTTTTAAGGATTTACTTCATGTCCCTCAACTCAAATCTATGTTTCATTTTATAATTTAAGTAGATGCTTAATTTTAAAAGTACTGCCATGCTGAGTAAACAAAGCCTGTACCTACTATATGATGAGATCCGTAACCCTGAAAAGCTCGTCAAGCTCTCGGTACCCACTGACCCAAATATCTTCCATAAAATATTGCTTAAAGTTTTTAAATAAGGAGCAAAGTCTACCTTTCCGCCATCTCCCGGAGCTTTTTTTTCTCAAAGCTTAATTTCTCGACTTATAATTCATCTCACGTGGAGACCGCTAATGAAAGACTTGCTTAAGTAACCGCGCCTGAGACTGGAATTAACAAGTTCCAAATACAATTCAGTCCTTGGGCGAAGTTCATTTTGACGTCGGTAAAGTGGAAAACTTCCTCCGTCTCCTTTTTTCTGAGAATTGTAAAGTTTTACGTGTTTTATAACGAGGTAGGTACCTTCAATTGAGGGTTGTGGGTGTGCAGCTTCCGTATTAAAGGAGCTTATCTAATAGCTAAAATAGCCTCGGGCAAGTGAAGTTGTGCACTTGGTACTTTTTTAGTTTTTACTCGGTTACTTTAGTCTACAAAAAGGGTAGCATATTTAATATTTTCAGTGTAGTCGTTAAACAAATAATAGTAATTTGTGCGGCGAGGGCTGCGATGTACAGCTTATCTGAGAGGTAATTAAAAAAAACCTCGGAGTTGTTGTTTTTTTCCATAGCGCGGTCTCCGTGGCTGATTGCTAATTCCGCGACAAAGAACGCTATTACGCCGCTGCGATGTTACGAATGAAAATATTTTTCTAGTTGTCTCTGGAATGCAGGTTTTCAGTTTATTTCCAGTTTTATGTAAATAGTTTTTGCAATATGGGAATTGGATATATTGAGTTAAGTTTTCGTTACGGTAGGTAGGTATGTGTCACCGTTCAATTGTCAGACCCGTCAGATTGTAATAAATCCGGCAAAATTGTAAACAAACGAAAAATTTCTATTTACAATATAACGAATACAATTTCAATATATTACAATCTATACATCTCCAACCGTAAAATCGTAAACACATGCACTATCGAATACAATGAAATCAGCGCACAGTTTTACAATATATCCGATTTTCTTCGATTCTATCGCCACCGTGAAATTGTGAAGCTGCCCTTGATTTCTGGTCAGTCTGTCGGTGGACTCAGTAGGGTATTGTGTTTGCGTATAGAGTTTTAAATTAAGTTGATAGTCAAATCGAAATAAGTTTTCAAGCATTGCACTATTATTAGTTTTGATCATATTATTAGTTTGATTTTTCAATGGCCTTGATTGTACAAATCGTTTATTTGCATTTTAACCATAGTAGATAACTTATAGATATATTTCGACTGAGATTCACGTCAAACTAACTTAAACTTACTGAAATATAATAATTTGAAGTGCAAAACTTGCATTTTTTTTAACTTCTAGGTACTATCTATTTATGGCGGATGTAAGGGGTAGACCTGCGACCTAAAAGCCCCAAGTCAGCCTCACCTGCCCGCGGTGCATCATGCCGAACAACAAACGAGGTTCTGACGGCGATGGCGATTGATGGCGGTATAACCAACACGACAATGTCGTAGCTAAATTCCACAGACCAGTGACGGGCAGTAGCGTCGATCTGCCGGAAGTCAGCCTAGATGAGATCGAGATAGCCCTCAAACAGCTTAAAAACTAAAAAGCCCTAGGAGAAGACGGAGTAACTTCAGAGCTCTTGAAAACAGCAGGAAAGCTGTGCTTCAAGAGCTCCAGAAGTTATTTACCTCTGTTCTGAACGATGAGAGAACAGAAGCGTGGAACAGAAGCCTGTGAGTTTTATTTTAAAAAAAAGAAGAGATATAACGCCTTGAAAAACTATACAGGCCCATCTCGCTTCTGACCCATGGCTACAAGCTGTTTTTGAATGAAGTCTCGAATCGTCTAGCGAAAAGATAATGAATTTCAACCTCCTGAGCAGGCAGGGTTTTGGGGGGGTTACGGGACCATAGACCATATCCACAGTGTGGCAGGTGACCGAAAGGAATAACCAGCCCCTGTGTCTTGCTTTCGTGGGCTATGAGAAAGCCTTTGACTCTATCGAAACCTGGGCTGTTCTTGAATCTTTGTAGCGATGCCAGGTCGACTGGCGATACATCGAAGTGATGAGATGCTTGTATGACGCCGTGACTATGGCCCTTTAAGTACAACACCAGCAGACTAAGCATATTCAGCTGCACAGGGGAGTGAGGCAAGGGGATGTTATATCCCCGAAACTGTTCACTAACGCCCTGGAAGATATGTTTAAAACGTTGAACTGGAAAGGAAAGGGCATAAACGTTAATGGCGAGTACATCTCACACCTACGAATTGCCGATGACATCTCCTTTTGGCAGAGTCAGACCCTCCTCCAGACGTGTCGGTCTCAGAATGAACATGGACAAAACCAAGGTTATGTTCAATGATCTTATTACCCCGAGACATGTTGGTGTTAATGGTGTGTACTTCTTGAAGTTGTTCAGGAATATATCAACCTCGGGAAAATTGTGCATTTAAATAGAAACAATTACGAGAAGCTAGCGGACAAGAGAATTCAGATGGGATGAGCGGCATTTGATAAACTTCATCAAGTCTTCTCGTCGTCCATACCACAGTACCCCAAGACGAAAGTCTTTAATGCGTGCGTCCTACTTGTCATGACCTACGGAGCCGAAACGTGGACACTCACAATGATACAGGTTCATAAGTTCAAGGTCGCTCAGCGAGCTATGGAGAGAGCCATACTCGGAGTTTCTCTGAAAGACAAAATCCGCAATGAGGTAATCTGGCATGTAACCAAAGTATCCGACATTGCTCAGAGAATTAGCATGCTGAAGTGGCAATGGGCTGGTCACATCTCTTGAAGAACCGACAGCCGATGGGGTAAACGAGTTCTAGAGTGGAGACTGCGTGTAGGCAAACGTAGTGTCCGTAGTGTCAAACGGCGCCCGCCGGCCAGGTGGAGTGACGACATGCAAAAATTGACTGGAATGAAATGGATGAGAAGAGCCGAAGATCAGGCTCACTGGCGTTCACTAGGAGAGGCCTACGTCCAGACGAATATAGGCTGATGATGATTATCTATTTCATTTAAAACTATGAACGCACACAATACGCCAATGAGGCTACCGACCAATCAGGGCCGGGATCACAATTTAACGATGCCGATAAAATCGCAGAAAATCGAATAAATTGAAAAAATGTGCACTGATTGGTCGATAGTATTCGATATTGCATGTGCGTTTACAAATTTACGGTTGGAGATGGATATATTGTAATATATTGAAATTGTATTCGTTTTATTTTAAATTGAATGCTCCGTTCACAAATTTTCATTTGTATAAAATCCGGATTTATTAGGTGACACAATTTTAAGGTGACACATGCATGCATGTCATATGCGTATCGAACGTAACCGGTGTCAGAGTTTGTCAGACCACCGAAGGGCCTCTGACTGAAGTAGCAACGACTGCTATCAATTGTTAGCTATAGAACCGAAGGCTTAATGTGCCCTCCAAAGCACGGAACAGTGATCGAACGGCCGAGAATTGAATCCTGTGTCATTGGATTGCCAAGCAATTCTCGTTGTAAATGTTATACCTGATGTTTTGTTTTATAGAATACTAGTAAACTTAGTAACTAATACTAGTACTAGTAATTGATTTAGCAGAACTTTATCAAGAAAACTTAATATACGAAATGTAGTAGAGTATTCAGTTGCTTTCCGTAGTGCGTAGCGTCTCGTAGATCTTTTCGCGAGTAAACTCTACAAACTCATAAATGACTGAAAGCATCACCATAATTGTCTAAACTACACACATAAGCACTACGTCATCCATCTACGTATATACGTCTAATAAAGCATTAAAAAATAAAAAGTATGTACAAAGAAGATAATTTAAAATGAGATTAAGTTGAATATATATACATTTATATATATCGCAATATAATATAAGAGATCGCAAGACAATTGAATACCAATTAGGATGGGGTGCGTACAAAAAACTGAAAGACGTTTTCAAGGCTAAAATACCGCAATATATTAAAACCAGCGTCTTTAACCAATGTGTGCTGCCTACCCTCACTTATGGTGCTGAGACGTGGATAAAAAAGAACATGCTCAAAATAAAGATTACACAACGTGCCTTGGAGCGTGCCATGCTCGGCATTTCATTGAGAAACCGAGTTCGAAATGTGGCGATCCGACTCCGGACACGAGTGTTTGATGTCGGAAAACGCATCACAGAACTCAAATGGAGATGGGCAGGGCACTTGGCTAGGCAAAGAGATAATAGATGGAAAAAAGCGGTAATGGAGTGGTGGCCTAGAGGACATACTAGACCAGTTGCCAGACCACCAGCGCGATGGGTGGATAACATCGTCCGAATTGTAGGCAAAACATGGTGTAGGTTGGCTCAGGACCGGTATGAATGGCACAATAAGGAAAAGGCCTATGTCCAGCAGTGAATTGATACGGGCTGATGATGATGATGATAAAATTTACTTAAAATGAGCTATTGAACAAGAGTATAACATTTGTTAAATTGTGTCTTTCAATCTCTCTTTTAATTATTCGCGCATCACGTAAAAACTACTGCACTGATTGAAATGCGGGTTTAACTGTTGGATAGCTTAGGTAGGATCTGACTTAAAATCTGATGTAGCTTAGAATCTAAATGCCCTGAGTAGAAGCCGAGCAGTCGATAAAACTTTTTGCGTTTGGCAGCTGAACGAATTTGATTAAAGATATTTTGTACTTTTATCCCAGGAAAATTACCAAGCGGGCCAAGCCGCGGGCACAAATAATTTAAGAATAAAAGTTGAAACAGATTCATGTGTAAAAATGAAGAAATCACAGTTTACATAGGTACTTACGAGTACCTACTTATCTCAGACATTCTATATCAATGAATTTATGTGTATTATTATAGAAGTATCTAGTCATCATCATCATCATCATCAGCCTATAGTTGTCCACTGCTGCACGTATGCCTCTCCCAATGCCTCTTCTAAGTATCTAGTATCAACGAATAAGTGCACCTGATATTAGTATACTAGTTGTACCCGCGGCTTTGCCCGCGTGGTCATTTCATTTAAAAGTAGCCCATACGTTTTATTCCAGGACCAAAAGTACCTATATACTACAATATACTCGTAGGTATACCTAGCGGCACTTAAGTCTAGTGGTGAACGAAATTTAACGTGGCGGGGATCTTGGCACAGACAGTCACCGCTAGGCTTACGGGCGGCCTAGCTATACAACATTTCTTTAAAATTCGTTCAGCCGTCATATAGTTTTTTATCGATTGCTCGGCATCTAATCATTGGATTAAGATACCAAGTACTCCAGTTTTTAAGTCATACCCTAAGCTATCCAACAGTGAAAACCGAATCACAATTAGACCATTTTTATTAAAAATGTTCTTGTTTGTACAGGCTTTTTCATACTTACCGTTTTATTATCAGTATAGACATAAATTACAGTGTCGTATAGGAGTACATTTTTATATTAAGCACATTCCACCTAAACACAATACCTACAATGATCCATGTCACCGTCATCATGGGTCAAAAGAAGACGTATCCATTGTCTATTACACCCACCCATCGATATCGCCATCAACCGTATTATTACCTGCCAAGTAAACATTCCTTTCCCTTTGTTGATAAGGTGCCGTAGATCATGTCTTTTGTCTCTCGTATAGACTTTGATAATATAAGGACTCGGGTAATATGGCGGCGACAGTATTCTTTAACTTGCTGCGCCCTGCGCAGTAGCAGCTGACAATATTCTTTCACCCGGGTTGATGAAAACTATCCTATGTAATGTTCCAGAATAGAATTTATCTGCATGCATATCTATTTTTACACGACTGCCCAAAAAAAGGAGTGTATTGTTATTAGCATTCATGTATGTACTCGTATATATGTGAGTTTCTTTATTTCACCATGACATTTAAATGCCTGAACAGATTTAGACGTATGGAGTATCTTTAGAATCCTTACATCGAGTAACATAGTTTTTTTTTTAAATATGGTGGCAGTTTGGCACTTAAAAAACCTTCGATATTTACAATATGGGTATCACTTGAAGGCCTTGATAAGCACATTCCAAGAGTGTATAATTTATTGTTTTATCCATTACAAATAAAAAAACATACAAACAATCAAATCTTTCTTCTGTATAATACTAGTATGCTCCACCCTCGGCTTCGCCCACGCAGCCGCAGGCAGAAGCTAGTGTTATTGTTTTTACGTTTGTGGAGAGGACATCTGAAGTTTGACGATTCGAAGATAGACATTAAGTGAAAAAAAAAACAACAGCATTTAATAAAAGTAAATTTATTAAAATCTTTTTTTTTTCATGTATAAAAACCAAACCACGACGATAAAGGCGGTTTGTTTAAATATTATTATGAATACCAGTTCATTTTCTGGCAATATTTATTTCTGATTGTAAGGTTTCCATTTCCAGTTCTTCATGGCATCTGTGGAAAATTCCAGATTTCTGTAGTAACCAAGCAATACATAATAAGCCTTTTATAGTTTTTCAAATCGCCTATATCCAGCTTAATATACGAGTAGGCACAGCAAAACGCTTCGTGTAATGTATATACCTAACTAAGACAAGTTTTGAAAAGAAAACTTACATTGCACTTTCAGCCTCCGCAGATTGTAGTTCAGTCGTTTCATTTTAAACATTTCGTTGGCTTTCCTCCCTGAAATAAAATATAAGTAGCTTTCATAATTATAAAATTAGCAATGGTAAATACTTCCTGCCTTTTCTAAGTGTTGTTCTCAGTGTCCCGTTATAATAAACTGCTGTAGGACAATTTATTGGGCTGAAGTTATTGTCTAATAAAAAAAAACAGGTTCAAAAATGCTTCGCGGGCCGTACAATGAAAGTTGCGGGCCCTGGTTTAGATAGCTAGGTGACACGGTTGTATCAAAAAAATACCTATATAAAAACGATTACATGTTGCCATGGAAACGCAATAATAACATGTCTGTCAAAAAGCACCGCAGCTGCCAAAGATTTTGAATTACCTTCGCTTACTCCGTTTTTTGTTCAAATTAGTCAAAATACGGGTAGAATCGTGAACAAGTAATGAGAAACCCTTAGCTACCCGTGCGAAGCCGAGGCGAGTCACTAGTTCACAATAATTCTGATCGCGTGTGTAAGAGGTACTTACCTACCTAAGTAAAATAGTCTGTGAACTGAAAATAATGTCATTAATAAATTGTATAGAGTAACAAAACATAACTATTTATGGTAGGTAAATCACTTCTGTACAAAATATAACACTAGATTCTATGATCTCAAAAACAATACAAAAATAAACAATATATCTACTACAGGTCCAGAAATACATTGAAATTATTAATTATCATATTAATTCAAGAAAATCATCTAAAAGCTAGAATAGATCAAAATATTTTCATCCGTAACGTGAGCGTGGACCTTCCGTCTCAAACTGCCGTGGCAGACTGATTGTCATGGCACCGGGCCGGCCGGTAGAACTTCCGCAGGCCTCGGGGGGGTGCTTCTAGCTGGGAAAAAGTAAAAACGCTTTGCGTTGACGGTTTTTATTTTATTTTCCATTTATTACTTAAAAAATATACAAATTAAACAATACAAGTTGTTGAAAATGTCATAACAAACTTTGTGTAAAAAAATTACATGTCTCTGACGAGCGGATCTATGGGAAAGTTTTAAAGTATTTTAAAAATAGCACACGCTTTGGGATTTTTTCAAAAATGTTCGTAAATATTTATACAAATTTTAAACAATATAAATTGTTTATGGTGAACTTAACTTTACTATATATTTTTCATATAGGAAATGAACAAAAGGATTCATCTAAAGGTTCCTCTGAACATCGCGCATTTTTTGTGATTGACCGAACGAGCGCGAAGCGCGAGCGAAGCGTCTCCGTTTCAGCTTGGGCAAAAATGCTTTCGTATGTCTTTCCGGATGTCAGTCCTTATCTCTGTTCTCCTCTACAGGTCGCATTTCTCAACCTATCTAGACGAAACTTGGTATGCAGGTTAAACGAATTTTTAGATTTTTTTAGTAAACGGTTTGATTCGGGGATCACTTCCCCAAAAAGGGGGCTACTTCATATCTCCGCTTTATTAGATCCAATTTCGATAAGTATTTTTTTATTTGAAAGGTAGTAACTTTAAATTGGTCTCATAAAAATTTGCTGAATATCTGATGAGGATCTTCGGCGTGATGAGCAGAATAGCTCCTCAAAACGCAGTAAATTTCTCACTTTTAGGCTTCTACCAGTGGAATCAGCTCTTTGCCCACTAGGTAGGGATTGATGTAGAACCTTGGTTATTAATGTTAGTTTTACATTAAGTTAACTAGATGGCGTTACTGTGACCGCTAGATTGATTGAAAAATAGTTTTTACACGCGAGGTTTACAGCTCACAGAGCCACTAGTAAATGTAGTGAAGAAGACAATCATATTGCTTTATCATAGCAACAGTGCTATTACACTTCCTAAAAGTACAATTCAAGAACCGTGATGGATAAGGCATAATATTTGAATTTCACCATCTCAGGACATCTTCTTACACATCTCAGTGTTAAATGAGGACATACGAAGCGCGCTAGAAATGTACTGATTGTTATAATAATGTGGGAGGGGCGGCATTTTATAAAAAGCTTTTATTTAACTTCACTTGAATGTATGTATCTCTGTCTGTCCTGGAATTTTGCAATCCAAATTTCGAGCACTTCCCGATAAACTATTTGGCTGAAACACTCAGGATAGCTCTCAAACCGAAGAAAAAGCAATAAAAAGTAAAAAGGGACAAAGTAAAAAGAAAATTAAAAATACCCTTAAATGGCTTTTTTTTACATTTAATTTTTTAAGTTATATTTATTTAACTTTGAGCCTGCCATAACCAAGTATAATTCCCGGTAACCTATAATCTTCCCCTGTCGCAACAGTATTGTGGAGCAACACGAACCATACAAATGAATTACAAGCTATACCAATTACTCCGCTCCTAAATAATTACCTCCGTATTATTACACTAATTAACGACGTCTATAATCAGCGGTATTGAGCTCATGATTACTGTACAGCCTTTCATTAATTAATTCCACAAATGGCATTATAGAGATTGATCAAATGGAACGATATTAAAAAGCCACGTTCTTCTCGTCGGAGCTCGGAAGAGAGGCGCGTTTGAATAGGTAGGTATTTAATAAAGACTAGTTGCGCCCCGAGGTTTGATTCGCTTGGATGATAATGATTAGGTATCAAAAGTATCCTGTGTTCAGGGTATAAGCTATCTCCATACCAAATTTCATGAAAATCCGTTGAATCGCTTCAGCGTGAAGTAACAAACATTCAATAATACACATACACACATACACCCCCTCACACACAGTAACACACACACACACACGCGCACGCGCACGCGCACGCGCACACGCACACGCACACGCACACGCACACGCACACGCACACGCACACGCACACGCACACGCACACGCACACACATACACACACACACACACACACACCCACACACACGCGATTGATAACCCCTGATACAGTTTTTTTTGTTGTTTTTAAGCCGCACATTTACTATTTTAATTTATGCTTGTTAATTCAAGTGTTTGTACGTTCATTACACTCAGCGCAGAAACAGCTACCCTAACAGATTTTTATAATAACTTAAAATAATATAATAGCTTAAAAGCCTAAAAAAAACACGCCTGCCCTGCCAAGAAGAGCTATTGCCAATAAATTATAGACTTGGAATGTGCTTATCAAGGCCTTCAAGTGATACCCATATTGTAAATACCGCCATATTGTTTTTTTTTTTTCAAAAAAACAATATGGCGGCAATAAAAATAATATAAACCAAAAAACACTGACCCGATTTTAAAAATGATTTCAAGGTAGCACTGTTTCTTTGTTTGGGGAGTTTTAACGCAATAACGGTGGGATGGATTTTGATGAAATTTGGAGTGTTGATAGCTTATACCCTGGAATAATACATCAGATACTTTTCATCATCATAATCATCATCATCATCACACATAGTTACAGATAAAATTAAATCCATTATTAAGATCCAATCACTTCTGGTCATCATCAAAAGAGTGTCATCATGGAACGTTGGTATGATTTAGGACAAATCGATGAAATCTACCAACTAAATTCTGGGTGTGTTGATCGGATAGGTACCTAGTTAACTTTTTCGGTCACCATACTCTCATGATTCATCATTACCTACTAGCACTCGTGGAAAATAAAACAATTGGTGAAAACTGGAACATCCTAGATATTTCCATTGCTGAGATTCAGTATGTTTTTTCTGATCATTGTCAAATCTTTATGGTTCATCATATAATACAATCCGTGTAGAATAAAATAATAAAATAGTAATTAAAATTAGAACTTCCTAGATATTGCCAGTGAAGACTGTTACTGAGATCTATTTTTGGTCAGTAAAATTTATAGGCAAAAAACCAAACATTATGAGAAACACTTCTGTATACTCGTTACTCTTTATTTGATTTAAACTGCCATCACTGTAATCACTGTTATACTGCCATCTGCAGATGATAGCAGCAGTACTAGCATTAGAGGTCGAATCGTGAAGGTCATTGGCCACTGTTACACCCTTAAGTAGGTACCTAGCCAACATTATTTATCACACAAATATCTTGTAAAATTATTTTAAATGCTTATAGGGTGAGCAAAGTCGGGTTAGTTACACTATTTAATAACTCAAGATCGGTTTCTAGGTTCTTTGAATTGTTAGATTTGTCTCCGCCCCGAATGGCAAAATAAATATTAAAACGTCGGAAAACATAAAGAAAAACAATTTTTTGAAGAAAGCTAATTTTCTCATACATTTTGTATGGAACGGCCTTTTTGATGACATCTTGAAAAATTAATGAAAGGGGGTTTGTGGAGGGAGTGGAGTCGGGTGTTGCTGGTAGGCGTTTTAGAGGAGGCGGAAGTAGGGAAGGGTGGAGGGGTAAGGGGAAGGATGTGGAAGAAGAGGAGGGGGGAAGGGTGGGGAGGAGCATAATTTTTACGCTTGCAAAGCCGCGGGGCGGAGCTAGTTTATATTAGGGGCTAAAGTATGAAATTACGGTTTCATACTGAAAAATTAAAACCTTTTATTTGTGGGATAAAATAAATTTATTTGATCAAAGTTAATACCCTCGTTGTCTATACATTTCTGCCATCTAATCGGAAAATCATTTAAACCTTTGCGATAAAACTCTGGGGACCTGGACTCCACAAACTGTATGAAGACATTTTGTACTGCTACCCGGGAAGAATATTTTTTTCCATGCTGAAAATTGTCATTATCACTTGCGATTATCGAACAGAATCCACTTTTTGTCACACGTCACAATTCAGTCATAAATCCCTTAATTTCTGTACCGGTTTAACAAGGTAAGGCAAGCTTCAACGCGCGCTGCTCTCTGCAGATCAGTCAAATCTTGAGGCATCCATTTTTCAAGTTTTTTAATTTGACCGATTTGCAGCAAATGGGTCAATATTGTGGGTATGCTAACGTCAAACCATGCCGCTAATTCCTTGGTAGTTTGATATGGATCGGCTTGCGCCACAACCTCCAATTCATCGTTATTTACCTTAGTTGCTGGTCTTCCTCGTGGGTAATTCTTCAATTTGAAGTTTACACTACGAAAACGATTAAACCAAAAACGCATGGTGCGTTCGTTGGCCGTGTCCTCTCCAAACACAGCATTGACATCACGAGCAGTTTCTGCTGCGTTAGTCCGAAGCTAGAACTCGTATTCTTAAATTACTCTGAATTTCGCTGCATCCATCTTCACGTTAAAAGCTGACTTAAAAAACAATAAAACCTCGAACAATAAAAACTTCTTTTTTTCTAGAATGTTATAGATTACTTGTGAAAAAAAGTTTCACTATGAAATCTGACACCATGCAGGTTTAAAATAAAATTCAAAGTGGCCAGTGCGTTAAAACGGCAATTTCATATTTAAACCACTATTATTAAAAACCCATGTATTCATACTGTTGTTGGAATGATGTCGGTTGTTGCAGTTTATTACGGATCCCGAAGGCATGGATAGTATTTCGTTAAAACAATTACTTTCATGTCACCAACGAGTATCTAGAACTCGTTTTCAAGGATCATTCGAACATTTTCCAGGTATATAGTAGAAAATAAACGCGGACAACATTGAGAATAGGTACTCGTTTTTTTCACCATAAAAACTCGTTGAACCAACTTTACCATAATTTAAAAATGTTTTGGGTAAAATTTAGTGGAACACGAACTTACCCTCAATTTACATTCAGGAAAGCCGGCCGGGCAGGGGCCAAATCGAATTCCTATCTTTTCTTTATCACGGAGCGGGTCAAGAGTGTGAACTACATGCAATTCGTACTTACAGGCTCTATGAAGCTATAAAAGCATTTTTTCTAAAAATGTGGTAACCATATTTAGATTGCTAAAAATTAAATTAAAAAAAATGAGTGGTCTGAAATTGAGATTATTTAGTGATATTTTATATCTAACTACTGCGCACTGCTGTTTCTCCCGCCGCGCGGCGTAGATGATTAAGAGGACAGGGCACACACGCGGCTTCTACAGGTTATGGCAAACATTTGCATTTTGGGAGAAAACGTTTCTACCATACTAAACCATAACCAAATCCAATAATTCTGGTCTCTTTTTATTAACCACAGAATAAACTATGTTTGTAGCTTTTTATTTTTATCATAATTTGTAAACAATTAGAGTTAATTACTGATTTAATACCGATATTTTCTCTCAAGTTTTTGTACTGTTTAAATGAAAAATAATAATAAATTAAGAAAAACCAAAATCTACAAAAAATACTAGTAATGTGGTCATTATTTCGACAACCTTCTTTGGGCAAAGTCGACCTTGCCGCGCTGCTTGAATAGGCGCCAGCAAAGTTGTATGGAATTTCATTATTGTCGTTTTTTGCGGCCAGCAATTTCCTTTGAAAATCCATTATTGTCGTCTTTTGTCGTAGCACTATTATTTATTCGGTGGGTTCGTTAACCCCGAACGCGAAAAGAGAGGCGTTGTAGCTGCTGGCCACGCTATGATGGCCTCGAGCTTTGCTTAGTTAAGTTCTCAGCCTTCAAGCTTGGCCATCATTGCAGCCCTTGCTGTCCGCGCTATAAAGGCCTCGACCTTTGGTCTCGGCCTTCATTCCAGCTTGGCCATCAAGGGCTGCCATGCTGACCGCGCTGTGATGGCCTCGAACTTAACTTAGCTACGCTCTCGACCATCATCATCGCTGCCAGCAACGCAGTCATTACAGACCGCGGCAGTAATGTACTATTATTTCGTGGGTTCGTTAAAGAGAGGCGTTGTAGCTCCCAGACGAATGGACCTTATGTGTTCGTGATTGTTGTTGTTGTTGTTTCTGTTTCTGTTTTTGTTTCTGGTTTTTGTTTCTGTTTTTGTTTCTGTTTCTGTTTCTGTTTCTGTTTCTGTTTCTGTTTCTGTTTCTGTTTCTGTTTCTGTTTCTGTTTCTGTTTCTGTTTCTGTTTCTGTTTCTGTTTCTGTTTCTGTTTCTGTTTCTGTTTCTGTTTCTGTTTCTGTTTCTGTTTCTGTTTCTGTTTCTGTTTCTGTTTCTGTTTCTGTTTCTGTTTCTGTTTCTGTTTCTGTTTCTGTTTCTGTTTCTGTTTCTGTTTCTGTTTCTGTTTCTGTTTCTGTTTCTGTTTCTGTTTCTGTTTCTGTTTCTGTTTCTGTTTCTGTTTCTGTTTCTGTTTCTGTTACTGTTACTGTTACTGTTTCTGTTTCTGTTGTTGTGGCCGTTGTTTTGTTGTCTTTGTCGTTGTCGTTGTTGTTTTCGTTGTTGTTGCATTGTTTGAGTAAATTCTTATTATACTAAGCAGGTTTTATTGAAATACCTCGCATTGTTTGAATAAAGCACTATACAAGCCTTGGTCCGCAATGGCTGCCCTGCTGGCCACGCTATGATGGCCTCGAGCGTTCTCGGCCTTCAAGCATGGCCATCATTGCAGCCCTTGCTGTCCTCGCTATAAAGGCCTCGACCTTCGGTCTTGGCCTTCATTCCAGCTTGGCCATCATGGGCTGCAATGCTGACCGCGCTGTGATGGCCTCGAACTTAACTTAGCTACGCTCTCGACCATCATCATCGCTGCCAGCAACGCAGTCATTACAGACCGCGGCAGGAATGTACTATTATTCTGTGATTAATAAAAAAAGACCTGAATTATTGGATTTGGTTATGGTTTAATATGGTAGAAACGTTTTCTCCCATAACGCAAATTTCATGGAAATGTAAGGCAAAACCTGCAGAAGCTGCGTGGTTGTCCTTCGGTCTTAAGATGAAATGCCTATGTGACCATAAGAAAACATAATTGAAAAAAAAAAAAAAAAAAAAAACGCGACTGCCCTGCCAAAAATGAACTAAAAAGTCAAAAACAAGAGATAAATAAAATTGTCATTGCAGTTGGGGGACCTCTTAGATTAAAAGTTTTCCACAGAACGGTCTTTTAAATAATTATTTTTAATTCATACTTAGTTTTCAAGTTGTCAAGTTTTGAGTTATGGCAAAAATTATTTACTACACGACTGCCCAAAAAAGGGAGTGTAATGTTTTTTTTGGAATGTGCTCATCAAGCCCTTCATTACCATATTGATACCCATATTGTAAAAAACGAAGTATTTTTTAACACGACTGCCCAAAAAAGGAGTGTAATGTTTTTAGGATTCATGTATATTATACATGTTTGTATGTATGGATGTGAGTTTCTTTATTCCACCATAACTTTTAAATGCCTTACCAGATTTAGACGTATCGGATATCGTAAGAATCCTTACATCCCCTCGAGTAACATAGGCTATATATTTGTTTTGAAAAATTCTATGTGGCTGCAGTATGGCTCCATAAAAAAGCGGAAAAAATACCAATTTTGTAATATTATGGGTATCAAACTGAAGGCACAATTAATAAGTTAATAAGCACATTCCAACAGTATATAATTTATTGGTTTATGATATTTTTTGCCAGGGCGGGCGTGCTGAAATGAATAAAAAAAATATAGCCTAATTAATTGGGATGATTCTAACGATATATACATCAAAACCTGTTCAGGCATTTAAAAGTTGTGGTGGAATAAAGAAACTCACATGCCTATATAGGTACATGCATAAATACAGTCATATACACACATAAAGTACCTGCGGGTATTAAAGCCAAGCTAAGGGAATTAAAAAACATAACTTACCCTTACCAACTATAAAATATAAACATCAAATGGTAAGTTCAAACATAAACGAAAACAAAATTTAACCCTTTTTTAAAACCATGCACGTAGGCCTTCATTAACTATGGTAGGTTAAATAAGGCCTATTACTTTATCAGTCATAATTATTTAAATAACTAACAAAATTTGGCATTTGAGATCAATTAAAATAAGTAATTTAACATTAGATATTATGAATAATTGCTGTTAATTCTCTTCACTAGATCATCTTCCTGGGCCCCGATTCTGTTAACTATTGAACTGCGATAACGCAACTCGATCGCTATTTTTGTTTTTTGCGAAATTTTCTTTTTTACCACTTCAATGTGCTAGAAGCGTTTTTTTTTTAGGAAATTTTAAATGAGAAAATTTTACAAAAAAAACAAGCGATCGGCTTGCGTTATCGCGATTCAATAGCTAACAGAATCGGCGCCCTGTTCTTCAGTCAGTAAGGCTTTTCGAACCAGAAATTTTCTCAAACTGCCACTCTTGAGATGATTTCTTATTGTTCTTCTTTTGATCTTGTACATATTTGCAGCTTTATACGTACTTAGAATTCCCATTTAAACAGCACGACACAAGGTCTGCTGACACCAGATCTTTTACTGACCGTAATGCCCGTTTGGGAGGCATTGTGGTCGTAGACACTGAAAATAAAGCATCAATCTTTTAGCTTTCTTGTTATGCACTGCCTACTATAATACGTAATATCTTAAAAGGAACTTAAAATACAGACTTAAAAAGCAAATAAAAAGTTACAGACTATTAGGGGCTCTGACAAATTTTGATAGGCCTTAATAACCTCCGTCCATATAAGTAAATAAACTAAAATTAAAATAAAATGGACTGGGATACTTAATTTACATCTAGAATCATAATCTGAGTAAAGTAATAGATAAATTGTACACAAATGTATATAAGTAACTTTAATATTACTAAAAATACATACGATTGCTTACTGTGAATTTTATTATTCGAACAACGCGACTTCCCGTCAAAAAGTATAGCACACCACTGGTGACGGAGAGCGGGGGAACGCGTGACCTGGAGCTTGCAGCAACTTATGCACGCGTAATTAATGTGTGTGCATGACGTTTGAATTCAGACGCTCATTTTATGTACGATTTCTGCTTCTTAGGCCTTATTAGCCGACAGGCCCTAATACCCGCAGGTACCTTACATATATGAATCCTAAAAACATTACACTCCTTTTGGGCATTCGTGTAAAAATCACGTCGTGCGGAACGACGTACATACAAACCAACAAACAAGCACACTTTCGAATATATAATATTAGTGTGAAGTGTGATGATAAATGATAGGCACTTGTGTGAAATTATTTTATCGAAAAAACAGAAGCAGACCTAGTTTCAAGATCGCTGTAGATGAAAAAGTTCTCCTGTAATAATTCCAAACATGAATCCAATACTTTTCTGAGTGAGATGAAACAAGTTTGTTCCTTTTGGGCAAATTCGCAGCCATCTGGAATCTATCTCCTCGATGTATTACAATTTTCTTCCATTCATATTTACCTTAAAAATTCCTTCGGCAAGTCCTGTTTTCTTTTCGCGAGTTGGTTCTGCTTATTTACAGAAACGAGGCGTAACAGAATTTTCTCAACTCAATTTGGGCACATTGAACGTCTGGAGAATGAAATGAGCTACATAATGGGAGTTTATTCATGTCGGATTACAATTTGTTGAGTAAATATTTAATAAATAGTTCCAGAAGTAGACGTCGGCAAGTCGCGGATCTAGATTTATTTGTACATAGAGGAATGAGTTCGTCGTGAATTTTCCATGCATTGTGTAGGGCAATTTATCCGCTGGGAATGTACGGTCGTGCTCGAGTCACAAAGGGTTGGATAAATCGCATTACTGATACGCGTGAATTGTAAATTGGACATTACCCGTTACACCTCGGTGCGGTCGCATGTCGACGCTTGCCGTCACCGGGAGCTGGTGCGTCTGTTGTACGTGATGCGATTCAATGCTCAATAGATGCGACCAATGGAGGGGAATAATGCGTTGTACTATGTAATTGTATGTATTAGGGGCTTAACGTTTGCGTAGGCAAAGTGACAACACAGTATTATGCTTCATTAGAAAGAGAATTGCATCAAAGCCGCACAAATAAATCTGCTCCAGTAGAGCGACATGCATTCTGTAACTGGTATCAAACCTGGAGTATATTTGAGAAGTTCTTACCTAAAACTTGTTGAAGAAACCCTGAAGTGAATTTTCATCGTTTCGTACTTCAATACATACGTCCAAATCATGTGTACTTCCAATCACTATTAGATCTGGTTTGTATTTCCCGTGCAATATACGCTGCGACCTGTAATTGGCACCCAGCGGAGCCCTAACGAGCATGATTGTTCGCTGATGCCACACATCGCCTCGCCCCCGCTTGTTTATCTTTTTAACCATTGACGATGACATAATGGTGATGTGTATGTACCAATAAGTGTTATTGATATGTCTATTTTTCGTTCAATCAGTTGATGCTGTGATGTGCAATAGAAACCAACTAACTATATAATTGTGGTTGGTCGAAAAAAAACTATTATATTTCACAAAAGTTTATAGGCTCAAAGTGAACGCAATCGTAGAACGAGCTTTTTGTATATTGTAGGTAATGGTAACCAGAGTAACCGCTCGTATTTAATACAGCAAAAAAACATGCTAACTTTAAAAAACAACAATTGAAACATGAATAAAAAGTCCATTTAAATGGCGTCGGGTATGTATAGGTATAGTGTTCTAAGGTACGTACTGCACCTCACCACCTCAAAGGTGATAAAAGTACTTCATTATTTTCTACGCTTGCGCTATTATAGTTTTTTATTTATCTTGTAAACCTATTAGTTACTATAATAATAAGACCAAAATAACTACGCACTCGGACACGTACCAACAATCCCATTACAGGAGTCATCAAAACAGAATTGGTTATGAACGGGCGTCACGCGGGGCCGTGTCAACAATATTGTCCCGCAGCGGGCCCGGCCCGCGTGGGTCGCACAAATAACGCTCATTCTAAGATATTGCCAATAATGGGCCGCATAGACCAAAACACGTTTATGGAGGAGCAATCAGAACAAATACAATATTATATTCAAGGGTGGGTATACTTGTGTAGGTATTCATATCTGAAGGAATTAAACTCTGTCACCTTATATTTCTTGCCTACAACACCTTCAGAAAACCAAATACAAGTTTTGACAATCAGACTAGTAGATCCTAAGAAGGTGTATGTTACCTATGCGTAGGCCTTCTCTCAGAGCCCAGTGCGGGTTGGTGGAAGTCACATGTTCTTGAGTATTGTGGTTCTTGGACATTCATTTTCTCTCAAGATGTTTTACTTCTCCGTTTATGAGTGATGGTATTGAAAATTAATCCGTAAAGAATTGGCAAACTATAATAATAATAATAACGGTCTTATAGCGAGAGCCTCTACTAAGATTAGGATTAAGTTGGATTAGGGGTCAGATGCAGAGGCAGTACTCTTTCTCACGGCGTGTATAGTCAGGAGGTTCCTCACTCTGCAGCCCTAGCCACCAGTAGTTTGGGCCCTGCTTCGTTGCCGGTGGTAACCACGGTTTAAGTTTTTTATAATATTTTTTATAGATATATTGTAAAAAATTGTAATCTTAGATATCAAATAAATAAAGTGAAACAATAATATAAAAATAAAATTATTTATTTCCAAAAAAGTGACAAATAAATGCAGATAAAGGAACATCGCTAAGTATATTATACAATGCATGCCTGCTTAAAACAGCACTACCGATGATAACCTCCACCCCCGAACTAAGAATAAAATAAACTTGTATCTGAGGCAACAGAGGCACAACAAGCGTTAATATGGAAGCATCCTCGTAATTATAGGGAACTCAATTTTAGTAACATTGTTATTTTCCTAAATCTACTAATGATGCCTTTTTATGTTCCTTATCACCTAACTGTAGGCATCACGAAAATATAAAGTTATAAGTAAATTCTAGCGTGATTGTATGTTGGTGTGTGTGAGAGAGGTGAGTGTTTTTGTGAGTTGTGAGTGATCTATAGTGTGAGTGCATAGCGCGGGTATGCTTGTATTGTTTCTTGCTCATGTAGGTACAGCAAGCTGAAGTGGCAATGGGCCGGTCACATTAGTCGAAGAACCGATAACCGTGGGGTAAGCAAGTTCTTGAGTAAAGACCACGTAAAGGTAAACGTAGTGTAGGGCACCATCCGGCCTGATGAAGCGATGACCTGCGCAAAGTAGCTGGCAGCAATTACATAAGAGCCGATGATCGGGCTCAGTGACGTGCATTAGGAGAGACCTATGTCCAACAGTGGACTAATGTAGGCTGTTGATGATTGTAATCCGCACATAACATAGATGCTACCGCTCGGACAGCACCACGTTTCTACGAGTATAATAATTATTACTTGAATAACATTAATCCACACCAATATATAAAAGTGAAACTTTGTCTGGTTGTTTGTTTGTTGGCTTGGGGAGCTTTCACGCGATAACGGATGGACACATTTTGATGAAATTTGGAATCTCTATAGCTGTAATAAAACAGAATACTTTTTATCCCGAAAAATGAAAAGTTTCCACGAGAAAACTGGACCATGTCGATTACTCGCTGAAAGGAACGGTTGCCATGAAAACGAAATAATAACAAGACTGTGAAAAAATATCAAGAGCATTGGTGCTATACTTTTGAATTGGTTTTTAATATCCTATAAATAACAAAGGATGCTTTTTTTGTCACCATAAACTGTAGACCGTGCGGACGAAGTCGCAGGCTCGCTGTTATTATAGCACAACAACTAAAGTTTTATATTTGTGACTAGGCTAGACTTTTAAAGCAAAAATACTGTAACACCATAACGTAAGTTCCATGTTCATCGTCGGAACACGGAACGGTAGTTAGCCCCGCGCGGGGCGGCGCCCGGGGCTCCCGTAATGCACAAAGGGCGTTAAGTGGCTCGCAGCTCATCGGTGGAACAAAGGATCTGTAACTGTTACAATGAGGGGTTTTTTCACGCGAGGGAGAGTCGGTAATAGAGTTGTGTCTGTATGTGGGTAGAAGAGGACATGCATCTTCGCTTCAAATAGAGAACTCAATTTATGAACTCGTCTATGTAGCTAAAAGCACAGATCGGACAGATTAATTATTATTGTAAATTTGTGTTTTGTTTTGTCCATTAGAGACATTTCCTACGTCAATGGTTTTGTCTTGATCAAAAAGCACAGATCGGACAGATTAATTATTATTGTAAATTTGTGTTTTGTTTTGTACATTAGAGACATTTCCTACGTCAATGGTTTTGTCTTGATCAAAAAGCATAGATCGGACAGATTAATTATTATTGTAAATTTGTGTTTTGTTTTGTCCAATAAATACATTACCTACGTCAATGGTTTTGTCTTGATCAAAAAGCACAGATCGGACACATTAATTATTATTGTAAATTTGTGTTTTGTTTTGTCCATTAGAGACATTTCCTACGTCAATGGTTTTGTCTTGATCAAAAAGAAGTTCTTGGAGAAAAAAATATTTTGATTGTGTTTTTTTCGTTTATTTGATTCACGAGTCGAGCAGGTTGCTCGCCTGATGGTAGGCATCACGCCTGCCCATAACAGTTACGTAATATAAATGCTACTGTTTTTTTTTTCATGAAACCCAATCAAAGTTCAGAAATCCCAGTGATAATCACACAATATTATAAAGGCTAAAGTTTGTATGATGTGTGTGTATGTTTGTTACTCCTCCACGCTCAAACAGCTGAACTCATTTTGATGAAATTTGGAATGGAGATATCTTATATCCTGGAAAAACACATTGGATACTTTTCATCATGATCATCATCATCATCACTCCCGCGGGGCACAGCTAGTAAGATCATAAACAAAAAAACAGCCAAGTACGAGTCGGACTCGCTCACCGCGGGTTCCGTACAAAATTAGCTTTGCCGTTGGAAAACTGTTTTCCCATGCATCGACATACGTCGCGGTCCGTATACCAAATGCAAAAAGTTCATAGAAGAAACAATAAAATATGTTTTTTTGTCTTAGGATTTTTCTCTTGTGCTAGGTATAAAACATTGCTCCTTGCCTTTCATGATTCTATGACAATGGAAAATACCCCATGGGATTTGATTCCCTTGCGAGTGTCAAAATATACGGCTTAAAAGGTTTTTTTCTTTTGATTGCGTTGTCTTCGAAGTTTGTTATTTTCACATCTCCAAAGGATTGCAGACGTGAGTATGTGATATTAATTAAGGGGCTCACCTCACCTAGGCTATTCAGTCTATATGTAGGTCAGCTGATATGTGAGCTCAGTGGCACTATAGTGAGTTGTTCTATTGATGGAACTTTTGTCAACAACGTAAGTTACGCTGGCATTTGAGTTACAATTTTACAATGAAAACAACTTTAATTTTAATGGGATGCCAAGCCAAATAGCTCCCTCATTCTCTCTTCCATTGTAACAGTAAAAAAATTGGACAAAATTCCAAGCAACCGCAGTTGAATTTAACGGTAAATCGAGCGTTCATTGGACATTTAATTTTATAAATAATTGGTTTTGCCCGCTGCTCAACTCATGCAGATTGCTTAGAACCTTCCCAAGTATACAAAACACAATAAACCTGGGAGAAACAAAACCATATTCCGGTAGCGTGCGTAAAAAACACTAAAACCCATTCACAAAGATTAAAGTTGGTGTTGGTTAATAACAAGCGCAGTTAGTTGGTTCTTCCTCTAGCACATAACCTATAAATATTACAGGTTGAGATTTGAATCGTCAGGTAAAAAGTGTTACCTTTGTAAAGTTTGAATTAACCGTAGGGTTTTTGTATATTTGTATATTTTAAATGGTGAAAAAAAGTGTTTTTCTTAGCAAATGCTCACTGAGAAACCAATTATAAACAGTTTTTTTTTACTAAGATTGAAATAAAAATAAAGTTTAGATTAAATAAAGATATTTGTTTATAACTCGAAATTTTTAGTCAACAGTCCTCAAGTTAGTTGCATTTAAATTTAAATAACTACTTAACTAGCAGTCGTATCTCTTAATCGATTTCACAAGTAGAAAAAGCATAACATTTTAAGTGAAACTGCACTTTTAACTCATTTTTGTAAATATGGTCATTTAGTTGGTTCTAGCTTTAACGCGACGAAATATTGTACGTGAATCATGACACAGACACTGACCTTGCCGGCGAGGTCGAAGGTCCCGTAACACATAGTCAGCTATTATTCGCCTTCGAGTTTCTTGCCGATTCTTCTCGAAGGTGTATTACGAATCGGCGGTCAGTTATAAAATTCAATAAAAGGACTCCTAGGCATTAGGCTCAGGGCCCCCTTGATCACTACCTAACACTAGCAATCCAGGGGTGTTTAGTTCGATACCCTCGTAATCAGACAACCGTCCAAGCCGAGGTCCGTACCCCTGGGTACCCTTGTGCGGGTCGTCAAAATTTTACTTTGGCGTGCGCCTTCTGTATTGCGGTAGAGCGCTTTAGCAAATTTTGTTTAATCAAACAAAAATTGCTATAATCGTCACTAACTACTAGGTACCGCTCAACTAACCTGTACAAGATTATTTCAGAGGAGTGCCTTCAACTAATATATTTCCGTACACGGCTCAGTCCCAAAGAGACCTTAATTTTACGATTTTTCCGTCTCTCTGTGCCGCGCTGGGATTACAACCACTAACTATATAGATAATTATTACGAACTATGTTCTATTTCTTTTGTTTGTTTTTAAACTTGTCCCAGAGACTTGATCCAGTATTTAACAAGTGTCTCTGTGAGCTAGTTACCTTATTGTAAAACTAACATTTATAACCAAGGTGCTCAATCAATCCCTACCTAGTAGGTAAAGGGGGAATCAGCCCTTTACTCGAAGAAACCTAAAAGTGAGCAATTTACTGCATTTTGAGGAGCTTTTCTGCTCATCACGCCGCAGATGGTGAAGATGCATCAGATCTTCACCAAACTTTACCAATCAAAAATCCCCGATGATTGAAAGTTCTCAAAATTCATTAAACCTGTATACCAAGTTTCGTCTAGATCGGTTGAGAAATGCTACCTGTAAAGGAGAACAGCCGGAAATCCGTACATCTGCCGAACATAAGAAAGCATTTTTGCCCAAGCTGGAACGGAAACGCATAGCTTGCGCTTCGCGCTCGCTCGGTCAAAAAATAAATAAAAGACACAAAAACAAAAGAAACTAAAAATATGATATGTCAAGGTAAACATTTTATGTCTTTGTAAGGACCTTCTCTCGTTCTTCTTTTCCAGTCTTTTCGAAATTTAATATTAATATTTTGATTCCATCAAAGAGTTTTAGGACATGACACATTGGGTCATATTAGTTGGTAGGTCATTCATGACCACAAATATGTCAGCCATCCTTCCATTTGTTATCTCAAACTTTTCTGCCTTATGCCTAAGGTCTTCTAAGCTTGAAGATGGTAACAATTCATTTCTTCGGTAGTTAAACAATTTAGAAACCAAATCTGGCACCGTTTATAGGAATCGTTGCACTAACTACCGGCGATTACCGTCAACATAAACTGTACGGCGGGACGGCGGACGAGCGAATTTAATAGCTGGACATAATTCAATTGTTCCAGTTTGCCGGCCTGTGAAACTACATTCCTTTTGCGTCATGAACCGCACCTCGTTCCGTTTTATTTGGGCCTTTAATTGGATACGCTTACGGAGCATTGATTAATCATTTACTGATAAAGCGTTTTCGCAAATACTTTTGTTTGGGAAAGAAAATAAATTCCTGCTTGTTATCGTTCTCATACTTCCCAAACTTGTTTTAGAAAAACTATGATAATATCATACAGATATCTAAACACATTTAATAGTACATAGACTGCTAGCTATAGACTGCCGCGGTCTGTAATGACTGCGTTGCTGGCAGCGATGTTGATAGCCGAAAGCGCAGCGTAGCGTCGGTCCAGGCCATTACAGCGCGGTCAGCATTGCAGCCCTTGATGGCCGAGACCGCAGAATGAGCGAGAGCATAATGAAGGCAGAGACCGAAGGCCAAGCAACGATGACCAAGCTTTAAGGCTGAGAGCGTAGCTATCTGAGTACTGTTGATGAAGACTCCACGGGCATCATGGCAGTGGATACGACGGCAGGTATTTTAAATGGAAGGCCTGGTGGTGTAGCTATCCTTTGGCGAAAAAGTGTTTTTCACTCTGCTGGATTGTAAGCACTCTCGTCTGAGTGCGATTAAAGTGTCAGTGACGAATAGTTCATTTATAGTTTTCAGTTTTTATAGTTTTCAGTTTTCAGAGTACATGCCCGTAGATGTCACGGAAAATTTACCATTATTCACGGAATGTTTTGGTGTAATGAATGCCATAATTAAAGACAATGATGACTGAAGCGGTATATCTATTAGGGGATTCCAATGCTCGTCCTAAAGAGTTGTTTGTGATGAAATACTTTTTTTGTGTTTTAAGTATAAATTGTTACTAACAAATTTATGTTTTTTATTCGTTTTTTTATAATTATTTTATTTTATAGCGTGGCCAGAAGTATTTTAAATACAAGCCCAAATAAAAAAAATATATAACCCCGACTACCCACCCCCCATTATAGCTAAGAAGCTCGATCACATCAGTTTTCACACATAAAAATCCCCCGTTTGGGAGCTACGATTTTCACCCCCTTCCCCTGCTCCCCTCCATGCTTCCTCTCCTCCTGGAGAGCCCCCCCCCCTCTCCCATTAAAGCTAAAAACCATCTCGTTTACCTCAGCTTTGAAACATGAAAAACCGTAACTAAATTGGTCCATCTTTTTGGAAAATAAGATTCTTATCCCCCTTTTCTACGACTTTCACCCCCTTTTTCACCCTCCTCCTCCCCAGAGGAACCATCTTGATCACATCAGCTTTCAAACAAAAAAAAAACACACACACACACACACACACACACACACACACACACACACACACACACACACAAACACACACAGTGATAGACACCCTAAATTTATAACACCCGTCTCTTTGTTCGGGGGTTAAAAACCAGCTTACTAGAATAAGAATTTATTTAAAGTAACAATTGTTAAAAGTAAAGTTACTAAAAACCAGGACCGCGTCAGGTTGTGATAGTTTTTTTTATGTTCAATATGTGTTTTACCAAAACCGTGCACTTCAGCATGGAGGAAGTAATCCAGAGAGATGAGGGCTTCATTTTCTTTGAAAGGTCGCTAAAATAAGCAACAAAAACGTTTTCCGATAAAAACTGACTTTCTGTCGATTTTCCATTGCGCAAACTTTTCGTATGCAAGTTGGTATTTTTTTCTGACTTCGGTGGCAATAAATTTGCAATCACTAATTTTGCTTCCTTTTGAATGTCCCGCGGTGTTAAACACTAGAAAGAATTGGCCTTTTATTTATTTTTATTCCTACTAACACTCAATTTTAGTATAAATACAGTCAAACAAGGTACAGAAAGTTTGAAATTTATATATGCCACAGAAACCACTAATGCGACCCAATAATAAAAAGAAAATGGGGCAGTTCGGAACATTATTAAAAAAATATGTCAAAAGTACGTCCTATGTGTCAAAAATATGTCAAAGGTATGTCGAAAGTATATCAAAGGAAATATGTCAAAAGTACATCAAATGTATGTCAAAAGTATGCCGAAAGTATGTAAATAGATTTTCAAAACTATGTCAAAAATACGTCAAAAGTATGTCGAAAGTATGTCAAAAGTACGCCGAAAGTAAGTAAAAAGAATTACAAAAGTATGTTAAAGCAAATGTATGTCAAAAGTATTTCAAAAGTATGCCGAAAGTATTTCAAAAGAATTACAAAAATATGTCAAAAGTATTTCAAAAATATGCCAAAAGTATTCCGTAAGTATGAGAAAAGAATTATAAAGGTATGTTAAAGGAAATGTAGGTATAAAGTATTTCAAAAGTATGTGAAAATTATGTCAAAAGTATGCCGAAATTATGTGAAAAGAATTCCAAAAGCATGTCAAAAGTATGCCAAATGTATGTCAAAAGTATGTTAAAGGTATGTCAAATGTATGTCAAAAGTACTCAAATGTATGTCAAAAGTATTTCAAAAGTAACGTCTCCATCAATGGGGCCGATGGGAATTTAAATTCTCATCGGCCCCATTATTCACGCTAATGGGGCCGTTAATGGGGCAGTTGGGAATATATCACACATACACATATTTGAACACGCAAATAGAAAATAGTCTTTGAAATTTGTCGGAAAAAGATCGGAATTAGAAATGCAAAATTGCGATTCCCATGAGCTTATTTACAGAAATTCAGCTGGCGAGATAATCCCAGTTTTAGTCAGGCACGATTTACTTTAGATTCTCAAGATACAGAACAAAGGGTCATTATAAGAAAATAAATCATTTCGATAAAAGTAGATGTATACTTAGAATTTCAGTTATATAAAGTTTTGATTTATACCTAAGATTTCAAAAATTGATATTTTTATTTACCTAGCTCCAATTTTCACAGATTTGCTCGTAGATATCGTTACATATGCGAAGATTTTGGTCGTAAATATGATACCTTATTAATGAGCGCCCGCGTATAGCGCCCTATAACTTACTTAAAAGATTGTATGATTAATTAAGTAATATGAAATGTTCATGATTTATTCAGAGAACTACATATAGCTACATACCTACTTACTGAGAAATCATAAAGTCAATTGTATCTAACATTTCATTGCTACAAGAGTCGTTCGTCTCAAGATATCACTCATCAGTATGTATGGTAACATTTGGCCCCCGCCTCGTATCACAAACTCCATGCATTCCTGATGAACCGATATTAGTTTACAACTCGCTTGTTTAACATAGCTTTGTACTGACATTATAATATTCTGTGATATGCTGATACTGGCGCAAGTTTTAATACGAATATTACCGACGTATCACACTAGGGCGGCAGAATCCGCCCCAAAGTTCAAATACTTACGTAAGCGCAAAACTAATCCTTTAACTACCTACTTGGAATGCAACATCACACGACCTGTATGTGTATCAATAGTTATAGGTGCAATTATTATTATTGTAGATAGTTTTAATGCTTTTTTTTGACATAACTTTAGCTCCCTAAATTCTCATATCGGAATTCGTTTTAATTGATTTTATCTTTCTCTAATCGTGTTATTAAATTTTCTTAATTAAACAGAATAAGGGTCAGCTGTTGGAGATGAACAATAAAAAGTTTAATTTGTAAATATGTATAAAAACTCGTGATCAATTTAACCTTTTTATACATATTTTCCACCAAGCCAGAAGCATTCTACTCGTAAAAACAAATCTGGGTCCATCCCAGTTTAATAAAGATGTATTTTATACGTACCCACCGTTTACTGCCATATATGACTGCGAATATTTTTACGGAGTCATGTTTGTTAAAATGGCCTAGGCTCGAGAAATTATTTCGAAAAATACACAAACATTTTGATGGCCCGGAAATGGTTCTGTGCCAAGGCTTTTTATGAAACTAGAGCCAAGTTTTTGATATATTATTTAGACAACACTTTCTTACGAGAGTGTGTAATCATATTTTGGAAGTGTATTTAGCTTGTATTTATGTGTCTTTAAGTATTAAATATATATTTCACAGTCTATTTACCTGCACGTTTTTCAAAAAGCAATTTGATATCGACTTAGTACCTACATGCTTTGTAAATGTTGTACATGCCCAAAACAATGTTACAAATACACCTATGGTTGGCAGTTTTCATGGATATTTCACTAGGATCAAGGACAGGATTGCTATGTCAAAATGTAGACTCTCCAAAAAGTCCAAGAGTTTTATCTGTAATAGTGTTAGGTATAATAATTCATTACGAAAGAATAGTGCTAAAATCAATCCTCTCACTCATTTAATATAAGCGTAAACTTAAATATATTTTGACACAGAGGGAATTCTATTCCCTAGAAGAACTTTTATAATAAGTATAAGAACATTTTGTACATATTTGTAATTAATTAAAATTTATTTGTATACAGTTTGACATAACCAAAAACAAATAAATAAACACATTACAATACAAAGTCCTGCAATGTTAAGCGAGGATATACAATTGAATTCCGTTTCCTTCGGAAATATGAATGCGTACTATTACGTCGTGCTCTTATTTAATCTGTGGTGCTACGACAAAGTGGAGTTGGTATGCACGCCGACAACATCACTCGCCGTCGAGCGGGGAGCACTCAATGCAATTCCACCCATGCCATGTCACCAGTACTTGCAGTCAATTATCTGATAAGCCACCCTTCAAGTATCCGTCTTTCTACCACTACACATACCAGCAATGGCATTTATTCATACAAATCTTTCTCTTCACCGTACACACACACACACATGTACTGGGCCCTTATTTGCTATGACCATTCACGCACGTAACGTGCCGCGTTATTATATCTTCTCGGAATCGTTCGGCAATTGTCGTAATGACGTCACACGTTTTCGGCAAGGAATTTCGTGTGGCATACCGAACAAGCGCCGGTTTGCTACCAGAAGGCGTGACGTTGCTACAAAACCTTTTTCACTATTTGCTAAACGTCGTAATATCGTCTTCGCTATATTAAAGGGTGCTGTGTAGATTAAATAAGTATAATTTAAAAAATCAATTAAAAATAAAGCTTTTACGGATTCTTTTTTTTGGTTGCTTTGTAACTTTTACGTTTTAAAGTTTTTTTTTTTTCTTCTTTTTTTTAATTTTTTTCATTTTTGCTTTTCACTTTTAACATATTTAAGTTCTTTTTTTCTTTAGTTTTTATTTTATTGTTTTATCATCGGTTTGTGAGCTACTCTGAAAGTTTCAGCCAGATAGCTAATCGTAAAGTGCTCGAAATTTGAATTGCAAGATTCCAGAACAGACAAAATTATTAAATTATTTAACTTCACTTGTATGTAACAAGTGAAGTTAAATAAAAGCTTTTAAAATAGTACCTATTGGTAAAATTTAAATTGCTCCCAGATTGTAATAATATATATACTTTGGCAACGGGAAAGTAGGCATTCTGACAAAGGGAACTATTTTAGTTTCTTTATATCTACAATGATTCGGTGGTCGATTCGACCTCATAACTTAATTGTCTGGGCAGGGACCGGAAACGTCTGGGGAGTTTTAATTTTCCCGTGTAGGTACTGACGTCGGGGGAAGTTGCGGATGTATTTCTTGAAACAAACAACTTCTGTGTAATTTGATTTATGATCTGAGGTTGTTTTTCATTACTTTGTTACGTAAATTATTTTGAGGCTATAAAGAAATGGTATCAGTTTCACGAGGATCAAGAAATACTTTGAAAAAAATAACAGATCTACTCACCAATTGTAAAATTATACTGTGATCACTAACCTGTCGCATGATTGTTTACAGCGTTCAATTCTTGTTGCATTCATAAAATAACCATAATAGAAACGTTTTGCTGAGCTTTTTTTTTTTTGAGGCTATAAAGAAATGGTATCAGTATCACGAGGATCAAGAAATACTTTGAAAAAAATAACAGATCTACTCAACAATTGTAAAAATATACTGTGATCACTAACCTGTCGCATGATTGTTTACAGCGTTCAATTCTTGTTGCATTCATAAAATAACCATAATAGAAACGTTTTGCTGAGCATAATTTTTTTGAGGCTATAAAGAAATGGTATCAGTTTCACGAGGATCAAGAAATACTTTGAAAAAAATAACAGATCTACTCACCAATTGTAAAATTATACTGTGATCACTAACCTGTCGCATGATTGTTTACAGCGTTCAATTCTTGTTGCATTCATAAAATAACCATAATAGAAACGTTTTGCTGAGCTTTTTTTTTTTGAGGCTATAAAGAAATGGTATCAGTATCACGAGGATCAAGAAATACTTTGAAAAAAATAACAGATCTACTCAACAATTGTAAAATTATACTGTGATCACTAACCTGTCGCATGATTGTTTACAGCGTTCAATTCTTGTTGCATTCATAAAATAACCATATTAGAAACGTTTTGCTGAGCTTTTTTTTTTTGTGGCTATAAAGAAATGGTATCAGTATCACGAGGATCAAGAAATACTTTGAAAAAAATAACAGATCTACTCAACAATTGTAAAATTATACTGTGATCACTAACCTGTCGCATGATTGTTTACAGCGTTCAATTCTTGTTGCATTCATAAAATAACCATATCTAATAGAAAGTTCAAACTATGGTTTTTTTTTTAACCATGATTTGGATATTTTATGCTCAGCAAAACGTTTCTATTATGGTAACATACATACATACCTATGATTTAATTTCCCAACATTAAATTAATCCTAATAATATACAGAGTATTAATTATAATTAATTCACATGCTAACCAAACCATTCCCTAATTCGTTCGTACCTACTGTTAATGGAGCCCGAAATAACTTGCATCATATATGTGTGAAGTGCATCAAATTGTTACAATATCCCATTTGATGTTTAGTTAATTTGACTGTGCGATGATTCCTTATTTATAACACACTAGATGGGCCCCGCGGCTTTGTACGTTTATAAATTATGCCCTCCCCTCCCCCCGTACTCCCTGCACTTCCCCCCCCCCACTCACCCCGTCCCCTCTAAAACACCTATAAACAACCCCCGACCCCCCTTTATTTTTTTATAGGTATATAAAGATGTCACTTTGACACCTGTTACTTTGACACCTATCCCTTTGACACCTGTAATTATTACATCGAAAAGGCAACAATTTCAACAATTCGATTTTTGATTTCGAAATTTTGCAAATAATTTGGAATTTTTAATTTATTTATTTTTCTAAATCCGGATTTTTTAGTCATAATCTATGGTGGGCTTCATCAGAAGACTCTACCGAAGTTTCATCTGATCGATGGTTTAGGATCGCATAGAGGACAGACAAACATTCAATCTAGTAATGGAGGAACGTCATCAATCTATCTATATATATATATATATATATATATATAGATAGATTGATTGATGACGTTCCTCCATTACTAACATAGTCCGATTCATGCCTATCTTCACATAGGTACCTAAAGTTTAATTTTTTTTCATAGCGTACAATTGCATTATTTGTAATATTTATTAAAAAAAAACATTTTTACTAAATAATAACAAATTCAGGTCCAGTATCGAAGCATAACATTTTGCTATTTCCTTTGTTCAACTCCTATTTGAGTATCACCCTCATCTACAGCATGCATTCGAAAATATCGCACCAAAGAACATGGAGAGGAGCAATGTAGAGGTTTCACGACCAAATTGCGCTCGGCCACGAAATTGAGTTAGAGCCGGATCGCATCCGGACAGTGTCCGACCAGTGTCCGGGCACTGTCCGGGGTCCGAGCCCTTTGTCGCGTCATCAAACTGCAAATTGGCAGTTTCTACGCCACCGGCCAACCTGCGGGCTGCAGTAACGATGCTCGCTGAAAGAACGGAAATTACCAGGTATTGAGGCACGCTTGTGCACTTTGTTCGTTACAACTTGTTTGTTTTGTATGAGCGGGATTATAGGGGGGGGGGGGTACATCGCAGGCAAAGGTAAACTAAACTTAACTAGACTGGGCGGAGGTACTCTCTTGTAAACAAGGGTAGTCTAGTGGAATTTTGTAGTTTTCTAACAATGAAACAATATTTATTTATTCTTTAGCACACAAATACTATGTACAAAGAGGACTTAATGCTACAAGAAAAATCGTAGCGGTGCAGTAAAAAATAACGTAAAGTGAATAGGTAGTAGTAGGTAGTAGGTAATAAACTAAAATTGAAAAAATAACTACAAAAAAAACTAAGTAAATAATATATACCAAATTTTAAATAATAATAATATTACCATTTATAATTATCAAGTAGTACTAAGGTGAAAAAAGTAATAATAAATCTGTATACCTAAATAAGAAATTGAAAATTAAATTAACTATTCTACGTATGAAAGACACAATTACACTAGGTACAAACAAGAGCAGTAAACGTTAATCACAAGTATTAAATTAAAAAGATCTATATCTAAAATTATAAACGGGATATTAACTATGTATTCTTTTTGAGAAAAAAAACATAGTTAATAGTGCCGAAATAATGACAACTGAAAATAACATGATATACAATATTCCGTTATCAACTTACTTAAAAAATTATCATCGTCAGTCTATTATTGTCGACACTCAAGGTTTCTCAATGTGAGCATAGGCCACACTCTACCACACTGGTCCATCGCAAGTCCCTAATGCCAGTCTCGCTCTCTCGTTCTAGTTGTCAATTGATGGAAATGAAAGGCATATAGCCGCCGATGCTGATGAGTGTGAGCTAATGCAGTTTGACCAATAGGTTAACTGACTTATTGAGAAATCCCATACCAGTAACGCACGTCGCTGTGGACTGGCTTGCTAATGAAACGCAATGGAGCGCAGTGCCGCGCTTTTACACCTGGATTTTATATTCTGCCAGTATAATCCACAACCACATCAACACTTTCCATTAGGTGAGATCGTGGTCAATGGATTGGCTAGACCGTTATAAAAAATATATAACAGAAACATAAGCGGATCATTGTGTATCTATATTCGAGTTAGTATTTCAAAACAGTAACAAATTCCAAGGGAGTCAAACAAGAACACAAACTAGTGCATTCTAGTAAAACAAAGCCGTATGTAAAAAAAATATACGAAAGTTACACGAAAATATTGCACAGTGGTGACGCTGCAGATCTATATACATATTATTAATATAGACGGTAAATAATCTTATAAAACAATACCGAGACATACCTACTGACTGACTAAGCACAACCTAAATATTCCTTGAGTATCATTGAGGTTAAGGAAGGATTTTTCATCCAAATATGGAGAAGCGAGGGAAGGGTAATGAGTTTAACAGTCTATGCATGTATGTATGAGGATGTTCCACCATAGCGTCGCGCCCTTATTGACCCGCTTTTGACAAGCATGGTATCAATTGATTCGTCTTTAGGTATAGTGTCATAGGCTATTTTTCTTACCCGACTACATCCAAACAAAGGAAGGGTTATGTTTCAAACTGATAACTTGGTCTGGCTACATCACAAGAGTTTCAAATACTATTTTTTACCCGGCTGTGGTCGAGTTTTAGTTTAGAACTTACTCGTATGTCTTGTTGAAATTACATCCCTAAGGGGGTGAACGGGGATGGCTTAGTTTGCACTCGGGCAAAGCTGCGTGGCACAGCTAGTGAAATTATAAAAGAATAACGAACCAACTTGAATTTGTTTAATTCGCTATTGCCACCGCGCTGAGCTGAGCGGACTTTTACGTACCTACTGTCTGCGCGCGGCGAGCTAACGAAAGCCAATGAAGCGGTCCTCCCGCTGCACCATGCGCCATCACCTGTATTTGTCCTCCAACAGGATAATTAAATTTTGCCAGATCCACCCGGCCGATGTACCTAATTCGAGTTGATGCTTCAATCTTATTTAGTTGCGAGTGAAAATTAAAGCAGATGCAGAGGGATAAACTGGACAGGTAACCCAAGAAATTTGTGCTAGAAAAATATATAAAAACTTTACATATATTTATATCTATCTCACTTTTGAATTTAACTTGTAGATAGAGATTTCCATAAATTGCATGATACTTTGAAGCGTTGTTGTTTTATAATTGTACCATTGTGAATGGTTTTATAGGATACCGTTATCATTACCCTTTACTGGCGCTATAAATAAAGTCGCTACGAGAAGCACCCTCGAGGGGTGCTACGGTGCTACGATTCCTCGTAGCGTCGTAGCATACATTTAATAACACAAATGTTATAAATGCGAAAGTTTGTGAGTGAATGTATGTGTTTATGTTTGTTACTTCTTCACGCTGAAACCGCTCAAAGGATTTTGAAAAAAAATTGAATGTATATAATTTAGGTCCTGCAATAACACATAGGATACTTATCATCATCATCATCATCATCATCATCATAATCATCAGCTAGAATGAATGTTGGGAGAAGTGACAAGTGTCAAATTGGCAATTGTTAATGTGACAAATGTCAAAGTGGCAAATGACAAAGTGACATGTGTTAAAGTGACAGGTGACAAAGTGTCTGGTGTCAAAGTGACTGGCTTCAATGTAACTGGTGTCAAAGTGACAGGTGTCAAATTGACTTGTGTCATAGTGAGAGTTGTCAAAGTAACATATGGCCAGGAGCTAATAATGAAATCGTAAATACAAATAAACCATTTTCTAGATGAATGGGATACATCATCATCATCATCATCATCATCATCATCCATCATAATTGTCCACGAAGGTAATGACGCGTGGTGCAGGAATTATCATTACAACTATAGCATAGGATAGCATAATTATAATTTCAAAACTGGACGGTCGCTGACGTCATGAAGTAGTTTCCAAGCCTTCCCGTACATTGTATACCTACCTGAAGAGCTCACTACACGCACCCATTTTACTACAATGGACAAGGGCATTGCCAATAAACTGAACTATTTTTAATTGATACACAAGGTCCAGTATGTACCAATTTATTTAAAATTATTGGACCATAAATTCCCGGTAAACCACACTGAATTTACAGAATAAACGATCAAAATTTACGGTTCCTCGCTATCACTGAATATGTAACTCAATTGAGCAGCGTCCATCAATTATATGGAGATATGTGTGTCCATGACCGACGGTTAGAACGATCAACGATACATAAATTGTTCATTGGTACAGCCATTTGTTTGTTTAATGACTTTACAAATATGCTGTTAAAGTCATACATCACAGCAAAATATTAATAGAACCACAAAAATAAACGGTGTTGTCGGCAGTATTAAAACTGTATTACCGATCTAAAATTAATCACTAATAGTACATTTTTTTATGATCCTTTCTCCCTGGATGGACTTATCGTTGTAACTAGTTGTGCCGCGGCTTTGCCTGAGTGGTCATTTAATCGTGTTATTCTTTCGCTCCGTGCTTCGGAAGGCACGTTAAGCCGTCGGTCCCGGCTGTTATTGATTGATAGCAGTCGTTAAGCCATGTCCGAAGCCCTCGGGCGGCTTGACAAACTCTGACATCAGATGCTAGCACTACCTCATAGGACAAACAAACAAATAGGACCAAAAGTACCTAAAATATTAAAAAAATACATTTCGTTCAACTATTTGATAGTTATTTATTAACTGATCGGCTTTTCATCATCGGATAAAGATACAAGTAACACAGTTTTTAAGTCAACAGTGCAAAGCCCCATCGAAATCGGTCTAGTTGTTTTACGTGCTACACCTTCGACCACATCATCACTTTCCATCAGGTGAGATCGTGGTCAAACGATTGCCTGGTCAGTAATAAAAAAAATACATATAGATACATAACATGACAGGTAACAAAAAAATACTAACTACAGTAATATATAACTAGCTAACTACTTATGAAACAGTTGGACAACCCACATGCCATTACAGGCTTATAGGTAGTCCAAACGTTCTAGCCCACTACCAGTTGGCAGCGTACCCAACATGCTGGTGGCATTGCCCCGAAGAATTGCAATGCTATTTTGATGATCCAAATAAGTACCAGCATTTTGGTCACGCGTCGCATCGATCAGGCGCTCACATAGATTTTTGAAAATACGATAAGCTCCCGGTCCAATGTCTCAACACCAAACGGCTCAAATATGTAACCACTACCAGTTTAGCATATTTTCGCCGCTGGAGCTACTCTGACAAGTAGCTTCCCACACAAGAAGCTCTCATCTTCTAGGGAATAAGGGTCAAACCATCAGGCATTTTACCATTGTCATGCCTGCAGTACCACACTGACAGGGATGGGCACTGTAGTACCTTGCACCCAAACGTAATCTTATAGCAAGACGGAAAGTAGACTGGTCTAATAAATTACCAGTATATTTGATAGATTCAGGCGTTATTTTGCGGAAATCTATATTTAAAATGAACAAAATAAAAATATGTTGCTTACTTCCGCCAAAACTGTAAGTCAGACAAATGATAAATGGTAAAATTAAATTATAACAAAAGTAAAACCCCACGCTAAACAAACCCTACCCAAATTGAACTATTTTAAAATATAAATGAAATGAAAGCTAAGGCCTTGAGGCCAGAATAAACACTTGAATATTTATATACATATAATATATATATAAAAAACACAATAAAAAAATACATACAACATTTCATAGTATACATATGTAAATTTCGGAACGAAAAGACATAACCTAATATTCGTTAAAGTCATATGGGCGTTAATTTTGAGTAATCTGTCTGACGAACTCATAAACTTTTGAAATTTTCCTCTACGAAAGGTAAGAAAGATCAGTCTAGGTATCAGCGAACTCAAGAGACATGGAGATCATTCTCTACAAATTTGATATTTGGGGCCAGAGTATTGAATTTTGCCAATACCGAATCTTTATCCGGCCAAGAATCGCAACGCATACGAAAATCATAACGGACACATCACCTTCTAAGGTTCCATCATCCAAGTACCAAACTTTAAATTTGGTCTGGAGACGTTGAATGACTGGATTGGCAAGGCTAAAAATGGTCCGAGAGGATCTCCCTGCTAACACCTGACTGAAGAAAAAGGGACATTGTTTTGTTAGATTAATTTTGTGAAACTACCGTAACAATGTAAAATCAAATAGTATAAGTCCGGAATTTCATCGTTCACTTGTGTCAGAAGGTATTTATATAATTAAATGCGTTTTTTATATCCACCTTCAGCAACACCTCACCACAATTTTGATCCAAAAATGTGCAAAGGGAATGAACGGCAGCCTCACAGCCACCACGCGAACCAAAACTAAGCTGTATTGGCTGGAAAGGGTTGCCTAAAGATACAACCTTTTTCTTACAACTGACTATGGCCACGAGGCGGCGATATGTGGTGCCTACCGCAATAGGCCTGATTCCACCATACTTTTTGATAAAGGCGCGTGAATTTGCAATTTCATTGACGTCACTTTTGACCCTGACAACATCTGGTTTACTAAAAAGGGCCAAAAGGGCCTTGCCAACCTGGCGAGGTTGGCGAGGAACTTTTGTGCTACCACATAAAAGATTTTTTAGATATTGAGATGTTAGGCCACCTAGCCCTCCGGCTGAGACACTCCGGAAAGACGTAACGGCCGCAGCAACATCCTGAGCGGTCACTTCAACAGCGGCGTCATGAAGTTGAGGTGAATCAGATTTCCTTATCTTATTTTAAGTCGCCTAGACCAACTTTTTTAATTATCTTTATTGTACAGACATTTTGTTACCTATTGCCTTTTTATAAGTATAGAAGATGATAGTACAGCAAGCTAGAAGCACGTAAGACCTCATCATTTATAAAGTTGGACGTGACATGGCCAAGTGCGTGATATTATAAAAGTTTTGGCAGCTTCGATAAAACATCTCACAAGGGCTCTCAGAAAGGAACCATGTCAAGCTATCAGCATAAATAAATTTGATACGAGACGAGTCATGCCCCTAAGTAAACGCATTACATAAAGTACACAGAACTGGGACAAGATTGATAATAATATATCTATATCATATTCAGCTCTTCCAAACGTGCTACGCCTTTAATTGTGTAGGAGTTCACTTCAAAAATTAACAAGTTTGCGTCGGTACTAACACTAATCAAGGATCTGTCGATGCTATTAAAAAAATGTTTGCAGGACACATCATGATGTTACCTGAATGTGTGTAAGTAAGGATCACAAACAGAATATATTATGTCAAATAGTATATGTAGATACATTTGCAAGTAGAAAGCTAAGCTACACCGTAACAAACTCTTCCATCGTTTGTCACAACGCATTGTTTTTTTTATATTTTTTTTGTTGTGTTTGTAATACTACAAATAAATAAAAACGAAGTTTATGTTTATAATATCAAAATAACAGTTTTTTACTAAATGCATATGAAAGTATAAAAATTTTAAAAATGGGCTTTTTGTTTGTAGTACACAAACAAAAAGCTCATTTTTAAAATTTTTGTCTGTCTGTCTGTTTGTTCTCGCTGATCTCCGAAACGGCTGAACCGATTTAGACGGGACTTTCACTGGCAGATAGCTGATGTTATAAAGAGTAACATAACTAGTAATGTTAGCTATTGCGCCACCCGATGATCATGTACATAAGCTACTTTTATTTTTGACCACTAGGGCAAAGCTGCGGGCACAGCTAGTAAATAAATATATTTCCTTTCTTTCTTTCACTGTTAGTTGCTACATTGCTGTGTGCGTCAAACAAAACACCACAATTATAAGACAGTGGATAGTAAAGCCACGTAATAAATTCAAATTAAGTCACGCGCCCGAGTATCATAATGGGTATTAATTGAAGAATTTAGCTCTCATAACTTCCGCGAGGGTTCAAATTGTAGCATTAGTGAAATCCCTTAAAGCGGTAATCCTCACGTCGTATTCGTAGTCCAGACTAAATCCAATTACGGGCCTCCGTGCCGCTGCCGGCCCGGATCCCCGGACCCGGGCCACACTCGTGCTGTACCGAGGAATTATACACATCCTGCTGAAAGCGACAGACTGCTTTTGAAATGAAACATTCCGGAAACTCTGATATACCTCTAGTCTATTTGAACCGCATGCAAGACTTAAAAGGTCACATAAGACTACGGTACCTGACTGTCTTTTTGCGATGTGGATTATTTTTAAATGAGATACGTCGTGAAAAGAACATAAAGAAGCAATATAGGAGAACTGGCTCACAAAAGTCGGATACATTTAAAACTATTTCTGTGGAAAAAATAAAGACTTTAAATAGAATTAGAATTGTATTTTTGTAAATTCATTACTAGTTTGCTGAAAACCCCGCCGTAGTAGTTTTGTTTCAAGCCTCGAGCTTCATTTGCATCAACAACAAAGATCGAGAGACATGTGCAGACTATAGCGCGAAGGAGAGTCACTGCTAACAAGTGCTACACAAACGCCACTCCGATTGTGACTAAGATTTAAGAAGGTCAATTGTGTGCGTTGCACCTAATTTTACGGTCCACGCCCGAGGAGCTTCTCACTTTTAATTCGATCTATGTCACAATGTCGTAACTCATGAAGCTTTCCAGCACTGCCTCGGTCAAACGCTTGCCTTTACAAAAAATAAAATAATATCAGCTGAAATTGTTATGTACAAACTATTCAATATTATAAAGAGTTAATCTATCTATCTATCTATCTATTATGTTCAGATGATAGCTGTGTTCGTATGCCACCTACCCTAACTAAACAATACCACCATTAATAAGCGATCATAAGCTTTAGGACAAAGTGGCATATGACTACGGCTATTCCCTGAACATAATATTGAATAGTTAGTACATAACTATTTCAGATGATAATATTTTCTTGTTTCATACTTTTTAGAGCTTGATTTTTAGTAGTCTGTTTTTAGTTTTTGAACTTACTTTTTATTTTAATTATTTTGTAGAAATTATACCCAATTATCGGCTGCATACAAGCAAAGCCGCGAACAATAGCAAACTATATATATATATATACATATATATATATATAAAATATATACATATATATATATATATTTTAGAAATGTGCTAATTAAGCCCTTTCATTTGATACCAAACACGGCATCATTTTTTTTTTTTATTTGCACTATTGTTTCCAAAAATGTAATTCACTTTGACTGTAATTACAAAACATGTTGATTTATTCTGTTATCTCTTCTAGTAGTGAATCAGTATACACTGGAGGCTCGTCGTTAAATGCAGCAGCGACTGAGAGCAGAGGAGAGGTGTCGAGTGGCGGGACGTGACTGCAGCCGCAATCTGCACTCGCCTGTCAAATGCTAAATAAAAAATGGACTACCCTTTGCCTTAAAGCACTACAGCATCTAGGATTATTTTGATTATTTATCTCTCTCAGTGAGAACATAGCGGACTTAGTGAGAAGATTCAAAAGAACAAAACCGTTCGAGTTAGTGTTATGTGGTACAATACAAGTGGATATTCAGCTGGATGTATGCCTCGCCTAATGCACGCCACTGAGCTTGGTCTTCAGCTCCCCTCATCCATTTTCTGCCAGCCGCTTTTCGCAGGTCGTGATGCCCCATGGCCACAGGGCGTCCTACACTCAGTTTGTTTGTGGTCTCCACTCGAGAACTCGTCTACCCAATGTTATATGTTCTTCGGGAAATGTGACCAGATCACTGCCACTTTAGCTTGCTAATCTTTAGACCTACGAGTATGTCGGTCACCTTGGTTCTCCGTCGGATTCATTACGAATCTTATCCTTCAGAGAAACTCCAAGCATAGCTCTCTCCATAGCTTGCTGAGCGACCTTAAATTTGTGGACTAGTCTGACCGTGGATGTTCAAAAACCTATATTATTTCTTACTTACGAAGGACAAAAAATAAACATTAAATCATCCGCAGGTATCTCTAAATAAAAAATATTCAACCTCATTATAAGCAATGCTTTAGGCAACAGTTCCTCGAATAGCAAAGTAATCCACGCATTCAGTGGCTTTTAAAATAAACCTTTTTTATGATCCTGCTATACAAAATACCTGACATCAAACGAGGTACAGTTCAGGGAGTAATTAATAAACCGTTTTGAGAACGTACCGTAATTGGACGACGCTCGAGCATCGTCACGCGAATTGATTGTGTCACGTACAGCCTCGCACAGAAGTGCTTATTTTTACAGCTCTATTTCGGAGGAATAAAGTCCAAACTTTTGTTAGAATCCGGACCAAAAAGGTGTCGATTGATTGCACCACGAGAGCCTTTGAATATTAATGGTGAACATTGAAGAGGCTGTCGGCGGGACATGGCAGTATGGACCCATTTACCAATTAGGAGGCTATCAAATGTCATCGTTGTCAGCTGCCATTGTACCGGGCTGCTCTCGGCTGTTTCAGGTACGTACGATATTTGTGCAGTGAGTTTTTCAAAATGAATATCTATGCCAGCTATTGTAGCCATTACAGATAGAAAGATTTGTTCTTAGAAATACATCTAGATATAAGCATATAAGGATTTTACAAAAGTATTTTTTTCTGCCTAAAATCGATTAAATTTTATTTCATGAAAATATAATCTCCTGGGCCTGCAGTCTCGACATCGATAGAGATTGCTTTACAACCGAAATCGGTCGCAAAGTCAGATTATAACAATATTTGGTAGTCAAAACCAAATATCTTTGTCAATCAGATACCGATGACAGTCGATAGCTTTTGACAATAACTGTCAAAGCAAACGATTCTATAATATTTATATGATTATTATTTATTATTATTATTATTTTTATGATTGTGTATGAACCGAAATCGGTAGTAAAGCAATTACTATCTACGTCGAGATAGCAGGCGCAGTTATGGGAACAAAAGGTTATACACAATTTTGTACATTTCCTACAGCTTGGAGAAAAAACACATTTTGATTTGATATAACATTTTGTATGAAAAGCAAAATATGAATTTACAAAGTAACTTTAAAAAAAAGAGTAATTTTTTTGTTCGTTATAAGCAGCAAATACAATCATCATCAGCCTATATTTGTCCACTGATGGACGTAGGCATCTCCTAATGCACGCCACTGATCTCGGTCTTCAGCTCTCCTCATCCATTCTCTTCCAGCCGCATTTTGCGGGTCGTCACTCCACCTGGCCACAGGGCGTCCTACACTACGTTTGCCTAACGTCTCCACTCAAGAACTCGTCTACCCCAATGGTTTGATAACCATTGGGGTAGACGAGTTCTTGAGTGTTCTACGGGAAATGTGACCAGCCCACTGCCACTTTAGCTTACTTATCCTTAGAGCAACGAAAATGATTTCACATATAATCGATTTTAGGCACAACAACGATTTTTCAAACACCAAAGTTGTTCGAAAATCTCTAGATGCAAATCTTTAACGTTTATCATAGCATATAGCATATATATATATATATATCAATATATATATATATATATATATATATATATGTGTGTTTATATACAGATATATATATAGTAGTTTTCCCGCCCGCGACTTCGTACGCGCGGACTACTGTTTAGCGCGAAAAAATGCATCCTATTTTCTTCTAGGATATTAAAAACCAATGCAAAAGTAGGTATAACACCAAGCTCTTGATGTTTTTTGACTGACTTGTTACTTCGTTTCCATGGCAACCACAGACAACCTGTGGTGGCAACCGTTTCTTACAGTGAGTAATCAACATCTTCCAGTTTTCCCGTGGAAACTTACAACTTGCCAGAATAAAAAGTATCTTACGTTTCATTCCAGGGTTTATTAATTTAGAATGGAGATAGCTTATGCTATCTCCATTCTAAATTTGATCAAAACCCGTCCAGCCTTTATCGCGTGAAAGCTCCCCAAACAAATAAACAGACAACGTTTCACTTTTATATATTGGTATGGATTTCATAAAATAAGCTAATACAAATAATAACATAAAAAATATAATTTTTATGCATATAATTAAATATAATAAAGGTAATGTTATAAAAGAAGTGATAATGATAAACTTGGATGTCTGAAAAACTTCTTGAAAACAACTTCGTTGTTTGTTTTATTCTTATAACATTTGTAGTTGATTGCTAACCGAACCGTAGTCCACCGAACTTTAGTTTCAAGCAATATTATAATCTGACAGCCCACCGTGTGGCGCTGGGTGCTTAATTAGGCGACAGGACTATGTGAGCGGTTTTTGGAAACATATTTCAGTTAAAAAGCTTGTTTGTGGACTATTTTTCAATGACGTGACCGCAAAACGTGACGCGAATTCAATTTAATGGATATAATTATGACGTTCATGAATAATGAAATAGTTTCAATATTTGACTGAATGTATATAGATACGAATTGGAGTACAAACATTTTAGGTGCCTCATTTACCTGAAATTGTTTTAAGTATTTAATACTAGCTATGTCCACGACTTTGCCCGCGTGGTCATTTCATTTAAAATAGCCCATACGTGTTATTCCAGGACCAAAATTACCAATAAAGTACAACGACTACATTTCTTCAAAATTCGTTCAGCCGTCAAATAGTTTTTTAACGATTGCTCGGCACCTAATCATCGGATTAAGATACCAAGTACCCCAGAAGTCAAACTGTAAGCTATCCAACAGTGAAAACCGCATAGGTCCAGTTGTTTTACGTGATGCGCGAACAAACATACAGACAAACAAACAGACAGACACGATCTTTCAAAGTGTTATATTCTTGTTCAGTAGCTTATTTGAAGTACCCTAGACCATATTTTTAATTGTCTTCTTTGTACAGACTTTTTAGGTCTTATTGCTTATATAAGTATAGATTTACCTACATAGACACATTTGTAACCGACATAAGTTGATATATTCCACGGGGAACTTGACTGAGGTGCTGTCCAACTACTCCTTGGATGTTAGTAATGCTTATTCGGTACATCAACTCTGTCACTACTTGTGGTGCAAGGAGATGAAACTTTACAACGGTTACGTAATTAGGGTAACAATGGGGTAACTGTCACATTTAACTTTACGTGCACGAGAACAACTGGAAACTTATTTATTATTCTTTATACATGTCTGTCTGATGTATGTATGTATGTATGTATGTTTGTATGTGAGTTTATTTATTCCACCATAACTTTTAAATGCCTGAACAGTTTTAGACGTATGGGGTATCGTTAGAATCCTTACATCCCCCCGAGTAACAAGGGTTTTTTTTAAAACATTCTATGCGGCTGCAGTAAGGCACCACTTTCAAATTAAATAAAATATCTTTGAAATTTACAATATGCGTATCAAATTGAAGGCCTTGATAAGCACATTCCAACAGTATATAATTTACTGGCGAAAGCTCTTTTTTGGCAGGGCAGGCGTGTTTTTTAGCTTTTAAGCTAGTTATTTCCCATGCAGAGTATTTGATGTTGAAAATATTTCTTCTAAATTTCAAAAGAGTACCTTTTACTATTAATATACGTCAAACAATTTCAAGAAACAACTTGTAATGGCCATCTAGTTGGCAAACTCTCCAGAACGAGCGACGTGACTCAAGTACGTACCCTCTGCGACTAAGTAAGTACCGCTAAGCTTCCCCGGATATCTTATCTGTCTATCTTACCTTCAGCATACGTGTGACCAGTGATGTTTGCACGAAGACGAAGATTGCAAGATAAATAAACTTTATAAAAGGCAAAAATGGGAGTAAATCAAGTAGTTTAGTTGAATTATTCCAAGTCTTTGCCTTTTATAATGTACTAATAGCTGTGCCCGCAGCTTCACACGCGTGGTCATTTCTCTAGATTAAAAGTACTCATGTGCTATTGCAGGACTTAAACTACCAAGATACTAACATTGATCGAAATTCCTTCGGCCGTCAAATAGTTTTTGTCGATTGCTCGGCATCTAATCATCGGATGGAGATACCAAGTACCCCAATTTTTACGTCAAACCCTAAGCTATCCAATAATGAAAACCGCATCACACTCGGTCCATTATTTTTTACGTGATGCGTGAACAAACATACAGACAAAAAGACAGACACGATTTTTTAAATGTTATATTCTTGTTCTGTAGCTTATTTTAAGTACGCTAGACCATTTTTTTTTAATTGTCTTCTTTGTACAGACTATTTTATTCCTATTGCTTTATTATAAGTATAGATAGAAGATAGATCATTAAAAACCTCGCCACTTTTCATATTAATAAAGAAAAGTGGTAGACAAAACTCACTGAGGATAACACGGTGGTGGTGTTCGTTTTACTTTTCAACTTATAAAGATCGACATGGCCACCGTTCCTGCCCTGCAATCATATATTTTGTACTTGATGGAATTCCGGTTATTAAACGCCACAAAAAGTATAGGCAAGTTCTACGTTAAAGTTATGTTTGCCCGCATTTTCACCCGAATTAAGTTGACCGAGCTCTTAAAATTTCATACGTTTTTAAAGCTCACTAATAAAATTTCCGTCCACAACGACCACTAAACGTAACCCTTTGTGAGCAATACTAATCTTTGCTCCTATTTTAATTTACCTGACCTCCGGGTTACCGAGCAATTAATTAAGGTTGATTTTAATTCTCTAATGTTTGGCGTGTCCCTGTAGTAGTAACTTAGTAAGTACGCTAGGTGACTCAACTTTGTGTTGAATTGAGTAGGTACGTATACTTCTATGAAATGTTCAACTTCACCTGAATAATAAATGTTCGAAAGACGGGATTATAGTTAGCGTGTATTTAGTTCAGCTCGTGAAGAACATTCCCGTATGACTTCATGCTAAGATTGTTCCAAGTTCGCTGTTAAAGCGATTCGAACTTTATGTGGGTATTCCGAGTTTACGTCAAAGAAATTGAGTTACAACTCCTTGTTTTAAACTTGATCTTTCACATCTCGAAAATATAATCATACTCCTGTATCTCAACTTAAATTAATTGAAATGTATTCGAGGTACTTACTAAATTAAAATACCTACTGACACTCGAATTTGGAATTTTAAATTTACATTCAGACTTTTGAATTCCATGACAAGGAAACGCTTTTAAATCCATTTAAGAGCAGGTTACATTTATCCAAGGGTCGGGGCGGCGAGCGAACGCGAGCGACAGTGTCCCCGTCAGACGTCCCGTGCGGAACTCAATCATTAGTGTGTTCACTCAATGTGAAAGAGATTTCAGCCCCGGCGACTCCGCCCCTTTGAAACTGGCGCAATATTGTCGAAAGCAGGAAAACACTTTGCGAAAAAATATATAGCGCAAGACGCGGCGAAGAAAATGAGGACGGAATGCCAGGAGCCAATCGAGCGCACGAGTCTCGGCGGCAATAAGGTTGCGTTTGCGTTATCGATGACGTCGCTAGCGGAAGTGCCCCGGCTGTTAACGTAAACGAGCGCCGAGCGGGTTACGTAGCACGGCCCTCGTCGCCCGCGGTTGTAAACTCCGCCGCCTGAAACAACTTCGTTACAACTCTGGCCCGCACCGTTTTGTTTCTGGCCCGCAATATTAGTTTTAGTCAAAAAGCTATTTTTCAAGCGCCGTCGAAAGGCTTGTAAAGTTTTCTAATTTGGTTAATTCGCACTCAGCGCGGGAAACGCGCCAGGTCCTTGTTAGATCGAAGATAACTGTTTCCGTTGAATAAACTTTCGGTGAAATTATGATGGAGTGTAAAGATAACATTAATGCAACTTGAGCACTCTAGTCTTGTTAGCCTGGAGAAGCTTTGAATGGAAATTATTTGGGTAAGCTTCAGGTTGTTCCTGTAATTAAAACTTGAATTGATGTATGGTGTTGTTTGTCGCAGGTGCTGATGTTCCCGGAGGAGGGGTGGGCGCGCAGCGCGTCGTCGTCGTACTGGACGTTGCAGCCATGCTGGTGGCGGCGCTCGCGCTGCAAGGTCGTCGAAGTAGCTGGCACGAGACGGTAAATAAATGTTTTGATTTCAAACAATATATTCATCTATGTTTCAAACCTCTAAAAAAACACTCGAAAGGAAATTACCTTATATATACAAGACTAGCTGTGCTCGCGGCTTGGCCCGCGTGGCCATTTCATTGACCGAGTGAGCGTGAAGCGCGAAAGAAGTTTCTCGTTTTCAGCTTAGGCAAAAATGCTCAGAATCAGAATCAGAATCAGAATTATTTATTCACAAGAATGTAGTAATTTAGTAGATGGTAATAACAATTATAAAAGCCCAGTACATCCTACCATAACAATGGTGTGCAAACATATCTATACAAAAAAATACAACGATAATAAACAAGATTCAATAGTAAAATATAGGGTTTATTATTTAATTAATGTCAAAATGTCAAATTAAAGTTAATGTCAAATTTTATCAAAAATTAAGGTAAAGCAAGTATGCTTTCGTATACTTCAGTAAAAAAAAACAAAAATCAAGATAAATTATACTCAGAGGAAGCTTTATCTCATTTGTTGTTTAAGAGTAAAAACTGCATCAACAGAACATTTAAAATATGTATAATTAAAAAAAAAGTGTTTGTAAACATATATTTTTTTGACACTTTTTGACAAAAAACTTTATATTATTTCGTTTCTTTCAAAGGCTTTTGTCATCGATTTGTGAGCTATCATGAAAGTTTCAGCGGGATAGTTAGTCGGGAAATGCTCGAAATTTGAATTGCAAGATTCCAGGACAGACAGAAATAGATAGATAGGTACATACATATAAGTGAAATTAAATAAAAGCTTTTAAAAAAAGCTTAGCTGTGCCAGGCCAGAAAATGAGCCAACAAAATGAAAAAATAATTGTATTTTTAGCACCATTCGATAGTGAATATTGATGATGATACGATAGTGTCATATCTCATATTTATTTTACTTATCGTTGAATAATAAAATCTTTTGAATAAACTTTATACACTAAAAGCCCGGACTGTGAACCTGTTAAAGAAAATGATATCCAAAATTTCATAGAATCACCATAACACAGTGCGGAAATCTACATATGCGAAAGAATTTTCTGAAAGGAATAAATTGCGCCGATTTCTACGAAAATGGATCCTATTTCGAGCAATACATATTCAAAATTCTCACTTATCTACTTCAAATTTATAATGTCATAATCATTATCAGCCGCATCAGTCCTCTGCTGGACTCAGGCCTCTCGCAAAGCACACCACTGATCCCGATCTTCGCTCTTCCTTTTCAACCGCCGCCATCCATCTTGTGTATGTCGTCGTTCCACCTAGCCGGAGGGCGTCCTACATTACGTTTGCCGATTCGCGGTCTTCACTCAAAAACACGTCTACCCCAACGGTTATCGTTCCAGCCCACTGCCACTTCAGCCTGCTAATCCTATGGGCTAAGTCGATAACTTTGGTTCTCTGTCGGATAACCCCTTTCTGGATTAGATCTCTGAGAGATACTATATAGCCCTTTCCATAGCACGCTGAGCGACTTTGAATTGGTGAACTAGTTGTACCGTGAGTGTCCACGTCTCAGTTTCGTAAGTCATAATAGGTAGGACGCACTGGTTGAATACTTTAGTGTTCAGGCATTGGGGAATTGGTGAAGAAAACAGTCGATGAAGTTTTCCAAACAAATGTACAAAAACTGCCCAGCCCAGCTGTATTCTTCTACTGGCCTCTCTCTCAATGTTTTTTTTTACCCAATTTATAATGTACGAGTATATAAAGATTATAACTGAAATTTATTTATTTAATGTTATAGTGAGACACGTTGCAGTTCGCCAGCATAAGACTCCCAGATAAAAGCCTTAATGAATATTTCAATATGAATAACGCTCTTGCTCAAAAAGAGTGAGATACACATTGAAATCATTTTATACAAACCTCGACATATTGTGTTACACGTATTCATTTTATATTTATTTCTCTGTTTCCACGTGTAATTTTCGGTCTTAAATATAACAAATAGAAGTATCTTAAAAACATGGAACCTGGTATGATGGTTCTCTAAACCGAGGAATATAAAATAATTCGCACACTAATTTTTTATGAACAAAAACAAAGGCTGTTGCTTTAGATATGGCCTAAATTGAATTAATTTTGTTTTTGTAAAGCTAATTTCTAAATTATGATCGTCAAGCCAATTAACAATTTTTGATAAAATTATAGTTAATATATTGTGTTTTTTTTTTAACTTTAATTGGGCAAGGTAATAAAATAGAGATGTCATCGTAATCGTATCGTATACGTAATATTACACAAGAACTGTTCAGTCATGTATTCTAACAAACTTTTATTTTTTTCATTACCCTACCCTTTCAACCCTTCCAATTCACCCTTTTTGATATGTTTCTGATAATACTTTTCTTTACGTCTGAACGTTCTAAGAATATAACTATGAAATAGATTTTATCATGAATAAGTGAATTCAAAAACATTAAAAAAGTAGCTTTTATGCAGTAGCCATGTCATGATGGAACTTAGAACGGGCTATCACAATTAAATGCGTACACGAAATTTCGTGGTTGTGCTGTTAACACCGTTGAGGAGTTCCCTAGTTAGGAGCCAACCCGGAGTGCAGCATGGTAAACTTCAAGACGGCTATCATAATAAAATGCGTACACAAATTTCCGTGAATGTGCTGTTGACTTTTGAAGAGTTCCTTTATCTGAAACTGTTCCTGGATGTCGATTCAGGTCATGCTTACCATAAAAATGCATTGTCATCTGAACTGAACCTACATGCGAAAATTCAACACCGTAGGATAAGAGGAAGTGGTTCTAATTTAGCTTGCATGTTTTGATCTATACAAACATACATACAGACATACATATAATAGAAACATTGCAAGTTGAAAAAAAGCTTATAAAAAGACATTGCGAATAAATCATGTTAAAAAATGTGGTATTAAAATATATTGTTTAAGAAGAGCCGACATTCAAAATATATTGAAATATAATATACCTACTTATTTAAGATTTTACAAAACTAAATTGGTCAGCCTAATAATAAATAAGTATAATAAAAAAAATAAGGTTTTACGAACTTTTTTTAATGATTGTATTTTTTTTTTGTTTCATTTTCACTTTAAACATATTTACGGTTTTTTCCATTTTTTTCCTTGTTTTTTTTTTCATTTTCTCTTTTTAAACGTTTATCTTCTTCTTTTTTTTTATTTATTGCTTTGTTACCGGTTTGTGAGCTACACTGAAAGTTTCAGACGGATAGCTAATCGGGAAGTGCTCGAAATTTGAATTGTAAGATTTCAGGACACAATAAATACATGCATAGATACATACATACATACAAGTGAAGAAAATAAAAGCTTTTAAAAAAATATTCATGAATCTTATCATTAACATAAATAAAACAAACTGCAAATAGAAGTCGTTAAGGAAATTATACAACACGGTGCGGAGTGGAGATGAAAAATGTAACAAAATAAATGTAACGAAATTAAACGGCCCGCGAAGGAAGCAGTTTATCATGTTGTTGTACATTACCCGTGCTTTTAGCAATTAACTAAGGTGAGGCAAACGCCGGAGATATTAAATGAGTAGAAATGTATCAACACGGATCGGACAACACAACTGTTTTTAAATTAATGTCTATAATATGTAGAACAAATAGTTTAGGATGTTTCCGACACAGCAGTCCAATCCAAACAGATTAAAAAAAAAGCCATCGCGGGACGCCTGGCAGTTGTGTAAAAATCGAATATGGCCGAGCTGTGGCGGAAAGATCCGACGAGCCATGAGCGCCAAGAGTCAGCGTTACCCCCGTACAGCGCCATTAGATGTTTGCACATCAAAAAAGTTTCTCGTTTCACTCAGAGCGCCAAATTAAAATTTTCTTGCGTTTTTGTCAATACACAACCTATTTATTGCCGCAAAATAAGTTTTAATTAACTCACGATGAGTAATAGCGCTGTAATTGACAAAAAACGCAAGAAAATTTGCGCTCTGAGCGGAACGTTGCAAAACTGTGCAGGTAGAACGTAAAAAAATTTACTCCTTGCTTACCCACTAATTATTTTTGTATAAATATCTTCCTATGTTATGTCTGAAATGAATATTACGAATATTATTCGATTAAAGTTACATAGCTTTTTATTCCTTATTATTTACTGGCACATGACAGCGCTGTACTAAACATTCTTCTGCCAACAACGTTCAAGCACCAAAGCCTTAGCTCCACTCTGAAGTGTTAATTACGCTTCTACGAAACTAATTCCCTGCTCTCGGCAGCTTTCCGTGTCTCAGGTGAGCGCGCTAAGCTTGCTCTCGTTTGACAAACGGCCGGAAGTGCCGGGGCGCCACTATCGCGCGATCGCAGCGCTGTCTGAGAAGTGGCGCGGACGTGACGTAAATAAATATGGCGGCCGCGGCGGCCGGTGAAGGGTTTAGTGCGAATGATATGCTATTTATTAGCTACATGGGCTGTGGTATCATGTGTGGCTTATTTATTAGCTTTTTGTAGGTTGTGTTTGTTTTGATATCCTCACCAATATATAAAAGTGAAACGTTGTCTGTTAGTTTATTTGTTTGTTTGTTTGGGGAGTTTTAACGCGATAACGGCTGGACGGATTTTGATGAAACTGTGAAAAGGTACTGTACAATATAGAGTACTGTACAAATGTTATCCCGGAAAATGGTAAATTTCCACGGGAAAACTGGAAAATACCGATTACTCGCTGTAAGGAACTGTTGCCATGGAAATGAAATAATAACAATTCTGTCAAAAGGCATCAAGAGCGTGGTGCTATACCTTTGCATTGGTTTTTAATATCCTAGAAGAACATATAGGATGCTTTTTTTCGCGATAAAATGTAGTCCGCACGTACGAAGTCGCGGGTGAAAGTTACAGATATTTGTATGTGCAGTAAACTTCCACTACTAATTTTATTCAGTCAACCGTAACAGATAATATTATAACTAAAAATATATTTTGGTAGTCATTTGACTTTTATGAAAGCTCTAAGACCTAATTGGTGTGGGTTATTTGAAAATACCTACCATTTCAGTAAAATCATATTTGTTGGATTTCTGGAAATTTAAATATGACACTTAATGTTATAAAAATTATGAAATACTTTAAACTATTTCTGGAGCGACCACAGGGATTTAACGAATTCAAAATGAAATCTCTACCAGCCGCTTAGGGTTTCGGTGATATGTGAGCGTTTCCTCAACTTGCCTAACTTTGCAACGAAACTGTTAAAAACGATTTTTCTGCAAAAAACGTCAGCTTTCGCCAGACTGTTGCTGTTTGCCCTTTCCCACTATTTACACTGATTGACTCGTGTTTTATGATAGATTCTCTATTCAATTTTCGGATAGGGATTATCGAACCCATGCGGTTCGATAGAGCTATGAAAGAAATTGAGTAAATTAATTTGCAGCGTTTGAGTTTAAACAGATTTAAATCAATTTACTGAAACCCTGTACAGCTACAATGGAATGACTGAAAGCGTCCCTCATTGAACGAGAAAGGCATTCAAAAACAAAATAGAACCTGTTTTTATTAAAAGCTTATATTTAACTTCACTTGTACAGTAGTTGCAGCCAATCTATATATTTGTGAAGTTAGGCTCTGTGAACGATTGCGCAGGTACTGCTGTGGCGATAAAACAGCGTAAAGCAAGAGCGAGACAGAATATGCGAAAAACGTAAGCGAGTAAGCAAGGCAGTTATACAATGCTGTCTTCAACTTCAATATTATGAAAGCGCCTGAAAAATAGTAGTTTGCGCCGCGACTAGCAAGCAGACAACTTCCGAGACACATACTTCCGCTGCGACTAGTGTATGTATGTATGTATGTATTTATCTATCTATGTATTTATGTCTGTCTTGGAATCTTGCAACTCAAATTTCGAGTACTTCCCGATTAGCTATCCAGCTGAAACTTTCAGGGTTGCTCACAAATCGATGACAAAGCATTTAATAAACACGGCACACAAAAGCATTTTTTTTAATATAAATATTTTTAAATTATATTTATTTTATGATACGAAAAGTTACGGTGCTACGATCTATAAAAAGTATTTAGGCATATAACAAACTAACGTAAACTACCATCGATGCAAATAAATATGACAAGCGCTGGGCCTGTCTGAATAAATATTTAGTTCGTTCAATTTTATAACATTGTGCCTGAATAATATATTATTTCCTCTCTGTGGTCATCCACAAAAGAACAAGCATTCGGCCTGAAACAACATCCAACCAGCATTAAAAGGTGTAAGTTTGTTTTGAACGAACGCCAAAAGCGTGCACTTAAAAGTTTCCAAAAAGGTAGCAGTTACCTCGTCCGCGGTTCCGCAGACTTCTATTTAATTTCACCAGCTTTTAGGGTAGTTCGAAACGCTGAGCTTTCGTACTTAGTCGATGATTGCACGTTTTGCGCCAAATGGGAAAAGAAAGCGGTGGAGAGGAGCGTGGAGGTTTTTAATTTGTTCTCTGAAGTCGTCATGGGGTGCAGAGATGTTCAGGCTATTACAGGCCGCCATTACACCGCCGTTAGGGCTCCAAAGGACGTGTCGGATTCGCGCCCTACTAACTGGTATACGTGACCGGCGTACGAATACTCTCTTTCTTGGTGAACGCATTGGACAGACAAGTGCGTTATTTCGGCGCCTCGCCGTTTTTTATTCTCAATGGTCTTTAATCGCGTTTGAAATCTTAATTGAATTGGCGCTGAACTTCTGGATAAGCGCAATGGCTGCCAAATACGTCCTCAGCTGTTTAAAGTATACGAACAAGGAGAAGCAGTTAGTACTGCAGAAAGTTTGTTGTGTAAGCAAATCTCAATTCACATATAGGTAAGGTACATATCCTACTCGGATAGAGTACGTCGTACCGTGTACTGAAAACATAGTCAGCTCAGAGTAGTTAGTTATGAAGTAGATACTGAATAGCAAGCTGCAAAAACACCATGCGCGCAAATTTATCGCATAACCTCTATTGATAGTTTATTGTACGTACAACAAGTGTATAAAACATTAAAAATTTAAAATTTTGAAATATTTCTTCTTTCCCCGCTACTTTTTTTTAAGTATATTTTTCGTTTGTATGCCAGTTTTGTTATCAGTTTTTAAACTCAACAAAGTCACTCCATAGATATGTGGGGCGTGCAAGCCGATGGAGAGTCCCCTGACCCTCCACCAGTGACCACAGAGGAGAGAGACGCCTCCTCCTCCCCCCACACCTCCCTCGTGCCAGCCCTGAGCACCCCCACCCCCTCCCTCGTGCCAGCGCTGAGTACCGCCCCCCCCTTCAACTTCCAGTATGGTAGATTTGGGAGTGGACCACCCCCTCGTGCCGGTGCCAAACACCCAGGCCACCACCTTAAACCTGTGACGAGCGCACTGGGTCTTACCTCCACGTCACACTCCCAGCACTGAATCTATCACGCCGAAGTATGGTAGGTCTGGGAGCGGACCACCTCCTCGAGCCTGTGCCAAAGCACCCGGGATACCCTCCACGTCACTAGGACGTCCGTCCTCCGCTCGGCATCCCGCCAAGCCCGCCACTTCAAGATGAGAACCTCTACAAAGACAAAAACTCTTTGTAGAGGTTCTCATTCTGCCGTCCAGGTAGTACAACTACCCAGACCCACCTTGCCACATATCGGCTACGGTCAATAATTCCCCAAGGAGAATTATTGACCGATCCCAGGGTGCACCATCCCAACTGCTGCTGCTAGCATATATTTTTTTTTTCATGTGGAAATGCATTTATGTATACACTGAGCCCGGGGAAGGCCCAGCGGTTATGTGGGACTCACAGGGCATCTGCCCGTCCTACCCACTAAAACCCCATGGTGAACAGACCTCCACAGAAGTGGGGCAAGATGCCCCCATCGCGGTTGCATTCTACCATCTTGCCCCAGTGGCAGGCTCAATCGGGCCTCTCTGCCTGTGGCAGCCTTGTTCACCAAAGTCACCCCTCACTACGACATGTGGGGCGGTGCAAGCCGATGGAGAACCTAACTTAATAAATCATCCGACAAATATTCCACAATAACATCACCAAAGTTCTCGAACTTATATATTACTAGCTGTACCCGCGGCTTCAAACGCGTGGTTTTTCTTTAGGTTCAAACTACCATAATGCGCTATTCCAGGACCAATATACCAACATATACCAACATTTGATCAAAATTTCTTCAGCCGTCAAAAATACTTTTATCTATTGCTCGGCTTCTAACTCGCCGGGTTGAGATACCAATTACACCAGTTTTTAAATCAAACCCTAAGTTATCTAACAATGAAAACCACTTTGCAATCGGTCCAGTAGTTTTTACGTGATGCGTGAACAAACAAACATACAGACAAACAGACATAAAGAAGCGATAAAAAAAAACTTGTTTAATTCCTTTTTTTAAGCACCCAAGAGCATTTTTTAATTTTAGTAAGGTATTATTGGGGCTTCTGCATCACTTGCTCTCGCTTTGCTCGAGCAGCGATGCAAAACCGCCCAATAAACAGCGAGATGCAAATCCGATCAGTTGGAGTGGCGAGCGAGCCATTCTAAATGCAAGCACTTCATACTTAATACAAAAATGCGAAGTGTTCATTCCGATTAGTCTAACTATCGCGACTCATGCATGACTGAGATCAGTTATTGATCTCTTAAAACATGACATCGAATTCATAAACAACGCTACTACGTAGACGTACTAGCGTTAGTACGTAGACGTACTAGCGTTAGACTAACTGATAATTTATGCTCTGGTAGCGACTTACATTTTATAACATGGTTATTAATATCGTATTGCTATTTTTGCGCCAGATCAGGCGTGCAGACTAGTGCTTGTCTCTTCGTTAAATGAACTATTGTAAACAAAATGCGGTCTCTATCATCCTCTCTAAGCGAGACGCCCATAAAGAATTAAATTTATTATCTCAATGTCTACGAACAACGGTATAGGTACTTGATGCGCGCGCCGCTCCCCGCGCCACCGTTGCAACCATACGATTTAAATCGTATTTATACGACCTTTTTGCTAAAATACAACTTTTCCTAGTGTATGGTACGATCCCCTAAATAATTAAGTTCACAACGCTGCTCATTATTGTATGCATATCAACGGACACTTTAAATGTAAACAAATAAATATATTGTTTCATAACAGGGTCATTCCATTCAATTTTATTTCATTATTCATAAGAATAATGAAATAAAATTCGTAGGTAAATATTAATATTAAAAGAATAATTTTATTAATTTGAAAATTTTTTTTCGGCAAATAGGGCACTTGTTATTTAATGATAAAGCACATTTTGCACAACTTATAGCGTGCCCACAAGGTATAAAACAAATACTGTCTTGTTAAACAAATTTTACAATTCAATATATTTGTTATACTATTTGTATTAATAATTGAATTAGCATCTCGAGTCGGAGAAGGTACAACGTTTCGGAGCTGATGGTATTTTTCTCTGGTTAGTATAATATATGTACAATCTTGAAAGCAACGAGCGTGTTCTTCCGCTGGTATATTCTTGAGGCCCCAATCTTTTAAGCCTCCACCGCAAAAGTAACATAAAACTTTGTCTTTTTCCCCTACATAAAAAAACCCCGCATCTGTCATTTATTATTTATTTATTTATTACATAACAAGAAAATGTTCACAATTTGCTTATAGAACCAGTAAACCTAGAAAGGTTTGTTTTGGCACTAGGGTCCTCTTAAAACCAACAAAAAAAATAGTAGGTAACTGTTAGCAATAAAAAGCATGAACGAGCGCGGCGTTCGAGCACCAGGCAAGGTACCTACGACGCGAAGTTCGTAGGTATCACAAGACCAGTATTATACGTAGCATAGGTACCTACGCACAGCAAGCTCCCGGTGCACGGTGCAGCGCTCGCACAAACTGCCTATAAAGGATGCTCCTACTTATTGTGTCAATGAACAGAAGTATCGTTGTTTTAAAATACGTTTTAGATTTTTTTGCCATATTTTATTTCGAATAACTTTAGGTAAGCTGTTAATTAAATAAGGTATTAAGTATTGTGAAGTTCTTTTCCCATATAAGTTACAAAATTTTGGAGTTTGAAGTTTTTTATTTATTATGTTTCTAGTAGTTAAGGTGTGTTTTATTTCAATTTGTATTTCTGACCGAAAATATTGTTCAATCAATAAACTGTATTCAGCTTTCATATGAATAGGCATAACTTCACAAAACTTAAACAAACCCATTGGATCGTTTTTATATATTTGTTTAATTTTGTATGGCACGATTAATTTAAGTATTCTGTATTGTATGTTATAGATTTGGTCTAAGTAAGTCTTGTAAGTTCGACCGTAGCTACTCAATCCGTAAGATACTATACTTTCTGCTAGTGCTTTATACATCGTGAGCAAAACCGCAAATGGTACGCGGCTCTTTAAGACATAGAATTTAGCCATTATAGCTCGAAGCTTTTCACAAACTTTGTCAACGTGACTAGCCCAACTAAATCTATTATCTATAATGAGACCGAGATATGTCTGTTTTGTCACCTGACTTAAATTAAGACAATTATTTGGACACATGTTATTATTCGTGACTGAAGAGATGTGTAGGCAATCATGAGAATGAGCTATTACTTTTATGTTTTCTGTACAATAATTGTGACTGGAGCGAACATGAATAAACTTAGTCTTAGCATTTAGGACTAACCCTACATCATGCGACCATTTACAGATAGATGTGAAATCTGCTTGTATTTGTCTTTGCGCCTTAGCGATATCTCTATCAGCGGCTACCAGGCAGGTGTCATCTGCAAACTGATAAATAGTGCAATGCTTGATAATATTATTAATATCATTGACATAAGCCAGATAGTGCAACGGGCCTAGGACAGATCCTTGTGCTGTACCTTCACTAACATTGACATGATCTCTGAAATCAGCACCCACCTTTACCTGATAGCTACGATTATCTAAATAGTCTAATTATCAGAACAGCAAAATTATTTGCTATTTTTTTATTTGTGCCTTCAACATTAAAACCTTTTTCAATTATATTATCAATTGAATTATTTATTTTCCCTGACATTGTATTTATTAGTTTCCATAACATTTTTGGGTCACCCCAGTGTTTACTTATTTCATTTTTATAGAATGTTCTACATTTATGTACTAATTTATTTGTTAAATTTCTAATTTTCTTATATTCAACTCTTATTTGTGTATTACTAGTATCTTTAATCCATCTTGAAAATAGCTCGTCCCGTTTTCGACACATTTTCACAACTTTATTACAGACCCATCCATACATATTACGCTTTGAGTTACTTTCTTTCTTCTTACATATATATTCTGACTGTTTGTAGCTGTTACATATATTATCTTTTACATATTTATATATTTGGTTAGGGCAAGTCATATCCATTGTAGGTTGCCAGTCGATTTGGTTTAGTCGGTTTGATAGCTTAGAATTTTTAATTCGCGTCACATAATCAGGAGCAACCTGTACATGCAAGCTACCGACTAGCGTAACTGCGATCATTCTATGATCAGCCAGTACGGTGCCTAGTGCAGCGCAGTACGCATCTCTTATACGGGATCGCACAAATATGTGATCTATACAGCTTTTTGTAACCTTATTTTTTAATTTTTCTATTCTAGTGAAATCTGAGATCCCGCATAAAAGACCGTGTCCGCACATAACGTTCATGTATGACCTTTTAACAGAGTTTTCGACTTTTAAATCAATGTTTATATCTCCTAAGAATACACAGTCAGTTTTTGCAAAGTTATCGAGAGTCTTATCCAGTTCTTGTACAAATAACTGTTTGCTAGTTTGGCGAGGTCGGTAGACTGTACACAGAGTCAGTGAAAGAGAAGGCGTGGTTAGTTTACCAATAAGACATTCGTAGTATAGTGTTGTGATTTTATTTTGAGTGAATTTATATTTATTTCTGACGTATATTACTATTCCTCCGCCCTTTCGATTTTCTCTTAATTCTGTGTACATATTGTAATCTTGGACATTGTAAAAAGACATAATATTTCTAGATATATTAACTTCAGTGACAGCTTGGACATCTATATAAAAGCGAGAATCGCTGAATAATTTTTCGATTTTCCAGAAGCTTTTTATCATAGATCGGACATTAACATGTAACAATGTTAAGTTATGAGGGTTCTTAGGTACTTCTTTTTTAAAGTCTATAAAGTTTATACAGTTAAATATTTCTTTTGTATTATCATCAAAATTAGCCATACTATTATGAGAAAATATATATAATTATAACCATATTTTTTGTCTAGCCTCATCTTAAGCTGACATGATGTCACGTTTAGATCTTACTTTATACACCTTAGCATTCTCATTTTTCCGAGCGAACACACTCCCTTCTTTGAACCAGACAAATTTTAAATGACCCATCAGGTCTTGTTTAGTCTGCCAGAGTAAGTTCTTATAATAAGGGGTGAGAGCCTCACGAATAATTATTTTCTCGTCAGCTAGGGCACCTGCCAGGTTCGTCATTAAGCTTCCGGCAGTGATGTTCTTCGCACGGGCTGCTGTCAAGAGAAGATGACGAGTAGGTACCTCACGAAGGTTTACGATGACCGGACCTGACCCAGTTCTACGCTACGGTAGACGTTTAACGGAGATGACCTCGTCCTTTGAAATATCAAACTTTTCAACTACACCGTTGACCAGTGCTGGTAAATCAAGATCGCTTGAGTCAGGAATACCTGTAATTTCAACATGGGTGGATAATGATAGCTGGTCCATCTCACGTATGTGTTGCTCTAATGCTTCCACTTTCGTTTCTAGGTATGCATTCTTATGATCGAGCTGCAACTGTTTATTTTCCAAATCTCTAACTTTTCCCGTAAAAGCCTCCACAGACTCAGTGAAATCATCCACCTTTCCACTGCAGTATTGAACTGCTTTGGTAAGCGACTGCATTTCCTGTGTCACGATGCTGTTTACCTCTTTTCTGATGTCCGATAGTAGTTTCTTAACGTCCATAGAAGGTCCTGTTATGTTGATATCTTCGTCTTCCTCTTGCTCGTAATCAGCGAGAGTCACAAAAGATTTCCTTCGAGATGAGTTTTGGTTGCAGTCATTACAGGTCCACTCCAGATTTTCGGCAGCTTTAAGTGCTGATAACTGTTTAGCACTCAATCCCGTACACAGAGTAGAGGCATGTACCACTTTCTGACAACGACTACATTCCAAAACAGGGTTCTTTTTGGTAATTAACTTATTGCAACTATTACACTTTGCCATAGTGAGGGTAGGTATCGCGAAAAAAAATATGATGCAACAAATCACAACGCGTTGTTACTTGACGGCGTTCAGCCGAGGACTGACTTTCTTCAGGTGTTTGGGTCATTTCTCGAGGTCATGTGTTGAAACTTTGGAAACGTAGTGTTTCCAAGGCAAATTGAGGGTGAGCAGCTTGTTTGAGATTTATCACATCATTAGCAAACATCTGTAATTAAACAACAAACCTTTTTTATTATATTTTATAGGTTGACTAATAGAACGCATGAATTTATTCGATAACTTACAAAATACAGGTCCGTATGAAATACGCAACTAATATTAAATTTAATCTCTACTATTAGTTATACTCTCGAGTACCTTACCTACATAACGTTAGAATTTATCACCGTAAAAAAATATACTAACCTCATTAGTCAATTTTATTGACTAAAATGGAATAACAATTGGTCACCACTTCCCCGAAATAATTGAAAATCTTGAGGCCCCCCCTCCCCCTCAAGACAAGGAAGGGGGATTTATTTCGTTATAGTGGATTGAGGATTGTAGGGCATAATTTTTACAATATACTTAACTTAGTTGAAAAACTTTTGCTTACACTAGTAAAGTACTGAACTATAAGCTAAATTAGTAAGATTGTAAGTACAAAATAGAAATTGTTTGATTTTATAATATTAGTTGATTTTAAGTTTGGAAGAGTGCATAAATAAACACGGAAATGTCTATAAGACTTATTGGTTACCGATACTTACTTTAATTAAACAATAATTATTAATATTGCATTATGTACCAAATCTAACACTTTTAGTCTTTTAAATCAATCAATCAATCATAGTGTTTATTTGCAAGGATACATTTTACAATATGGGTAAATACTTAAATAACTGTAATAACTGTTTGTAATTTGATTACTGTATTTTTTTCCATGATTTTTTCATTTGTTGACAATCATAAGCATGTAATGCATCTACCTTTATAGTTTTTTTTTGAGAATATAGTTAAAATTTAATAAATTGAAATGAATTGAGTGATAAAATATTTAGCTACTATTTAATACGATTATACTTTATTGAATTTGAAGCGATAATAGCTCGGTGGTAAAAGGTCCCGGCCACCGATTGGGAGGTCGCGGTTTCAAAATCCTATCACAAGCTTGAGCTTTCGGTGAAGGTAACATCGTTACGAAATCCATGGTGGTAGGAAATTATCTCATGCTCGCCTGGCTTGCTACTCTATACCTAGTTTACCACCCTCACCCAAGTAGGAAAAATCTGTCACCAAGGTGTTCCATTCCAGCAGCTATCCTTGAGAGCCAGTGTAATCTAAGCAAAGTGTGTTAACACCCTCGACCACATCAAGTGAGATTGTGGTCAAACGCTAACCTATAAGAGACAAAAAAAAACTAAATATATAAAAAACAATAAAACAAAATAAGTTAAACTTATGTAGATTAATTGCAAAAAATACTTTATGATATAGTATATAGGTATGCAAAATAAATATATCTTAATCAAAAAAACTTAATAATAAAAAATAAAAAAAAAAACAAAAAAAAATTGTGATAAATCAAATTACTTACCGTATTAGTCCAATAATAACCTATTTTATTTAATATATTGGTTTTTAGATTTTAGCATAGCTCTGTTTTTATTGGATCTATGTTAAGATACCGTATATAACCAATATAATATGAAACATCACTAACAATGACTCGTTGATTGCATAGTACATAGGATGACTATATAAAAATTTCGTCTCAAATGATAGCGACATCGCGGCGCCTGTCATATGAGCCCTAAAAAATGTGAGTAAGGTATTGGTCACATATTGATTGGGGACAATATTTAGAAGACAAGGAATTATAAATCTTATAAGCACTGAACATAGGGGTTATAGTGCTCCACCAATCAACTTGATTATTTTCACATTAATTATTTAATACGTGGTATGATCTTAGCTTTACAAATTTAGCATTATAAATAGTCCCGATCTCAATAAATCACCATCAGTTATTTTAACGGCAGCCAGCAGTGATCATTCCTCCACTAGAGATTATCTTCAAAGACCGACAAAATTATGTAAGTAACAACATATTATATAATAATATATATATATATATAATTAAGTACTGGGTTGTGGATACTCTGAGTTAATAATGTGAAGCAACTTGTTCTAAGTATCAACAGCCTTATAAATAATTGATATAATGATTAGTAAATAATGACACTTACCTTTTTGTTGTCAGGTTTTCCAACAATCCGTTCGAGACGGACAGTGAGGTACCGTCAACTTCACAGCGGAAGAAAACTACTAAGCAGCAGACTGCGAAAAAATCTCGATCGAAACCGTCGAGCAAGAAACCAACGCCTGCGCCTTTATTTGGGTCAGAATCTGAAAGCGACGAGCCAACTACGTCGGCTGCGGCTGTGGCATCAAGGAAAAAAAGGAAACTTTAAGTTTTCCCAGATTCAGAGGTATGTCGAAATACAGAATGCAACTTTTTTACAAAATAGACTAACGCTGACCACTTTCTGACCTGATATTATGTGACAATGCAGTGTACAATATAACACATTGTCTAGAAGACCCCTACTCTACTCATTAATTACTCGAATACGTAATATCTTCAGAAAATACAAACTTTTGAACATAATATATTAGTAAACTAAATTTGTCGTATAATACTTTTAGAAAATGTTTTTGTAGGTAAAAATATTCATCGCAGTTACATAGAATCTTATGCAATTCGTTCGCTCATGGCGACATGAAGTCTGCGAGTTAATTGTTTACGTTAATGCTTGAGGTTTTTTGATTAAGTACATACCTACTTATTTAATTTTGTATTTCATAGATTTATTCTCGTCTAATATTGTCTTTGGTTTATCTCTATATTTTTACCTTTATATTAAGTTAATTATTATCTGACATGATGAACTGATTTCTTTAACGTGAATATTTTAATTTGATTGTTTTTATTCCTTACAGAATCTACTTAGTAGATAAAATATAAATTATGAAATCATAAATGAAACATGAACTGATAAATTACATTGAATTTCAAAGCACACATTTATTTGATTGTTTAACCTGAATATTTTATTTGGATTGTTTTTATTCCTTACAGAATCTACTTAGTAGATAAAATATGAATATGAAATCATAAAATGAATCTTGAAATGATAAATTACATTGAATTTGAAAGCACCCATTTTTTTCTGATTCTTTAACCTGAATATTTTTCCTTACAGAATCTACTTCGTAGATAAAATTTAATATAAATATTCCAATTCGAAATATCAAAACTATTGAATCAAATAATTATACCAAATAGGTGCTTTATATTAGACAATTTCAATATTTAAATTTATATTAGTACTTATCAATAATTAATGCATATATCAAGTAGAAAATAATATACATTTCCACATACAAAATAAAGCTGAATAAATTAATTTAGTAGATTCTACTTAAACATGTTTTTTTGTCAAGCTTGTAATTTAAATGTGAACAATTTTTCTGCTCATAAAAAGTCCAATATCCATAAATCTAACTCTTTGTTACAAACTGAGTTTAGTAATGTTCGCCTTGTAAATTGCGCTTTTAAAAACAAAATAGTTACAGAATAAATCCAGATAGTTTTACTATTTCGCCAGAATTGATTTTATCAAATGTTTCAGACACATCTTGTTTACTTATTAAAGAATCATTGAAAAAACATGCTTCAGTTAAAGTTAATTTAGAATTATTTGTTTTCTATGCTTTACCTAAGAATGATAAAACGAGTCTTAAATCGTTTAACATAAAATATGATATTTTAGTTCAAAGTTCTGATATAAATGCCATTTATACAACATTAGTAGAAAAAATGATTACTAAATGTTCCGAATTTGGGCTTTGCGAATCTGGATGGACAATCGAGTCGATAAGTCATTTAGAAATTAATATTGCTAAATATTGTCCTTTAAGATCCGGTTCATTTATACCGTTGCCAGAAAAGGTAAAAAAACTAAATCATGTTTAAATCTAAGAAACGAAGACAGTCATTGTTTTCTATGGAGCATTGTAGCACATTTATACCCCGCTAAAAGAAATCCCAATTATTTGAAGGCTTGAATCCAACTTTAAGTGTTAATATTTATGGATTAGACAGCAAAAATCAAGTGACGGGGCCATTATATAAAACTTTGAAACGGAAATTAACGCATATCAACTTACTTTGCGTAAAAAAGGGTGACAAAAGTAATTTCTGCCTAATAAAAAATTTCAATAAACTGGTACACAAACAACTTACCAAACATAGGTCTAAAATACATTTATGCGATGAATGTTTCACATATTTCTACTCTTTAGAAAAACTTATTAATCATAGTTGTGCAAGAGTTCAAACTGTACTACCTAAAGAAAATACAAAACTATGTTTTTCGAATTTTGAGAGAACGCAACCGATCACTATCGTTATTTATGGTGATTTTGAAAGCTTGTTAAGAGAATATTCAGATAAAAATCGAACCGCACACGTTGAAAATATACAAATTCATGAAGCAAGTTGTTTTGCGTACTACATATATTGTGAATCGAAGCCTGAGCTAAATAAATTTGTATCATATAGAGGGCCAAGCTGTTCCAAAAAATTCATTGATTCCATTAGCAAAGATGTAAAAAGGCTTTATAATTGTATGTCGGAGATAAAGCCTTTGATTATGAGTGAAAATGAGCTTAAGTCTTTTAAAAATGCTAAAATATGTCACATATGTAAAAAGGAGTTTACTAATACAGATATAATTGTAGCCCATCATGATCATTTTTCAGCTTCTTTTATTGGAGCAGCGCACCAAAAATGCAATTTAAACGCAAAAAAATGTTCATATATCCCGATCATTTTTCATAATCTGTCAGCCTATGACTGTCATTTGTTTATAAAAGAACTTGCAGCTGTTTGTAGACGTATTAATCTAATTCCAAAAAATAAAGAAAAGTATATCTCGTTTACGAAATTAATCCCTATTGACGAAAAAAATGTGGCTAAGCTAAAATTTATTGACTCTTTTAATTTTCTGAGCTCCAGTCTGAAGACTTAAAAACTATGCACGATTTTTTTAGAGATAAAATATTATTTGATTTAGTCGGCAAAAAAGGGATATACTGCTATGACTATATAGATTCATTCGAGCGCTATGAAGATACATAATTACCTAACAGAACGCATTTTTATAATAAATTTACATCTAAACCTGTTTCAGATAAAGATTATGAACATGCTACAGAAGTTTGGAATGCTTTTGAAATTTCTAATTTAGGAGAATATACAGATTTATATCTCAGATGTGACGTACTTCTTTTATGTGATGTTTTTGAAAAATTTCGCACTATGAGTTCAAAATTTTATAACCTAGACCCATGTTTTTATGTGTCGTCACCATCATTGAGTTGGGATGCCATGTTATTATATACGCATATTAATTTGGATCTCATTTCAGACATTGAAATATATCAAATGTTAGAAAAAGGAATACGAGGAGGTTTGGCACAATGCTTCTTGAGATTAGCAAAAGCGAATAATAAATATCTTCCTAACTATGATGAGAAGAAACTAGACAGTTTTTTTTTTTTTTAGATTGTGTAAATCTTTATGGTTTTGCAATGATGCAGAAGATGCCAATCGGAAACTTTAGGTTTCTAAATGAATTTGAAGTACAACATTTTGATGTGATGAAAACTATGATTGATAGTAGTACAGGATTTATTCTGGAAGTTGACTTACACTATCCTCCAGAACTTCATGATTTACATTCTGATTTACCATTTGCTGTTGAAAAATATGTCCCTCCCGGTAGAAAAACAAAAAACTACTTGCAAATTTAAATGACAAACATAAATATGTTATTCATTATGGTCATCTAAAAGAATGTCTGAAATAAGGTATTATTTTACTCAAGGTTTATAGGATACTAGCATTTGACCAAAAATCATTTTTAGCTCCGTATATTATGTTAAATACGGAGCTCAGACAAAAAGCAACTTCCGATTTCGAGAGAGACTTTTTTAAGAAGCAAAATAATTCTATATTCGGCAAAACAATCGAGAACAAGAGAAAACAAGTAGATGTTAAATTAGTTAATGTTTGGAAGGATGTCTCAAATAGAACAAATAAAGTTTGTGGGGCAGAAAAATACATAAGCGCTCCTAACTTTAAGAATTTGGCCGTCTTATCAGAAACCTTAGTTGCCATTCAGTTACAACAAACGAAAATCGTACTTGACTGACCTATTTATATCGGATTCACGACTTTGGAGTTAGCCAAGAGTCATTTGTATCGGTTTCACTACTCCGTGATGAAAAAAATGTACAAAGACGATATTAAACTTTATTATACCGATACGGATAGTCTCTTATATTTAATATATACTGATGACTTTTATGAGGATATGAAAAACAATTTAAAATACTTTGATACAAGTAACTTTCAGCATGGAAACAGATATGGCATACCTCAAGTAAATTGCAAAATACCAGGATATTTCAAAGATGAAATGGGTGGTGATGTAATATCTGAATTTGTAGGTTTAAGAGCAAAACTGTATTGCATAGACTCGATCGCCTCTTCAATAAAAAAAGCTAAAGGAATAAAAAAGTCTGTCACGAAAAAACTTGATATACTAAATTATAAAAGAGCTTTACGATATAATGAATGTATGAGGGAAAATATGTGTATCATTAGATCGAAACAACACAATATTTTTACCCAAAAAATTAATAAACTTGTACTTAGCAGAGACGATGACAAGAGACAAATAATGGTCGATGGTTGCTCAACATTGCCTTGGGGACATTATAAAACTGTATTTTAATAGAAATTAAATGTGTATTAAATTTCATTATAAGACCTGTATTTTATTATTTTAAGAATAGAATATTTAATATGAGAATTAGCGTGATATTTTATTGTTATTGTATCATACTAATTGTATCATATTAATGTTAGTTATTTTTCCATACAAATGTAATTAAACAACAATTATAATTTAAACTGTGTATATTGTACCTAATTTGTAATAAATCTTTAAAATAAATTTCTAAAATTTGAAATGCATTTTCTTTTATTTTTACAAATCCTACAATAGTTCGAGTTTATGAGCAAATAATCATTGTTTAAATGAACACAATTTGAATGAATGTATAGTTATGTAAAGTTAACGGTTCATTGTTTAAACAATAACTATGTGGTGGGTCGAACGCGAACGTTAGAATAGTAACTATAATATACAAACAAATAAAACAACGAAATATTTATAATAGGTTTAATTTTAAAATTATAATTAGTCTAAGTCGTACAACTTTTGACCAATTTTTTTAATAAGATCATTTGTAGCATCCAAAATAATATCATAATTATTATTTTCATCTACTGCATACTAAGCACTAACAATGGCACTTTCACTGTCACTATAATTATCATCTTCAGGATCCTTAACTTCATAGATATTTATTTTGATTAGTCTTTGTCCGATGAATTATGTATGTTGTTAGCGCCGAAGTAGTGGATTTTATTTTTTTCGATGTTTTCTTTAATTTAGGCTGCTCCTCCTGGGATTTGCTCGTACTGGCTGCATTAAGTGGTTGTGGTATCTTTTTTTTGAGATACTCAGTCATATCTTGTGGTTGTGCGTAGTAGAACGGATTTAATATTGGATTTGCTTCGTCGTCATTACCATAGATAGACATATTCTGCAACAATAACAATAAAATAAAATTAATAACAAATACAATTTAACAACCATGGTATACTATGTATTAATAAGTAACTTACCGACTGAACAGAAATGATGATATATAAGACGTGCGGCATTTTTGAAAGATGCTATCTTAATGAAATAAGTATATTTGTCGTATAAACAAAATAATATCAATACAGTGAATTGAACAAGTTATAACAGGCTTTTTATTTGCTGCGTCAAATGGTTTCAAGTATCAGAATCAACAGAAATAAGAAGCGACCAGTCAAGTAAAAAAGCATGTTCTAACATGTTAGAACACGAATTCGTTAACATACTGACTATGTTAACTTTCACGTATCTACAATCTAAATATACAAAGGACAAACAAGAGTAATGAAAACTATATTACAAAAAAAGCATTGTATATAAATTTGTTCTAAAGCTTAATATTTTAAGTCTAGAAACATAGCTCAAAAATGGTTTAAGATTACTTAAAAGCTGTTGATCATATGTAATATAACCTATTTAACATTAATGCAATCGGTAAAATATGTTAGTATTCATCATGAAGTTGATCAAGCAACTCACATTACTAGAAATAAATAATATAGATATAAAAACACCTAAAAACCCTGTCAGGCATAGCATTGTTACGTAATACAATTCGTTGTATTATTTGCGGGCCCTCTAACTGTGGGAAAACAAACGTAATGATTAGTTTATTATTGCATAAAAATGGTCTTAAATTTAGAAACGTTTATTTGTATTCAAAAACAATCTTTCAACCAAAATATTTCTTTTTAAATAAAGTATTTCATAATATTGCAAATGTTAAATTTTCTATGTTTAATAATAATAAAGATGTAATTCCTGCTGAAAATGCGTTGCCAGATTCTGTATTTATTTTTGATGATATAGTATGTGAAAATCAAACGAACATTCGCAATTACTTTTCTATGGGTAGACATAAAAACATAGATTGTTTTTATTTGTCCCAAATATATTCTAAAATACCAAAACAACTAATTAGAGATAATTCTAACTTTTTAATTATTTTCAAACAAGATGAGATACATTTAAAGCATATATGCAACGAACATGTCAATTCTGATATGATTTGGGTACAATTTAAAAAAATATGTTCAGAAACATGGAAAGATCCTCATACGTTTTTAATTATTAACAAAGACTGTGAATTAAACAATGGTAGGTACAGAGCAGGTTTCGATACTTTCATCAATTTCGATTAAATTTGGTATTTAAAAGCCAAACAGAGACATATTTTGACATTCATTCAAGTTTGTTTATTACATGTCAACGGTTGTTAACGTAACACAGTAGACAAAAAAAAGGAGCGTTCAATGAAAGAACAAATAATTAAATCTGTTAATGCTATTAAGAGTAAAATAAAACAAATGAAAGATGAAGACGACACGACGAACTTAAATTTGAAACGAGTATTTGAACCTCTTACTTTTAAAACTACTTACTTACTTACTTTTACTTTACTTTTTTGAAAGAAATAGTTGAATTAGGTAAAAAAAATATATAATGCAAAATATGATTCCGATGATAATCACAATAATTTTGACATCAAATCTTAAAATGAATTAAAATCTGATTATTCAATTGGTCAGGACTTTCAAAGTGAAAGTGAAGACTCCTTGAAAAGTGCTCGTTCAAGTACAGTATCTACTATACCTGATAAAAATATAGGTATAAGAACGTCGATTGAAAGAAAAGAATGTGTAACAAACTTAGATACTCCTTTTTTGACGATGATTGCAAAAGAGAATTTACTTGATAATGACTTCAATTTGTTTAATATTCCTTTTGGAATACGCCGTGAAAACAATAAACTGATAATGGGGAACTTGCCAATTTCATTCAAAACCGATAACGATATAATATCTGGACAGCCCTATATGTCTACTATTACTGTCGGTGATAAAGATTATGAAATGACTGCAGGCTTATAAGAACTTTTGCTTAAGAAAAAACCAAACATAGAAATAGTAACTGAATTAGATAAACTTGTTTATAAAGAAATGTTATGCAACACGAATGCTCATACGAGAGATTTTCAAAGTATGGGCCAAATTAAAGGGGACAAGGGAAGGAAGTACTGTCGAATAATTAAACCTTTATTTTTTGAATCAGAGCAATCGCATGCTTCAAACATTAAAAAAGGACTTGGCTTGCCGATTTTTAAAAATATATAAAAAGGACACCGATTTTATTTATTGGGATAATCCCAATGAGCTAATTGAAAGGCTTATGCTACTAATAGCATCAAAAGATGCTGGAAACAGTAATCATGACAACGAAATTATATCAATAATTGAAGAATTGAAAGAAGCTGATATAATTAAGGATTAAATTTCAGATCAAATGAGATCAGATATATAGACCTATAATTAAGTTTAAAAGATAAATTGAACAACATTTACTTGAACCACTATTAAATAGACGTTGTTCAAATATGAACGTCAATAAATTTGGACTCCATGTTCACAAACACGAAAGAAAGACAAAAAGTTGTGTGGAAAATATATGTAATTTGAAACAAAATATTGATGGAAGTCTGTATTGTCAAAACAAGATACTTTCTAGTCTTAAAAATCCTATAGATTTGAATGATAGCGCAACAAAAGATTACGTTGACAAATCATTGAAGGATCTTTTGAATAAAATTTTAACATATGACGCTTTAATTTCAGAAATACATAATAAAATTAATAATTTTGAAAAATCCTTTGAACGTTATAAAAATGAGCAAAAAAAGCGTAGTAAATGAAATTCATAAATACGCTAGGGTAAATTTTCCTCGAAGACATGTTATCATGAGAGACATAGATGACCGTTGGCAAGCCGATTTAATTGATATGCAATCTTTTGCAAAACATAACTTGGGCTATAATTACATTTTAGCTATCATTGATACATTTTTAAAATTTGCATGGGTATAGCCACTTAAACAAAAAAGCAAGTAATGTGTAGCATAAGCTTTTCAATCGTTAATGGAGGAAGGTCGCATTCCTAAAAATTTACTAACTGACGTATAGAATTTTACAACGAAAAGGTTCAGAAATTGTTAAATAACTACAAAATAAATCATTATTCTATATATTCTACAAAAAAAGCATCAATCGTCGAAAGGTTCATAAGAACTCTAAAATCCAAACTGTACAAGGAGTTTAGTTTGAAAGGGGCGTATAAATGGACAGATGGTTTGTTATACAAAGTGGTTGAAACATATAACCAAACTGTTCATAGAACAATAGACTTAACACCAGCTCAAATCAATAAAAACAATAAAGTACTTTTATTGAACAGATACAAATATATGTATGAGTCACATACTCAAAAAGCTAAAAAACTTAAAGTTAATGATTTCGTTCGTATTAGTAAATATAAAGAAACATTTAGAAAAAGTTATACGCTAAATTGGTCTACAGAAATATTTAAAATTAATAAAATTCAAAATACTAACCCTTTTACTTACTTATTGGAAGACGCTAGAGGTCGTCCCATACTTGGAGCATTCTACATTCAAGAACTACAAAAAACACAACATCCAGATGTCTACCTTGTAGAAAAACTTTTGAGAAGAAAGAAAAATAAATGTTATGTTAAATGGTTAGGATTTCCATCTAGTGAAAACAGTTGGATAGATAAAACTGCTATTTTATAAAAGAATCTGAACACTAATTTTATATCAGTCAGTTATAAGTTATGAAAGAGAATAGTCTTCTCAACAGTTTAATTAATTGTTTTCCTTTTGAACTTCATTTACCAGGATATAATTACTGTGGCCCAGGAACTCGTTTAAAGGAAAAACTGCTCGAGGAGATAAGGGTATCAATCCATTGGACAAATTTTGCAAGCACCACGATATATCTTACAATAAATCCTTAAATTTAAAAGATCGTCATAAAGCTGATACAATTTTACTAAAAATGGCAAAGAAACGGATATCATCTTCTAATGCCAGTGTTGGAGAAAAAATGCTGCTACTTTAGTAAACAGAGCAATGTTAGCTAAAGTTAGTTCAGGGTCAGGGCTAAAAAAGAAATTTAAAAACATTGTATCTCATACTAGGAAACATATACGTAAAATGAAGCCTAAATGTAAAAAATTGGCAATAGAAATGGCTTTTGCAGCTGCTAAGGAAATAGCTAAAGATCTGCCTGTTCAACTACCTCGGATTATACCTATGCCAAAGTCAGGAGGTTTTCTTCCTCTAATACCAATTTTCGCAGGATTGTCTGCTGCTGGTAGCTTAGCCGGAGGAATATCTGGTTTAATTAAAACATATAATGAATATAAAGCTGCAAAACAACATATTGCCGAATTAAAAAAGAAAAACCAGAAAACTATAGGAGTATCCATTGGAAAGGGTTTGCATCTTAAACCTTATAGGAATGGTTTGGGTATATATTTAGCAAAAAAAAAAAGAAGTATGATTCAACTTTTGCCTAAACGAGCCCTTTCTAACATTGATATCTTAATTCATGCCAAACACGTTCCTTATTTTCGAGGTGTATTTATGAGAGATGAGCTACCAAAGAATCCTCTACCTATAGAGTGTGGCATTATTAATTTAGATTGTTCGAAAAATCCTGGGTCACATTGGGTAGCATATGTAAAAAAAAATACTATGTTGAATATTTTGATAGTTATGGAAATTTGAGACCTCCGAGAGAATTTATAGAATATATGGCAAAATTCAAGATCGTGTATAATTATGACAATTTAAAAAAAAACTCCTACAATTGCGGACATCTATGTCTTAAATTTTTGAAAAGTTTTTTGTGTAAGAATAGTTTGAAATAAATACCGTGTTCCTACTCCTTTTAGCTCAGTCATTGTGAAATTGTTCTTTACTAAAAGACGACGTCCATCACGTTAACGATTTTAGGCAATAAATCTGTATTAGAAACATTATTTAATCCGCCTTTAAATTTAAATGGTCCTTATGAGTGTGGATTGCTATATTTCTCTGTTTATATTAATTTACCAAATGTTAATGAGAGAAATAACTTATTTGTTTATGGCGACAATTTGATCAATGATATAAAAATTCCAAATGGTTCTTATGACATACTTGATATTCAAGAATTTATAAAAAGTGAAATTAAAGACTGTGTTATACAAATTGAATCAAATAGTAATACGTCAACGTGTTCTTTATTGTGCAATAAAAGCGTGAATTTTGAAATAAATAATAGTATCGGCAGTTTGCTAGGTTTTCCAAAGGCGAGATTAGAAGCCAATAAATTGCATGTTTCAGTAAATCCAATGAACATTCTTCCAGTGTCATTGATAAGAATTGAATGTGATCTAGTTCAGAGATCATTCACCAACGGTTCACCTACGCACATTATTCACGAGTTCATACCAGACGTACCTCCGAGTTATCGATTTCTTGAAAAACCTAACAACATTATTTATTTTCCGGTTACTAATCAACATATAACATCCATCACCATAAATATTGTAGACCAACAAGGGAGTGCAATTGATTTTAGTGAGGAAAATATTCAAATGTGTCTCCATTTACGACCAACAAAATGATTGTGTTTAACCGAAACGTAATACAAAATATAACTACAAAGACAAAATTGAAAAATACTATTAATAAAAACACATTCAAGCGAAGACGACGTGTTAACGTAACAAAAAAAAACGAAAAAAAAATATCTCTGAGCTCTGGGATTTAAAATATGAGTATCCTCCAAGTAAATGATTTACCACAATTCGATAATTCTATAGAAGGTTATGAAATTCATACATATAACCCTTACAGCAATAGTTATAAAGAAAATGATGAAATCCGAATATCTATTAATCAACAAGACATTTATGTGCTTCCCTCGGCAAGTTCTATCTACATTGAAGGTTATGCGACAGTGACCGAAAAGGATGTTGGAGGAAAACTGGTTAAAAAAAACAGTTAATTTCACAAATAATTATGTGTCATTTCTTTTTCAAGATATTCGATATGAAATTAACGGTGTTGAAATAGATCGCATTAGAAACGTAGGAATTTCTTCAACATTAAAATCATATGTTTCATTAAATGAGGCTCAAAGTAAAGTAGCTGCGATATGGGGCTGGAATATTAATGGATTAAAACAAAAAGATGGTTATTTTAGTATTGTTTTACCTCTTAATAAAATATTAGGGTTTGCAGAAGATTACAACAAAATAATTATTAATTGCAAGCATGAACTTATATTAAACAGAAGTAAAGCTAGTTTGAATAGTATACTTTTTGAAAAAGATGAATGTGTTAGTATGAACATACAAAGAGTTCAATGGCGCATGCCACACATAAAAGTATCCGATCGTGAAAGGCTATCACTTTTAAAATATTTAGAAAAGGATAAATCTATACAAATAGCTTTTAGAAATTGGGATCTATATGAATATCCTTTACTACCTAAAACTTCAAAATATTCCTGGTCTGTAAAAACATCTTCACAGCTAGAAAAACCTAGGTATGTTATATTCGGTTTACAAACGAATAGGAAAAATAAGAAAGACAAAGATAGCTCTATTTTTGATCATTGCAATTTGACAAACGAAACGCTATTTTTAAATTCTCAAAATTATCCATATGACTCATTAAATGTAAGGTTTGATGAGAACAAATACAGTATATTATATGAATTGTATGCCAAGTTTCGTCAGTCATACTTCAACATCGCAGCAGATCCGTTGCTTGAGTTTAACGATTTTAAAGAAAAAGCTCCTTTGTTTATAATAGACTGCTCGAGACAACATACAAATTTAAAGTCCGGACCCGTAGATGTGCGCTTAGAAATAGAATCTTCTCAAGATATACCAGATAATACAGCCGCTTATTGTCTGATTGTGAACGATAGACTTGTAGAATACAAGCCTCTAACTAATATTACACGTAAATTATCATGAATGTCATATTGGATTTGCAAGGATTTAAAACCGATTCTAATGAATTCATATTAAAAATATTAGCATTAAAATCTGGGACGCAAATAATAGTTTTACTATTTAAGCCGCCTTTCCCGTTTTATGACTTAAAACTGAAACAGAAAGAAGACAAGTATGCTGGATTGATAGAAATAGAAAAATATTTTGGAAAGAAGGATTTGTAACCTATCATGAACATAAAATGTATATTAAGAACATTTTGAGAGATAAAAATATATATGTGAAGGGTCTGGAAAAAATTAACTGGATAAAAAATATATTGGGTACCACAGATAACGACCAGCAACTTTTTTGTAATTTAGAAGATTTTGGTTGTCCTAGCATATTAAGTTTGTATGATAAGTATAAGTGTTTAGAAGTTTATCAATGTGTGTATCATTCTAGTGTATGTGCTTTGAAAAATGAAAATTGTATACAAAAATGGATTCTTGAAAATAAAATATGTTTTTGAAATAAAAGTTGTTGTTTGTATATCTTAACATAATATTACTTACTACATTTAATTTAAGACTCGTTAATAGTTTTGGAGCCGATGTTAAAACATTGTATGGTCAGAGTGAACTGCTTCAGGATTATCAATAAAGTGGCATTAGACGGTTTTTGCATCACACACTCCAACGAAGTGAGTGTCAATTATACCGCTTAGGTTAAAACATGCAGTGGTCAGTAAGATCTGCTTCGGATTTTGTAGGAAAGTAGAATTGCTCGGATTTGTATCTCGCTGTTTATTGGGCGGTTTTGCATCGCTGCTCGAGTAAAGCGAGAGCAAGTGATGCAGAAGCCCCAATAATACCCTACTAATTTTTCTTCTTTGTACAGCCTTTTTCGTACCTATTGCTTTATTATAAGTATCAATATATGACTGTGTCAATTTGCATTAAAAAACCGTCCAGTAGTTTCAGCGTGATATGTGTTCTTTTTAATAACTTTCCACCCCTATCTTGCGGAAACCCTTTAATTTTTCGGGATGAAAAGTATCCATTGTCCTACCTCGTAGTATGAACTCAAATCATACCAAGTTTAATTTGAATTCATTCAGTAATTTCAGTGTGATGTGCGGTCAAGATACGGACAAACAGACAAACAAAAATAAAAAGTAATACAGTTTTGGCTTCAGTATCGAATATAGAGAACCATCCAAAACATATTATTTATTACTGCAATATTAACATAACTTTGGACCCATATCCCGCAGAAACCCTTTACTTTTTCGGGATAAAACGTATCCTCAATTTTAACCCATCATATAAATTCAGACGTTGCAAAGTTGCATCCAAACCTGTCCATTAGTTTCAGCGTGGTAGGTGTTCTTTTAAGTTTTAACCCCTATCCTGCGAGAACCCATTAACTTTTAGGAATGTAAAGTATCCTATGTCCAACCTCGTAGTATGAAATCATACCAAGTTTCATTTGAATTCATCCAGTAGTTCCAGCGGCGTCATGCTCAGCCAAGACACAGACAAACCGACATACAGGCAACAATGAAAAAACATACAGTTTAGGATTTATTAAAGAATAAAGAGAAACCTCCAAAAAATATTTCACAATATCTTTAATGTACAAAATTTGGACCCATATCCCGCAGGAACCCTTTATTTTTTCGGGAAAAAAGTATCCATAATTTTCACCCATCTTATATACTATGTCTGTGCTAAGTTGCATCAACATCCGTCCAATAGTTTCAGCGTGCTACGTGCTCTTTTAAATATTTTTTCAGCCCTATCCTGCAGGAACCCTTTAATTTTTCGGGATGAAAAGTATCCTATGTCCTACCTCGTAGTATGAACTCAAATCATACCAAGTTTCATTTAAATTCATTCAGTAGTTTCGGCGTGATGCCTTGCCAAGATACAGACAGACAGACAAAAATGAAAAAAAAACAGTTTTGGCTTCAGTATCAAATATAGAGTACGCTCCAAATTATTTTTTCAAAATATCTTCAATGTACTGAATTGGACCCGTTACCGCCTAAATCTGTTTTTTAATATACTTAAAACTGAAATATCTCATAAACTAAGCGTCTCCGCGGTGGGAGGGGTTCCAGGGGGGGGGGGGGGGGGGGGATGCCACCTCCTCCCCCAACCCTCCCAAATCCTGCCCCTCATTTCAAAATATTTCCCACATGCAGTTTTATGTCGCCTACACCCAGTATAAACAAGAACTTTACGAGCATGAGAAGTGAAAATAATAATTTAAATATAAATGCTTCAAAATATAAAAATATAACCGGAACGCACGGACTCATTTGATAGAATAAGCGTCATAGAAATATACCCCAAGCTGTTTATTGACCGAACGAGCGCGAAGCGCGAGCGATGCACCTCCGTTTCAGCTTTGGCAAAAATGCTTTCGTATGTCCGGATGTCCGGATGTCAGTCCGGATCTCTGTTCTCATCTACAGGTCGCATTCCTCAACTGATCTAGTCGAAACTTGGTATACAGGTGAAACGAATTTTTATTTTTTTTTGTCGTCGCGGATTTTTTATTAGGGGACTTCCCCCAAAGAGGGGCAAAAAGGAGGCTACTGAATATCTGCGCCTTATTATATCTGATTTGGATGGTTCATTTTTTTATTTGAAAGGTAATAACTTTAAATTGGTCGCATAAATTTTTTGTGAAGATCTGATGAGGATCTTAGCCGTGATGAGCAGAATAGCTCCTCAAAATGCAGTAAATTTCTCACCTTTAGGTTTCTACCAGTGGAATCAGCCCTTTGCCCACTAATTAGGGATTGATGGAGAACCTTGGTTATTAATGTTAGTTACCTTGTAAACAATCTTGTTTACAAAAAAGTTTGTGCGCGCGAGGTCTACAGCTCACAGAGCCACTAGTATAATCTATGTTTTATACTAAAATTAGCTGAACTCATCATCATCATAATCATCATTATCAACCTACGACTAAGTAATTATTCGTAGTTATCAACCTATACTTGTCCACTACTTGACGTAGGCATGTTCTAACGCACGTCACTGAGCTCATTGCAGTCTCCAGCTTTCTCCATTCAGTTTCTGCCATACGCTTTTCGAAGGTCATCACTGCATATGGCCTCAGGGCGTCCCTATTGCATTTGCCAAAACGTACAACTCGAGAACTCTCTGTCCCAACTGTAATTGGTTCTCAGGGAAACTGGTCACCAGCTCACTACCACTGTAACTTGCTAATCCAGAGCTTGCCTAGTTACTTTGGTTATCTGTTGGCAACTACAAGCTTAGTTCTCTTCATAGCCTTCTGAGCGTCTTTTTGGACTAGTTTTTTTTGTATATTCTATGAGTATCTAAGTTTCGATAGATCTCACTGGCGATAAATCATTGCATCGTCGACACTAGCTTAGCTGTAGGTACATAACCCTAGTCTCCAAAGAGCTAGCGCGTGTATGTGTAGGGAGTACTACATTATCCCAATCCCAATAGGCACAAGGACACAAGTTCAAAATCTAAAACCCGACTACGGTCTGGTAAAAAAATAGCCTATGACAATCTTGCGAGGAAGACGAATCGATTGATACCTCGCTTGTCAAAATCAAACCAATTTTTAATTTGAACACATTCAAGTTCAGATATGTTTTAACTCTTCCTTTGCCTTGCCATAGTCGGGTTAGAAAAAACCTCTATATCTGAAGTTACGCCAGAAACCGTAATTCAAAATCTTTGCTGAAGACGAATCGATTGATACCTGCGTTGCTGCTGCGTTGATTGGCCTTTGCGTTTGCTGAGTCGGGACCTGTTTGTGACAACACAGCATTAATTTTTGTTTGTTTGTCTAATATCCAAAAAAATAATTCTTGATAATGTTTGATGTTGTGTGTTGTCAGAAATAAATGTATTTCTTTCTTTCTTTTCTTTATACCTCGCTTGTCAAATAGGCGCGATGCTATGGTGGATCATCCACATATTTATACATACATATATAGACTATTAAACTCATTACCCTTCCCTTGCTTTGCCGTAGTCGCGTAAAAAACAGTGTCGTGAGAGCTAAGTTCAGTTACACCTTTTCTGTTGAGTCTAAGCTGCATACACTAGATTTCATCGTGTCGTTTTCTCCGAAGTCTAGTGATGCTCACTATTTTCTTTATAACACGAACGGTAGTTGAGCCACCACAGATAAATCACAGCTTGTCACTAGGGCTTTGCTACAAGCTCAGGTACAGGGTACAAGGTGTCCAGGGCGCGGCGAGCGGCCACACTAATTCTCGCCGGGCGGGTGACAAACGGCCGGCGCCGCCCGCCCTACCTCCCAGCTTGGTGAAAGCGGTAAACAACCGCCAACAGCTATTATTCCAGCCGATATTATATATTCTATCTTGAGTGCTGTATTTTACGCTTTCATTTTTAGATGTACATACATTGTTTGCGGCCTCGGAAGTCCAGTTACGTAAATCGATATGACTCAGCTTAGACATGTTAGGTAATAATAGCTACGAGCTAGGGTTTTATAGTAGTATCATAACTCTATGTGACCTTTTCACGACAAAACGGCTGAGCCAATCTTGACGAAATTTGGTATGGAGATATCTATTCTAGTTATATATCAAAGAGATGTTGCTGTAAATACTTGAAAGTTGGATTTAAATTGAAGCTAGTAAATCTTAATTGATCAAAATTTAAATTAGCTTCGTTTTTGTTACAGACATAGCACCCATGCTCGGATGGTCATAAGCGGCGCAAATGCTGTGTACATCGTAGGCACATTTAAGCATCTTGGAACTGACGCTGATTTCAAAGTAAGTGTCCTAATTATAGAAACCGAATGAGGCAAAAGTCGACCCTGGAAAATGTTCTATCTATTTTGTTGACCTTACCTTTCGTGGTCCTTATTAAGTTCGCTTACAGTGCGACGCGGTAGACCTACGCGGACGTCGCGACGGACTTTCATGCGAGGTGGGCATTCATGGAGAGCAAGGAACTGAACGACAATTCATCCGCTACGGATAGTCCGCGTCGCACTGTAAGGCCCTATGAGACCCCCGAACTCTTTACTTTTTAACTACAAAAAAGAGGGTGTTATAAGCTTAGGGTGTGTATTTATGTATCACTGTATGTCTGTCTGTGGCATCGTAGCTCCCAAACGAATGGAGCGATTTTGATGCAGGTTTTTCTGTATGAAAGCTGATGTGATCCATATAGATCTTAGCTAAAATAGGGGAGCAGTGGGATGAGGTTCGTATCTCCCAAAAGAATAGACCTATTTTGATGCGTTTTTCTTCTGTTTGAAAACGGATGTCATCGAGATGGTTTTTCCTATAATGGGGGGTCGGCTTGTTACCACGTATCCTCCTTTTAGCTTCTTTACTTTAATTTTACCCTTCTGATCATCATCATCACCACCATCATTATCATCACCATAATCATCACCATCACCATCATCATTATCATCATCATAATCATCATCAGCAGGAAGTCGTCCACTAATGACTTTAACAAGGTTGGTCCACTTCGTGGGGGCCGTTCTATTTCCTATCCTCCTTATCTTATATGTATAATACACCCTTGTTCCTTCCCCAGCTATACCTGACCAGCAACGTGACTCAGGCGGACTTCAACATGGGCTACACGATGACGGGCACGCTGGAACGCGGCAGCCGCTCCACCAACACCTTCCAAGTGACGCACTTCGCAGTGTTGCGGCGCTGCGACCACGAGGCCCACCACCTAAAGATATCTTAGATCGTCGATTCATTTAGTTGAATTACGACGCATAACTAACTCATTTACTATGGATTGATAAAAGTGGGCTGCGACGGAATCCGTTGGCGAATAGCGCAAAGAGCGGAAAATGCTCGCCGTTTCGTTCACAATTCACCGTCCCGCTGCTATTCAATAGACGCTGAGCAGTTAACTTCTTTAGGTAAAATAATTAGCCTGTTTTTTTTTAGATATGTTCCAAAAAAAAAAACTGCATCAAACAGCATGTAATGATATTGGCTTACGTAAACTTCCGCCAATTAGAAATTATCTTGATTTCTCAGCCATCAATGAAACTAGTGTTAATCGATAGAGAACATTTTATAGAAACTCGCCTAAGTGATATACTTTCCGATATATTTGGCGTGTAACTTTGTTTTTCTTCTTTTACGCGCATAAGAACACCCGCTCCTCTTATTTTCGGGAACCACCTTAAAATAACTATCTGATGAAATTCATGTCACAGACGACTATTCTAACTTGAACAAAAAATAAACGATTTTTGAGTCCAAGTATCTCGGAAAGTATACAATTGGGCGATTTTTTCGAATACATGTTGTCCTTATAATTTTCCGAATCGATTATAAGATTAAGGCATTAGATCATTGACCGAATCGAGTTTTTTTTTCAAAATTGCTGATCTTTATGTATACCAGATTACATACATAAAAGTTAGGTGTTCTTTACCCTTAATAACCAGTTTAAAATGCTTTAAAAACCATCTCCAAATTCTACAATATGTCTGTAGACTGACAAATACAATCCACACCAATATATAAAAGTGAAACGTTGTCTGTTTGTTTGGTTGTTTGGAGAGCTTTCACGCCAAAACGGCTAATCCGACTTTGATGAAACTTTGTAAATAGGTACTGTACAATATAGAGTCCAACATAGGATACTTCATATCCCATAAAGTGGTAAATTTCCACGAGAAAACTGGAAAATGTCGATTACTCGCTGTAAGGAATGGTTGCCATGGAAACGAAATAATAACAAGTCTGTCAAAAAGTATCAAGAGCGTGGGTACTACTTTTGAATTGGTTTTTAATATCCTAGAAGAACATAGGAAGCTTTGTTTTGCGATAAACTGTAGTCCGCGCGGACGAAGTCGCGGGTGAAAGCTAGTTTAATATAATGGTGAATTTATATGTAAGTTGGCTAGGTTGGTCGTTATTTTTAAGATTTTTATATTGCCAAGCGATATTAATTGTGATGAAGTTTAGACATTCGAAAAAATAAATTGATAATGTGAAAGAATTTTTGCTCTAATTTACGTTTTAGTGTAAATAATTACATTATTTTTACTTTTTGTACAGTTGCTCTTTTAACTTGTAGGATAAACGTAGAAATATTATTTTTATATTTATGTGTAATTGTATTGAATGTAATTGAATGTCAACATTAGGTTTCTTTTTAAAAAATTTAAAGAGTTATTCTTCGCAACGTAAAAATGTAGTTTAGAATTTCTAGTATTTTATGAAATAATATGAAAGATTTTAGCTTTTTAAGGATGGACACATTGACAGTGAATAAATCGTGTTTAACCTTGTTCTATGAAAACAACTCCACGGGCTCTGACTGTTCAATCTACATTTCTCTCACGAATAACAGAGTGCAGATTTGTAGAGTGATTTCGTAAAACAAGGCCTATGGCAAAGTTAAATTAAGTCAGGAGTCACACGTACCTGACATTATTTCTGAAGTCATAATGAATAGTTGCCAGAAGATTGGCAAATAACAATTTTGCTCATCGTACATATTTGTTAAATAAAAGGGCATTAATTTTAAAACGGGCTGTGAGCGATATTCTGGCGTAGATTCTTCACGGTTCGGTGGGCAAAATAATAATGTATTGAACCACATCGTTCGTTATATCACATTGTACCTACCACATACCTATCGATCGAGTGACCGCGCTTGCTGCCCCATACCCGCGTGCAAAAATTGTTTGCAGTAAGATATTACAATCTCACCCTTCCCAAAGTTGTTTGCCTTTGTGTGCAATGTAACTTTTACCAGAGGAAAACATTTTGATGAGATTTTCAGAGCGTCCATTTATCTTTTTTACCCGACTACAGCGAAGCAAGGGAAGGGTAATGAAGTTAACGGTCTATGTATGTACGTATGTGGGTATGTGAATCTTCCATCATAGCGTCCGTCGCCCCTATTGGTCCGATTTTGACAAGCAAGGTTTCAATCGATTCGTCTTCATCGCAAGATTGCCATAGGCTATTTCATGGTTTGCGTTTTTAAACTTATGTCTTATTTCTGTAGAGTATGGTATTGGCTTTCCTAAAGACTAAGAAGTCGTAGACACGTGGGTCCTATTAAGTAAGTACCTACCGTTAACTAGATTCACTTAGAGTTTCACGGTAGTGAGCTTCAGAATAGCCACGATATTGCTTCACAATGTTGTTATGTACCTAAGATAAATAGTATATCCTCCTCAGTATTAAGTTATTTGCCTGAATTACAGAAGAAATAATAGTACTAACGTACAGAAGGCTCACTCCTCGAAGACAATTAAATATAAAGCGACTCTTGCCGCCACTCAATAAAGTGCATTTCAGCTCGCACGACCTTGATGCTTATAATTTTATATGCATCTCTCTTTCTAGCGCGTAAGTCTATCTCAGTCTATCTCGCGGCAAGCCACGGATAGACTAACGCGGTCGTTACAGAAATTCGCGCGCGCAAGTACATCGAGTGAGACAGGCCTGCCTGAAGTAACTTTTCCAGTAGCTAATAAAGGTATTTTTCGGATAAATGTATCTACGGTACGTAATGTTTGTAAGGTTTCCGAAAGTGTTTATTTTACGTAACTTGTAACTATTTATTAATATTTGTATAATGATGAAAGCCACAAATGGACCACTTTTTTATGATTGCATTTTTTAACGAGTTACGTAGATAATGCTATCTCTGATTGCCCGCTAACAAATTAATTCAATTTAATGAAATAATTATTTTATGTGTATGTGTTTTTCTAGTTCTGGTTATGTGTTTATTTCATGTGTCTGCCACAAAATAGTAGTCCATTCGTAGCCCCTATATTTAAGCCATAAGATTAAGGAGTTTAAATGTAAAAATGGTGGAAAATCAAACGTCCAGTATCGCACTCCCTCCAGTGTTTACACACAGCATTTTTGTACAAAGTTGTGTGTATTTTATGGCTCCTATTTGGCTGTATTTACTAGTATACATTTTCGTATTTAAATATTAATGTATCGAACGACATTTTTGCTTCGCCTAGTTACATTGATCTAAATGAAAAATATTGTTTGTAGAATTGTCTAGAGCTGGTTTGGAATAATATTGTTTCAAGCTGAGAGTTATCGTATAAATAGAACGGCTTGTTTTATTTTTGTTCTTTAACAAAACTTAACAATTGTATTTTTTGGAAAATTTGTAAATAATAGATGGCTGGTAGAACTAGCAGTCTTTCGATAATATAGAAAATCGAATATGAGTATCATCGGTTTGAAAACAAACTAAATCAGACAGGTTTAACTAAAAAACAAAAGTTTAACTGAAATCCAGACATCAATCCCTTCAATTAGTAAACCACGTAAATTAAATATTTCAACCTAAGCTTTACCTTCTAATATGCTAAACTTATATCTAATCAGAGCAGCCAGCAGTCATTGGATTAATTTCATTCCAAGTTCGTAGAGTTGTTTCGCCGCATACATACTAATGCCACCACAGAATGTTAAAGAGTAGCTTAAACATAAACATGCAAATCGCGATACAAATCCCTCTGCGTACAACTGTTCGTACAGTATAACTGGCAGTATGGGCAGTGCACGCCGTACAATTCTCAACTAAGGGTAGGCTCGGACTAAGTATCTTAATTTTCAAATGCCTCTATAGGGTATACTCGTAGCAATAACGACATGAACCGGCATTGATATAGTTTTGTGTTTGGTAAGAATTTAAAAAAGTGATTTCTCCGTCTCACGAAATATTATGACTATAAAGGTTTCACATAAGGTAAAGACAAATTCTGTTTCTTGTAACTTAGATTTCGATTAATCAAATCACTGTGATGAAAGGGAGCTAAGTAATAATGATTAGAAGTTAAAAATAAAACATACTCTCATTTCAATCCGATTCGAAGAAACGTAATATAACATTTATATTTCCAGCTTCATCAGAATTTGACCAGTTTCATGTAGCCACGAAAGATTAGCATGGATAGGGAATCCATTAGTTTTCACATACAAATCTTACGTCTTCTATACCTAAACAGTATTTCTTTTCAAGTATTGGTAGCACGACCCTTTCGCTTAAGGCTAGTGTCCACCTACAAATATCACAAGGTGCCTTTGAAATACTGATTGGTTTAATAACTCCTTCTATAATTAATGACAAGCAAAAACATCACTTCAAAACGTCCCCTTTCCTCTAATCTTTGTATTTTTTTTATTATATCCCAAGTACAACTGGCCTTCACAACTAAGTCCCACACTTTTAATGTCTGTCTATTCGCTCATCACGTTAAGACTACTGATCCGATTGCGATGCGATTTTAACTGTTGGATAGCTTCGGGTTTGGCTTAAAAAGTGGTGTACTTGGTATCTCGATCCGATGACTAGGAGACAAGCAAATTACAAAAAGTCTATTAATTTTAAAAGTGTGGTACTAAGTTTTGAATATAACTACTGGACCCATTGTGATGCAATTTTCATTGTTGGATAGCTTCGATTTTGACTTAAAAACTGATTTACACGGTATTTCAATCCGATGATTAGGAGACAAGCATATTACTAAAACCTCTATTAATTTTAAAAGTGTTGTACTATGTTTTGAAGGTCAGTGCTACCTATGATCTCTACGTTCACTTCGTATGAAAAATTAGAACAAACTAAAATTCCTAAACATATTAATAATTAAAAATCCAATACAATGTTCAGCAGCGTAACCTGCATACAAGTCTCACTAACCAGCCTCACCAAAAACTGACCAGTTTCATGAAACCAGTTTTCACGTACAACCCTTACTGTTTCTATACTAAACAGTATTTCTCTTCAAGTGTTAGTAGCACGACCCTTTCGCTTAAGGCTGGCGTCCACCTACAAAGATCACAAAGCGCCTTTGAAATACTGATTGGCTTAATAACCCCTTCTATAACTAATGATAAGCAAGCTCACCACTTCAAAACGTCCCCTTTCCTGTAATCTTTGTCGTTTTTTTATTATATTCTATCTATATTCTACCTACGAGCTCTACGTTCACTTAGTATGAGAAGAGGTATCAAAAACTATTTAATTAGCTGTTTCATTACAACCATAATAATTTAAGAACTGAATTCACAGCAGAATAAGCAGCTATTAGCCTTCTTTTAAATAAAATAATTATATATTTTGATATTGTGTTAATTTCTAGCGTAATTTAATACAATTCTACAAGCATCCAGATATTAACATTCCTAATCAGATAATCCGATTAGAATTTAAAAATAAATAAATAAACATAAATAATTATATATGATTTTTGTCATACCTACTATTAGTTATATATTTAAACGGGACTTAATCGCGCTGAAAAATTTATTTTTATTTACCTCGACGTTTCGATCAAGTTGCATTGATCGTGGTCACGAGAACGTGGTCGTGTTCTTAAGTTTTCAGCGCGATTAAGTCCCGTTTACATATATAACTATGTGTTCGAATCGTGTAACTTTAAAAGTTACAATACATACTATTGCCTACAGTTATTATAGTTATACCCTACTAAACCAACTCGTAAATTGGTTTGAGATAAATTTATAATACCTACAAGTATTTTATGATTTCGGGTAGTTTAGGTTAGTATATATCTAATTTCCCACTTTTCCATGTATGTACTACAAGTGTTAACGTAATGCAAGTGCCAATGACAATTTAGGGAGCTTTTAATTAATTAATGTACTATTGTAAATAAATTCGCTTCAGATTCTACTTGTTGTCTTCCGTACATCGAGACGACTCAAATAAATAGAATGAAAATTCTAGCAAACTTTTACTTACCTTCTTTTCCTGAAACAATATCACGATACCATAACATATGTAATGACGATAAACTGCATTACAAAATACCTACTATAGTGCAAGTTATATAAAGGCAGTAATCATCTCCACATAAATAATATTTAAATTTTTTTTTTTTTTTTATTTTTTTTTTATAATATTCAACCAAAAATTATGATTTTTTTGTTTAATGTACCATTATGTACCTACCTTCGTTTTGGTAAATTGAACAAAAAAGTATATTCGAATTAGTGTATACTATAGATATTAATTTAAAAAAACGAAAGACCTGTGCACAAATATTAGGTATTAGGTTGTCAGCTTTTGACAAGTTTGTGTGTGAGGTAGTGGTGCCCTCTGGTGTCAGAGTCAAGCCGCTCGAGGACCTCAGACATGGCTTAAAGACTGCTATTAATCAATAACAGCCGGAACGTGCACGAAAAGCACGGAAGAACTCAAAGAGGTAGAAAGTTTGGTATGGTTATATTCTAAGCACATTGGTTAGTGACTGCGAAGTCAACCAAAAATTACGGGTTCAAATCCCGCAAAGTGCAATCAATTGTGAGATGGTCAGAAATGTTTGTTTCCGAGTCCTGGATTTAATATTCTTATCTATGTATGTTTATATGTATATATATTCGTTGTCTAGTCCCTACCCATAGTACAGGGTATCCTAGATTGGGGCTACGTAATTAGTGTGAATTGACCTGAATATACAGGTTCGTATTCAGTACGTTCTAATTTCAATTGTTTACATTTTTTCTTTTACTGTGGCCTTTAACCGCGAAGACATAATAAAAATTTGAAATTAGAACATAATGTTGTGAAGATGACCGCGCTGCGGGTCTGTGTTTAGAAAAATATTGAGCATCATTTCGGACAAGGTACAGGTAATGCAGTGCAGGTATGAATTAAAACAGTACTTTAAAATATGAATCAGTTTATTAAAATACAACATTTTCCTTAAGTTTGCCGTATGTCATTTTTTCCCAGAATTCAATCCTTATTAGCGACACTATCGAATGGTGTAATAATACAGTGTGTTTTTTTTTTCAAAATCAACGTGTTCGATTTCTGCCTAGGAATATTAAAAACTATATAATTATATTACAAACTATATAATTGTTATAATCGGTGTACATTGAGTGACCATGCTTAGTTTAGATGTTACATAAAATAGTAACAGAATATCTCGGAAGTGTGTTTTTATCCCAGCGGGCTGCGGTCGCACACGCGGAAGCGTGCGCTACCGGACCACGAGTGTATAACCCCGTATAACTGGATCCAGCGGCCATTGTCTCTCAGTCGTGATTCGCCTTCCACGCACGATGTTCCACGACAAAGTCGTTCTCATCACCGGGGCCAGCTCAGGAATAGGAGCAACCAGTGCTTTACTATTCGCAAAATCTTCAGCTCTTTTATCTTTAGTCGGACGAGATACGGATAACCTGAAAAAAATCGCGAGACACTGCGAAGAAATCAACCGCAAAAAGCCTCTTGTCATCACTGTTGATATAAGCTTTGAAGAAGATGTCGAGAGAATGGTAGCGGAAACGGTGAAACACTATAGCCGAATTGATGTTCTTGTTAACAATGCCGGCGTCTCCTCAATGGATGGAATGCAGTCAAAAATATCAGCGTTCGATCGGGTAATGGCCACTAACTTACGTGGCACGTATCTCGTCACGAACCAAGCCATACCGTATCTGAAGAAAACTAAAGGGAACATCGTCAATATATCAAGTGTTTTATCAAACAAACCACTACCTATTATGACTCCTTACTGCATGACAAAAGCAGGAATTGATATGTTCACGAAATGTACAGCATTGGAACTAGGCCCCAAGGGAATTAGAGTCAACGCTGTCAACCCGGGACCAATAAAAACAGAGCTATTCAAAAGAAGCGGGATGAGTGAAGATGAAGCTGACAAAATGTTTTCTACCATTGAAGCTACCTCACCGCTACAGAAGGTCACCAAGAGCGAAGACGTCGCCGAGTTAGTGATGTTTCTGGCGAGTGACAAAGCTAATTGTATCACCGGGAGTTGTTATGTTATCGACTGTGGCTTAATGTTGGGTGACGCAAGTAACTGTTGATAAAGTAAAAAACTTTTCCGCGTAGGCATATACTACTTCGTATAATGAAAGCATAAATACCCTGAATAAAGGAAAACTTGTTTAATTAACGCCGACTTAATCCCGCATCTTGTTTTGTGTACGCCAAATATTATGTTCATAACTCCGATAACTTTGCCAAGGACGGCTAATTTCTCCGTGACACTCGACCGAACAAAGACGCGGAAAGATTAAAATATGTCGAGGGTGTATCGCGCTGTAACAAACCAAGTAGCAAACAAAGGGTTCCAGACTTAGTCTCGGGTCTGATAAAGGCGCGAGATGTTCCCCAAGCATCGACGGCGTCGTTTAGATACCGCGCACAAATCCGACAATTACTTAGTATTTTCTTGTGAATGCCTGCTCTTTCCAGTTCGTAATTGCGGTAATACATTCAGTTATCAGGCGCCGGTAATCCTTCCCCAGGTGGGCGGATAATGCCGTGTTATCTTGCGTTAATTTCCTGCGTATAATCGTCCCGCAAATTGATTGTTCTCCCCGCGGCGTGGCGTCACTGGAAATTAATTTAAAAATTCTCGGTTCTATTTTCACGTCGGCGCGGCGCCCAAAGTTCGTATTTAGTTTTATTCCGTAGTGCACCAAAATGGTTTTCATATTCCTTTTTGAGAATTGTCGTTACATATGCATGGAACGAAGAATATTTTGTATTTTCATTTTATTCTCGTATTAAATTACACGTACACGAATGGCAAGATTACCCACGTCCTCCATAACTCAGTGGTTGAATTACAGGCCCGCTGGCGTACGTTCCAGGAGTCGTAATTAATCTGTGCTCGGATTCCTAGGCTACGGTAACTTTAAAGGGTTGTATCGCAAAATATCCTCGTTAGTCGTAAACGTTGCCGCGATTAATATAATTCCGTAATTTATAGGCGGCGAGCGTTTCCTCGGTCCCATTGTTATTGGGCCAAACCGCGGATTTCAATTACGCCGCGCCTCTCAAACAGATATTGCTTTTACTCTCTTCCTTAATGCTCGTTACTTTGTCAATGGGTGCTGTAATTATGTTTCTTTACAGTGTGTATTTATTGTTGAGTGCTTTAGGCTTCGCTTTGTGTTGAAGCTCTTTTAAATACTTAACCCATAATTTTAGCGACTCCCGAAATGAACCATCTTTAAAATGTAGGACCCATGTATTATTTCTAAGCTTTTTATGTAGCTTCCCAAAATATAGTTTCGTCTCTTCGTAGTTTAATAAACGACTAAGGGTTAAATAGGTCATTCTTCAAAATAAGGAAAAATACAACAAAAGACATACGATACTATAGCATACGTACGACACGTCTCTAGTATAAATCAGTTACAAGTAAAGTACCCTCCCCAGCATTAGCACCTGAGGATAAGTTAAGACTATTGCACCGGAGCGGCGGCGCGTGGAGTCGAAGCACCGTAGAGCAAAGGTAGTAGAAGTAGAGACTACGTTACTTCCCCTAGGAATCTACGTGCGCCTCTACGTGTTCTGCCTTTGTTTATGTTTATAGCGCTAACCGAGGGATCGTGCAGTTTCATCTTTATTTAGAGCTCGCTTTAACACATCGAAGATAACCTGTATATTGTTGCACAGGCTCACTTCATATCGAAAAGTTAATAGGTAGCGCTTGCAAGAAGATTTACCTGTATATAGGAAAATACATTCCTTTATCCTAAGTTTACTTTGATAGAGGAAAGACCACCCTTATTTTCATGTTCAAGTCATAGGTATTTAGTTATAGTTGAAATAATTGGTCACATAGAAATTTGGTGAAAAAAATCTGACGAGGATATTCGGCGTGAATAGCTCCTCAAAATGCGGTAAATTTCTCACTTTTAGGTTTCTTTCAGTGGAATCAGCCCTCTGCCCACTAGGTAGGAATTAATGGAGCACCTTGGTTATTAATGTTAGTTGTACATTAAGTTAACTAGATGGCGCTACTATGCACCGCTATATTGTTTACAAAAAAGTTTGTGCGGGCGAGGTCTACAACTCACAGAGCCAATAGTAAAAAGGTGATAAAAACGAAGAACCTAACAATCTGTCTCCCACTTTTATATCTATGATCTCACCAACACACTTGACGACACTGTCGCAGTTGTTAATGCATCTGCCTTCTAAGCTTAATATCGCAGGTTCGAATCCTGGCTGGGGCTAACATTTCTATGATGAGCATAAATAGTTCGTCATAATAGTCTCGTCTTGGATATTTATGGTATGATGATTGATGTGTTTTTACCCGACTGAGGAGGGTTATGTGTTTGGGTTGTAAGTATGTTTGTTTGGTTATTCGCTTGCTTTTTGGCGATATGTCTACCATTGCGCACTACCGCGTGCATACTGTGCGTGCGCAAGCGCGGTAAGCAACTGGTTAGACGCGACCTACAGCCTAAACGGATTGATGGATTTTGACAATTAAGGTATCATTGGATTCGTATTGATCACGAGAGTGCTATAGAATATATGAAGTATCAAAAAACTAATATGGCGGCTTACAGCTGCCATATTGTGTTTCACACGGTACAAAAAATGACCAAAACCTAACCTAGTGAGGTACCAAAATAAAGGTAATTAAAAGACCATTTTAAAAATATATAATTCGTATAACTAAACAGAAGCAATTGTATTTTAAGCTTATTACAAAACTTTCAATTTTCCATTATTCAAGTTAATGTAAATACTACAGTCTAATGTTGCAATTGCAACTATTAAACTAAAGTAAAATATGTAAGTAAAAGAGAAACATTTTATACGAGTATAAAAACTAGCTGCGCTCCGCGTTTTCAACCGCGCCCGAGCATTTTGTCCGAACAGTTCATTTTTCCGGGATAAAAAATAGCCTTTGTGTTAGGCCAGGACACCAAAACCAAAACAAACCAAACATCCATACCAAATTTAATTTAAATCCGTTCAGCGTTTAAGCGTAAAGAAGTAACAAACATACACACACACCCTTATACATACAAACTTTCGCCTTTATAACATTAGTGTGATTATTTTTCGGTCAGCTCGTACTCTATAATAATTTTGTTCGCAGACGGGTTTTTTGTGCTTGTATAATAACTTTACTTGTTTAATGTGTGTCATGCCACCCGTGGTATAGGAATTCCTAGAGTGTGACTCTAGTGCGGACTTGACTTATGAGAGCGTAAACTATATTTTTAATAACTGCCAACGAGAGTATACCATATTTTAAAAGTCGTTTATACCATGTCAACAAATAAATTGCACTGACCTATTTCAAAGGTGCCTGAGCAGCAATTTGGCGAGCAACATCACAAGTGATGACCTCAGCAACGGCAACAATTCACGAATGCTCCCGTGAGATGAGAAAATGAAAGGCTGCAGTAGGTCGCATTATTGGACATCTCCTTTCCAGGGCACGTCGCTCTGTCCTATTTGCTGACAGTAATCTTGAAGACTTGCCAGCGCCGGCTCTCCCGAAATATATTGGAACTCTAGGCCCTAGAGACCGAGCGCTGCGGACTCTTGGTGATCATTCCTTGTTTTGTTCAGTGGACCAAACTGAAACCAACCGTAACAACACACACACAAAGTCGAAAATTGCCCCATTTTGCCAATATTTATTTTGATAGGAAAGGGCTGGGCAATCGAAAGACGTCTATTTAAGGGGCCAGCGGATCACTTTGCTTGTAATTTGTATTGCGCGTGCCGAGAATTTCTTCATAAGCGGGAAAATCAACACATCCTTATTGGATGATTAACTAAGTGCCCGTATAGCTGTTAGGGAAATATTTATATTATGTTCGAGTTAATGAACTTTCTTCTTTTACTATTTGACAAGGGTGCGGGCTCGTGGTCACACCGATTTGTATCACTAGTGTGTCCACGAGGAATTGTTTTTCCTTGTAGTCATACTGTTTGGTGTGAGCAATAGTAAGCTACCGATATATAAGATTCGTAGTCACAAGATCATTCGCACATTTACCTGCTGTTTTGAATTACTTCGATGTACAGCTAGAACAAACCAAATGCAAAATAAATTATTAATCGACTTCCTAAAAGAGTTTCTCAATTCGATTGTACCAACCTATGTTTCTGAACCGATTTGGGTGTTTTTTTTAGATCTCCTGGTAGATAATAGTAGATCTCCAAAGTATCCCCGCAGAAATTTCATCAAAATTCGTCTTAAGAATTATTTTATCGGTTTTTTACAATTGTTTTTTAGGATGTGGAACAAATATATTTTTCTAATAGGTAAATGAACCCGTTAAAAAAGTATGTAGGTATATTTACGTTTCCCTACATTACGAGTCATGAAAATACATAGGTAGAATGGTCAGTAAGTACCTATCTTTACACCCGAGACCTTCAGCCGCGGCCGTGGCGCCCTACAAATCGGGTGCGCAATAAAAAAGATCGCACGCAATCATATTTTATCGGGAAAGCTATTTTCCGCAGGCGGATACCGCGCCTTCCGCTGCGTTTATGGGAAGTGCCTCAATTTCCGGGCGGCTACATAAAACAACTTCTTAACAATAATAACTGATTTTATCTCTTGTTGTTAAAAACTGAACAAAATTAGTATTTATTTTGCGTAGTAGCGCAAGTTCGGAGTTCGGTTGATTTAGTTTGAGTTTGAGATTAGTTTAGCTTCTGCAATGATGTTGGCTTGCACTGGGCCAGTCTGGTAGATTGTGGCCCATCATCATTCTGATGATTTCGAAACCTTAGAAACTTAATTTCGTGAAGTGTTTATTTTCATCATCATCATCAGCCTGTAATTGTCCACTGCTGGATGTAGGCCTCTCCAAATGTACGCTACTGCATGAGCTCAGTCTTCAGCTCCACGCATCCAGTTTCTGCCAGCCGCTTTTCTCCACCTGGCCACAGGGCGTCCTTCGTCATGCTGCGATATTGTTTATTTTGCTTACTTCTAATTAAACATGATTTAAATTTAAAATGTCTAAGCATAAATAAATAATCATTATCTTTCACTCAAGAATGGTTAAAATATTGTCGTAGAAGAGGAACGTCGAGGGTAAAAAAACTATGTTTGCAAGCTTGTCCACGTTCGGGTATAATCGGCGTGCGTTGAGAAAGAGAACGAACTTCGGAACTTCGGCGAAAATCATGGATTACGAATCAGAATGGATAGAGCTATAAAACGTTGCCTCTCTGATTCTACATCCATGGTGAAAACCATCGAGCGCGCCCGTTTGCAGGGCCCTTGTTCGCTATGACCATTCACGCACGTAACGCGCCGCGTTAAGATATCTGTGTGGAATCGTACGGCAACTGCCGTAATGACGTCACACGTTTTCGGCAAGGAATTTCGTGCGGCATAGTGAATAAGCGCCCAGGGCCCTTATTCTTTATTGCCACTCGGCCACGTAACGCACCGCGTTAAGATATCTGCGTGGGATTGTTCGTGCATTTTCGAGAATTGCCGTACTTTTCTGAACGATTCCACAGCACGACGCGTTACGCGTGTGACTGTTCATAGAGAATAATGGCCCAGCTTACAAACCTAACCTGCACTGCAACGTGATCGTTTCGGTGTGGCCATACTTAGAAAAAATAAAGAACAGGAAATGTGGGGAGAATGTGGGGGAAGGTTTGGAGAAGTGAGGCAAGGTGGGTAAAGTTAGGAGAGGGTAGGGGGAAGGAGCTTTCCTCCCACCATTCCCCCTTTCTCCCACTCTGCCCCCACCCTTCCTTTCAGTATTCCCCCACTTTGCACCACCTGCCCCACATCCCCGACCCTTCCCCGACATCGCTCACGATTCGTCCGCTTCCCACTACCCTCCTCTCACTTTCCCCCACCTTCCCTCACTTCCCCGAACCTTCATCCCCCATTACTTCCCGAGTTTTTTTTCTAAGTATGGCCACACCGAAAGGTAACGATGGCGCAGCGAAAACGTTGCAGTGGTTAGGTTTTCTAGCTGCAGGGCGGTCGTGTCGCACGCGCATTTCGGCAATACCACGTTATCTCGACTCCGATTATTCTACCTACCCACATAATATGTGTCACATAGTAGACTGTTCTTATGTTTGTACCTGTTCACATTAAACGTGTGATTCGAGACAGTGTTTTCATAACCACCGTCAATGCCTACGATTTATCGAATAAGCGCTCACAGCTATGTACACCAACATCGATAATCCTGACGCAGCATTGATCATCCTGACACTGCTTCATGACCTTCCTGACCTTGCCCCGTCATATATATACATTCTTACTTTCACTATTGTATTTCTAAACTGCCATCAAAGCAAAAAAATAAAACATAATCCTACAAATATTTCCCACCTATTGACATCTGTATCGAAGTAACAAACTGTACTAACGTAATAAAACCATTTATTTATGTCCCTGTACGAGTAGGTGTTGCCCTTTTATGTTTCAGAAGCAGGTGCAAACGTACACGACACGATACGCTTGTTACACGTTCCAGGAAAACGGGCTTCGTTAGACATCACACATCCGAGGAAATAACCTGTAAATAGTGAGTAGCCTCAATGATAACACAATTACCGTTGATTCGGCTGTAACATAACTGAATAATATATTCGGCTCTACTTCAGCGGTTATTATTTTCATGTTATCCGAATGCTTAACACACATCGAATGAGATCGAGTTAATAATTCATTGGGAACTTGGAAAGTCGTTAACGTAAATCAATAAACTACACTTAAATATTTGTTGAGAATTAATTATTGCCGGTTTAGATACAGACTATGTTATTCTACATAATTATAGGACAGTGAACATAAAACTAGTGGCTCTGTGAGCTGTACACCTCGCGAGCACAAACTTTTTTGCAATTAATCTAGCGGTGCACAGTAGTGCCAACTAGTTACTTTATTGTAAAACTAACATTAATAACCTAGGTGCTCCATCAATCCCTAGGTAGGGATTGAAACTACTAGGTAGTAGTTAAAGGGCTGATTTCATTGAAAGAAACCTAAAAGTGAGCAATTTACTGCATTTTGAGGAGCTATTCTGCTCATCACGCCGAAGATCCTCATCAGATTTTCTCCAAATGTTAATTAGACCAACTTAAAATTACCACCTTTCAAATAAAAAAACAATCATCGAAATCGGATCTAATAAGGCGGGGATATTCAGTAGTCTCTTTTTTGCCCCTTTTTGAACCCTAATCAAAAATTCCCGACAACACAAACATTTGTTATTACTGTATACCAAATTTCGCTTAGATCGGTTGAGAAATGCGACCTGTAGGGAAGAACAGCCGGACATCTGGACATCCGCCGAACTTTTTGCCCAAGCTGCAACGGAGACGCTTGGCTCTCGCTCGGTCAATAAGCCTCCTTGGTGGCCAATTGATAAATGCTTATTATCAGATGAAGTATACGAAATTGTCCTCATCAACGCACCACTAATGAAGTTGAGGCCAACATGCCTGGGTGATCATATGCAACTTTTTCAATGCTTGAAAAAATATTCTGGGCAATAACTCGTTCCAGCTTAAAATCTGAAACTCCTTAAAGGTACCTGCCAACCCATATCTCTGTTCGGCAGCGAGCGATTCTCCGGTGGCGCGGAAAGTGGCCCGTTTATCATCAGGTATTGCGGCGAATCTCGAAATACGTACGTACATGTTCATGTAGTATGAGGGAACGTGACGCGGCAAACGGGACGCGTCGTACGAATTATAGAGCAAGCAATAATTCAATCAGTGAAGGCTTAACGATTATGTTTACCAACATGGAAAGGCGCGCCGCGGCTCCTCAGCGAGCTGTCTTTTGAGATAATAAGCATCGATTGCGGTTACATATAGGAAATACGTAGAAATATTGGAAGGAAAGACTAGAGAGTCTACTCACCAAAGTCGATGACTAGCCCGCCGACAACAAAGTTGTAGCAAAGGCTGTGTCGGCGACTTTGGTGTGTAGAAAGATCGAAGGAACCGTACCAAAAGAAAACAAAACACACGTAGGTATACGTGTTTCAAATATTCTCAATCCAGAAGTGAAAAACCATTCTTTAAATTATTAAAAAGATACATTGCCTATATAGAAACTGGATAAGAAGAGCCGAAGACCGGGCTCTGTGGGATTCATTAGGAGAGTCATATGTTCAGCAGTGGACGAATACAGGCTGATAATGATGATGATTGCCTATACACTAATGTAATAAATAACAAAAAAACATATTTAAGTCGTTCATTCATTTCAGATAATCAGACATCAAGATTAGAGCTTATTTTTACGAACAAAACACCTTCAAGTAGGACAAAATAAAAGAAAACACAACTGTTTGAAAACATTGTGCGTTAAAGTCTGAGAGAGTAATCACCTTCCGTTGGACGTCAACGAAAGCGTTGGCAATGATCCACTTTTCCTATTTGTTAACAATTATTTCTTGGCTAAACTACAGAGAATGCCGCGATGAAGAGAAGATATTTAAAGGTACTGTTTAATTAACATCATTCCTGCGCGTGAATCTTGTAAATAAATTACGCCTCTTACAACTCTTCCGTAATCAAATCAAAGTTTGCTGGAAGTACTCGTAATAACTGTCACAACAACGTTAATATTAAATTTATTAATAGGCCGCATATATTACCGACTTTAAGATAGATACAGCAGGTATCCATGATAATTACTATTTACGAACAGTCTTTATTAACGGTTTGTTCGTAATTGTAACAATGCTGCAATAGGAGACTTAGGAAAATGAAACTTTTTTTTTATTACTGACTGGCAATCGTTTGACCACGATCTCACCTGATGGAAAGCGATAATGTGGTTGAAGGTGTAGCACGCTTGCCTAGAGACTTGAACACACCTGGGTTATATTTTACCGGAAATACTGACGAGGGCAGGGCATTCCACTCTTTTGCAGTTCTTATAATAAATGAAGAAGCGTAACGCTTCGTTCTTGTGCGAAGTATTTCAACTATAAAAGGGTGGAGTTTTGCCGATCGTCTATAGTCGTGCGGTGATGCAAAGGTGATGGGGGAATAAGACTTGCTTTTCAGTTATTTTAAGTTTAGAGAGGTAAACCTGTAAGGAAAAGAAAAAGACATTAACATGCCCCTAAAGGTAATCTTTCCTGTGCCGTAGAATAACTATATATCCTGTGCTGAAACTAACTAGATGGCCAAGTTAAAGATCTAGTGTTGGTGCACAGCCCAAAGCACTCTAATGCTTTAAGTGCGCAAGTGCCGACCACCTAGCGGTGCCCAAGGGAGTTGTAATGGCCGTGTGGAAACGACTGCAAAACGAATGAAAGTCTAGTGTCTGTGCCCGCGAGTAGATTTACAGTGCTTTGATACCAATAAGATTCAGTCGGGTACTTTTAGAGATAAATGTGTGGAATATTGTAGTTAGGTACCTTGATATCGTCTTTGTACGTGTCTGGAGATAGTGAATTTCATACATAGTTTGTAATAAAATGAACCTTCTATCGAAATTTTTACGTATAAAGGTTCTTATCATTAAAATTATTGTCTATTAACATTTTTAACTTTGATCGAACGCTATAGTTGATAGAATCAAGCGTTACTTTGTGGTAATCCATATTTAAAATGAACAAAATAGAAAATATGTAGCTTACTTCCGCCAAAATTGTTAGTCAGACAAATGATAAATGGCATCTTCAAGTGATGTTGACTCGTCGAGTGCTGGACTGAAGCACTGAGATGCCTCGTGCAGAGGCGAAACACGTGTCGTATTGATGTCAGACGTTTGGTATTTGGATTGAGGTATATGTTTTTTGTTGTGTATTTATAATATATTTATATAAATATATAAGTGTTACGATACTTGTATTTCAGTAGGGTTTGTTTAGCGTGGGGGTTTTATATTGTGTATTGTCTGACTAACAATTTTGGCGGAAGTAAGCAACATATTTTCTATTTTGTTCATTTTTAATCGAACGATATAATATGTTAAATTTTGACTTTTATACAAGCTGCTCAAGTAGTATTGAAATTTTGCGAGACATGACTCAATCATGACCTTTGTCTTGTCATTGATTTTGTACATTTACACACTTATGAAATAACTAGCTGTGCCCGCGTGGTCATTTCTCTAAGTTAAAAGTACTCTTTTTGCTATTCTAAGACCTAAAATACCAATGTACCAACATTTGATCAAAATTCCTGCAGCCGTCAAAAAGTTTTTATCGATTGCTCGGCTTCTACTCATCGGATTGAGATATGAAGTTCACCAGTTTCTAAGTCAAGCTCTAAGCTATAAAAGTGGAAACCGCATCGCAATCAGTCTAGTAGTTTTTACGTGATGCGTGAACAAACATACAGGACACGATTTAAGAATATGTTTTATTCTTGTTCAGATTATTTTAAGTACCTTACTTTTTTTTTAAATGTCTTCCTTAAACAGATTTTTTGGTACTTAATTCTTTATTATAAGTATAGCCCTTCACTATTAGGCAGAATAATAAAAATATGTGTTTATATTAAATTAATTTAATCAGGCCTATAAAACAGTACCGTGACATACCTACTGACTGACTAACTGACAGACAGCCCAGCCTAAACCGGTGGACTTAGTTAATTGAAATTTGGAGGAATATTCCTTGAGCATCCTAGAGGTGAACTACGGAAGTAACTATAAACCGTTAAACAGAAATACCAACTCCAAATAAAATATCCCTATCCTGCAGGAACTCTTTAATTTACCGGGATAAAAAGTATCCAATGTCCTACCTCGTACTATGAACTTAAATCATACCAAGTTTCATTTGAATTCATTCAGTAGTTTCAGCGTGATGCGCGTCCGAGGTACAGACCAGACAGACTACGGACAAAAAAAAAACAGTTTTGGCTTCTATTTTTTCGGTATAAAAGTATCCTCTTTTTTCACCCATCATTATAAACAGTGACTGTGCCAAGTTGCATCGTGCAAGAGGTTAAACGTGATACGTGTTCTTTTAAATAACTTTCAATCCCTATCCTGCGGGAACCCTTTAATTTATCGGGATGAAAATTATCCAATGTCCTATCTCGTATTATGAACTCAAATCATGCCAAGTTTTATTTGAATTCATTCAGTAGTTTCGGTGTGAGACGCGGCCAAGGTACAGACAGACAGAAAAATACAGTTTTGGCTTCAGTATTGAAAACAGAACGGCCTACAAAAAAAAAGTTTTCAATGTAGATAATTTGGACCTCTATCCCGCAGAATCCTTTATTTTTTCGGGATAAAAAGTAACAAAACCTCAATTATGACTGTGCCAGGTTGCATCAAAATCCTTCCAGTAGTTTCAGCGTGATATGTGTTCTTTTAAATAACTTTCAACCAATATCTGAGGGAATCCTTTAATTTTTCGGGATGAAAAGTATCCAATGTCCTACTTCGTAGTATGAACTCAAATCATACCAAGTTTCAGTTGAATTCATTCAGTAGTTCTGGCGTGATGCGCGGCCAAGATACAGTCAAACAGACAGACAGACAAAAATGGAAAAAAAAAACAGTTTTGTCGTCAGTATCAAATTCAGAGTAACCTCCAAAAATATATCTATATATCTTCAATGTACAGATTTGGACCCGTTACAGTTTTATTATTAGTATAGATATAGATGCAGTCGGAGGCATGAAGAGTTAGCTTGCCAGGTTCTGGCTGATCACTTTAAAGGAGAGATGAAATCCATGATGCCTCCGACTGCATCTTATATTTCAAAATCAAAAATCTAATCCTTGTTTGCCCCATTTTAGTTTTGATCGCAGTCGGGTTGTTTGTTTTTTCTAATAATATTTTTTTATTTTAAACTGTCTGTAAACCTTGTTTTCCTCACTTCACGTTTCAGCGTGCTACTGGCCTAACGAGATGTACGAGCCATGCTTCGGCGGGTGTGCAGAAGTATCCTGCGACAACCCTCGCAACCACCTTCGCCCTTGCTACCCCTACTGCGAGCCGGGATGCATCTGTGAGGAGCCCTACATTAGGGACGATCGCACGCACCAGTGCGTGCTGATTCAAGACTGCTCCCCGTAAGTGTGCCTCTTATTTTCAAGAGGCTGCCTATGGAACTACTTTACTACAACTCTTCCAGACATGACGATATGACAACTCGTTGGCCAAATGGCTAATTATGACAGTGAAATCAACTGTCGCGCGTTTGAATCCGGCAAGGTGCAAAGACTAATGTTTGTTTCCGAGTCATGGATAATCGTATTTATGTATGTTTATCTATGTCTAGTACAGGGTATCCAGTTTAGGGCTAGGTAGGTAATTGATGTGAATTGTCCTGCAAGGTTTTGCTATCCAAAGTTCTCGGTTGATATGGCACGCGAAAATCGAGCGATCTACTTATCCCTTTCTTTATATTATAACATCAATATTCCACTTACTAAGTCGCAACGTGCGCTTAAAATTTTAAAAGAATGAATAAAAAAAATATACTTCCCTATCTTTAACCCCCGAACTTCAACGAGAAGGGTGTTATAAGTATAGTTATAAGTTTAGGGTGTGTATGTATCACTGTGTGTATCCGTTTGTCCGTCTATGGCAAAGTAAACTCCCAAATGAATGGACCGATTTTGATGCTTTTTTTTCTGGTTGAAAGCTGATCTGATCGAGGAAGGGTTGAGGATCGTAGCTCCCACACGAATGGATCAATTTCCATTCAGTTTTTTATGTTTGAAAGCTTATGTCGTCAAGATGCTTCTTAGCTTTAAGGGAGTTGGAAAATGTTAAAAAAAAATGTGCTTGTGTTATAGGACACAAATGGGCATTCCGGTTCCCAGCAAGATGGAACGCCGAGCGGACAGACCACCGCCACCACAAGCGCTGCCGCCAAAGTCGCAGTACAGCAGTATGCCAGCCCCTCGGTCACACAGCAAGCACGACGACCAACCTGACTTCGCAGAAGACATTCTTCCTCAATCTCCTCTGCAGATCCAACCAATGCAAAACAGCAACAGCAACAAAGACGTTCAAGAGTTCAAAAGGCCTTCGGAGGTGTCCAGAATGGGAAATTACTTCAACATCGTGATTGCCCCACCACCCATAAAGGCCCTGCAGCCGAGGAAGATGTTGAATAATGGCTATATTCCGTCTTTGAAAAGACTATTATAGGACAGTTTGTTATAGATAATATTTAAGTATGTATAACAAAGCTCAAAATAAATGTATATTTTTATCCCTTCCCATATTATTTTATATTTTTACTATGATAAACAAACAAACAACAAAGTATGTGTGTACAATTAATAATATAGAACACTAGCTTTCCCACCCGTGACTACGTCGCGACTACAGTTTAACGCGAAAAAAGCATCCTTGTTCTTCTAGGATAATAAAAACCAGTGCAAATGTAGAAAACTAACACCTCTTGATGTTTTTTGACAGACTTGTTATTTCGTTTCCATGGCAACCGTTCCTTACAGCGAGCAATCAACATTTTCCAGTTTTTCTCTGGAAACTTACCATTTTCCGGGATAAAAAGTATCCTATGTATTATTCCAGGGCTCCATTTCCAAATTTTATAAAAATCCATCTAGCCGTAATCGTGTCAAAACTCCCCAAACAAACAAACCAACAAACAAATAAACAAATAAACAAACAGACAATGTTTCACTTTTATACATTGGTATGGATTCACAAGTATAATATGTAACGTCTCATGTACAAAGCGAAAAGCATACTATATTATACATATATACGAGTAGATCTATTTCAGATAGGTAACTTTATAAATTTGTTCTTAGTATATTGGGATGAGAAACTCTCTGAGCATACACTCAAACTTATGGCAGAACGAGGCGAGATGAGGCTGCAGTCTTCAGTGGATATGTCGAGTTACAGCTTGCTTAATAAACAGATCTCTAAGTCAATGCGACACAATTTGCTTTCCTATAATACTACTTGTATTAAGAACGCAAAAGAGCGGAACAAGGGCTCCAAAGTGTTCGCAAGAGATCTGTCTATTGGGCAAAGCCTGTTGACGAAGCTGAAAACTGACAGTGGCAGCATCGTTTTGTCGAAGCCAGAGATTTTGAGTGAGCTCGAGAAGATCTATGGACAATTATACACCTCATCGCGTAGTCCTCCTAGCAGGACTAGCGATGTAAGAGCCCGTTTGACCCAACATTATACCGAAGATATCCCGGACGTCAGCCTATACGAGATCAGAATGGCTCTCAAACAGCTTAAGAGCAACAAGGCACCAGGAGAGGACGGAATAACGACAGAGCTACTGAAAGCGGGTGGAACATCGATACTTAAAGTCCTTCGGAAGCTGTTTAACTCCGTCATCCTCGAGGGTACTACAACAGAGGCGTGGCACAGGAGCGTAGTGGTTTTGTTCTTTAAGAAAGGTGATAAAACCCTCTTGCAGAATTATAGGCCCATTTCGCTGCTGAGCCACGTCTATAAGTTGTTTTCGAGAGTACAAACCGAGAATTACAAACTGTCTCGCTCGTAGGTTTGACGACTGAGCCTCCCGAACAATCTGGATTCCGGAAAGGCTTTAGCACCGTAGACCATATCCATACGCTCCAGCAGATTATACAGAAGACCGAAGAGTATAATCGGCCACTATGTCTAGCGTTTGTGGACTACGAGAAAGCCTTTGATTCAGTCGAGACCTGGGCAGTACTACAGTCATTACAGCGGTGCCAGATTGATTACCGGTACATCAAAGTGTTGAATTGTTTGTACAGCATGGCCACCATGACAGTTCGTCTTCAGGATCAGAGCACGAATTCTATCCAGCTGCAAAAAGCGGTGAGACAGGAAGACGTTATTTCTCCGAAACTGTTCACCTCTGCACTGGAAGATATATTCAAGCTTCTGAACTGGAACGGATTTGGTGTTAACATCAATGGCGAATACATCACTCACCTTCGATTTGCTGATGATATAGTCATCATGGCTGAAACCTTGGAAGACCTAAGCACAATGCTCAGTGACCTCAATATTGTTTCCCAACAGGTGGGTCTTAAAATGAACATGGGCAAGACGAACATTATGTCAAATGCCCATATCGTACCCATGCCGGTTTATATTGGGAATGATATTATCGAAGCTGTTGATCACTATGTCTACTTGGGTCAGACGATCCAATTGGGTAGATCCAACTTCGACAAAGAGGTCAACCGACGAATCCAACTCGGATGGGCAGCGTTCGGGAAATTACGCCATATCTTCTCGTCGCAGATACCGCAGAGCCTCAAGACGAAAGTTTATAATCAGTGCGTGTTGCCAGTGATGACATACGGCACTGAGACGTGGTCGCTAACTATTGGTCTCATACAAAAGCTCAGAGTTGCGCAGCGTGCAATGGAGAGAGCTATGTTAGGTGTTTCACTACGTGATAGAATCAGAAATGAGGAAATCCGTAGAAGAACGAAGGTTACCGACATAGCTCTCAGTTTGCAAGTTGAAGTGGCAATGGGCAGGCCATATAGTTCGCAGAACCGACAACCGCTGGGGAATAAAGGTTCTCGAATGGAGACCACGAACAAGCAAGTGAAGTGTGGGGAGACCCGGGGGGGTCAAGACGAACATGTGTGAACGAACGGGGGTGTGGGGGGGGGGGCCCACACGATGGACCGACGACATTGTAGCCATCGCAGGAAGTCGGTGGATGGAGGTGGCACAACATCGCTCGTCATGGCGCTCTTTGGGGGAGGCCTATGTTCAGCAATGGACTTCTAAAGGCTGACATGATGATGATGATGATGATGATATTGGGATGAAAGCCCGGTGAAATGTTAATTATGTTATTATTAATGACATTATTTTAATAATACTACAGTACGAACCAAAAATCGACTTCAAATAGCTATAGTAAAAAATCTATAGAACTCGATGACACTTATTGGTATGTATATAAACGGACCCTTTCAAATAAAAATTAAATTAATCGTAATTGATTCAGAAATCCCTGATATGCGTGAACATACAAATAACAGCCCATATTATAAAATTCTAAGAAAAAAATATTTTATTGGCATTTTAATATGGAGCCATACTGCCACCATAATGAACAGTTTAAAAAAAAAACTAGGTTTCTTGGGGGGGATGTAAGTATTCTAACGATACTACATACGTCTATATATGTTCAGGCATTTAAAAGTTATGGTGGAATAAATAAACTCACAAAATTCAAATTCGCATTCGCCAAATGGAGGTTCTCAGAACACTTCGATCTCTAGATGTGAACAAGGCCAGTGGTCCTGATGGCATTCCAGCGATTGTGTTGAAAAACTGTGCGCCCAAATTATCTCCCATCTTAACGCGTTTGTACCGCCTCTCTCTTCACTCAGGTCAAGTTCCGAAGAGCTGGAAGCTTGCCAATGTACAACCAGTACCAAGAAAAGGCAGTCGTGCTGATCCGGCCAATTATCACCCCATCTCAATAAACTCCTTACTCTGTAAGTGTATGGAGCGTTTCATATGCATTAGGCTCTTCGCATACTTTGAGGACAATGATCTTCTCAGTGACCGGCAATACGGATTTCGCCGAAACCGGTCTACTGGGGATCTTCTCGCGTATGCCACTCACGTATTGAGCGAAGCCACAGAGATGCATGGTGAGGCGTTTGTCGTCTCCCTTGACATATCGAAGCCATTTGATCGGGTCTGGCACGATGGCCTTTTAAACAAGCTGCCCTCGTATGGTTTACCTGTTGGTTTATGCAATTGGATAGTTGATTTCTTGAGGGAACGATCTATTCGAGTAGTTCTAGAGGGCTGCTCGTCTGATCAAATGGCTATCAATGCCGGTGTACCTCAGGGATCGGTTCTCTCGGCTACACTGTTTTTACTGCACATGAATGACCTTCTGAAGCCCGGTACCTTTGGGTATGCTGATGAAAGTACTGTAGTTGAGAGATACACTTCCAATGCTCAAGCCAGCTGTAACGCTGTCTAGTTTCAGAGAGAGGCTATGGTAGACCGTTAAAATTTAGCCTTAGAAGCCGTGTCCGATTGGGGCGATGCTAACCTGGTTAAGTTTAATGCTCCTAAAACGCAGGCGTGTTTGTTTTCTGCTAAAAAGAGTCCTCTAAACCGATCTTTGTCTTTCCAAAGTGTAACAATACCAATAGGCGACCATCTGGAGCTTTTGGGTGTCGAACTCACATCAAACCTGAATTTTGGGTCTTATATTGAATCCGAAGCCAAGGTAGCTGCAAAAAAACTTGTTATTTTGTCTAAGGTTAGGCGGTACTTCACACCGGGACAGCTTTTGAATCTTTATCAAGCACAGGTCCGATCTTGTATGGAGTACTGCTGCCACCTCTGGGACGGTTCTGCCAAGTATCAGCTCGAGTCTTTGGATTCAATTGAGAGACGTGCTATCAGGCTCATTGGGGGTGACACTCTGGTAAAGAGTAAGCTTCAAAGTCTGGCGCATTGACGTGAGGTAGCAAGCCTATCGGTATTCTACAGATTGCACTATGGAGAGTGTGCACAAGAACTGCACAACCTAATTCCCCCATCACCTTTCCATCACCGTACGACTAGACGATCAGCAAAGCGCCATCGTTTACCTCGCAGAAGAACGAAGCGTTACGATGCTTCATTTATTATAAGAACTGCAAAGGAGTGGAATGCCCTGCCCTCGTTAGTGTTTCCGGTAAATTATAATCCAGGTGTGTTCAAGTCAAGAGTGAATAGGTATCTACAAGGCAAGCGTGCTACACCTTCGACCACATCATCGCATTCCATCAGGTAAGATCGTGGTCAAACGATTGCCTAGTCCGTAATAAAAAAAAACAAACAACCATACATGAATCCTTAAAACATTACACTCCTTTTTGGGCAGTCGTGTAAAAAAATACAGCGCCGAATTCAGAACCTCCTAATTCTAAGTCACTCCATAATTTCTGTGAATAAATTAAGTAAACATAATAAGTAAAACGGTTTTATATGCACTAAAAAATAAACTGAGTAATAGAAATTCGACTCGCCTCACAGTGAGCTTTAAAACTTAATGTTCGGTCTAGTGTTACACCGAGGTAGGTGGGCGTACAGCAGTGTTCAATATTAACACCCTGCCATGAGATGTGAAGAGGGCGATTAGCTTGACGATTTCGCAAGTGGAAGGCACAGGATTGCGTCTTGTACGGGTTAGGCCTTAGGGCATTCGCTTCATTATACTTCCCGAGGTCCTCCAGGGCATGCGTCAGCTTCTCTTCAGCTTCTTTAAAGCTGAGTGTTTGTGAGGACAGTGCTAAGTCATCCGCATATATGAACCTCTCTGTGGAGGGGGTACTAGGTTGGTCGTTTGTGTAGATATTGAACAGTGTTGGTGCCAGAACACTACCCTGTGGCAAGCCATTTCTTTGATTTCGCCATCTGCTTTTATCGGATTGAAGCTGGGCTTGAAATCGACGATTTAGTAACAACTCGGCAAGAATCTTTACGAAATTGTCCTCTGTAATTGTTTCGACTTTAGAGAGAAGTCTCTTGATGTTTACGGTATCGTAGGCCGCAGACAGATCGACAAAGACAACGCCAGTTATTTTCTTTGCCTCGTATCCGTCTTCTATGAGTTCTGTAAGCCGGCGCAAGCCTTTCCCGGTCTGAAGCCTGCCTGCTCTGGAATTAATTTTGGTTCGATCTGAGACTGTAGACGGTTTAGCAGTAATCTCTCAAAGAGTTTGAAAGTGTGGCAGAGTAGTGAGATGGGCCTGTAGCTTTTTGGGTCTGAGGGTTGTTTTCCAGGTTTGAGGACAGGGACATCTTAGATCTCCTCCAAAGTTTTGGGATGCGGTGGCTTTTAAGGGCGGAGTTAAAGAGTGCTAGAAGCCACGAGATAGCAACAGGGCCCAGGTGTTTCAGTTGCTCAACTGTGACGTCGTTAACACCAGCAGCTTTGCCATTTTTTAAGGATTTCAGCGTTGTTATTAAGTCGGTCAGCATAAATGGTTTGCAGATATTTGTGGGATTCTCTGGTATATTGCAATTTTTTTTTAATTTGGTAGTCGGTGAGAGGCTTTACCATTTAGTAAAAGCTGGTGAGCCACTTGGTTCGCTGTGACTTTGAACGGGTTGGTTGGGTTTGGGGGATTTTCCGTTAGCTTTTTAAATGTAGACCATGCTTGCTTACTGTTATGGGTCATGTCGATGTTTGCTACAATCTTCATCCATCTATCTCTTCGGTTGTCCTTAAGTATATCCATGAGTTTGGCATATCCATTGGGTGGTTTGTATATAGAAGTTATAGTGGCTTTACCAGTAACTATGGTTAGAATTTCTATATTATCCAGTGATTTGTCTAAGACTGATACAACGGGTATGTTGGTTTTAACAAATATTGCACTACTGTGTTTTGGATGAGGTATTTCACCCACTAGCGTTAGTCCAGAGATTTGTGGTCAGAGGTGTTCGTGACCATGGTGTGTTTCTTGAACACGCAGAACATCGCAGTGAGTGTTACGGCTGAGGTCTGATAAGATCTGTGCCTTTTCGTCCGAAAATCCCTCGATGTTGATAGAGATAACACTCAATGCTGGTTTTTTGAGGTTCTGTTGGTGGTGGCCCTGAGAAGGGCCTTTGGGTTGTAGCTCTGAAAAGTGCCGTTGAAGGGGGTCCTGAAAAGGACCGTCCTGAAAACTGCCCTTAGCGTACTCGATACATTAAAGCCATTTAAGTACCTACATGTACATGTAGACATATTTTTTTTAGTGGCCTCTTTTCTTTTTTCTTCTTTTTTTTGTTTCGGACTAGGCAATCGTTGGACCATGATCTCACCTGATGGAAAGCGATGATGTGGTCGAAGGTGTAACACGCTTACCTAATAGATATTTATTCACTCTTGACTTGAACACACCGGGGTTGTATTTCAGAGCATTCCTTCCACTCTTTTGCAGTTCTTATATTGCAGATTTGCATGTTAGATAAAGGTACATAAATATTTGTATTTTTTTTGTTCAACACCTAGTCCTTGAGCTTTTGCTTACCCTAAGGTATAATAGGTATGCTTACATTATTGCTTCGATGATAAAATAAGACGACTGAAAATGATTGCTATCTTATTCTTATTTTTCTACAATCGATAACGCCTCACACAAAGCGCACACATCCGGCGGCGCGGGCGTCGACGTCTTTTTAGCGAAACGAAGTTCAATTTTCTGATTAGTGCTGCACAAACTCTCTCGAAATCGAATGTAATCTCGCTTTCCAGAACAATGTGTTGACGAATCGAGGACGATGAAGAAACTATTGGTACTCGCGTTGCTGCTCTGTAAGTGTTTGGCTTTAATCGATAATAGCGTTGATAATAACGGCACAGAATGACGTCAAAGTTCACATTTATATTGCAGATGACCTAATAGCCATAGCTACGAGGATAAAAAATTACGACTATGACGATAATATGTATGGCTCGAGGAGACATCCTTTGCTAGATGACAGGCGTAATTGGAGAAAGAAGACAATGCCGAAATCTATGGAAACCCACCGGGAACGTGAACGGAAGAGATACGATTACGAAAACCAGCGATACACGGACGATATGGATTCCAAAAGTTACAATAACATAGACAGGCAGAGGGAATTGGATCTTTCGGCTGGGTACAGAGACAGGCACCGAAGATTTGAAGATGTCTTCGATAAGAACATCCCAGCAGGAATGAAAGGTTCGTCGGAGAATGCGCACACAGCATCCTTCGCGTAAGTTGCATTGTTTAAAGTTGTCAGTATATTGAGAGAGGGCATGTAATTAAATTAAATTAAAAACTAAAACAGCTGCGCAGGGGAGTGAGATAGGGGGTTGTTATATCCCCGAAACTGTTCAATGCCCTGGAAGAAATGTTTAAGACGCTGGACTGGACAGGAAAGGGCATTTTACGAAATACTTCATAAGTTATTTGATTTATCTGTCCCTAAGAAGAACAGGCAAATTTCTGAATGAAACAGGTATCCCGTCTGGTCTGGTCATAAAAGACATTCGCCTAAAAACTAGATTGCATAGAAAATGGAAGAATTCAAAGTCATTAGCTAAATATAACGAATTCTCTGATTTACGTGCCAATTTGAAAACTCGTATTGCTCAGGCGTACAAAGTACACATGACACATATTGAGGAAAACTTGAAACTTCACCCTCAATATTTTTGGCGCCATGTAAACAGCTTAAGGTCTAAAGGTGGTTTTGAGCCTTGTGTATCCTATGAAGGCAACTCTCTTGCCGGCGCAGATGCGGCTGAGCCGTTTGCGGAGTATTTTTCAAGCGTATTTCTAGACGAGGTGCCTATACTGAATCCTAATGCATTTTGTGAACAAGCCGAGTGCAGCGGTAGCGTAAATGTACTCCCCCTTACACCTGATGATATTATCCGCGGCCTAACCAAGTTAAAGCCTGGTAGCTCACCAGGACCTGATAGCCTGCCCGGTTTTGTTCTAAAGTCAAATAAGAAGCACATGATTCTCCCCCTGTATCACATTTTTAATCTCTCTCTTAGAGATGGCATCTACCCCATTCAGTGGAAGACATCCAGGATAACACCTATTCCTAAGAGTAGCAATAGGACAATGGTGGACACATATCGTCCCATAGCTATTCTGTGTTCACCCGCCAAGGTATTTGAATACATTCTGCATAAAGAAATATATAGGCAAGTTAAACAGTACTTAGGTGATGAGCAACATGGTTTTAGACCTGGACGATCTGTTAATACTAACTTACTATGCTTAGTGGACTACATCTCAAAGGCTTTGGGTCGGAGAGTACAGGTTGATGTAGTGTATTTTGATTTTCAGAAGGCTTTTGACAAAATAATAACGACATCCTACTACTTAAGCTATTTGCCATCGGTTTTACTCCCCATCTTCTCACTTTCTTCTCAGACTATATGAGAGATCGTCGGCAATATGTGAGGCATGGCATGTATGTGTCTGAACCATATCATACTCGATCTGGAGTCAGTCAAGGATCAGTACTCGGCCCGCTCCTCTTCTTGATTATGATCAATGACATAGCCAAGGTAGTGAATATAGCTAAATGTCTCTTGTACGCTGACGATCTGAAGCTCATACTAGAGATTAAATCATACAATGACTGCCTTAATTTGCAAAAGGACATAAATTCTATCTTCGAATGGAGCGTTAGTAATAGAATGTTTTTCAATTCTGATAAATGCTTATAAATGCATTTGATCGTAAACATTATCCAATTGATTATAAATACAATTTAAACAGTATTGACATTAACAGAGTAAATATTATTAAAGATTTAGGAGTTACTTTTGACCGACAACTCACTTTTCATGACCATATTTCCAACCTGGCCAAAGAGTTTTTTCGTTGCTTGGGCTTTGTGTTGCGCAACGCAAAGGATTTTCAGGATCCGCAGGTCATACGAACCTTATTTAATACTCTTGTGAGGAGCAAATTAGAATCAAGCGCATGTGTTTGGAACCCGCATCATGTTACCTACACACTGATACTTAAAAAGGTGCAGAAGGCATTTTTAAGATCTTTTTACAAGAGGCTTTATGGCTTCTATCCCTACCTCTATCCCACTAGGTTCTTGCTTGGACAGCTTGGCTTCAATTCTCTGGAAGTGAGAAGGTTGCTAGACCAGCTCCCTATCTGTTGTTGTTGTTGTACTGAGAGGGTCCGTCGACGCTTCAGAACTACGTGAACGACTGTGCAGGTTATTTGTCCCGGACAACTATGTGCGGCACAGGCCCAACAGAAGACATAAGTTATTCTGTGTTCCTGGTAGTTGCACTATTGCCCGGGCCAAGTCCCCCCTGTGTCGGTCTCTGCACAACCTTAATGCACTCCTTGACGCTAACCCTGATATTGACCTATTTATTGACAACTGAAAAACCATTTTGTCCATTTGTTTGACATATTGTGAAGTTATTTAATTTGACATTGTTTTGTGATTGTTTCTGTGTATTATTTTATTGTAGATAAGGTATCTGGTTTTATGATTTATTTGACTTTACATGTATGTGGTATAGTTGACATTTTTAATTAATTAATTAATTGACATTTGCTTTGCCATAAAATTTTGTTAATTATATTTTATTTATTTTTTGTGTGTAATAATGTGTAATTGGTGTAATTAATGCCGTTTTTTATTACAATAAATTCAATTTGAATTTGAAATTTGAATTAACATAAATGGCGAGTACATCTCGCACCTCCGTTTCGCTGATGATATTGTCCCTATGGCGGAGTCGCTGCAGGATCTCGAGCAAATGCTGACCAACCTAGCTCACGCCTCTAGTCGTATCGGTCTCGGGATGAGACCCAGGCTATGTTTAACTACCTTATTGAGAGCGATGGTAACCTAACGGTTCAATAAGTGCAACTTAGAAACCAACGATACCGGGTTCGGTCCTAGGCTAGACGCACCAACGACTTCTAAGATATGTACGGTTTTCCATCGCTCCGAGCTTCGGAGGGCACGTTAAGCTTTTGGTCCCGGCTGCTATTGATTAACAGCAGTCGTTAAGCCATGTCAGAGGCCCTCGGGTGGCCTGACAAAAACACTAAAGGCCAGTACTACCTCATACGACAAACAAACAAAACGGCCTTATTACCCCGGAACTGATCGTCCTTAACATTGTCCCCCTTGAAGTTGTTCTGAAATATGTTTACCTCGGGCAGACTATGAAATTAGGTAGAAACAACTTCGAAAGGGAAGTCGATAGGAGTATTTAGCTGGGATGGGCAGCATTTGGTAAACTACGTCAAGCCTTTTCGTCGTCCATACCACAATGCCTAAAGACGAAAGTCTTCAACGCGTGCGTTCTACCAGTTATGAACTACGGAGCCGACACGTGGACAATCACGGTGGGACTGGTACACAAATTTAAAGTCGTTTTAAAGAGTTCACTGAGCGACTTTTTTATGGAGTTTTTTTTTTTCTTTTATCCTAGGAGTTTCTCTAAAGTACAGAATCCGAATTCTGCAAGAGAACTAAAGTAACCGACTTAGCTCAAAGAATTAGCAAGCTGAAGTGGCAATGGGCCGGTTACATAACTCGAAGAACCAACAACCGTTGGGGTAAACGAGTTCTACGAGTAGATACCGCGTTCAGGCAAACGTAGTGTAGGGCGCCAGCCGGCCAGGTGGAGTAATGTCTTGCGAAAAGCGGCTGGTAGCAACTGGATGAGAAGAGCCGAAGATCGGGCTCAGTGGCGTTCACAAGGAGAGGCCTACGTCCAGCAGAGGCGAATACGGGCTGATGATGATGATGCTGATGATGTAATTAAATAAGATATTATTTACAGGGATAAAGATTTGGACAAGAAATTTTCACAGGACTTGAATTGCCAAAGACCGCATGAAAGGTAGGTAACTATTTAGAGTCTATAACGCCCTTGTCCATAGAAAATCAAAAAACACTTATTTACCCCAAAATATTAAATGATTTCAATATTTTTTAGTCCCCGAACAAAGAGAAGGGTGTTATAATGTTTAGGGTGTGTGTCACTGTGTGGTGTGTGTGTGTGTGTGTGTGTGTGTGTGTGTGTGTGTGTGTGTGTGTGTGTGTGTCTGTGGCATCGTAGCACCCAAACGAATGGACCGATTTTGATGAGGTTTCTTTTTGTTTGTAAGCTAATGTGATCAAGATGGTTCTTAGCTAAATGGGGGGGGAGTCGAGAAAAGAGGGGTGAGCTTCTCTCTTTCAAACGAATGGTCCAATTTAGCTGCGGTTTTTTATGTTTCATAGCTGAGGTAAACAAGATTGTTCTTAGCTATAATGGGGGGAGACGGTTATGGGGGTGAAGATCGTAGCTCCCAAACGAATGGACCGATTTTGGTGCAGTTTTTTATGTGTGATCGAGATGATTCTTAGCTATAACGGGGGGTTGGGGTTATTTAAAAATAATATTTGTGCTTGACAAAATGAAAATGCTCTTTATCTAAAACAAAAAGCTATACATAGAAAAAAAAACTATAAACCTAGATTGGATTCTATTCAAGTGATTGAAAATAAAAACATTTCACCACAATTTAGTTCGGGGGTGGAAAGTGCTTCCCCCCAAAACACCAATACTATAAAAAACTGTACCTACTACTAAAACTCACGACCAGCAACTCTCTCTATCGCTCGTATAGGCTATAGGGGGGATGGGAAGGAGACAGCAACACATTTACTAAATACCTACTTTACAAAGATCTCGTTAAGCGACTACCCACTTAAAGAATAAATTAGTGTTTACATTTGTCAATTTGTCTATATTGTTCAGGTACGAGTCGTGTTTCGGGGGGTGTGCGTCGGTGACGTGCGACAACCCCCGCGACAGGATGCAGCCCTGTTTCCCGTTCTGCGAGGCCGGCTGCGTGTGCGTGCACCCTTACGTGCGCGACGACAGGACACACAAGTGTGTCCAGCCAGAGGACTGCACCAAGTGAGTGTCTGGACCCTCCCATAACATCAGAACCAAATAGTTATAATTTTAGAAAATCATAATTTGCTTTTAGGGTTCCGTACCTCAAAAGGAAAAAAGGAAACCTCATAGTTGAAACTAGTTTCGTTAAATTAACTTTGAGGGGAATCAGCAGTTTTTTCTCCCCAAATTGGGGAATCTGACTTAGATTATTGGGGAATTTGATGAATTGGCATTGGCAACCCTGATAATAATAGATATCATCTTGATTCGGGCTTGAAGCGAAATATCGTAAAAACTATTAAGAATATTGACCCGAAATTTGCTTTGCAAGATAGTTTTAAAAAGGTGAAAATGGAAGTTACTCACGAATTTTAGCTGAATTATTTCAACTGACTTCGTTGTCTGTGTGTCTGTATAGACTCATTATCATAGGAAAGCGTGGAGGGAGTATCAAGTTGAAAATAATATCAAATACCCAAGTCTGCAATCACTAGAAGCTATGAAAAAATAAACTTCTAAGTCAAAACGCAAAGTTTACGGCCGCATATCTAGACACTCGCAAGAGAATCAAAATCTATAGGGTTCCTATTGACCCAGAATCATGAAATTTGGTAAGAAGCAATGTCTAGCACCCAGTAAAGGGCAAAATCCGAAAACCGTAAATTTGAAGAAAAACCAAAATAAAAGGCTTTAAGACTTGATTCTCGTGATGCACGAACTATTAACATACCTACAAGTTTGTATGGAACCCTCGGTGTGCGAGTCTGACTCGCACTTGGCCACTTTTTTTAATAAAATAAGTAGGTATCTAATATAAGGCAAAAATTAAAAAAATAAGGTAGGTATATAGGTAGGTAGGTATATACTCCTTGTTCATGAGATATTAATTTTGACTTGCAAAAGTGCTATTATTTTACCTATTTACAATAAAATCTTTGACTTTACTTTCTAGAGCACCCTATTTACAATAAAATCTTTGACTTTACTTTCTAGAGCACCCTATTTACAATAAAATCTTTGACTTTACTTTCTAGAGCACCCTACTTATCCGATTCCTTATGAGAAGGAAAATAATAATAAGTGAAAGTGAAGCATATAAAGTATTTTTTTAATTAATTTTATTTTGTTTCATTCTTTAACAAAGGTTAAAGAATGAAATAAAGATTTCCTTCTCGAGCGATGGTGGCCTAACGGTTCTATAGTGCAATTTAGAATCCAACGATACCGGGTTCAAAACCTAGGCTCCGCACCAATGACTTTTCTGAGTTATGTGCGGTTCTCCATCGCTCCGTGCTTCGGAGGGCACGTTAAGCTGTCGGTCCCGGCTTTATTAATTAATAGCAGTCGTTAAGTCATGTCAGAGGCCCTCGGGCGGCTTGATAAACTCTGTCACCAGAGGCCAGCACTACCTCATACGACAAACAAACAAACATTTCCTTCTCTTTTTTTTTCATACATTTTTATCGATTTGTGAGCTACCCTGAAAGTTTCAGCCGGGAAGCGCGTAGGAAAGAAGGAACGCGGTCAATATAATCCCGGCAGGAATATGTTTGAAATAATTATTTTTTTATATTTCAGAGGTCTCAAAGGAATACCTGACCTTGGCGACGATTTGTGAAAATCTAATTAAATAAGGTGACAATAAATTATCAATATTGAATGTTATCTACGTACATTTTTTTCCCTAATGTCCTATCTCATTTATGTACTCCACTCCACACGGTATCTATACTTATAATACATAAATAAGAATGAAAAAGTCTGTACAATTAAGATAATTTAAAAAAATGGTCTAGGTTACTTAAAATAAGCTACCAAAGAAGTTTTTTTTTCAAAGTCGTGTTTTTATTATTTTTTGTTTGTTAGTTTGTCTGTATGTTTGTTGGCACATTACGTAAAAACTACTTGACCGATTGCGATGCGGTTTTCACTGTTGGATAGCTTAGGGTTTGAATTAATAATTGGTATACTTACTTGGTACCTCAATCTGATCTCAATCTGACGGCTGAAAGAATTTTGATCAAATGTTTGTATATTGGTATTTAAAGTCTTGGAATAGTACATAGAGTACTTTTAACCTAGAGAAATGACCACGCGTGCGAAGCCGCGGGTACAGCTAGTGTAACTATATAACAAGAAATAAGTTCAAAAACTAAAAAAAAACCGACGGTTCGGTTTCGGTTTTTACCCGACTACCGGTCGAGTCAAAAATAGCCGGTGACACAATAGACACTCTTGCGATGAAGACGAATCGATTGATACCTCGCTTGTCAAAATTGGACCAATTACCCTTCCCTTTACTTCGCCGTAGTCGGGTAAAAACCGGTAAGGGAGGCTACGGCGATCAGGTAATTATAGGAAACTGAGAATGTAATAGTAAACTTTTATATCAATAAATAGATTTAGGAGATTTTATTTCAAAAATAATAGGTAAGTAAATACCTACTTACAATAAAATAATAGGTAAGTAAATACCTACTTATAACAAAATCAATAGACTTGACTGAGGGCTAAACACAAGTTGACATGTTTTATTTCAGACGCTTGACGAAAAATACTCCATTTATACAGATCTTTGTTTGTAGAGTTCCGTGCCTCAAAAGGAAAAAAGGAATCCACCTCTATTGGATCACTTTGTAGTTCGTCCGTCCGTCCGTATGTCTGTATATCAAGACCCTTGTTGTCTCAGGAACGCGTGGAGGTATCAAGTTGAAATTAATATCATATACTCAAATCTGCAATCCCTTGGAGCTGTAAAGAAAACAAATTTCTAAGTCAACGCAGTCAAAAGATACGGCAGATTATCCCGCATATTTCGACATTTTCGACACTCGCAAGGGAATCTAAACCTATAGTGTACTTCCCGTTGACCTAAAATCATAAAATTTGCAAGAAGCAATGTCTTACAGCACAAGTAATGGGGAAAATTCGAAAACCGTAAATTTGCACAGAAATAAAATTCCCGTGATACACAGACCTATCTATCTATATACTTATAATAAAACTGTCCAATTCTGTACATTAAAGATATTTTGTAAATATTTTTTGGAGGCTGTTCCATACTGAAACTAAAACTGTTTTTTTTTCCATTTTTATCTGTCTGTCTATTATTAAAGTTATTTAAAAAACACCACTCTGAAACTACTGGGCGGATTTTGATTCACCTTGGCACAGTCATAGTTTATATGATGGTTGAAAATTGAGAATACTTATTATCCCAAAAAAAATGAGGGTTCCTGCGGGATATGGGTTCAAATTCTGTACATAGAAGACATTTTAAATATTTTTTTGGATGTTTCTCTGTATTCCATACTGAATGAAAAACTGTATTTGTTTTCATTTTTGTCTGTCTGTCTATTTGTAAATTTACCGCGCATAACGTCGAAACTACAGAATGAATTCAAATTAAACTTGGTATGATTTGAGTTCATACTACGAGGTAGTACATTGGATACTTTTCATCCCGAAAAATTAAAATGTTCCCGCAGGATAGGGGTTGAAAATTATTTGGAAGAACACGTATCACGCTGAAACTATTGGACGGATTTTGATGCAACTTGACACAGTCATCTAACTATACTTATAATAAAGCAATAGGTTAGAAAAGTCAAATAAAAAAAATAAGGTACCTACTTAAAATAAACTACAGAACAAGTTCTTCTGTCTGTTTGTCTGTATTTTTGTTCACGCATGACGTAAAAACTGCTGGATCGATAGCTATGCGGTTTTCACTGTTGGATAGCTTAGGGTTTGACTTAAAAGCTGGTGTAATTGGTATCTCAATTTGGCGAGAAGAAGCCGAGCAATTGATAAAAATATTTATGACAGCTGAAGAAATTTTGATCAAATGGTATATTGGTATTTTAGGTCTTGGAATAGCAAATTATGGTACTTTTAACCTAAAGAAATGACCATACGTGCGAAGCCGCGGGTACAGCTAGTTATAAATAAATGTACATAATTATTAGATATTTAATTCACCCCGAACTGAGACCTCGTGATTCGCCCTTTTCCACAATGTCTCAACAGCCCCTGGACCGATTTAGCTCATACACGAAACAAATATTTATCATATTGTACACAATTTCACGTGCTTCACTACGAACAACTTCCCCACGTCTACAGGGACTATAGTTCGCCAGGATAAAACGCCCATACACTTCTCGCAAAGTTGATCGAAGTTAAGCGAACACGAGAGTGTAGACAGGCACTTCGGTTCGCTTCGTGCAACCTTGGCTCGTCTCGGGCGACTTCCGATTGTTGTCGGTTTTTGCGCCCGAGTCAAAGGACTCGAAGCGTCCCGAAGTTCTATAACGAAGCGTCTCACTACACACTCGGCTTACTTCATTTGATAGTGATAAAAAAATATTATAGGTAATGTTAAAATGTATTGTGCCTTGTTTATTCTAATAACATAGTTCTGTTCCGGTGCATTGCAATTATCCACCATTATTAAATATTTTTTCTTGTGGTATATACGCACGTAGATATAATACGCGAGAAAAAACATTGCAAAAGCAGCTGCCATTCGAACATTATCCATGATGCATAGCGTGCGGGCGCCGCCGGGCGACTGAGCTCCTTGCGAAGTTGCACGAGTGTGTAGTCCCGTACTTCGGTCAACTTCGAACCGTACTTTATCGAAGCAACTTCGCGAGCAGTGTAGTGCAGGTTTAACAACATATCAATACAAAAATTCACAATAAACAAATCAAAACAAAACCATTTTATTTTTTATTTTTTTAGAAATGATATTTGTTGTCGGTATATAACTGACCTCTACAGCGTTACCCGGTGGGGCGGGCGCAAAAGCGCTCCGCCGCAATGCGTGACGCAGAAGGCGCACGCCAAAGTTAAGTTTTGGCCACTTGCTCAAGGGCAACCAGGGGTTACGAACCTCGGCTTGGACAGTTGCTATTGATTACGGGGAGTATCGAACTAAACACCATTGGATCTCTACTGTTAGGTAGTGATCGAGGGGGCCCTGATGAAATGGCTGGAGCCCTTTGAATGAATTGCATAACTGACCACGGATTCGGAATACACCTTGGAGAAGAATCGGCAAGAAACTCGAAGGCGAAAAACAACTCGACAATCCATTTATACTTATAATAAGCAGTAAGTACCGAAAAAAACTGTACACCGAAGAGAATTATTATTATGATAAAAACTATTTGACGGCTGACCGCATTTTGAAGAAATGTAGTATATTGTACAGGGCTACTTTTAAATGAAATAATCACGCGGGCAAAGCCGCGGGCACAGCTAGTATGGAACATAATAGTATTAATTAAAACGCATGTAAATAACAAGGGACATGGGTGTGTGTCATTATAGCGGAGAATCCAGTTAGACTAAAAAAACTGCGCACTTTTCCGCTGTGTGCGAGCATATACGGAAATATAATCTGAGCGGGACAGCATGAGATTGGCCGCCATTTATATCCTCAGCGAGCTATGGAGAGAGCTATTCTTGGAGTTTCTCTGAAGGACAAGATTCATAATGAAGATATCCGACGGAGAACCAAGGTAACCGACAGTTCAAAGGATAAGCAAGCTGAAGTGGCAGTGGCTTGGATACATTTACCGATGAACCGATAGCCGTTGACCGTTTGTGGAGACCACGATTAGGCAAACGTAGTGTAGGACGCCCTGTGGCCAGGTGAAGTGACGACCGAAAAACGGCTGGCAGAAAATGGATGAGGAGAGCTAAAGACCGAGCTCAGTGGCTTGCATTAGGAGAGGCCTACGTCCAGCAGTGGACAGATATAGGCTGATGATGATGATGATGATGATGTTCTAAGTTTCATCATGACACGGCTGCAGCATTAAACCTTTTTTTAAATGTTTTTATATTAGATTATTCTCAATATAACAACAACAAGAACAAGTCAACCGTCCGGAACTGGAAGTGTTGAGCGTGCGCTGCATAAACTTATAGAGCTATGCTAAGGATTAGAGCTAGGTTATAGAGATCTAGGTACATGACAATAGTCGCAACAAGTCAACCGTCCGGAACTGGAAGTTTTGAGCATGCGCTGCATAAACTTATAGAGATAGGTTAGGATTAGAGCTAGGTTATAGAGATGTAGGTACATGACAATAGTCGGAACAAGTCAACCGTCCGGAACTGGAAGTGTTGAGCGTGCGCTGCATAAACTTATAGAGCTATGCTAAGGATTAGAGCTAGGTTATAGAGATCTAGATACATGACAATAGTCGGAACAAGTCAACCGTCCGGAACTGGAAGTTTTGAGCATGCGCTGCATAAACTTATAGAGATAGGTTAGGATTAGAGCTAGGTTATAGAGATGTAGGTACATGACAATAGTAGGAACAAGTCAACCGTCCGGAACTGGAAGTGTTGAGCGTGCGCTGCATAAACTTATAGAGCTATGCTAAGGATTAGAGCTAGGTTATAGAGATGTAGGTACATGACAATAGTCGGAACAAGTCAACCGTCCGGAACTGGAAGTGTTGAGCATGCGCTGCATAAACTTATAGAGATAGGCTAGGATTAGAGCTAGGTTATAGAGAAGTAGGTACATGACAATAGTCGGAAAATGTCAACCGTCCGGAACTGGAAGTGTTGAGCGTGCGCTGCATAAACTTATAGAGCTATGCTAAGGATTAGTGCTAGGTTATAGAGATGTAGGTACATGACAATAGTCGGAACAAGTCAACCGTCCGGAACTGGAAGTGTTGAGCATGCGCTGCATAAACTTATAGAGATAGGCTAGGATTAGAGCTAGGTTATAGAGATATAGGTATATGACAATAGTCGGAACAAGTCAACCGTCCGGAACTGGAAGTGTTGAGCATGCGCTGCATAAACTTATAGAGATAGGCTAGGATTAGAGCTAGGTTATAGAGATGTAGGTACATGACAATAGTCGGAAAAAGTCAACCGTCCGGAACTGGAAGTGTTGAGCGTGCGCTGCATAAACTTATAGAGATAGGCTAGGATTAGAGCTAGGTTATAGAGATGTAGGTACATGACAATAGTCGGAAAAAGTCAACCGTCCGGAACTGGAAGTGTTAAGCGTGCGCTGCATAAACTTATAGAGATAGGCTAGGATTAGAGCTAGGTTATAGAGATGTAGGTACATGACAATAGTCGGAAAATGTCAACCGTCCGGAACTGGAAGTGTTGAGCGTGCGCTGCATAAACTTATAGAGATAGACTAGGATTAGAGCTAGGTCATAGAGATGGTCATGACAATAATGTATGACAAGATTGTTCTCTTTAGAAAAAAACAGTGAAAAGTCTGTTGTTCTATGGGGTGAGGTTTATTTGGGTGGTCATGAAATCCATTAGGTACGGCCTTTTAAAAAAGATTATAGAATCTTGTCCAAATATATTTTTTTTCTTCCATATAATAAAGAAATAAGTGTAAAGAAAATAGACTGATACTTTACACAACTTAACTCGGCTACATACAAAGAGGAGGTACCTAGTCATTGATTCATTTCAATGCCTGCAGAAAATAGATAGTTACTTTAAAAAACTCAAATCTGCTACTTACACCCAGCCATTTAATCATTTCAATGCCTGCTTTGTTTGAGGCTAAATACAAAACGTCACCAAAAGCGAATCCATTGTTCAGCGATCAATAAAACCGAAGTTTTCATACTACTTATGTGAATTTCTACTTATTACAACGTTTTTACACGTCGTACGTACACACTTTACAATAATAACGATGAATCGAAATTCATTAATCGTTATTATTGTACATTGTGTACATTTCACTATTCGTTATAACTGTAAAGTGTGTAGGTACGTGATTTTAAAAAGTGTTTTTTTATTACTCTGTTTCTAATATGGGTGTGTCTGTAGTTAGAACGTTGAACGGTTTAACTCAAGACACGCCCATATTACAGGCAGAATAACAATAAGGAATTCGTTAAGACCCTCTAACAGATGATTCATGATCATGTTTTGAAGCTGTATTTTAAAATGCGCTTGTGGATACTTTTTATGCGCACAGTACCTTTTATATGTGGACAGCTCAGGGAGATTGAATATGGTAAAATTGCAAAAGATTTAGTAGAATATATATTAGTTTATATATGAGTCAAATTAAATATGAACAATTTATTTATTATTTTGTACAGAATGTGGTGCGCACGGAAGATTCGAATACTGCATCGATGGAATTCCCGGGTGCGTAATCGGCTGCCACTGTCATCCTGGATATTACTTTGATACGGACACTAAAATATGCGAGCCCAAGTAAGCATTTATTTTGTTAATCTATTGTTTGTTTTTTTGTCGTACGAGGTAGTGCTGACCTCTGGTGTCAGAGTTTGTCAGGCCGCCCGAGGGCCTCTGACATGGCTTAAAAGCTAAAAAAGCACGCCTGACATGCCAAAAAAGAGCCTTTGCCAATAAATTATGTACTGTTGGAATGTGCTTATTAAGACCTTCAATTTGATACCCATATTGTAAACTTCAAAGCTTTTTTTCGAATTTGAAAATTGTGCCATACAGGCGCCATATAGAATGTTAAAAACAAAAAATATTGCCTATGTTACTCGGGGGTTGTAAGGATTCTAATTATACCCCATACGTCTAAATCTGTTCAGGCATTTAAAAGTTATGGTGGAATAAAGAAACTCACATACAAACATACATACATACATACATACATACATGAATGCTAAAAACAATACACTCCTTTTTTGGGCAGTCGTGTAATAACAGCCCGGCTATAATAATCCCGGCTGTTATTGATTGATAACAACCGGGTGCTTGGAGCACGAAGCGATGGAAAACTTCACATAACTTAGAAAAGTCATTGGTGCGGAGTCTAGGACCGATCTCGGTACCGTTGGATTCTAAGTTGCACTATTGTACCGTTAGGCTACCACCGGTCTAACCTAAATATATTTAGCAAGGTTCATAAGGCCTTCTAACCTTTGTAGTAGGTGTAGCTACAAGTGAAATAACCGAAAATTCGCGGCCGCGATCAAAGCCAAAACCAATAGAGGACTTCAAAACAAACAAAACATTTTTTTTTAATTTTTTTTAGAAAGGATATGTGCTGTTGGTCTATAACTGACCTCTACAGCGTCACCGGACGGTGGGGCGGGCGCAAAAGCGCTCCGCCGCAATGCGTGACGCAGAAGGCGCACGCCAAAAAACAAAACATGTTCAAACACTGTTATCCTTAAGCACAGTACATATATTAGTCATTACATATATATGTACTGTGCCTTAAGTATCGTTTTACTGAAATATTGGACGCAGATTGCGTTTTAGTCATTATGCTAACTTTGAGGTTCAATAACTTAGAAACGGGACACTTTGTAACAACATGTTTAAAATTGTTTGCACTTACATGGATTTATTAAGTTTTGATCAGTGGCCGCAGCTTTTCGGTTTGTTCTCTTGTTGCTATGGCTAGCTTAATAGTAAAATGTAAGGTCCCCTTTATAATTAACTAGCTTTCGCCCACGACTGCGTCCGCGTGGACTACAGTTTATGGCGAAAAAAAGCATCCCATGTTCATCTAGGATATTAAAAACCAATGTAAAAGTATAGAACCAACGCTCTCGATGCTTTTTGACAGACTCGTTATTATTTCGTTTCCATGGCAACGTGTCATTCCGTTCCTTACAGCGAGTAATCGATATTTTCCAGTTTTCCCGTGGCAACTTAACATTATCCGGGATAAAAAGTAACCTATGTTGGTCTCTATATTTTACAGTGCCTATTTACAAAGTTTCATCAAAATCGAATCAGCTGTTTTGAAAGCTCCCAAAAGACAACGTTTCATTTTTATATATTGGTGTGGATATGTTTCAGTATTAAGTTAACCCAAAACTTCAGACGGCAATTCGATTATTTCGAACCAACGCGTTTTAATGGACCTCCGGATACTCCCCAAAATATAGAAGAATCAACAACTACCATCAGGAATGCCATAGACGAGAAAGTTGACAACATAACCAAAGACGCAGACGATCTAGGGGACTGGCTTTACAATCAATTTTTTAAAACTATCGAGAACCAAGTCATTAACGAAACTAAAGACGAAAGTATCTTAACAAGGAGGAGTGGAGGTGATCTTAATACTGTAATTAAGCCTTCAAGAAGATCACATAAATATTGGAGAGCTAGAAAAAAGAAAAAGAGAAGGAAAAAAAAGGGACTGAGAAGCAAGTTGCTTCGAATCACCGAATCTGACAGTGCATTTGGCAGCAGCTCCAGTTCTGAGTCTGATGAAAGCAGTAGCAGCAGGGAATCCAGCTCCAGCGGCAGTAAAAACTCCCCCGAAAAAATAAAAGAAGTCAGAGAGAAGGACGGGCACGGGCATAAGAAAATCGTCGTGTTTAATAGAAGACCGAAACCTCCGCTTCCGTCATTTATATTTTTGCCGAACATGGAAACAGCATTCTACCCACCTATAGGGCTGCCTCCGCCGCCAATGCCGATGTACCCTATGGTTCCAGTTCCACCAATGATGGGGTATCCAAATTCAGGTTAGTCAATTGTAACTTTTAATCTTTCGCGATTCGAACACATACTTCTATATATAAACGGGACTTAATCGCGCTAAAAAAATATTTTTTCTTTACCTCGACGTTTCGATCAAGTTGCATTGATCGTGGTCACGAGGAGTCAGCAAAGCTCGCACATTTCGACGCTGACACCCGCTACTTCAGTCTTCTCGTGACTACGATCAGTGCTACTTGATCGAAACGTCGAGGTAAATAGAAATTTAGTTTTTAGCGCGATCAAGTCCCGTTTAAATATTTAAGTACAGTAACAAAACAGTACAATGACGTCCCACTTGAGCATAAAAAGCGGTATTAACCGGTACTCCAGTAGTAGTTACGTTACTTTTGTGTTCTGTTATGGCTTAATTCAAATTCAAATCAGCAACCGGGACCGACGACTTAACGTGCCCTCGGTAGCACAGAGCGGTGGAAAATCCGCGCAAAACTTAATATCAGTATTTATTATTAAGAGCCCGAGATTGTTGACGAATACCAACTTCAACAAGGAAGTCTACCGAAGAATCCAACTCGGCTGGGCAGCGTTCGGGGAATCGTATTCTCGTCCAAAATAACACAGAGCTGAAGACGAAAGATTTCAATCCGTGCGTATTGCCAGTGATGCCATGTGGCACTGAAACTAGATAGAATGTGATACGAGTATTTTTATGATTTTTATTAGCTAAACTTTTGTTTAACTTCACTTGTATGTATTGTGGTGACCCTCGACTGTAAGTCAACTTTGGCCTATTTTCAAATAAAGGCAAACCTCTTTATGTGCAAGTTTGATATGAAATAAAAAAAGGAAATTGGAATGGCAGAACGAGAGACGTCAAAAAGGACTGTTGTGATTTTCGGCATTAATAATTTGAGATCGGGAGAAATATTGTTTCTAATGTATAAAGGTTAGTTCAGATAAAGTGTAGTTTATGTACCTGACGTTTTTGTTCCTTTTAATTGGTATGGAACGCACCTAGCGGCATTATAGTTGGAAGTGAGCCCTGTTGTTGAAACAAAGTGTGTAAGAAAAACTGAACAGTGGAACAGTAAACAGTGGACAGTTACAGTACTGAACTAAGTGCGCGTTGTGACGGGACACTTGTACTGTGCGGAACTCAATAAATTATCTCTCCATCCATACAAGTTCTTTCCTTCCAACCCTCACCGTAGCCGCTCCCGTAACAGTTGTATCTATCTATGTATTTCTGTCTCTCCTGGAATCTTGCAACTCAAATTTCGAGCACTTCCCGATTAGCTATCCGGCTGAAACTTTCAGGGTAGCTCACAACTTGATGACAAAAAACAAAAAAAGAGTAAAAAAGGAAACTTTTTTTTTTAATTGTTCTTATCATTAAGCGCCTGCTTAGCGAGAAGCCGAGAAAAACTAAATTATTAGATAGTGATAGTTTCCTATCTACATAAACCTTTTTTTTAAACTTGTTCGCTAACTATTGGCCATATTCATAAATTCAAAGCTACCCAACGAGCTATGGAAAGAGCTATGCTTAGGGTTTTTATGCGAGACACGATCTGGAATGAAGACATAGCTCTCAAGTTGAAGCTATGATCTGGAATGAGGACATAACTCTCAAGTTGAAGCTATTATTGAATATATTGATACTCGTACATAGCACTAAAAACCTATAACCGTTAGGGAAGAAAGGTTCTCGATTGGCGACCACGAACTGCAAGACGGAGCGTCGAAAAGCGCCCCACAAGATGGACCTAAGATCTGGTGAGATTCGCAGAGAGGCACTGAAAGCAAAGAGCGAGCAACCGATCGTTGTGGCGTTCTTTAGGAAGGCCTATGTTCAGTAGTGGTCTATCAGTGGACAAATTCCGTGTGGTAATGCTGACGATGACAAGGATCGAACCCCGTGTCGTGGAATTGTAAATCATACGTAGTAACGGTCTTGTAGCATCGCTCATCGCTTATACATTTTTTTTTAATTTTTTTATAATTAAAATATCGTAAATTGGTTCAATTCAAGAGAGTCTAAGATATATAGATAAGACAGCAGTACCCGCGGTTTCGCACGCGTGGTCGTTTCTTTAAGTTCAAAGTACCATAATGTCCTATTCCAGGACCAATATACCAACATTTGATCAACATTTCTTTTGCCGTCAAAAATACTTTTATCAATTGCTTGGCTTCTAACTCACCAGATTGAGATACCAATTACACCAGTTTTTTAATCAAACCCTAAGCTATCTAACAATGAAAACCGGACAACAACAATGAAATTGCAATCGGTCCAATAGTTTTTACGTGATGCGTGAACAAACAAACATACAGACAAACAGACAGAGCGACACGATTAATTATTTTTTTATATTCGTGTTCAATACTCTTTTTAGGCAACCAAGAGCATTTTTTTATTTATCGTCTTAGGACGACTTAAGACACGAATTAAAGCAAAAAAAATGTTCTGTTGCTTATTTTAGGGTACCCTAGACCATTTTTTTATTTGATTTCTTTGTACAACCTTTTTCGTACCTGTTGCTTTATTATAAGTATAGATATATGTCTGTGCCAAGTTGCATCAACATCTGTCCAATAGTTTCAGCGTGATACTTTTAAATAATTTTCCCCTCCTATCCTGCAGGAACCCTTTAATTTTTCGGGACAAAACGTATCCTCAATTTTAACCCATCATATAACTTAAGACGGTGCCAAGTTGCATCGAAACCCATCCATTATTTTCAGCGTGGTACGTGTTCTTTTAAATAATTTTCAACCCATATCCTGCGAGAACCCATTAATTTTTCGGGATGTAAAGTATTCTATGTCCTACCTCGTAGTATGAACTCAAATCTTACCAATTTTCATTTGAATTCATCCAGTAGCTCCGGAGGCGTGATGCGCAGCCAAGATACAGACAGACAGACATACAGACAGAAATTAAAAACATACAGTTTAGGCTTTATTTTCGAATGAAGAGTAAACACCAAAAAAATATTTCACAAAATCTTTAATGAACAGAATTTGCGCAGGAACCCTTTATTTTTTCGGGACAAAAAGTATCCATAATTTTCATCTATCTTATAAACTGTCTGTGCCAAGTTGATCAAAATCCGTCCAATAGTTTCAGCATGCTACGTGTTCTTTTAAATAATTTTCCATCCCTATCATGCAGGAACACTTTAATTTTTCGGATTTAAAAGTATCCTATGTCCTACCTCGAAGTATGAACTCAAATTATACCAAATTTCATTTGAATTCAGTGAGTATTTTCGGCCTGATGCTGTGCCAAGGTACAGACAGACAGACGGACAGACAGACCGACAGACAAAAATTACAAAAATACAGTTTTGGCTTAAGTATTGAACATAGAACGGCCTCCAAAAAAATCTTCAATTTACAGAATTTGGAACATTATCCCGCAGGATACACATCGGGTTATATATCGGTTTCTACACATCGGGTTGAGACGCAAAGTACCTTCAATTACAAATTTTAAGTAAAATCCTAAGGTATCCAAGAGTGAAAATCACATTTCAATCGGTCCAGTAGTATTTGTATTTTCAGGTGTTGTATATTTTTATATTTTATTGTTGTATTTAAGACTGTTTACCCTTTGATGAGTTTTCATTGTTTTTCTTGTAGTGTGTATTTAATGATTACTTAGGTTTAAAAGTTTTCTCTTTCAAAGCACAATTTGGCGGATAGGCAGTTAATGGTTGACATTTTTTTTTTAAATTATGGTATTTTTAAAACAATATAATATTTATTAGGTATATTATTTATTAGTTTATTATTGAAGCAGTTTTTTTTTGTTATTTTGTATGTCTCATGATAGTAGTGATAATGATAGCGACGAATTTGTCTCCATATGCTCTTCTGTCACTCTGAATAGTAGCCATGATGATCTGTAACATTCCAAGTCTATCAGACACAATCAAATCCATAGTTGCTGATGTCCCGAAAAACTTTAATGTTTTTCACATTAATGCCCAGAGCATTCCGGCTCATTATACTGATATGGTGGCGTATTTTGAACATTCTAATATTCATGCTATACTGGTGTCAGAGTCGCGGTTAAAACCGTGTTTCCCTTCAGCTTCATACTCATTACCAGGTTTTCAACTCATTTGCAATGGCCACCACAACCAGTAGGTTGTGGTGGTAGTGGTGTTGCCATATATGTCCGTTCACAATTTTCTTACTCTGTAGTAAGTATGTCAACGCAACCACCCCCTTCCAATGCTGGTGAACATTTTTTCATAGAAATCGCTCTTTCTCATACTAAGATGTTACTAGGTGTATATTACTGTCCATCTCTTCGTATTATTTTCTTTCCGGCCTTTGATACACTTTTACAAGACATAACCCCATCATATGATCACATCATTATCATGGGCGATTTTAACACCGGTCTCATAAAAAAGGATACCAGGATATAAGGATACCAGGATAGGAGGATATGTATCATCAGTACTACATGTCGCTAATCACGGTCAGAGTGGTTGACGCCTTCTATCATGATATGATATACCTTTCCTATAAAATACGACCGCCTAAAGCTAAACACAAAATTCTTCTTCAGCGCAATTTTAGTGGTATTAATATGGAAAGTTTATGTAATGACGCTCGTGAACTAGACTGGTCTGATGTTGTTAATGCAACAACAATTGATCAGAAAGTCCACTGCTTCAATTCCATTATAACTACATTATATGACACACACGCTCCTATACGACCAGTAAAACTGAATAATCTACCTGCTCTTTGGCTCACGGAAGAAATTAAGTCATTTATAAATAAAAAGCTCTCTACCAAGGCTAGGTATAAATGTAAGCCAAATGATGACAACAAGTTTAGATATGCTGAACTTCGAAATCAATGAAACAAGGTGTGTAGGGACGCACAACGCCGTTACATTCATTATTCTCTAGAAAACGAAGTCTCTGCAAAAATATGGAAGTTTCTTAGATCTTTAGAGGTTGGAAAGTCTCGTCAAGACAATATACCCAAAGATTTAGATATTGATAAGCTTAACCAACATTTCTCCACTTCGGCTAACTTTGATGGGCCCACAAAATCTGCTACATTGCGTCATCTCTGCTCACTTCCAACTACCAACCATCCTTCTTTCAAATTTAATCAATTTTCCTATTATGATGTTAAGAAGAACGTAACGACTATTTCGTCAAATGCAGTTCTGTATCAATCGTAAAATGATCATCCTTATTCTTGATGAAATACTTCCTGTCATTCAGTATATCCTCAATACTTCTATCTCCAGCGGTATTTTTCCTTTCGTTTGGAAGAAGCCCAAGTAACTCCTCTCCCTAAAAAGAGTAATCTTGCCTCATTAACTGACTATCGTCCCATTTCTATTCTTCCTTTCCTTTCAAAGCTGCTTGAACGTCTTGTTCATCAGCAACTTACTTCCTTCCTTATCCGAAATAATCTAATGAATCCATTCCAATCCGGTTTCCATCCTGGTCATAGTACTGTCTCTGCACTAGTCAAGATTACTGACGATGTTCGTTGTGGAATGGATGATGGGCAATTAACGGTACTGTCACTGCTTGACTTCAGTAATGCGTTTAACAGCGTAGACTTTGACGTTTTATTATGACTTTTGCGTTCTCTCTTAACATGTCTCCAACAGTAATTGATTGGTTCCATAGTTACCTGCATGGTCGCCGGCAACGTGTTTGCATTGATGAGAATTTTACATCTTGGTGTAATACGACTGCTGGTGTACCTCAGGGCGGCGCCTTATCTCCTCTTCTCTTTTCAATCTTTATTAACTCTCTCTCTCTCTATCTCTCAACAGCTTTCTTGTTCCTATCACCTTTATGCGGATTATTTACAAATTTACACTCAGACTCCTTTGGATAAATTATCTATGGCTCTCGATACAATCAACGGTGACCTACGAACGATATCCAACTGGAGTAACTTGTATGGCCTTAGAGTCCAGCGAAAACACAAATTATTGTATTAGGCAGCTCAAGGATGATTTCAAAAATAGATTGGTTTCGCCTACCACAGTTTATTTTCGACGGAACTCCCATTCAAATCAGTGATACGGTTAAGAACCTTGGAACACTAATTGATAGAAAGCTTTCTTGGGTACCACAATTAGCAGAAACTAGCCGCAAACTTTCCGCCTCCACTTTTTCTCTTAAGAAAAAAAGTACCTACTACCACTAAAATTGCCCTTGTAAAATCCCTTTTGCTCCCAATATTAGATTATGCTGACACCTCATACCTAGATTTAACCAAAGAACAGCTCAATAAGCTTGAACGCTTACAGAATTTTTGCATAAGCTTCATATTTGGACTGCGCAAATATGACCATATTTCTGAATATCGCAATTTTTTTAAATATTTATTGATTAATATAAAATAGTTATTGATTTATTGTATTTTATAAAAGTATCTATGTAATAGAATGTTTTTCAATGCACCGCCGTCTACTCCTTGTTCTTTCGTTACTTTCCATACAAAGGTTGTCTGGAAGAGATCGCTCTTAGCGATAAGACCGCCCATTGTACTTATTTTAAAGTTAATTTTTAGTTTTATGTGTATTATTGTATTTTTAGGTGCAATAAAGTATTATCTATCTATCTATCTATCTATTTAAGTGATGCGAGAACACAGATATAGACAGACAGAAAAACAAATACACTTTTTTAAAATAATCTATTTCAGTAGCTTATTTCAATCAGAAGACCATTTGTTAGGGTACCGTATTTAAACAAGAACTTAAGATTTCATCAAGTCCGTCTGTCTGTATGTCAGAGCCATTTCATTCAGACAATATTAAGACTACAATGTTGAAATTACTTAGATTAATTAATTTGTAAGGTTAATTTGCACAAAGTCCCAAAATCCCTAAAATCAAGCAATGAAATCGGTTAGATAGTTATCGAGTATTTTTACCCACTGATTACTGATATATACAGACTCACTGCTCCAAGCCAACCTCATCTGCCCGCGGTCATCCTGAAGGATAACGAACGAAGCTCTGGCGACCGACAGATGGCGGTATAATATAACTATCCCAAAACAAGCCGTAGGCCCCGTAGGCAACCCAAAATCATAACAAAAGACCCTGGCTACATACAACGGACGAACGATTAGGCTTGATGAGTACATGGCGCAACTTGAGACAGAACTTACGAAGAGTGGCACATTTTAGGATTAAGTGAGATCCAAAGAGAGGGGGAGGACACAATAGCCCTGGAATCAGGCCATCTAATCTACTTCCGAAAGGAGTCTCAGGGTGGCATAGAGTTCCTCGTCAATAATGTCCTCATTGATAATGTTGTAAAAGTATTAGGGGGCGTACCTAGTTCTTAAGCTGACCGAAAGGTATAGCTTTCAGGTCATACAGGCTTACGCACCGACCTCGGCACACTCGGATGATGACGTAGAAGAATGTTTGATGACATATCTTCGGCCCTACATAACACCACAAAGACCCACTAAAACGTTATCACGGGAGACTTTAACGCCGAAATGGGAGTACAGACTTGCAGTGAATCCAAAGTAGGTCCGCACGGTTATGGAAAAAGGAATCACATGAGGCAAGTGCTAGTTAACCTTTTGGAAAAAAGGCTTCTTTTTATGAAATCATTCTTCAAAAAGCATCCCCAGAGGAAGTGGACTAGGAAAAGCCCCAACAATGTGACCGAAAATGAGTTTTTTTTCATCACAACGGACAATAAGCACATATTTAGTTAAATATGTGCTTATGTCTCAGTGATCAGAAGAAAAAATACTGGTAGTGATCACCGATTTGCCCGCGGTTCCTTGATTATCGACCATAAGCTTGAAAGATGCCGTCTGGTGAAGTCTACGCTCCCACTCAACCTGCTCCAAGTCACTGTCGAATCAGGATAGTTCCAACTCAAGATGGGAAATCGATTCGCTCCCTTGGAAACTAAAACCGGAATAACATCGAAGCTCTTGAAAGCAGGGGGAAAGCTAGAACTTCGAGAGCTTCAGGGGTTATTTAGCACCGTTCTTAACTGTGGCAGAACTCCAGAGGCGTGGAGCAAGAGTCTGTTAGAACTATTCTTTAAAAATTGAGCTAAAACGCTTTTAAAGTACTTTTAAGTGCTTTTGACCTATTTCACTCTTGAGCCACGTCTATAAGTTATTTTCGAGGGTCACCTCAAATCTTCTCGCAAGAAAACCTGACGAATTCCAGCCTCCTGAATAGGACTGGTTTCGCGGTGGATTTAGCACCTTAGACTTCGATAAGAGTCCAAGCACAAAACCAGCAGTCTAAACACTTCCAACTGCTCAGGGGAGTGAGACAGGGGGATGTTATATCTCCGAAACAGCTCACTAATGCCTTGGAAGATATACTTAAGACCCTGGATTGGAAAGGAATGGGCATTAATATCAATGGTGAGAACATCTCACACTGACCATTTATTGGAGTGATGACCTGCGAAAAGCGGCTGGAAGTAAATGGATAAGGAGAGCTGAAGACCAAGGTCATCATTATCATCATCATCATCATCATCATCATCATCATCATCATAATGACAGACTTTAAAAGTCCACTGCTGAACATAGGCCTCCCCCAAAGAGCGCCATGACGAGCGATCTTGTGCCACATCCAGCCACCGACTTCCTGCGATGGCTCCAATGAGACCAAGCTCAGTGGTGTGCATTAGGAGAGGCCTACGTCCAGCAGTGGACAAATAAATGATGGTGATGATGAGGGCGAGGCCTTTGTTCACGAATAAAATGCTTCCGCGAAATTCATAGTTTCTGAGCGCTTGCCACAACCGGCCATATAGTGGTTTTATTTATGAGTAGAATCATTTCAGTGTCTGAACAGGTACATGTATAGATAGATATGTATAACCGCTAGATAAGCGAATACAATTATTATTATTATTTTTATAGACCCTCACCAGTCGCGTGTACGTATTTCAATTTCATTATATTCATTGCAAACATATGTACATAATTAAAATCACAGCAATTTGATGACGCAATTTGAAAAAGTGTTAGATGTATTTCAGAAGCTTATTTTTTAAATATATTCATTGTATATTGTTGTGTAAAGACTTATTGTAACTTACTGTCTACTTGCTGCTCTACTATAAGTGAGCACCTAATATAAACCCGGAAAACTGCAGTTTTGATTTTACAAATAGGTACATTGGAACGTAAATGATATGTGAATGAGCATAATGATGTAAAGTTAACCACATACATTTTGAACAGGAGCAATACATAGTCACATAGATGGAGAAGTGGCGACTACGGGCGCAAGCGAAATATCTACATCGGCATCTTCTACAACGATTAAAACTACTACAACATCTACTGAAATACCAAATATTGTTGAGACTGATTCTTCTCAAAATATTAAAAATATGCAGAACGGAAACAATCCGAATAATGAAAACCTGTAAGCATAAATATTTCATTAATTCATAGTTCAATTTTGTGTCTGTAAACATTTAAAAATAGCCAATATTAACAAACCAAAAATAAGAATACAATCCTCAATAATAGACAGTTTTCAATTATTTATACGCTTTTCTTTCAATATTTTCAGTTTTCCGAAGAGTACAAGATCTCGCGGTGGTCCTCAAAACAAACTTGTGAGTAATACGGCTTCCACAACTATTTATTTTAATTTCCAAATTACTTTTTACTATCGTATACTATGTTTACTTTCGTTTCAGATGCTTAAATTACGTGAAAAACTTAAAAGGAAAAACCAATTACAAAACAATGATTTTGCCAATGAATATCAAGGTCAGTCGCCACCATTCATGGATGTGGATCCGCTTCCAAAATGTGTCGCTAATCCTGTACCTGAACATCACATGCAATTCCCTGCAAATCTGGCAGAAGAACTGCGTGGATTGAAAGATGTAGACTTTAAGTATCTCTCGCAGCTGATCCATCGAGCAGACTTAAATAAATCGAATTCATCAACACCCAAAAAACACATTACTAATGTTCCTACCCAATCTGCGCCAAGTCGCAGAAGTAATTACGACAGCTACCCGGATATCACTGAACTATTTTACAATCTGGCTCAACAACCAGTGAATCAGAACAACAACGACCAGAATCAGCCAGAAAACGTAAATAATGAACCAAATTATCAACATTATGTACCTAATCAACCTCCGCCTCCATATCGAAAGAAAATTGAAGCCACGAACGACACGTACTATGCTAATCTCGGTAGGCAAATAGCTACAATGATACGAAATATTGATGGAGATAAAGACGTCGATATAGAAATTACAAATGATGTAACCACAAATAGCCCCATCTTTAATGGTAATAGCCAAGGATCTCGGTCGTACTGGGAGCGGTCTGTAAGATCTCCATTGCAATTGCTGAAAAACTCATTGAGAAAAAACATAATGCATCTTAAAAACAGTAATGAAAACTTATTTAGCCTTGAAAATAAAGTGGAAATCGCTGCTTCTACTAAACCAACATTGCGTTTACATGAACTGGAAAACATCATAAGAAAAATGGAACGAGTAAAATCAAAACTGATAAGAAAACATGTGAACTTCAGTGGTGCAGAGCCATCAAAAACTAGTTTTAACGTTAATTTACTACCCAAAAATGATCATGCATATCTTTCTCTTGGGACTGGTAACAAAGAAACCCAGAATATTCAAGCCAAATATCTACCATTCGACTCGTACACAAAAAGACAAAGTAGTCAACCACCACCACATTTTGAACCTGAAAACAAGGCATACCCGAGGGATAAAAATGAAAAGTTGCGATCGCAGGTTGGACCGGAAAACAACGTGTACACAAGAAGACAAAGCGGACAATCGCCGTTACAGCTCGAACTTGAAAAACATTTTATTACTAATTACCATAACAGCCCACCAGACATCACTGAAAGCAGGAATGGAACAGATCCTCAGAGAAATAATTTTCATGCTGTGCTTCCTTCTAGAAACCCAAATACTGTCAAAGCACAAGAATATAGTATTCCAAATACTTTCGAATCACAAAAATATAAAATTTCACATAACGTTATAGAACAACAATATAAAAGTCCAAATACTATTGAAGCACCACAATATAAAATTCCAAATAACGTAATAATACGACAATATAAAAGGCCAATAACTATCGCAGCACAACAGTATACATTTCCAAATAACATTATGGAACAACAATATAAGGGTCCAGATACTGACGTAGCACATCAATATAAAATTCCTAACAATTTTCAGTCATATGCCTATACAGTTCTGCCTCTTCCACTGAAACCATCTCTCATACCAGTTAGAAAATTGCCATTCGTGCAAGGTGTCGAAGATAAACCCCACAATCACCAGATAAACCCGATCATGCTTACCCATAAGAAATTTAATTACTACTCTGGGAACAATGATAACCAATATTTATTCGAAAAGGCAACTTTACCGCTTAATTTACCGTCTATAATACCATGGGATGGAAGACAAGTTAAACCGTCGTATTTTCACCATGAGTTGCACCATTTTGATTATTTTGATGACCTCATATAACGTGGATGATCAAAAAGAAAATAACGACTTTCGAGTGTTTTAATAACACTGATCAATATCATTATCATTTTAGAGGCCCTCGGGCCTTACGAACTGACTCCAGAGACCAGCAATACCTGATACGATAAACAAACAATATCATAGTTTGTTGGTGGCTAGCTGGGGTATCAAACAAAAAATGTCTGCATGTTATACACAGCATGTAAAAGCTGGTGCGAAACAATGCTTTCACCAGATATTGATATTAAAACATTCATAACTCTTATTTTATTTTTGCTTTTACATGGCCAGTATGCCAAATCTCGTCTACCGGTCGCCCAGCCCGTTGCACTGCAGAGGATGCCACGCCACAGGATTAGGTTCAAGCAAGTGTGCTTCGGCGAAGATTTAATCAATTCGACAAACGTACATCGCAGTCCAAATACCGACTTTAATAAATCGGCAACGGTTATGGCAGCAATGTATTACGAAGGAACAATTTGTCCGCTGTATGTGTATTGGAGTACATTTTAATCCTGTTGTATTCTTCACAGACAATTTAATTCCCATTTCATAAAGTGGGACGTGTGCGCGGGCCCGGGCGGACTGGCAGCCGCCCGTTTACGTACCATCAGCGAGTGAACTCGAGCGCGAGCGACGCTATCGCAGCGCATTGGCTCCGGGCTTCATTTCTATACCACAAGCTTAATCTGTCCTCTGAATAACAAGCAGAATTATATCATAGTACGTAGCATTAGATTAAATTTGAGTGCAAAATGAATTTATACACTCAGCGGTTTTATAACCGCGCACGTTTTTGTAACACACGGAATAATAGGTAGGTACTTTATAATTGTGTTTCAAAAACGTGTGTGTTTATAAAACCGTTGAGTGCAGGTACTCATTATACTATATTGTAGAGTAATTGATACATTATATTATACCGCTGATTGTACTCGTACTAGTCATATTACACTCCAACTTATTATAATGCTTAGGTACGAACTTAGTATGATTTAATTCTATACGTGTATTCTATTCTTTTCATATTTTATACCTAAGTATAAGAGTAGCTCTTGTAATGTACATGTCGTGGCGATATCGTAAAATTGATCATTTCATGAAACGGTTGGCCACATCATGTTTTTTATTTATTTCATGAAATTATCGGTGACATCTAGAAATGGTTTGGCCAGATGAATGAATCATTAGTTTTTGACGATATGAACAGCTAAACGCACGGCTAATTCATGATATGGTCAAAAATTAGTGATCAATAAGTAAAATAGTTACATAATCCACCGCTAGAGGAACTAGGCCACAGGTAGGTCTAAGTATTTGTTTGAACACCTTTGGTATCATGGAAACCACGTTTGGATATATAATTAAATATCATTAATATAGATTAATGATATTTAATTATATATCCAAACGTGGATTAAAATATCATAAAACGTTGATGTTCCAACGATAATTTCATGAAATAGAAGCATTTAATGAAAGTGCGTTGTTTTTATTTTTCCTTATCGAACATTTCATGAAATGATCAATTCTGCGATATCGCCACGACATTTACATCAATTATAACACAAACAACATCTGTATATACATTAACATGACACTTCCTACAAAAATCGACACAAAAACCATTATACTCGTATATACTCGTATGTTGTAAAAAGTCGCGTGTGTAAAACGTTATAAACTATTTATTTTTTACTTTTCACAGACGCGATTCTTTACAAAATAATAATAATGGTTTATGTGCCGATTTTTGTAGAAGGTGTGTCATGTTAATGTTTATACAGATGTTGTTCTTGTTAATTGATGTGTACTAGCAGTCCTCTTATACTTAGGTATAAATTATGACCAGAAATTAAGAATGAGCTAATCAGCTGAGGTAGTAATAAGTATACATATACTTTAGTGGTCTTCTAGCACTAAATAAATCTAACTTCATGCAAACAAATACATTACCCAAACTCTTCTCTTCTCGGATTCAATTTGTAATTTTATCAATCCCCTACTTTCCTAAGTAGATACCCCATTACTATTATTTATGCTGTCTCAATGTCCAAGAACATTTTGCAAATTCAAAGTTCTGGGTGGCACTGTAATTGCTATGGGCAGGCGTACGCTTACCTTCAGGCTCCTGACCTGCTCGGCTTGTCATTCAAAGGAATAAGAAAGTAGGTATCAAATAATGTTAACCAAATGTCGGAACGCACGTCCAATAAGCCGAATATATGTGGGTAATATTACAATAACCATTTCTGTGGCAAAGCTTTATAAATTAGAATAGCTTTTGCCTGCGGCTCGACTCGAGGCTTTCAAATCAAAATACCTAAGGGTTCAGTAGCACTATTTCCTGATAATTTGAATGTTCACTGTCATAAGATGGTAGTTTTCTCTTATGTGGATATTTTCCAGGATAAAAAGTATCCCACGTGTTTTTTATAGGACCTAAGGTACGAACGTAGGTGGTTCGCTGGTGCATAGCTAATATCATCAGGAAAGTTAATGTATTGAAAATTCTAAGGAAATAACTAATCTTATGTATATAAAAGAAAGACGGGTTAGTTACACTATTTATAAATTAGGAACAGCTGGACAGATTTTTATGATCTTTGATTTTTTCGATTTGTATCCGTCCCGAATAGGATAATAAATATTAAAACATCGAAAAACTTAAAGTTAATTTTATTATTTTCTCATACATTTAACCAAACATCCTAAGGTTTTGAGTTTTTAAGCTTTTGAATCAAATTTGACCAAAAATCCTTTTAAGGGTTTTCTTTGAAGCATTTAAAGTAATTGTCAAATTGAAATGTGTGTAAGTGACACCCTAGGGGAAGGTTTTTTTTACAAACCTTAGTAACTTGGGAACCTTCACGTGCTTTAATATGGAGTTCACCAAAATAATAACCAAAATTTTTAAGTTAATCGTTTTTATATGTACTAAAAACTAAAAAATAAAATAAAATCGTGGGGCGAGTCAAATTTCTATTTCAGGTTACGATACGAATCGACACGCCCCACGTTTTCTTTTTAATTAAAAAAAAAGTTTTTACTTTTTTATTTAGTTATTTTTAAAAGTGTACTGTGTTCTACTTGTCAAGCCCTTTCATTTGATACCCATATTAAGGGGACTGAAAACTAAAAAAGTAATCCTCCATTTTGTGATGGCGGCCATCTTGAATTTGGAATTCCCATAGTGTGCTGTATTTTAATAGTTAAGCCCTTTCATTTGATACCCATATTGAGGGGATTGGAAAAAAATTAGTAATCCGCCATATTGTGATGGCGGCCATCTTGGATTTAAAATGATACTGAATATACATAATTGTATTGTTAGCAGAACTAAAAGCGTGTACCAAATTTCAAATCAATCGTACAATTTCAAATCAATCGTTCAATTACTAGATTTGACGCAATCAAACAAATAAACAAACAGGTCAAGCTAAATAAAACCGGTTAAAACCACAACTTAACACATTGAACTCCGGAAAAAATGGAAAGTAATACCACAGTTAACTTGATAATTGACATACATTTTCCAATCTATCTATCGTTCAAATGTTGGCAACCCTTACTTACAATACTTACTTATGTCGGAAAACTTGGAAAAAAGTAAAGGTCTGATAAATACTGGTTCTAAATTCTGACTAGCACGGTCAAAGAATTCTTAAAATTCGGGATTGGAACGGGTTATTTGTATGCATAGAGTTTTACGTGAACTTACTTTGTTACCAAAAAACCAGTGATTTTATTTGAGGAATCGAAGAAATACTGTGTTCTTATTCTGGTAGTAAACTGGCTGACAATTTCTGTCTTTTTTATTTGATTCTCTCTGCCAGTGGACGGGTGGAGTGTTTATAAAGCGATTTACAATGAACGTTCAGACATTTTGAGTGTACTCTGTTTATGTTGAATGGCGATACTGGCCAGCGCTCACTGCATTGTGATAATGCTCCTTTGCTGAAATTTTCAGGGAATAATTCCTAGAGCTTGAACGAAGAAATGTATTTATTTTAGTTCAAGTTGTCTTAGATTAGATCTAGGTCAATATGTAACATAATCAGAAAGACGTTATTGCTAAGGGCTATTCCTAAAAAATAATTCAACGCATGTTTAAATCCTCGAAAGGTTCTTTAAACTAAAAGAAACAAAGAAAACATCTAAAATAAAATTCACCACATCATTGCTGTAGATGCAAAATAAAAACAAGTGGAGAGAATGAATGCTCCCGGAATTAATGTATGTAGTTTTTTGAATTGAATATTATTTATATGTATTGTGCCAAAAAACCTTTCTCACTTTCTTAGTTTTACGCAGAGAACTTGTCTTATGTTACTTAACCACGTGGATATGTAAAGTTGAGTACAAGCACTCATTTTGGCACCACTCAGCTGCTATAACTGAAACCATAAATGTTATTTCTATTTATTATAATAGTCGTTTTGTACCAAATTTGTGTTAAATGACAAATAAACTTTTGTTTCTTTCTTTCTTTCTTTCTTCTTAATTATCAACCCCAAATACTACAGTAGTTAGAATCACGTTTTCTGCTATTTAACTGACTTCAGATGAATGTCTAATTCTGCATTTAAACTTAAAACTATGAACTTATAACTTTTATCTGTGGCGGCGCGTGCTACCGTATGCGCGTGAATTATCTGTGGATTGGATTTTAGCGCCATAATTTACTTTACTTTAGTGTATATTAGTAGTTATGTGTTTTTGTTGATCAAAAGTTTTTTCCTGATTACAAATGTATGACAGCAGTGTTAATGATGAGTATTTGACTCCACCTGACATCACGGAAACAGCAACTAACATGACGAACGAGCTTTTCAAGAAATCAAGAAATTATTACGACAAATATTTTTTCATTAAAAGTAAGTTCCTATAGCATGAGTGTAGATAAAGCAGTGAATGAAACGGCACATAAATAGGTATTAAAACACTCGAGTGATACTATAAAAAACTCGCCTAAGGCTTGTTTTTTTAACTCATTCTCGTTTTTTAATAACCCTCGTTTTACAACCGTTTTATAAACTACGAAAAGCGGTTTGAATAATAATATAATGGTTAGGTTAGGTTAGAGTAGGTGAGGTGCCACTTTATAGTTCGAGAAGAAGACTGAAACTTTGGTATTTTTAATTAGAATAGAGGCCCTGGCCCTTGTGCGATATTAACACAAGGGCCAGGGCCTCTATTCTAATTAAAAATACCTTTTTAAAAATAATTTAGGCTTTATTTTTGTTTGGTTTTAATTTGCCAATTACAAATACACCCACCGTGCCGTGGGCTTAGGAATACAGGTTGCAATAAAATGCCTGTTATACCATGCAAAATACATACATTATTATGTCCAGCTCGATGGACAATGTATACATGAAAACTGGGAATCTTGATAATTTATTATATATTTCAACTATACCAGAACTCAGAAGTTTGTGCTTTGACCTAACAGCCACCTTTATTATACAACACGGAAACAGCAACGAACATGACGAACGAGCTTGGTGCTTATTCTACTGGTTATTTTTAGAGCTGTGATTTATTATTGGGTGACAGAAACGATAAACTTTATAATGAACTAGTTTTACCGCCCGCGACTTCGTCCGCGCGGACTACTGTTTATCGCGAAAAAAAACAATCTATGTTCTTCTAGGATATTAAAAACCAATGCAAAAGTAGGTATAGCACCACTCTTTATGTTTTTGACATACTTGTTATTTCGTTTCCATGGCAACCGTTTCTTACAGAGAGTAATCAACATTTTTTCAGTTGTTTCAGTTGTCCCGTAGATACTTACAATTTTCCGTTATTATAAGTATCCTATGTTTTATTCCAGGGTATAAGCTATCTCCGTTCCAAGTTTCATCAAAATCCGTCCAGCCGTTATCGCGCGAAAGCTCCCCAAACAAACAAACACACAAACAGACAACGTTTCACTTTTATATATTGGTATGGATGGATAGAACAGAGATGTATGTTTCTAGTGCCAGGCGGTCTTGAATAATTTTCTTATGCAGAACTAGTGGATATGTGATAAGACAGATAGGTACAGCATGCCGCTTAGACGGACTGTTCAAGGGGCCTTCCCCTGAGCTGGTAATTGGCATGCATTAGGTACGATACCAGCGTAGAGTCTTTAGATAGATAACTCTTTTATATACCAAAAATATACATACACAAATGAACTAAAACTAAAACTTATGAAATATTATTGTACAATGGGCGGTCATAATGCTGAAAAGCGATCTCTTACAGACAACCTTTCTTTTAGACGGAAAGTATTTCCTTTAGGGATGGAGTAATCACCAATAAAATCTGTACAGCGGGTGCCAGCAGCACGGCTCAATAAAGAAATTAAGAATCAGGAAGTCGTTTGGAAATGGTTCAGTTGTCGTGGGTCATGGCCGTACCCGAAAAAGGTATCCCAAAAACCAAAAAAAAAACAAACAAAAAAACAGCTATCTCCAAAAGCTAACTCCAAATATCGCAACAAAATACATTTTCCAAGATGCTCACCTTTTTTTTTGACATTGGAGACTCACTTTTTGACAAAATGTAGGTATATTTTCCTGTTTATTTTCTTCAAAAAGGATTGTGAAAGTCTGACGTGTTAATTCATCATCATCATCATCAGCCTATATGTGTCCACTGCTAGACGTAGGCCTCTCCTAATGCACGCCACTGAGCTCGGTTTTCAGCTCTCCTCATCCATTTTCTTCCAGACGCTTTCCGTAGGTCGTCACTCCACCTGGCCACAGGGCGTCCTACACTATGCTTGCCTAAACGTGGTCTCCACTCCTGAACTCGTCTATCCCTACACTTTTAATCACACTTTTTGTATTTATTACACTAGTATGGTATGTTTAATGATATCCTATAATGTTTTTAAATCTAAATTGGAGTCATAATCATTGCCATAAAAAGCTTTTATTTAGTACTAAATTATTGTTTTTGATTGCCAGTTTTCAAATTATTGGTTTTTATTATATTCGTAAGTAGCGTACGCTATAGAGTGTCACTATAGATAAGACATTAATCAAAATTCAATATGGCGACAACCAGACGCCATTCTCTGAAAAAAGTAAAAAATAAGTCAAAGAATAATAGAAAAATATCATTTTCATTTCGAATGACCATTTAGGATCATCATGACATTTAAATTTGGTTAGTTACCATTCTCAGTCGGAATTTTTGTATGTGCGTAAATTTTCTTGTTATTACTTATTTGAAAAAGTAAATTTACTGCCATGTTTGTCTCATATTTTCATAAAAATGTTGTAGTAAATCCATTAGAAACGTTTTTGATCTAAAAATTATTATAATGTAGTGCGCGGTAGTGCGTTGTAAACGCGGCCCGCGGTTGGCAGCCGCTCGCCGCCAATTTCCATCCGAGATCCGAGACATTCCGCTTGTTGTATTCAGTTTCTGAGGGCTTGCACGTAACGATTTATGTCGTGACAAAATAAACACTGACGGACTCCGAAAATAATTCAGAAATAGAATTCAAAGATTGGTAAAACATTAGGATTGAGGTAAGGTACCTACCTCGATCCAAATCATTTGGATTTTCCCTCAATGGTTTTATCTGAAACTAAGTTATAGGTGTGAGCCAAGGAATTTATATCCATACCCATATATAAAAGTGAAACGTCTGCTTGTTTGTTTGTTTTGGGAGCTTTCACGCGATAACGGCTTGGCGGATTTTGATAAAATTTAGAATGGAGACAGCTTATACCCTAGAATAAAACATAGGATACTTTTATCCGGAAAATTGAAAGTTTCCGCAGGAAAACTGAAAAACATTGATTACTCACTGTAAGGAATGGTTGCCATCACAGAATGGTCTGTGGTTGCCATGTAAACGAAATAACAAGTCTGTCAAAAAACATCAAGAGCATTGGTGCTTTACCTACTTTTGCATTGGTTTATAATATCCTAGAAGAAAATAGTTTTTTTTTAGCGATAAACAGTAGTGCGCGCGGACGAAGTCGCGGGCGGGAAAACTAGTAGTAGTGTATAAATTCCTTGGTCTAAGCTAATAATATATATTACGACATACTTACCTTCTCTATAAGACGGCTTCCAACAGATACACACTTCTACTTGTCGAACCCAAATAGTAGAAGACTGTTTCCGGCAGAAGAGGTAGGTACTTCAAGGATTATCTATAACTAGCTGCACCCCGTAGCTTTGCCTGCATGCAAATATTTTTCATCCCCCTAAGGAAGGAATTTCGAAAAATCCATCATTAGCCCCCAGGGCACCACATACATGCCCCTGGGCAGTACATATTTAGTCCTTGACTATATATGTACTGTGCCCTGTGCCCAGGGTTCTCAAGAAATAATCCCTCCAAATTTAAAATCTCTTGCAATGAGTATACAGGCTGTTCTTGTGAGATGGGGCAGTAAGGGTTGGTACTTTAACCGTTGTAGCTACAGGAAAACGTCCAAAGAGACTGTCCATTATTTTTGAAATTATTTAGACCTGCATTCACAGATAAAAATAACAGTCCGCAAGAATATGACAATTTTACACTAAAACATTTTTTGATGTCAATCGATCCTGTTTCAAAGGATCAAAAGTGTCTACTAGACCCAATGGCGAAGGAAATGTCGTTATTATATATATATATATATATATATATATATATATATATATATATATATATATATAACCATACTATACCTACTCTATACGATACATAATATTATAAATATATAATAAGTTCATATTATATTATTTATTACATTTATATTAATTAATATTTATAACTTAATTTTATTGGAACTTTTATATTTGAACATTTGAAGAGATTAATAGTCTTCGCCTTACGTAGTACTCGTATTTGAATACTCTTTGAGTCTTCGGACCAACTGGGTTAGAGTCAAACTGAAAATTTTACAACCGTCAGTGTCAGTATAATAGTTTATTCTAATCCAAAGACTAATAAGCATTGAGATAAACAAAATAGTAACATATACATCAATGTTATTAAGTACACTACGCGCAGCGAAAGTATGTGTATCGGAAGTTGTCTGCTAGTCGTTGCGGAAACTGCTATTTTTCAGGCGCAATCCCAATGTTGAAGGTGAAGACAGCATTGTATAACTGCCTCGCTCACTCACTTACGTTTTACGCATATTCTATCTCGCTTTTACTTTATGCTACGAGTATTTTATTCCCACAGCATTACCTGCGCAATCATCACAGAGCCTAACTTCACAAACATATACATTGGCTGCTACTAAAGAGTATATAAATACTACGTAAGAGTTGCGACTACTGTACATACGGTTATAATCTATGGCGTCAGTCAAAGAGAAACAAAAAGAAAAATAAATTAATTAATTGTGTAAAATACGAGGTGAAAATTGATGAAATTCTAATGTAAGAAGATATGTAACTAGATACAATCAGGTACAAAGGTGAAAATCATATTATTTTATTGGAAATTGAAAATAACTATATGACATTAAATGTTTGCTTAGCTTCGTGTAACGTGCTGAATAAAATTCACGGAAGCACCTCGGTAGGTAAGTACAAAATTTTCCCGACAACGTGTGCTAAGGTCCCGGAGACTGGATTGGAACCTCCTCTGAATACTAAACGACCGGTTCGTCCTCACTTCCTCCTATAGGCGTGTAGGTACAACTCCGACGGAACAAAAAATGACCAAAACCTATCGCGTGAGGTATCAAAATACAGGTCTTTAAAAGACCATTTTAAAAATATATAATTCTTATGACTAAACAGTAGCAATATTTTTTTAAGCTTATTTCAAAATTTTCAATTTTAGATTATTCAAGTTAATGTAAATACAATAGTTTAATGTTGCAAGTGCAACTATTAAAGAAAAGTAAAATATGTTAGTAAAAAAGAAACAGCGGGGCGCAGCTAGTATTTATAAAATTTATATAAATACTAGCTGCGCCCCGCGGTTTCACCCGCGTCCCTCAGGAACCATACATTTTCCGGGATAAAAAGTAGCATATGAATAAAGCAGGGTAGGTATTTGCTACCTGAGACCTACTCCTTCACGAATTAGGAGATAAAAGAAACTATTTTCTATTATAATGCAGTTTACTTAATTGTTTTCTATTTGGAACATAAACAAAGAAATTGGCTTCCACAAAACGAGAAAATAGATTGTAATTAGTTGAGTGTCATTGGGACCAATTCGGGACGGATGAAACGCATTAAACTGTGATGAGCACAACGTCGGGTCAGCCGCGGAGCCCGAGCGATCTGGGTCACTCGCCGCAACGAGACCCTTGCGCGCAAACCTTTTATTCCAAATCAGAATAGAAACCCGCCTCGTTCCTATACCCTATAAAATGAGCATAACACAACTAAATAAAAATGTAGATAAAATCTTGACCCTGCAATAAAATAACCAAATGTTCAGCTACTTCCCGGCTCTTTTGTTGTTTCAATCATACATTGGCTCCAATAGGTACCTAGAGTGGAGAATACAACCACTTCAGGATATGGAGGTTCGCTTACAAGTAGGGCCGGAATTTATTTGACGCGGTATCTATCGGCCGCGCATTTCCAATTTTCATATTTCCCGCGTTGGGCCCTCGCGCACGTCTACATCATACCTATCGATATTTTATTAATCCGAATTGATTTATCGGTTTTCATACAGCCACAAGTATTAGTTACGATTATGTCGTGATTACGTGCCCTTACGCTGCATATTTTCGTGTAGAACTTTCTCTGGGGATAGTCGTTATAGAAAATACGGAGAAAATTTTAAGAAAAAGAGAAATGGGCCTCTACTTCTTTTTGAGGAAAATCCTCGGGCCAATTATGATTATGAATCCCCAGCTATTACTAAAAAGTGCGGGGGTACTCTACCTGGAAAAGCGCATAAAATGTTAACTCGCCCGCTGAAAGGAAGTAGTCGAGTACGCCGATGAGAGAGTCGCTTACTCTGCGCGCAGTAAGAGCTCTCGTTGTGGCAGAGAATTGCCGAGAATTGTCAGGTATTTCCCTGAGGCGTGTTTACGACGCGGCCCGTAAGGCCCAATCTTCGCCTCACCATGCTGAAAACCTGGCAAATTATTCACGGCAATAGGTGAGAGCGAAACCCAGCAAAAAGTTTGTAAAACTTGTGAGCCCGCACCGGCGCGGAGCCCGGGCCAAAGTTGAGACAATGGCCGGGAGGATCAACATAAATGACTCGAGTAATTCGGGGAAAGCGGCAATATTAAGGAAGTTAAATATCAAGACAAATGGTTTCAGCGTTATACAGCCCGAACAAATTAGAAAATGTGTTAGCAAACGTGGGGAATGTTTTGTTGCTCTGCCTTGAATACAATACCTAGGCGCTTATTCACTATGCCGCATGAAATTCCTTGCCGAAAACGTGTGACGTCAGTACGGCAATTGCCGTACGATTCCACGCAGATATCTTAACGCGGCGCGTAACGTGTCTTATTGGCAATAGAGAATAATGGCCCTGCTGGTGTAAACCTTCATTTGTCGCTGTTTCCCTTTATATTATTGAATTTTATTACAGAAAATTTAAAAAAACTGAATCATATTTTATAATACGGGTCAATACCCGGACCTTCAAAGGCGTAGCCAACACTAAGAGAAATTATTGAGTTGAATAAAAAAACATTATTATTAATTGATAATCAGGCAGAGAACGAAAGTTACCGACATAGCTCAAAGAATTAGCAGGCTGAAGTGGCAATGGGCCGGTCACATATGTCGAAGAACTGATAACCGATGGGATAGGCGAGTTCTTGAGTGGAGACCACGTGTAGGCAAACGTAGTGTAAGGTGCCCTCCGCCTAGATGGAGCGACGACCTGCGTACAGTATCTGGCAGCAATTAAATGAGAAGAATAGAAGATCGGGCTCAGTGGCGTGCATTAGGAGAGGCCTATGTCCAGCAGTGGACGAGTACAGACTGATGATGATGATGATGATTATGAAAGTATTTGTAAAGGCACAAAATTTGCATAACTGTGCATGGACAAACTTTGAACAGGCGTAGGAATCCACTCAAACCGAACCGGCCGACGGCGACGGGCAACGACCGGGCATTGGCGCAAATCCTCCTACAAATTAGGATTAGATGAGGGTCTGTATGTTTTTAGGCTAAAACGGTAAATGTAATTCCAATCGAAAACTCAATTCCCCTCTGTGATACGCAGGTAAAACGAATGCTGTGCTATTTGTAGACATTCCAGTAGATTACATATCTAATGATTTAAGTTTATGCTTATCCAATTCAAACCATTATGTCAATGATCAATTTAAGAGTTTCATAATTGATTGATTATCTATTATGATTATGAACTAGCCTAGTTACCTACGTATTTTTCAGTTTTAATTTTATTTTCTACTAGAGACTCGCCCCGGCTTCGCACGGCTAGAGCTCATGCCGTGGCATTTTTCTTACTTTTAGCATTTTTATACCAGTCGTAACTTCTCAAAAAAATACACCAGTATGCGTAATTCAAAATCCTTGGCGGCAACAATCGTGGTGTTTTTTGACCATAGACAACTGCATTATTACTCACGTACTTAACAGACTTGTTATTATTTCGTTTCCATGGCAACATGTCATTCCATTCTGTATTTTTGATACCTTGGGTTACATTATTGCAATTTTCATAGAGAACTCTATTTTTTGATAAAAAAAAAATTATTTTACTCGCTGATAATGTATCTATCCACAGGAAAAATAATTTTTAAAATCGGTTGATTATTTTTTGAGTTTATCCATTACAAAAAAAAACAATAAAATTATACAAACAATCAAATCTTTCCTCTTTATAATATTTTGTTATAGTAACATATACATCAGTGATATTATTAATGAAGACTGCAATGCCGTATTACGATTTATATTATAAAATTGGATTGTGATCTGAGTAGAGCTTTGAAAGCACGTTGTGCGGTGGTTCTGCTGCAGACATTCTATTTGCCGGCTCTTACGACCGTGTAAAATCTAAACTGCGAAATCTAAAATCAGCTTTTTACTAAAACGTTATTTATCTCTGAATTATTTTCTAAGCTTTCTCGAGTCAAATATAAAATCGTTATGTCGGTTTTCTGAGTAAAAATATGTAGATTAACACCTTAGCGATAACGTGGTTTCCACGTTCAAATAAAAGGAACGAAAATAACACAAAAGACAAAGGGCGCTGTAAATCATGTTACCCGCATTTCAGCGACACGAGTCAGGCGGCTGTCCCGCGGGCATCGCGCCACAAAAGAAACAAATAAGAGCAATCAAGAAAAGGCTTACGTACACTTTTACCAGGAGCTGACTAATCAAACTCGAGAATATTATGCCCTCGGTTTGTCTTTCGACAATCAGAAACTTTGTTAGAAAGTAACAGTCTAAAGTAACGCCTCAAACATAAATGAGTGAGATTTATTTGTCTTTCACACTTTGCAAGGCAAAGGAGTCGAGGCTCCTCTAGAAGCCTTATAATCGTTTCGCTGATTTATGTGAAGGATCCGCGTATATTGGGCCGTTATATATTTCATTTTAAGGCTTTGCCACTTTATATAGACACACATGCGCCAACGTATCTATTACTGGGAGTTTTAGGGATACATACATAGATTACACATTGCTTCATGCAAAATTAAATAAGTAGTCGCAGCCAATCTATATGTTGGTGAAGGAAGTTAGGCTCTGTGAACGATTGCGCAGGTACTGCTGTGGGGATAAAACAGCATAAAGTAAGAGCGTTTTTCGCATAAAGTAATATGCGAAAAACGTAAGCGAGTGCGAGGCAGTTATACAATGCTGTCTTCACCTTCAACATTGGGATTGCGCCTGAAAAATTGCAGTTTGCGCAGCAACTTCCAGACTAGCAGATAACTTCCGAGACACATACTTCCGCTGCAACTATTGTACCTATAAGCAATTCATTACATGATTTTTCTCTTTAATTACAGTGAAGCACGTGCGAGCTCTAAATAAACAGGTCAGTTATCTAATAGTTTAATCAAAATATAAAATGCTTTATCTTGGAACTCGTAAAATACATTTTATGACTTTATTAATAGCTCACGTAAACTGGAAAGATTGTTGTTTCCCCGGGACTGTTTACTTGCTATTTCCCAAGCTGTGTAAATAAAGCTAATTCCGCGGGGGGCGCCGCACTCGATACCCAACGAACGATGCTTGCTCAGGGAATACGTAGCGACAAGATAAAACCTCGAATGGAAAAACAGCTTATTTTATTGCCGCCGGAGCTGTAAGGCGGGAGAGGCCTCGGGCAAATGGCCCAACCTCTATTAGGACCGAGCGCACTCGGATCTAGGCGTCTCACCGATGAATCTATCTGACGGTAACGGTCTAAATCAGTGGATGGCATACATGTAGATAGGCCGTTAACTTCTTACTCATATAATAAAGCTGAAATCGGTAAACCTTTACCGAAAAATAGAAATATTCAAAATGCTCACCGCTCTACATTTTGATGTTATAAATTAATGCGAACTCTACAACTTTGTGACTTAATTAAGTGTACCGAGGCACATGTTTTGGTAAACTTAAGCACCTGTTGTTACGCAATATCCGTGTACAAGTTAATAAGTCTCCGTTGCACTACTTGTAACACAGAACTATAGTTTTGGTACCTACTGGAGTAGACATCACAATAAAAATAGTTTTATACTAGCTGCACCCCGTGGTTTCAGCAGTGTGAGTGATGATGATGATGGTGAAAAGTATCCTATGTGTTATTTCAGGGTTTAAGCTATCTCCATTCCGCAACAGGACGCAACAGGTTAAATCAAAGTAAGTAATACATTTTCACAAGAGATATTATCTTAGCTAGCTTCTTCCCGTAATTTCATCTTCGTCTTCGTTTAACATTGTCGGGTTAAAAAGTATCCTATGTGCTTCCCCAGGGTTCAAACTATCTTCATATAAAATTTCATTTAGATTTGAGCCGTTTAATCGTAAAAAGGTAACGTATCTAAACAAGTTAAGTCACGAGTACGCTCGAACGAGGAGAGAATTATAGATATTTATGTGTATAAATAAATAATAATAATATAGATGTCTTTTCCGTAGGAACGAGTAAATATTTTTGATGTTCTGAAGCATTTTTGTTGTTGGTAATATATTTAGTAGAAGTGGTGCGCGCGCAAGCATCTCAAATATATATTCTATAAATATACTATTTAATAATATAGATATTAGGGACGCGGCATACCCAGGAGGAGATGGTGGGACGATATTGACGCCTACCTGATATATTTGTTAATTATAGCTCAAAATTGAGAAAAGTGGAAGGAGGAGCATTTGTCCTGTAATGGGACACTACAGGCTCATAATAATAATAGTTATATATAGAGTATCTAGACCTCTTCTAGAGCAACTATACCTGTAGCGGTTTGAGTCTCGCGCTGTCATGTCCTAAGTTTAGTTTCCTACGTAATTTGAGACTACAAGCTATGTAGCTTGAATATGCAGACAGCAGATGTTAGAAACACTATTCATAAATTTGAAAGAAAACTTCCGCTTGCTTCCTTGTAAATTATCATCATAATAAGAATATCGGATAAAGTGTACGATTTTTTTATTAAATCTGGTACTAAATTGACTAATATAAAGTATTTTATAATATTATGCTACCACGGACTGATTTTTATAATTTCCCAAAAACTGTAATCTCACTTTATTATTTCCTAGCTACCTATCTCCGTATGTGCATACGCCGGTCACCACTTAGCCAAAAACCGGATGTTCGTAACATTTCAAGTTTACGTTCGTTTGTGCGGATACAAAAATTTAATATATGAATATGCCATCACTGAAATCATAATATATTTTTTACAGGGTAAGTGCCTTAATTAACTAAGATCTAACAACTACAAAATAAAACTAGCTGACTGCTACATGAAACAGTTGGGCAGTTGGGTAGTTCAAGTGTTCTAGCCCACTACCAGTTGGCAGCGTACCCAACATGTTGGTGGCATTGCCCCGCTAGTTCGATGAGCCAAATAAGTACCAGCATTTTGGTCACGCGTCGCATGGTTGAGGCTCTCGGATAAGTTTTTGAAAATATGATGAGCTCCCGGTCCCTGCGGTCCCAATGTCTAAACACCAAACGGCTCAAATATGTAACCATTACTGAGGTACTTTCGCCGCTTGAGCTTCCCTGCCGAAGCAGCCGCGGCGCCAGCCCTACTCTTTGTCTCAGAAAGAGGTGACGGTGCCAGAGTGTTGACACAAGTAGCATCCCACACAAGAGGCCTTCCCATATCTTCCAGGGAATAAGGGTCAAACCACCTTTCACCATCGTCACTCATTAGACTATTCGAGTTTTTTAGTTCGAGAAAAAATGCAACGTTGGCGTTGGTAAAGGACCGGATTTGAGCAACACTTCTGGAACAAGAGAGGCTGTGATTACTGAACTGACCAACTGCAGTACTACACTTACAGCGATGGGCTTTACAGCACCTTGCACTCAAACGTAAGCTGTAGCGACACGGAAAGTAGACGGATCTAAAAGATAGCCAGCATTACAAGAAGAGCTGGTCTGCAATCAAAGCTCAGATTCCTACACAGAAACTGCAAGAAGACGAGCACGATCTGTGACGCTAGGACACATATAAGATTATGCTGTGCTAGTTCATAGAGCGACCGAGCTCACAGCTTCTGTGATGACAGCCACCGGGCAATCGGTATTTGGGCATACCAACCTCCATGCATTCTTGGCCAAATAAGCTACATCGAAACTAGGTACGTAAAGTTGTTTTTTTCCTAATAATTGATACGATCTAGGAACGAAGGAATAATAAATAGAACGCCGGTAAAGCAACACTTGAAATTTTGCGTATCCCTAGGCCTCCAAATCTTACAGAAAGTGAAGCCTGTGACCACGCCCGATTGTCCATTTCGTCATTCAAAACCTATACTAGAGTATCCTTTTGCGATATTGTCTATGCTCGAGAAGAGCTCACATCACATAACACCATAGATACGACAGACAAGTCTAAATCTATACTTATAATAATGCAATAGGTACGAAAATGTCTGTACAAAGAAGATAATAAAAAAATGGTCTAGGGTACTTAAAATAAGCTACTAAACAAGTATTAAAAAATAGTTTTAATCGCTATTTTTTAATATTTTAAAATATCGTGTCTGTCTGTTTCTATGTTTGTTTGTACGCGCATCACGTAAAAGCTACTTAACCGATTGCGATGCGGTTTTCATTGCTGGATAGCTTAGGGTTTGACTTAATAACTGGTATCTCAATGTGATGAGTAGAAGCCGAGCAATTGATAAAAATATTTTTGACGGCTGAAGAAATTATGATTAAATGTTGGTATATTGGGATTAAAGATCCTAGAATACCTCATAATATAGTACTTTTAACCTAGAGAAATGACCACGCGTGCAAAGCCGGGGTACAGCTAGTATTAAGTAAGAATGGATGTATTAAGCGATTGAAAGATAAATTACAAGAGTTTTATGGTGTAGCGGGTGCAAAGGCTGTTATTGCAGTCTGGTGCAAAGTTGAACAAACTAAATGAGGAGGTGGTGGTGCGGCGAAAAATTTGAATTTTTTACCACTTACCTGCACTTATAAATCAAGTGCAAAGTCGCCCTAAGCTCTCCCGGATAGCTCTCTCAAACATTTTAAAATGTAGGGTTGATGCTACGGTGGAACATCTATACAGACTGTTAAACACATAACTTCCTTTGCTTCACCGTAGTCGGGTAAATTGATACCGCGTTTGTCAAAATCAGACTAATAGGAACGACGCTATGGTGGAATATCGTTACAAACATACACTCATTACAAAGACATATTCATGTAAAACACCTGTACAAACATACAGAGAAATACTACATACATACATACTTACATAAATAAGAGACTATTAGACACATTAGCCTTCCATTCCATTGATTCGCCGTAGTCGGGTAAATTGATACCGTGTTTGTCAAAATCGGATCAATGTAAAAGACAAAATAATAAACTGTTCAACACATTAACCTTTTACATTCCTTTGCTTCGCCGTAGTCGGATAAAATACAATTTTTATGTCTGGAAAACCTCTACTTCTATAAATTATATTTCATAAAAACTATCAAATAATTTTTACACTTGAAAAAGTACAATAGTGAAAAAGAAAAAGTGCATTATATGTATAAAAATAAAATGAAGTGTTTAACACACTGTTAAAGTCTCCGAGTCATAAGACCGACTTAGGTTTGAGTACTAAAAATGGCAGAAATTGAGAAAAACTTTTCCCATACATTTTGTACGAAATTACCTTAACCGGTGTAGCTACAGATCTGGTAGAGACTTTTGATCCTTATAAGAAACATAAAAAAATGTTTGTGTAAATTGTCTATTTACTCGAACACTGAATATTTTTAACAAAATCTTTGAATGCAGATAACTGTGAATGTGTTTCTCCAAAAGTTGAGGATAGCCTCCTAAGAACGTTTTCCTCTAGCTAATACGGTTAAGGTAATTTCCTACGAAATGTATGGGAAAAATGTTGCTCAGTTTCTTACATTTCTAGTACTCAAACCTCAGTCGGTCCAGTAGAGACTTATAATCCTTATAAGAAACAAGATTGATTGGCATCATTTTTTTTTTGTGTAAAATGACCATTATCTTGCTGACTGTACATTTTTTTCCAAAATCTGTGAATGCAGTTCAAAATATCTCAAAAGTTGTGGATGGTCTTATAAGAACGTTTTCCTGTAACCATAACGGTTAAGGTACCTGCCCTTACTGTCCCGTCTCAAAAATCCACTTATTTATAATCCTTACGGGCAGTAGAGTATCGAAGCGATGTTTTCAAGTTTGATGTCAACTGTCAGTCAGAGACCGAGGGCTGCCACTGGCGGGTCTTTACCCAGCTACGAAATAGGAGGGTAACGATTTTATCAGAGTACCAATGTGTGCATGAGTAAATGTATTTATGTACGTCATTTATGTTCGACATGTCGTAAAAAGTACTGCACCGATTAAAATGCGGTGTTCCTGTTAGCACGATCTGTTTATTGAATGTGAGCTTAGGTTTTGAGTTAAAAGCTAATGCACCTAGCTTGTATCTCAAGCCGAGCAATTGATGAAAAACTATTTGACGGCTGAACGAAATTTGGTAAATTGTACTTTATAATGGTCCTGGAATACCTACATAGGCTACTTTTCCCCCGATAAATGACCACGCGGGCAAAGCCGCGGAGGATAATATAACTACTCTATACCTACATTATTTTAGTTTATATATCCACACTAAAATAATTTACTATAGGTATCCTACCTTTCGGTGTCAGATGGAAGTAAAAAACGATATATTATGTGTTTTTTTTTTTAGTTAAACATACTGCAATATGTAGATATGGCTAATTTTGGCAAGGCAGGGGTAGTTGATGCCAGGAGGCCCGCTGATGGAGAGAAGCACGCAAGAACGACAGAAGAAGAAAAAACGAACGAAATAAATACCGGTGAAATCGCAAAAATGTTAAGATATTTACAAATATTTGAAATTGGTTGAATAGTCGAAGGCTTGACAGAAAAAAGAAGTTCATTTTTTTCGAGTCAAAAAGAGTGAACTAAAGCGTCCAATCCTTATATATACCTTTATTAGGTACTAGGTTATACTCCTTGGTCCAATCCAAATTGTGGTAACTGTGGTACTGTTATCCTCCTTGTAGAGCACGCTCTCTCTCTCTCTCTCTCTCTCTCTGTCTCTCTCTCTCTCTCTCTCTCTCTCTCTCTCTCTTTCTCGCATTTTTACGTGAAGACACTAAAATTCATGCGCGAAACTCGTTCGTACCTAGCTTTCGTTTCAAAACCACTCTGAGATCCCTTTCTCCCGGGCCCCGCACCGCATGCGTCAATTCGGCCGTTTACTCCTCGATACTTTCCATATGGTCATAGTGTACTAAAATCGTTTATTGTAACTATTATTTATTCTGTGCTGTAAAATAAATTGAATTGCAAATATTATAAAAATCAGAGAGAGAAGCGCCATCTGTTTGTGGTGTTCCAAATCAAACAGCTACTACAAAAAATCACAGAGAGCTCTGCAAAACGTAGCGTAGGTACAAGTACAAGTGGTGCAAACCATACTCAACGATTGGGGCCTACAGCAGTAACTTTTGGCTGTAGTTCAAACATCTGAATAAGTTTTAACGCGATCCGGTAGAGGGCGCTATTATAAAGTTTTATATTTATGCAGGAATAAGGAGTATTCTAGGCAGGAATATGTATGAAAATGATTGTAAGGAGTACATCCATACCAATCAAAGATAATCGAAATTATCTTTGATACCAATATATAAAAGTGAAACGTTGTCTGTTTGTTTGTTTGTTTGGGGAGCTTTCACGCGATAACAGCTGGACGGATTTTGATGAAATTTAGAATGGAGATAGCTCATACCCTGGAATAAAACAAAATATACCTTTTATCCCGGAAAATTGGGAGTTTCCACGGGAAAACTGGAAAAATGTTGATTACTGGCTGTAAGAAATGGTTGCCTTGGAAACGTGTTATTTCGTTTCCAAGGCAACCATTTCTTACGGTCAAAACACATCAAGTGAGTTGTTGCTATACCTACTTTTGCATTGGTTTTTAATACCCTAAAAGAACCACAGTACACTCTATATATGTACTGTGAACGAACATAGTGTTACGAGCTGGGGTTCAGATAAAATAATTGTACGCTAATTACACCAAAAATTAACACCTTTATTCGAAAACCACAAAAAGAAATTAATCCAACAAATAATGCTCAAACACTCTTTAACTTGACTGTACACTCTTATCAATTATCACTGAATACTCGCTTCGAATTACTTTGATCGTTTCGTTTCGTCAGCCAAATCAGTAATGTCCCAGGCAGTCGATGTGCGCCCTATTTATAACGCGACATTAGTTTCCAGAATGAACTCATAACTACTCGTATGTACTAGTGGTAGTCGGTAGGTCTTTGAACTTTCAAGGTCGGCGGCGCCTTTGAGTTGCCGCGCCGCGCCGCGCCTGTAGGTACTTAAGGCCGGCGGCACCTTTGAAGTCGCCCCGCCCGTAGGTATATACCTACCGCGCGCTCTGGAAACTTTTGTAGGTACCTACGCTCTACTAGTGTGGTCCAGAATGTTCCTTTAAATGTAGGTATTGCGTCATTTTAGTACCTACTGTTTTTTCTAAGAATCGACCGGCGTAACACTGCCCCCTCCTAAGACATGCTCGTCCCGAGCAGTGTTAGTCCAGTGATATTACGCCAGTCGATTAACATAAACAACCCCAGGATAACCTCTCTGACCTCCCCCTGGATCCGGCATGTTACGTCGCTGATCCTGTTCATAACGTGGGTATGTTCCACCCCTTTCTGCCTGCAACCTTAGAAAACCACCTCTGCCGTGCACTGGATCATGCAACCCAACCAGTGAACCCTTGTCAAATCTCAGATCTCTTAATTTCCGGTTATATCGAGCCCTCATCTTCTCAGACACCCGCTGTCCAGACCGATCGACCTGCCTACAAACTTTATCCAGCCTAAAGCGCGAGCCAATTGTACAATCCGCAATGCTGCGCGGAGAATCCTTTGGAATGCTAGTTATCAGGTCTGCAGGTTTGCGGCACCAGTTTCTCACATCATCACGGCAGTGGATCCAAAAGAATTGCTCTCGTATCTTTGACAGGGCCCTTTTGATTACCATACGCCTCCTGAACATCCGTCGTGGCAGAGTTGTAGAACATCAGGCACCTTCGCTTTAGAAACAACCATTTGTAAATGACAGTGGTCTCCTCGAGCATTTTCCAATTTTCTGCACAATAACCCATCGTGGATAGCCAAACTGTCCCACTGCCCCCAATAGCTTCCCGTCGTTGCGCTCATTCCTGCAACATCCCACCATTTAGGCTTAGGCGCACCAGTTTTAATCCACCCAAGAATTGGCTTGATATCTGGGTCATTTTGCTGTGCCAGCTGCAAGGCTTTTCTCCACTAATTACCGAAGTCCGTTCTCAACATTCTAACAGGTACCATTTTTATGGCCTCTTGCCTCTCAGAATGCTTACAATTCTCTAGACAATGTCCCCTGGACAGTTCCTCCACGTTACTGTGAGATCTTCCATCTTTTATGTTCAGGTTTATCCTTTCGTGAGCTTGTGAGGTCAAAATTCTGGTGTCGTTTTCAATACTCGACTGTACTCTTCCCATGGTTCTGGCGTCTATTCGTTTTCCAGGGTCTTGTTCGGTAACGGCGCTAACCTCCCGCCAGGTTCTGTGATCGGTCTTCCCTGCCAACAACTCGCTTTGGGCAGCTGGGCCTCAGGTGACCCTCCTCTCCACACTCGTAACATCTAGGGATAAACCTAGGGCGAGTGTCACGGGGGGTGAACTTCCCTGATGCAATGGGCTCGATGATCATAACGTGCGGCCTCCACCTCCAAAGCATGGGCCAGGGCATCCTTAAGGGATTCGTGATGCCCAAGTCTCACAGCAGCCCTCACTTCCAGGTCACGAATCCCATCGACAAATGCTTGGATCAAAATCACGTCGATGAGTGCAGGTGAGGACTGGTACGCCTTTCGAACCAGCTTTTCAATTTCGAGAGCCCACTGTTGTAGGTTCTCACTATTCTACTGAGCCCTGTCCTTTAACTGAGCACGAAACACGTGCTCCAGGTGTGCGTCACCGTAGCAAGATTCCAATGCTTCAAGAAGCTGTTCGTAGCTGACATCCTTTCCAAGGGCCTCCAGTATAGTAAGGGCCTGGTCACGAAGGCCCAGTGTGAGTGTAGTCATGGCTTGCGCTTTACTCCATCCGTTCGCCTTGACATCGGCCTCTAACTGGATCTTATAGGCCCAACCACGAAGAGCTTCCATCAAATGGCGGCACTTTGAAACCTCGCGCCGAAGACGCAGTAACAACAGGAGCTGAAATTCCGCTTCCAGATTTCAGTATCCCCAAAGCTTTCTTCATGTCTACAATCTGGGCTTCAGTTTCAGAGATACGGCTTTCAGTTCCAAAGATGCGGCTTTCAGTTTCGGAGAAGCGTTTTTCATGAAGACTCTTCTCACCTGCTCTTTTACATCTTTGAGTTCCTGACCAAAAGTTGCATGCAGGTCTTTTATGAGGAGAGTCTGTTCTTCCTGTCGGCGAGCCTGTTTTTCCTGTCGGCGAGCCTGCTCCTCTTTGTCACGAAGCAACTGCTCCTCTAGCCGACGAGCTTGCTCCTCCTGTCTGCGAGTCTGCTCCTCTCTGTCGCACTGCAACTGCTCTTAAAGTCGTCGGGCTTGCTCCTCCTGCTTGCGAGCCTGCTCCTGGAGCAATGCCATTAAGTCCGAAAGGTCAAATGAAGACGGAGCTACAGGAGACGGAAAATCTGCAGATGGACCGGTGGATGGTCCGGCGGCCGCGGCGGCGTCCAATTCCGTGGTTGGTTGAGTCTCACCACCACCACGCGCTCGTAATGGCGAACCAAACCGTCTTTCGTCCACCTCCCTCTTTCGTTGGCTTCTCGTTCTCATGCGGTCTGTCTCCTGCTTTGGTGTAGCCGGCATTATTTTATCCTCGCTTCTGACACCAAATTGTTAAGAGCTGGGGTTCGGATAAAATAATTGTACGCTAATTACACCAAAAATTAACACCTTTATTCGAAAACCACAAAAAGAAATTAATCCAACAAATAATGCTCAAACACTCTTTAACTTGACTGTACACTCTTATCAATTATCACTGAATACTCGCTTCGAATTACTTTGATCGTTTCGTTTCGTCAGCCAAATCAGTAATGTCCCAGGCAGTCGATGTGCGCCCTATTTATAACGCGACATAAGTTTCCAGAATGAACTCATAACTACTCGTATGTACTAGTGGTAGTCGGTAGGTCTTTGAACTTTCAAGGTCGGCGGCGCCTTTGAGTTGCCGCGCCGCGCCGCGCCTGTAGGTACTTAAGGCCGGCGGCACCTTTGAAGTCGCCGCGCCCGTACGAAAAACCTACCGCGCGCTCTGGAAACTTTTGTAGGTACCTACGCTCTACTAGTGTGGTCCAGAATGTTCCTTTAAATGTAGGTATTGCGTCATTTTAGTACCTACTGTTTTTCTAAGAATCGACCGGCGTAACAATAGGATGCTTTTTTTCGCGATAAACTGTATGTCCGCGCGGACGAAGTCGCGGGCGGGTAAGCTAGTATTTTCATATATTTACTTCATTACAATTAGGTAATAAGAGAAACACTGAAATTCAACTTTCCGTACAAACGCGTACGTACTTATGCAAGCCTCATGCGATAAAATATTTGAGCAAACCTTTTAAAATAAAACTAAATTATTTTTATTTCAATTTGGTGATTTTATTCAAAACCATAAATAAAATGAATTATTATATAAAACAAAAACCCAACTGCGAACAAAACTAAAAAGAGGCAAACAAGCTTTAGATTTTTGATTTTGAAATGTATGATGCAGTCGGAGGCATCATGCATTTCATTTCTCCTTTGACGGGATCAGCAGATCCTGGCGAGCTACTTCTTCATGGCTCCGACTGCATCATATGTTTCTAAATCAAAAATCTAAAGCTTGTTTGCCTTTTTTTAGTTTTGTTCGCACTCCGGTTTCTTGTTTTTAATAATAATTTATTTTATTTTAAACTTTTTAGTTTACATGACACGCCCCGGCTTCGCACAAGTGAAATTAAGAAAAAAAATGAGGAAAAATGTAGTTCTCGCACACTCGACCTTCACTCCGCTTCGGGGGACGGCGCCGGCGGCTCGCTTCTCTCGCCGCCTCCCCCTTACTACTTTTCTCGTATGCTCGTATTATTCATATCCATTATAAAAATCTCCGAAATGGCTGGACCGATTTTTACTGGACTTTCACTGGCAGATTTCATGAACGGTTGCCGTGGAAACGAAATAATAACAAATCTGTCAAAAAACATCAATGATTGGTGCTATACTTTTGAATTGTTTTTTTTTTATAGGGTGCTTTTTTCGCGATAAACAGTTGTCCGCGCGGACTTAGACGCGGGCGAAAGCTAGTTAATAATAAACAACAGATAAACGAAGCTACTGAACAAGAATATAACACTATTTTAAATCTCGTCTCTCTGTCTGTTTGTCTGTCTGTTTGTTTATTCACTCATCACGTTAAAACTACTGGACCGATTGCGATGCAGTTTACACTGTTGGATGGCTTAGGTTAACTTTAAAAGTGGTGTATTTGGTATCTCAATATGATGAGTAGCAACCGAGCAATAATAAAAACTATTTGACTACTGAACGTAATTTGGTAATTGTAAATTGTAATAGTAATTGGTATTTGGTAATTGTACTTTACTTTTGGTCATATTATAGGATACTGTTGTCCCAGAAAAATGAACACGCAGGCGAAGCCGCGGCCTCAGCTATTCATCCATATATATAAACTGATAAACTATCGAGCAAGCCTGTTAGTAAATTTTTTTTTTCTCCGGGGTGGCGGGGTATTGTGACGAGGTCCAAACCTCTTTCATAATAATACTCTTTTGATCTCTTAATTCTTTCATAATCCATTTCTTTTCATTTTGATAGTTGGCCATTATTCATTCTAAATACAAATATCCTGTCATTTTTTACATTGATTTTTGGAGCAAAATGGAAATATGATCTAAAATCTGCGATGAAATATAGGGTAGATCCCCGATCGCCGCTCGAAAAACGGCACCGTCAAAACAAGGCATATGCCTTGTTTTTCTCTCAGTCGCAATAGAACTCTTTCTCTCTCTCTCGCTTCTGGACTATTTTTATATTAGCTGGAGAGGTATATATCTGTACAAGTACAGAATAAATAAGTACAGGTAAGTATTGGCGTGGGGACACTTTTGAGGTTTGATTTTCATAGAGACTGTGTATCTATAGTTTATTTGATCGAAGTCTAAAATACATAAATATGTTTATAACCAGTTGAATTACACTTGTAAATATATAAACGATAATACCTACATAAGAGGTTATTTTAATCCGCATCGTCAAAGTACAAAAGTCTGATCATCTCCTCCTGTTCCTGTGCTTCCAATAGTTCCTGTAATTCTGTGTCACTGAGGTTTGGGTCCTGGGTTAGTGGGAGCAACCCAAACCCTGGGACCGCCTCGTGACAATAGTACGAACCAAACTTAATGGCGGCTGTGAAGTTGGCGCGGAGCGCTGCGCAATAGCAAATATTAGGTATGCGCGGGCGTTGGAGGGGTGAGGGGATGCGCGATGCCACGCTAGCAGCGCACTTCACAGCCGCTATTAAGTTTGGTTCGTACTATAGATAGGTAGTCAGTCTTTAACTTAATTACTATAGATAGGTAGTCAGTCATTAACTTAATAACCGCATCAGAGGCTACTGGCATCCAGGGTTGTTGTTTAACAAATGTTTTAAATATTGGTTTCAAACCAGTGTTTAAAATACACACACCTGTTTAAAACACAATTTAAAACATATTGTATTAAACATTTTTAAAACATTCTTAAAAAACATCATTGTTTTATCTTATATCTTCTATACTTATAATAAAGCAATAACAACGAAAAAGTCTGAACAAAGAAGAGAATTAAAAAAAGAAATGGTCTAGGGTATTTAAAATAAGCTACTGAACAAGTAAATATTATTTTTCAAATTCGTGTCTGTCTGTTTTTCTGTTTGTTTGTTTGTTTGTTTGTCTATATGTTTGTTCACGCATCATGTAAAACTACTAGACCGATTGCGATGCGGTTTTCATTGTTGGAAAGCTTAGGGTTGGACTTAAAAACTGGGGTACATGGTGTCTTCATCCAATTATTAGATTCCGCGCAATCGATAAAAAAATATTTGACGGCTGAACAAATTTTGAAGAAATTTAGAATATTATAATTTATGGGTACCTTTTGGTCCTGGAATAACACGTGTGGGCTACTTTTAAATGAAATGAGCACGCGGGCAAAGCCGCGGGCGCAGCTAGTTTCATAATATAGTTACTGTACATTCAATGAAAGAAATTGTACTAGGACATGGCAAAAGGAAAAACATCACGCTAAAACATAAAGAAAAAAGCTAAATTGTATAAAGGTACTTGTCATCATAGCCACTCTGAAGTTTTAGCACGGGTAACTTTATCCGGTTTTTAGTAACTTTGGCCATCAGTGAGTAATTGCCGAGTTATAACGACAACCGGGAATTTTCAGGTTATTTAATCTTAAAAAACATTTTTGAATAAAATTAAATTACAAACTAAAGAAAAGAAAATAATCTCAGGGCAATAGATATACTCCCTAAAAAAATATATATTAACTTGATTTCATTTAATTGAAAATATAGTCAAGTACCTAGTTACATACCTAAAAAAATATTTGACCGTCCTTCCGCTACGTTGTTTACGGGTTTCATTGATTAGAACAGAACAATTAAATTTTCGATATTGAGAAAACGCCGCAACGCCCGGACTGATTTAAAATGTGTTTTTTTGTTTCAAGAAAAAACAACAGTTTTTTACCATCCCTGCTGACATCATTAATTCGAATGTTCAAAGACGTTTGATAGGCATAAACAAGAGTCAAACATCTATTCAGTTCAATCAAAGAATCCGTTGATTCAATTGGAAGGCTAATAGAAAGATGTGGAAGAACAGCGGCATAATAAAATACATATCTACCTAACCATTGAGTGTGACGAGAATGAATCCTAATTTAGAGCCAGATCAGAGTTAAAGAAGGCTACAACCATAGAGAAGTACTTTTTTCACTTCGGTGGTTGCAACAAATTGGATAAGTATGCGTGTAATGCCACCGTTATGAAAAGACCTATTAAAAACGATCTATTATGACTTCAATTTATAATCGTAACTGATTATCTCCGGGCTTTCTTTTTGGTATTACCAACACCATCGCGGCGCTCGACAAGCCAAGCCATCGATCCGTACCTGACAGCAAAGTATAGTTATAAGAATAGAATAAAATAGAATAAGCTCTTTTAAACAATTTTCAAAAATGCACAGTTGTTTGCTTGTCGTATGAGGTAGTGTTGGCCTCTGGTGTCAGAGATTGTCAGGCTGCCTATTTTAATTTTAAGATTGTTTCTGTTTCGTTTTTGGTTAAAAACGAATAATCTTAAAATTGCGGACTTATTTCTAAAAGCGATCTCTTCTAGACTTCCAGTGACCTGTGTCAAATATTTATTTAGTTTACGATTTCCTTAGTCCAACGTCAAAAAAGTCCTTTTATTTCCCTGCTATTCATGTTCATTAGGTAATTTTTTATGAAAATTTATTGTTAACATATATAAAGATCTATGTTTTATACCTACCAATTTTGTTATAAGTACATAGGTAAATTTTATAATAAAAAGAATAATTAAATAAAGAAGTTGTATGTGCTTTTTAACCTTTTGCATTGCATTGTCATCGAGCTGTGAGCTACCCTGAAAGTTTCAGCCGGCTAGCTAATCGGGAAGTGCTCTAAATTTTAGTTGCAAGATTTCAGGACAGATAGAAATACATATAGATATTAGATACATACATACAAGTGAAGATAAATAAAAGCTATTAAAATGAGTAGGTACCTACTTAGGTTCGTATGTTAGTTGCACTCAGTGAGTAGGTCAGGGTTAGAGAGCTAATGGGGTTATAGAGTGCGTCTAATGGAATTGGTCGTATTGCTAGTAAGTGATCTATATGTAGGTACTTCGTACTAAATTTCGTTTGTTAAGATGAATATATTTTGATACATTCATCCTGTGACCCTACCACGTGAAAATTGTATAGACTGTCTGTCGTATACTCTTCCTGTGACCACGAACACAGTGAAGTGCTGGAAACGTCAGAAACCGCCAAAAATAATTAATTGGTTAAATTGGCATACCGATCCACATTCAAAGTTATGCGATTGAAAAAAAATAGTCAAGTGCGAGTTCGACTCGCGCACCGAGGGTTCCGTACTAACTTGTAGGTATGTAAATAGTTCGTCCATCACGGGAATCGAGTCTCGAAGATTCAACCGATCATTGCTCTAACGAAAAGATAAACTTGATTGATTGACAAACTTCTTCTTTTTTTTTATTGCGGTCTAGGCAATCGTTTGACCACGATCTCACCTGATGGAAAGCGATGATGTGGTCAAAGGTGTAGCACGCTTGCCTAGTAGATACCTATTCACTCTTGACTTGAACACTTCTGGGTTATAATTTACCGGAAACACTGTTGAGGGCAGGGCATTCCACTCCTTTGCAGTTCTTATAATAAATGAAGAAGCGTAACGCTTCGTTCTTGTTCGCTATTTCAACCATAAAAGGGTGGCGCTTTGCTGATCGTCTAGTCGTACGGTAATGGAAAGGTGATGGGGGAATCAGGTTGAGCAATTCTTGTTCACACTCTCCAGAGTGCAATCTGTAGAATACCGACAGGCTTGCTACCTCACGTCGATGCGCCAGACTTTGAAGCTTACTCTTTACTAGAGTGTCATCCCCAATGAGCCTGATAGCACGTCTCTGAATTGAATCCAAAGACTCGAGCTGAAACTTGCCAGAACCGTCCCAGAGGTGGCAGCAGTACTCCATACAAGATCGGACCTGTGCTTGATACAGATTCAAAAACTGTCCCGATGTGAAGTACCGCCTAACCTTAGACAAAATACCAAGTTTTTTTGCAGCTACCTTTGCTTTGGATTCAATATAAGACCCAAAATTCAGGTTTGATAAGAGCTCGACAGCCAAAAGCTCTAGATGGTCGCCTATTGGTATTTTTACACTTTGGAAAGACGGAGATCGATTTAGAGGACTCTTTTTAGCAGAAAAAAAAAGCGTTTTAGTAGCATTAAATTTAACCAGATTAGCATCGCCACAATCAGACACGGCTTCTAAGGCTAAATTTAAACGGTCTACCATAGCCTCTCTCTGAAACTGGACAGCGTCACAGCTGGCTTGAGTATTGGAAGTGTATCTCTCAACTACAGTACTGTCATCAGCATACCCAAAGGTACCGGGCTTCAGAAGATCATTAATGTGCAGTAAAAACAGTGTAGCCGAGAGAACCGATCCCTGATGTACACCGGCATTGATAGCCATTTGATCAGACGAGCAGCCCTCTAGGACTATTTGAATAGATCGTTCCCTCAAGAAATCAACTATCCAATTGCATAAGCCAACAGGTAAACCATACGAGAGAAGCTTGGTTAAAAGACCATCGTTCTAGACCCATTCAAATGCTTTCGATATGTCAAGGGAGTCGGCAAGCGCCTCACCATGCATCTCGATGGCTTCGTTCAGTACGTGAGTGGCAACTTTGCCGTTGGAAAACTGTTGTCCCTATATATGACAAAGGTCGCGGTCAGCTTATCAACTGCAAATCTATACTTATAATAAAGCAATAAGAACGAAAAAACTGTACAAAGAAGACAATTTAAAAAAAAAGGGTCTAGGTTACTTAAAATAAGCTATTGAACAAGAATACAACATTTTTTTAAATCGTGTCTGTCTGTTTTCCTGTTTATTTTTTAGTTTAAATGTTTGTTCGCGCATCACGTAAAAACTACTGGACTTATTGCGATGCAGTTTTCACTGTTGGATAGCTTAGAGCTTGACTTAAAAACTGAGGTATTTAGTATCTCAATCCAATGAGTAGAGCCGAGCAATCGAAAAAATGTTTTTGACGGCTGAAGAAATTTTGATCAAATGTTGGTATATTGCTGCTTTAGACCCTGGTATAGCTCATAGAGTACTTTTAACCTAAAGATATGACCACTCCTGCGAAGCCGTGGGCATCAGCTAGTAAGTTTATAATAGCAAAAAAAACATATTTGTGATGTATAACGGTTTTCGAGTTTTTTCCTTTACTTGTGTTATAAAATAATGCTGTTTTCAAGATTTTTTTTCACAGCTCCTAGATATTGCAGACCTGAGTAAGTTGATACCTCCTTGCGTTGATACTTCCATACGTTCCTGAGAAAAGGGGTCTTGACAGACAGACAGACAGACAGACAGACAGACAGACAGACGGACGGACAACGAAGTGATCCTACAGGGGTTCCTTTTTTTCCTTTTGTGGTACGGAACCCTAAAGATATAAACAGTCTAATAAAGGCACAAATCCAGAACAAACAAACAAAAACACATCCAAAATTTGTCTGGAAGAGATCGCTGTAAGCAATGAAACGTTGTCTGTTTGTTTGTTTGGAGAGCTTTCACGCAATAACGGCTGGACGGATTTTGATGAAATTTTGAATGGAGATAGCTTATACCCTGACATAGAACTGATAAAGAAAAGTATCCCTGACATGGGATACTTTTCTTTATCATCATCATCATCACACTTCACTCTCAAACGGCTTAACGGATATTGATAAAATTTGGAATGGTGATTGCTTATACCCTGGAATAACACACAAGATACTTTTCTTCATCATCATAATCATCCCTCAGCTTGGTAAAACCGCGGAACGCGGACGCATTATAAATGGTACCAAATGTCTCATTTCTAACGTTAGTTCTAGGATCGAATACATAGTCGAAAGGATGACTAGCATTTCTAAACAACCACTCAAATCTCAAAATTTAATCCGTTTGAACAGTTTTCATCGTCACTTTTGTATACCTAAGTACCTTTTACACGAGCTTAGCACTTTTCACTCGTACTTGTATCCACGTATCCGCGTGTAAACAAGCACTCTTATTTAGCTTGAGCAGTTTGTTTTTTGTTTGGGTCAAATCTAGTCATTTAAATTTTACCCCTTTGCTGTTGACCTATTGATTTGAAATTTGGTACACGCCTTTAGTTCTGCTAACAATACAATTATGTACATTCAGTATCATTGTAAATCTAAGATGGCCGCCAGCACAAAATGGCGGATTACTTTTTTTTTCGTCAGACCCCTCTGTGTGGGTATCAAATGAAACGGCTTAACTAGTAAAACACAGTACAATAAGAATATTCCGAATCCAAGATGGCCGCCACCACAAAATGGCGGATTACTTTTTATTTCAATCCCCTTTAAAATATCGGTATCAAATGAAAGGACTTCACTATTAGAATACAGCACACTATGGAAATTCCATATGGATATCAAATGCAAGGGCTTGACAAGTAGAATACAGTACATTTTTAAAAATAACTAAATAAAAACTGAAATATTGAAAATAGAATAGCTTTTTTTTTAGTTATACGGTTTTTCATTGTTATAAAACAGTTAATTTTTTTGCAGTGGCAACAATAAATCATTTTCATATCATTTCATTTATTTCAGTCATGACAAGTGATGTTATGTAAGTGTTTTAGGTAGTGACAAATTGAAACGGCAAGTCCGCGCACGGGTTCGTGTTCTTCGTACTGATTACGTGCTACTTATACCTGTTTTTTTTAATTCTTACATTTCAGTGTTTACTGTACTAAGCGATGCGTACTAATGGTACATCGTGTAAACTAAGCATTACAGATTTCCTAACATCCTATTTCAGCGAAAAGTCGTAAAAAAATGAGCATCGCAATCCATGAATCAGTAGCGCTGCGCAGGCTGGGCGGCGCACAGCGCCAGGGCGGGCGGCACTGCCGTTTCCCCGCCCGCCCAACTCACTCGCCCTTCTCTCTCGGTCACGGTTTGTTTTCACTAAATAAAAATAACTGCAGTGCTCCAAGCCTTCCAAAAACTTTCAAAAATTAAGGTAAGTGCGGTTAATACAGTAACAGAACGAAGCTATGTCTGAGATGTTTTCATTGATTCTGCTGTTCTTTTACCTTCACCCTTTGCAAACATACAGCCGAGACCTACTTACGCTATCATTCATAGAACCTAATAGGTACCTAGCTGTAGGAAGTTGCGTAATAAATGTGTAGTAGATAAACAAGGACAAGCGCAACCTTGTCTTAACAGTTAGAGGACATAGAAAACAATAAACATGTATCTACATGTTCATACATTTTTCTGTAAATAAAATTATATGTAAGTGCTTATACAACATAAATCTACTATCTATATAGGTAATTTCAGTAGGCACTTCAATGTCAATAGTAGCAAATAAGTCGGTGTTTTCTAAACAAGTATACACCGACCACTTTTGTAGGTGAAGGATTGTCCTATGTAACTGTCGCACTGATCAATGTCAAACATCGTTCATCATAAGTAGTACCTAAACTCTGCTCTAAGCCATGTTTTCTATTTACGTAAGAGATAAATTTAGTCAGTGTTTTCTAAACAAGTATACACCGACCACTTTTGTAGGTGAAGAATCGTCTTATGTAACTATCGCACAGATCTATGTCAAACATCGTTCATCATAAGTAGTACCTAAACTCTGCTCTAAGCCATGATTTCTATTTACGTAAGAGAGAAATTTAATCAGTGTTTTCTAAACAAGTATACACCGACTACTTTTGTAGGTGAAGGATTGTCTTATGTAACTGTCGCACAGATCAATGTCAAACATCGTTCTTCATAAGTAATACCTAAACTCTGCTCTATGCCATGTTTTCTATTTACGTAAGAGGCCTCTCTATATTTGTTACTAGCTGTGCCCGCGGCTTTGCCTGCGTGGTCAAAATTAATGGCTTTTTTTTGCAAAAAATAAAGGTAGCCTATGTTACTCCTTGTAAAATCAGCTATTTTTTAATGAAAGTCCCGTCAAAATTGGTCCAGCCATTTTGGAGATAAGCCGGAACAAACAGACAGATAAACAGACAAAAATATAAAAAAAAAAAATTTGTTATAAGTACCGTGTATACATTTATATGCATTTAGTAAAAAGCTGTTATTTGACATTACAAACAGACACTTCAATTTTATTTATTTGTATAAATATAGATATACTAGTGACTCACCCCGGCTTGGCACGGATAGCGCTCACACCGTGGCATTTTTCTTACTTTTAGCATTTTTATACACTAAACGGGCTGGGCTGGGCTACAAACGGGCAAATTGTGCTTGGCAAATTGACTGGTGGAAATTGTGCACGCGGTCGGGTCGGAGTTCTTTAAGACCCCCGCAAAAAAAGAACACAGAAACTCTCTAAGCATACACTCAAACTTATGGCAGAACGGGGCGAGATGAGGCTGCAGTCTTCAGTGGATATGTCGAGTTACAGCTTGCTTAATAAACAGATCTCCAAGTCAATGCGACACGATTTGCGTTCGTATAATACTACTTGTATTAAGAAAGCAATAGAGTGGAACAAGGGCTCCAAAGTGTTCGCAAGAGATCTGTCTATTGGGCAAAGCCTATTGACGAAGCTGAAAACCGACAGTGGCAGCATCGTTTCGTCGAAGCCAGAGATTTTGAGTGAGCTCGAGAAGTTCTATGGACAATTATACACCTCATCGCGTAGTCCTCCTAGCAGGACTAGCGATGCAAGAGCCCGTTTGACCCGACATTATACCGAAGATATCCCGGACGTCAGCCTATACGAGATCAGAATGGCTCTCAAACAGCTTAAGAGCAACAAGGCACCAGGGGAGGATGGAATAACGACAGAGCTACTGAAAGCGGGTGAAACACCGGTACTTCAGAAGCTGTTTAACTCCGTCATCCTCGATGGTACTACGCCAGAGGCGTGGCACAGGAGCGTAGTGCTTTTGTTCTTTAAGAAAGGTGATAAAACCCTCTTGAAGAATTATAGGCCAATTTTGCTGCTGAGCCACGTCTATAAGCTGTGTTCGAGAGTAGTTACAAACCGTCTTGCTCGTAGGTTTGACGACTTTCAGCCTCCAGAACAAGCTAGATTCCGGAAAGGCTTTAGCACCGTAGACCACATCCATACGCTCCGGCTCCGGATTATACAGAAGACCGAAGAGTTTAATCGGCCACTATGTCTAGTTTTTGTGGACTACGAGAAAGCCTTTGATTCAGTCGAGACCTGGCCAGTGCTACAGTCATTACAGCGGTGCCAGATTTATTACCGGTACGTCGAAGTGTTGAAGTGTGTGTACAGCAAGGCCACCATGACAGTTCGTCTTCAGGATCAGAGCACGAATTCTATCCAGTTGCAAAGAGGGGTGAACATGGGCAAGACGAACATCATGTCAAATCGATACCTTTAGGCTCAAAGGGCGTATTTCACCAAAACACGACTTTACAGTAGAGCAATAAAACGAAAAAGAAAAAAGTTTTATAACATAACTTTTTTGTGCTTGTACCTATACTTATAATAAAACTGTAACGGGTCCAATTCTGTACATTGAAGATATCTTAATATTTTTTTGGACCTTTCTCTAGATTCGATACTGAAGCCAAAACTTTTTTTTTTTCATTTTTGTCTGTCTGTCTGTGTGTCTGCCTGTCTGTACCTTGGCTAGGCATCACGCCGAAACTACTAAATGAATTTAAATGAAATTTGGTATGATTTGAGTTCATACTGCGAAGTAGGACATAGGCTACTTTTCATCCCGAAAAATGAAAGGTATCCCGCAGGATGGGGTTGAAAATTATTTCAAAAAACACTTACCACTCTGAAACTACTGCACAGATTTTGATGCAACTTGGCACAGTTATAGTTTATGTGATGAGTTAAAATTGAGGATACTTTTTATCCCGAAAAAATATAGAGTTCCTGCGGGATAATGTCCCAAATTCTGTAAATAAAAGATATTTTTCATTTTTTTTGGGGCATTCTTTATTCAATACTAAAATGTAAATGTATATAAACTATTAGTCTAGGATCACTAGTTTCAGAGTTATAGCCCTTTTAAGTTTGACAGCTGTCATCCAAAATGAAGATATTGATGAGACCTATCACGTCTGTAAATAAACTACTAGTCTAGGATCACTAGTTTCAGAGTTATAGCCCTTTTAAATTTGACAGCTGTCATCCAAAACGAAGATATCGATTAAATCTTGTCAGGTGTTGACGTATGACTTTGAAGTTTGACATGTCACTTTGACATCTGTCACATCTGTCACTTTGACGCCTGCCACTTTGACACCTGTCACTATGTACATGAAACAGTAATAATAAAATAGTTATATAGTTAGGGACAATGCCACATTAGTTTCGAAATCCACCACAGGGAGACAGTGCAACTCATTTCTTCCCGATGTCCACCACTGGTAGACAACGGGAATAATTTAGTAGCGTTGTCCACCACTGGGGGACAACGATACTTTTTTCCCGTTGTCCACCAGTGGTGGACAAAAAGTGGGGGACAACGGGAATAAATGTTTTTGACGGTTAAAGAAATTTTGATCACATTTTGGTATATTGGTCCTGGAATAGCAAATTATGGAACTTTGAACCTAAAGAAAAGAGCACGTGTGCGAAGCCACGGGTACAGCTAGTAATATATCTAACAAAAGATGTATGAATTTTGAGATAAAGAACATCGTAGAATAATATTTCAAGTAGATCTAATAAACAAAGAAATAGGGTTCGTATACGTCCCAAAAAAAATGAATTATGTCGGTTACACCCCAATAAAAAGCTCCTGTACTAACTGCTAAGGGTGTAATGGCCATTTTGTACGATATTAACTAATGATTTATAATGTAAGTGACAATCATATTTGTATATCACTATCTATTATTCGATGTAAGCGATAAATTGTTTAGGAGTTTTCTGTGGAATATGCGGTGTAAACGACTTTTTTCATATTATATAACAATGGTTTCTTATTATTTACAAAGGCAAATACGAATTTTGACAAGCAGCTCATTTGCTTGATAGTAAGTGCTACGCCTATAAAAAGTTCAGTGCAGTTATTTAAAATGTTCTCATGTGTCTGTAGTAACTTTACACCACGTTTAGTGTTTAATATTAAAGTAAAATGGTCATCGAAATTTAACCATAAACCCGATAAACCCCCATTAACGCCACAAGCAGTTGCTCTCTTGAACTTCTATTACTACCTTACATTGGCGGGTTAGTGCTCTTGGTGATCGCAGTAGTTGGTGATGGAATAATAAGCAACAAAATGCTACTGCCCATTTCCTGAATTCCCTCGGCTGGTTCTCACAGCACACTCACGATGAGAAGTGGTGGTGATAATTAGTCATGATACAAATTAGTTTATTACTTTTCTTGGATCTAAAGAAAAACTGTCTGCCTACCAACTTTCATGTACTCATAGATAGGTACTTATAACGAATAGGTACTAAAACTTGAAAGTATAATCACAGAAAAATAAGGTATTATAGAAAATAGCCAAAATATTATATAATATTGTTTTTATTTAGATCCAGGAAAAGAAATAAACTAATTTGTATAATTAATAATTCAATGTTGCCGCTAAGACCTGCAAGAAGATACTTAGGAAGGCTCGTTTTGATCACGTAGGTCGAATTTGGGCCAAACTGGCTTCATACCCCGTGGGTAACAAAGCTTTTTGGTCCCTGGCCAAGTCGGTCGAAGTGAACTTCTGCCGCCCCTCACTGCCACCATTGCTGAAACCTTATGGATCACTGGCTCACACTGCTGGAGAGAAAGCGAATTTATTTGCTTCTCTTTTTGCAGAAGCTTCGCATCTAGACGCTTCCAGCAAGATACGGTCCTGCCTTCCTCATTCCCAACTCGATAATTTCCTTACTCTGAAAGTGTATGGAGCGTATCATAAACATTAGGCTCTTAGCATACCTTTAGGATAATGATCTCCTCAGTGACCGGCACTACGGATTTTGCCGAAACCGGTCTACTGGGGATCTTCTCGCGTATGCCACTCACGTACTGAGCGAAACCATCGAGATGCATGGTGAGGCGCTGGCCGTCTCCCTTGACATATTGAAGGCATTTGATCGGGTCTGGCACGATGCCATTTTAAACAAGCTTCCCTCATATGGTTTACCCGTTGGCTTATGCAATTGGATAGTTGATTTCTTGAGGGAAAGATCTGTTCGAGTAGTCCTAGAGGGCTGCTTGTCTGATCAAATGTCTATCAAAGCCTATGTACTTCAGGGATCGGTTCTCTCGGATACACTATTTTAACTGCACATTAATGACCTTCTGAAGCCGGGTATCTTTGGGTATGCTGATGACAGTACTGTAGTTGAGAGATACACTTCCAATGCTCAAGCCACCTATAAGGCTATCCTGTTTCAGAGAGAGGCTATGGCAGACAGTATGAATTTAGCCTTAGAAGCCGTGTCCGATTGGGGTGATGCTAACCTGGTTAAGTTTAATGCTACTAAAACGCAGGCGTGTTTGTTTTCTACTAAAAAGAGTCCTCTAAACCGATCTCCGTCTTTCCAAAGTATACCAATAGGCGACCATTAGGAGCTTTTGGGTGTCGAACTCACATCAAACTTGAATTTTGGGTCTTATATTGAATCTAAAGCCAAGGTAGCTGCATAAAAACTTGGTATTTTGTCTAAGGTTAGGCGGTACTTCACACCGGGACAGCTTTTGAATCTTTATCAAGCACAGGTCCGATCTTGTATGGAGTACTGCTGCCACCTCTGGGGAGGTTCTGCCAAGTATCAGCTCGAGTCTTTGGATTCAATTGAGAGACGTGCTATCAGGCTCATTGGGGATGACACTTTAGTAAAGAGTAAGCTTCAAAGTCTGGCGCATCGACGTGAGGTAGCAAGCCTGTATGTATTCTACAGATTGAACTATGGAGAGTGTGCACAAGAACTGTACAATCTGATTCCCCCATCACCTTTCCATCACCATACGACTAGACAATCGGCAAAGTACGTACCCTTTTATGGTTAAAATTCCTCGCACAAGAACGAATTGTTACGCTTATTCATTTATTATAAGAACTGCAAATGAGTGGAATGCCCTGCCCTCGTCAGTGTTTCTGGTAAATTATAACCCAGGTGTATTTAAGTCAAGAGTGAATAGTCATTTACTAGGCAAGCGTGTTACACCTTCGACCACATCACATTGCCTAGTACGTAATAAAAAATAAAATAAAAATTATCACCACCACTTCTCATCGTGAGAGTGCTGTGAGAACCAGCCGAGGGAATTCAGGAAATGGGCAACAGCATTTCTTTGCGTATTATTTTATCAACAACTATTGCGATCACCAAGATGCGCCAACCCGCTAATGTAAGGTAGTAATATAAGTTCTAGAGAGCAACCGCTTGTAGCGTTAATGGGGTTTTATCGGGTTTATGCTTAATGGGAACTTATGAGTCGTGGCCCGTCCACCCACTGGCTTCACCCACTAGTGGTTGCACGGGTAATTCACATTAACCCTTCCACTCACACTGCACTAGAGTTGGAAACTAATAAAAAACAAACGACATTTATGAAGAAAAATTGTATGATGATAATAATGATGCATGTAAAGCCGCGGGTCGCAGCATGTAGACATAGTAGTTAGCTTATATTAATAATAAATAGCTCATCTACGTACGTAAATAAATAAACCGCAGTGGCAGCTTAAGTCTAAACATCCTTTTTTTTATAAGCTCTTTGACCTCATAGAGGTATCGTAGGTAATAAAGTTACTAAGTCAGTCTTTCGATCTGATCAATTGTTGTTTATAGGTCACATCATAATAATATGAGGTCCGGTATTTTGGATCTTATGCTATGCATCATGCGATGGAAGACAGGGCCTGTCCTGTCATATAGACATTTCTTACTGTCCTTGCTCGTAGCCCACCCTCTTGTCACCCAATAATCATATCTATCTCTCTCAGAACAAACACATCGCTTGTATTAGAAAGAGAAAAAGATATTTTTGAAAGTCAGAGTACAAGGTAACATAGTGCTTAAAAGAAGGTAATCTATACTTATAATAAAACTGTAACGAGTCCAATTCTGTACATTGAAGATATTTTGAAATTTTCTTTTGGAGGGTACTCTATATTCGATACTGAAGCCAATACTGTATTTATTTTTCATTTTTGTCTGTATCTTGGCTAGGCATCACGCCGAAACTACTGGATGAATTTAAATGAAACTTGTTATGATTTGAGTTAATACTACGAGGTAGGACATAGGATACTTTTGATAATTATGTTTTGATACTTGTTATGGTCAATACTAAAGCCAAAACTGTATATTTGTTATTTTTGACTGTCTGTCTGTCTTTCCGTCTGTACCTTGGCAGCGCATCACGCTGAAAATACTCACTTAATTCAAATGAAATTTGGTATGATTTGAGTTCATAGATGTAGGACATTGGATACTTTTCATCCAGAAAAATTAAAGAGTTCCTGCAGGATAGGAGTGGAAAATTATTTAAAAGAACACGTTTCACGCTGAAACTATTGGACGGACGTTGATGCAACTTAGCTCAGACATAGTTTATAAAATGGGTGAAAATTATGGATACTTTTTGTACCGAAAAAATAAAGGGTTTTTGCGGGATATGGGTCCAAATTCTGTACATTAAAGATATTGTGAAATTTTTATTTGGAGGTTACTCTATATTCGATAATGAAGCCTAAACTGTATGTTTTTTCATTTCGGTCTGTATGTCTGTCTGTCTGTCTGTATCTTGGCCGCGCATCATGCCACCGAAACTACTGGATGAATTCAAATTAAACTTGGTATGATTTGAGTTCATACTACGAGGTAGAACATAGGATACTTCTCTGTCTGTTTGTCTGTATATTTGTTTGTTCACGCATCACGTAAAAACTATTGGACCGATTTCAATGCGGTTTTCATTGTTAGATAGCCTAAGGTTTGATTTAAAAACTGGTGTAATTGGTATCTCAATCTGGTGAGTTAGAAGCCGAGCTGTGGATGAAAGTATTTTTGACGGCTAAAGAAATTTTGATCAAATGTTGGTATATTGGTCCTGGAAAAGCACTTTATGGTACTTTGAACCTAAAGAAAAGACCACGCGTGTGAAGCCGCGAGTACAGCTAGTAAACAATATTTTACTTCATTACGTAGGTGATTAAGTCACATAATACCATAAACATTTAAGGTACAATGTTATTGTAAACAATTTTACTTATACGTCCTATTGTAATAGACAATAGGACGTATAAGTTAAATTGTTAACTATTCAAAAGCTTCTGGGAGCATAATCACCAAACTTTATAAAACCTTAGGTTGATTCCTTTGCTAAAAATGTTTCAAACGGGTGTGTTAGATAATTTGTTAATTGATAAAATCTCGGGTTGTATAAGTCGTGTTGCCAGTGATGACATACGGCACTGACATGTGGTCGCTAACTATTGGTCTCATACACAAGCTCAGAGTTGCGCAGCGCGCAATGGAGAGAGCTGAAACCCATATATGCTGGTGTTTCACTACGTGATAGAATCCGAAATGAGGAAATCCGTAGAAGAACGAAGGTTACCGACATAGCTCTCAGAGTTTGCAAGTTGTAGTGGCAATGGGCAGGCCATATAAGGCGCAGAACCGACAACCGTTGGGAAATAAAGGTTCTCGAATGGCGACCACGAACAAGCAAGCGAAGTGTGGGGAGACCCCCCACACGATGGACCGACGACATCGTAGCCATCGCAGGAAGTCGGTGGATGGAGGTGGCACAAGATCGCTCGTCATGGCGCTCTTTGGGGGAAGCCTATGTTCAGCAGTGTACTTCTAAAGGCTGACATGATGAACTTACTAAAATAGTTAGAAAAATACTTTGGCAGCAACGATCGTGGCGTTTTTTTGACCATAGACAACTGCATTATTCAAGTACTCAAGTATTACTCAAGTATTTGGCAGATTTGTTATTATTTCATTTCCATGGCAACGTGTCATTATTATTTAGTTTCCATGACAATATGACTGTCATTCCGCTCTGTATTTTTGATACCTTGGGTTACATTATTACAAATTTCGTAAGGTTATCAAATATTTTGAAAATATAATATTGCTCAACATGACTAGTATTTACTCACTGATAATGTAGCTTTCTATAGGGGAAATAATTTTTAAAATCGGTTCTTTATTTTTACCCAACTGCACGGAGGGTACATACATACATACAACCCAAACACCTATAGTTTGGGTTGTATGTATGTTTGTTTTGTTCGTACGTTTCTTAGGAGCGGCCTACAGCATAATAGGCTTGATGGATTTTGTTAAATAAGGTATCATTGTATTCGTCTTCATCACGAGAGTGCCATAGGATATATGAAGTGTCAAGAAAACTAATATGGCGGCTTGCAGCTGCCATATTGTAAATCCAACGGAACAAAAAATGACAAAACCTACCAAGTGAAGAGTGGTGAAATTTGAAAGACTTTTGCCGTTCTAATATTAGCGTGTTTATTTTTGCGAGCGGTCAGTTCGTATTCAATCATTTTGTTCGGCAGTCGGGTTTTTGTATTTTTATAATAATTTTACTTGTTTGAATTTATCCATCCATTACAAACAAACAAACATTCAAATCTTTCCTCTTTATAATATTAGTGTAGATGTAGAAGTGTAAGATATTAGTGTAAGTAGAAATGATTTACATGATGTTTATTACTTTTACTTGTAACCGACTATTGAAGGTACTTGTATTGAAGGTTTTTTAGGTAAAGAAACGTCAAAATGAAATTAAGGCTTCGCGGGAGTGCGTTGGATTGAGGTCAATGGACGGCTTTGTGTTAGTGTGAACCTACACGCGTACTAAATTCACGGTATTTTTGGAACTTCACAATAGTAACAAGTGTTGTCACAAGTTTTGCCACAATTCTCGTCACAAGTACTACTTGTCCAGTTGTCCTAAACTACTCGAACGTTTTGGAATACATATGGAAATTATGTACCTACTTAGTATCCTAGTGTAGAGTCGTAGGCATAGTTGTGGATGTACCGTTATTGAAATCTACTTCAATTTTATGTTCAATTTTCAAGTTTCCTGTTCTTTTTACCCGACTGCACGGAGGGGTATGTGTTTGGGTTGTAGGTATGTATGTTTGTTTGTTTGTACGTTTATTAGGCGCGTCCTATAGCCTAAACGGCTTGATGGATTTTAATAAATGAGGTATCATTGAATTCGTCTTGATCACGAGAGTGCTATAGAATATATGAAATGTCAAGAGAACTAATATGGCGGCTTACAGCTGCCATATTGTATTTCCAACGGATCAAAAAATTACCAAAACCTATCAAGTGGAGTATCAAATGAAGGTCTTTAGAAGAACGTTTCAAAAATATTTAATTCTTATAACTGACCAGTAGCAATTGTCTTTTAAGTTTCTTACAAAATTTTAATCTAAAATATTCAGTTTTAATATTAGTGTGTTTATTTTTGCAGGCGGTCAGCTTATTCAATAATTTTGTTCGCAGGCAGGATTTTTGTATTATATTATTATAATTTTACTTTTATTGGGTAGGCTTACTGTACTTCACGTAGGTAGGATATGTAGGTATGTTTACCTCGATAAGATTAGAGGATAGATAAAGCGTTAGGCATTTGTAGCATTATTACTTAATCTGATGTCATTTTCTGGTTATCAGATAAAATAGATATTATTTTTTGGTTTCGCACTTTTATTACAACACTAGCTGTGCCCGCGCTTTGCCCGTGTGTTCATTTTTCTGGGAAAAAGTATCCTATAACGAGTATTTTATTCCAGGACCAAAAGTACCTTTAAGGTACATTATACCAAAAAACGTTCAGCCATGAAATAGTATTGATTGGCTTCTTCTCATCGGATTGAGATATCAAGTACACCAGTTTTTAAGTCAAACCCTAAGCTATCCATCTGTGAGAAGCCGCATTGCATCCGGTCCAGTAGTTTTCACGTGATGCGCGAAAAGACTCCATTTAAAAAAACGTTAAGTATATTATTTTTCATTACGTAGTTTATTTTTAATTATCTTTATTGAACAGACTTTTTTTCCTTACTGCTTTATTATAGAAATAGATGCTATTTACCTGAACGACTTTCAAGAAAAAACTTCATTGATATTCATTGGTGGCAGAAGCACCTAACTGTAGTCCACCTTACAAGAATCTTTAAGTAGGGAATAGTTACTGCGTGTTGTGCTCCATTACGGCGCTGTACGCTCTCAAATTTTTGTCCTTCTCGTCCAGGCTCAGGTTTTGCGGGAGAGATGATGCAGCTTCGGAGCAGATTTTAGTTAAATTCATTTATTTTGAACTGCATACTAGATGTATCTAAAAATTGCTAGGCGAGAATCAAGATCAACTTAAAAACTATTTTACAAAGCAAATTCCGGTATTTATATTAGTTTTTAAGCAACGAACATAACGAACGAGCTTTTACCAGCAAAAACAAGAAAACCTTACGACTTTTTTTCTTCTTCATTAAATGTATGTTCCTGCTGCATGCATTGTATGAAACGGCACATAACTAGGTATTAAAACACTAGAGTGAAACTATTAAAAAACTCGCCTACTCGTGTTTTAGTAACCCTCGTTATGCAACAATTTCATTAACTACTATAGCCTTGTGACTTGATTAGGAGTGTTAAATTTATCCTTCCAAATACAGGGCTTTTGCTGCTCACTCGCCTTAGATTGCTTTCGTTTATTATTCTCCAGATGTTTCGAGAAAAAAAGTAGAAGTACATTTTGCAGAATTTTTAAAAACCTCGTTGCCCATTGTATTTATCTATATCAATAGATTATTATGAAAAAAAAACCCGACTGCTAAAATAAATAAAAAGAGGCAACAAGCTTTAGATTCTTGATTTTGAAGACGCAGTCGGAGCTCGCCAGAGTTCTAGGTGATCCCGTCAAAGGAATAATGAAATCCATGCAAACTTGGAAACATATATACCTACTCACATACATACAGCCCAACAACATAACACTGCAGTCGAATAAAAATAAAAAAGGCGCTCGTTGAAAGTAGTTACCGTTCTTCATCGGTTCCTTTACTTCTATAAAGAATCGTGGCCACGTGCACACCTTCGCCTCTTGTCTCGGTTCTCCGCCAAAGCGAATAGCCAATAATAGAGTTTCTTCTGTTGCCTCATTTACCTATGCTATTGAACCATCGCACCGGGATAAGGGCCCTAGGCCGCCTCTCCTGCATTTGACCCACAATCAGCAGTTTCTCCAAGTCATGCCAAGGTATAGTATAGTCGCTAACTATAAAAACTTCGCATTTCAGAACCGAGTCAGCAGAGCCATATATCGGAAACCTTTCACATTTTGTCACACATAGCTGTCCAGTCCTAAGTTTTGGCATTATATTCAGCATTCGCGTGACAACATACCTACTGTGGAGCAACTCTCCGAGTTAGCAAGCATAAAAATAAAATTAATAAATATATTTAGGGCAATCCCACACCAATTACCTAGCCCCAAACTAGGATACCCTGTAATATGGGCACTAGATAACGGATAAACATACATAAATACAAATATCACATCCATGACTCGGAAACAAACATTTCAGCTCATCACACAAATTATTGCACCGCGACAGTTTGGTTTCATTCCTAGGGTCTCTAGCTACTAGACCAACCGGCCGTCAAGGTATAAATTAATAAAAGTTCCGATAAAGCATTGCCCGACAACTGTGGCCTAAACATGACACAAATAAAAGTTGCAACATGCAACAGTCTGATGTCAACAATGACGCTGACGCCACCCGCCGTCTTCTCTACATAACATAACATAACGACTCTAGTCGCGGGGGCAGTCACACGCGTGGACACCATTTATTACATTCGTAATCAAGTTTGCTCTAGCTGAATCCAACAAATACTCGAGTCATTCAAAGTTTCTTGTGATGTGAAATAAATTTAAATGTTGCTCGTGTGTTGAGAAAAGTTAAAGAGTATATTGAAAACATTTGTCGCATACTACAAAAAAAGCAATATAAATTTACGTAAGTATATTATAAGAAGTAAGAAACTCGATTTGGTGTAGGTACGTCTAAAATATACTAATAAAATGTAGTGATGGTTTCATATCATGTACCTGGCCTATTACACGACTGCCCAAAAGAGGAGTGTAATTTTTCAGGGTTCATGTATGTATGTGAATTTCTTTATTCCTTTTTAACTCGTAACTGGCTAATCAGATTTGGATGTATGGGATATCTTTAGAATCCTTTCATCATCCCGAGTGACTTAGGCTATTAGTTTTGTGTTTTTTTTTTGGCATGTCTGTCGTGTTTTTTTTCTCTTACTTTGATGATATACCTACTTGTTTTTATTTACTTTTTGTCTTGATCCACTGTACCTAGGTATTTCAACCAGGAAATATACTAGGTATTTACATTAAATGTAGGTACCAACATAAGTATGAGGTACTTTGAAACAAAGATACAGTTGGGAACTATCCGAATAATATAATAAAAATATATGTTATAATTATTCTTTGATGATGAAATGATTTTGGAATTACGTTTGTATGGACAATTCAGCCTCCGCCGGCCCGCGCTAGATTTTGCACGCAATTGGGAGTAGGTCAAATCTAAAAGGCTAGGTCATTGACCCAGTTGTTTCCACTCCAGTTGGCATAGATATTTTGGCATTATTGCTATACTTTTTGCGCTCCCAGATTGTATGTCAGTTAAATTTACAAAAATGCGATTATTATTGACCGAAAGAGCGCGAAGCGCGACTGAAGCATCTCCGTCTAAGCACATAATAAATAATAGTACCTACAAGGTAAAAAATTCTTTCGTATGTCCGGATGTCTGTCCGGATTTCTTTTATCTTCTACAACAGATCTAGACGAAACTTGGTATACAGGTTAAACAAACTTTTAGTTTTTTGTCGCCGGGGATTTTTGATTGGGGGTGAAAACCGCATCGCAATCTTTTATTGAATAAACTTGTATAGCAGACCTTTTTTTAATATCTTTATTATACAAACTTTATACTAGTGTATCTGTGAGCTGTAGACCTCGCGCGTACAAAGATTTTTGCTAACAATTTAGCGGTGCACAGTAGCGCCATCTAGTTACCTTATTGTAAAACTAACATCAATAACCAAGGTGCTCCATCAATCCCTACCTAATAGGTAAAGGGCTGATTCCACTGGTAGAAACCTAAAAGTGAGAAATTTACTGCATTTTGAGGAGCTATTCTGCTCATCACGCCGAAGATCCTCATCAGATCTTCACCATTTTTTTATGAGACTAACTTAAAGTTACTACCTTTCAAATCAAAAAAGAACCACTGAAATCGGATTTAATAAGGCGAAGATATTCAGTAGCCCCTTTTTTACCCTTTTTTGGGGGAAGAATCAAAAATCCCCAACAACTAAAAAATTCAAACAATTCGCTTAACCTGTATACCATGTTTCGTCTAGATCGGCTGAGAAATGCGACCTGTAGAGGAGAACAGACATCCGGAAGGACACACGAAACACATTTTTGCCCAAGCTGAAACGGAGACGCTTCGCTCGTGCTTCGCACTCGCGCGGTCAACAAGAATATATATATATTTTTTAAATCGTGTATTTCTGTTTGTTTGTATGTTTGTCTGTATGGTTGTTTGTGCATCATGTAAAAAGTACTGGATCGATTGCATTGCGATTTTCACAGTTGGATAGCTTAGGGTTTGATTTAAAAACTGGTGTAAGTACTTGGTATTTTAATCCGATGATTAATAAGATGCCGAGCAATCGATAAAAAACTATTTGAAGGCTGAACGAATTTTGAAGAAATGCAGTATATTGTACTTTATAGGTACTTTTGGTCCTGGAATAACACGCATGGGCTACTTCTAAATAAAATGACAACGCGGGCAAAGCCGCGGGTACAGCTAGTAAGTACCTATAGATTCTGTATTCAAATAATCGGAAACTAGTGAACAAAGATTACACTACTGTACCGGCAGAAGGTTGGCACACAGTTTTATCAAATGATTGGTATCTAACTGTGTCACGGTCAGCCACTTCACTCTGTATAGCCACAGAATAAATAAAGCGTTATCAATAAATGATTTCAATAATTTATTTGATACCTACAATACAAGCCGATACATGCAGACCTTGTTCCTACTATAGTTTACAACAATCGTACCTATAGGTACCTATACCTTCCTACCTACGAGAGCGTACAACAGGCTACATCACATATTAGTATCTATTTAGTACGAGATCACATAGTACCTGTAGGGCGCAAAGAGAATATAGATAAACGATACGGACGGCTTAGATCTCATACCCAAAGAGAATATAGATAAACGCTACGTCCGTGTTAGGTCCCATAGTTACGGTAGGATAGGACCCAAATATAATATAAATAAACGCTACGGCTTAGATCCCATAGCACAGAATAAATAATAGTACAAATAGTAGTACTTGTAGAACGGAGAATGTCGATAAACCCTACGGCGCGCGTAGGCCCTATAGTAACTGTAGGACCCAAAGAAAATAGAGACAAACAATAAGGCGTTCCCAAAGTAAACCCAAAGAGAATGTAGATGAACGCAAAACAGTCGAATATTGGGGGGGGGGGGGGAGATAAGGTCTACACGCCGGTACCACACCCACAAAAGGAAAAGCCTAGAATAAGAGAAAAGTAGGTTTACAAATGATGAAATGGAATAAACAAATGACTCCGGTACGGGGTCTCGCTAGAACTCTCGTGAGGTTGCCCCTAAGCGTCCAACCAACACAGGTAGGACCTCCAATGCAAGGTTCTGACTCCGCGCTTTTTATCTACCTACACACTAGGGGTAGGGACACAAGACCAGGTGACATTGGCGGGGTCTTTTACCCACTCATGTCCCCCTTCAGGGAGACAAGGTAGTTTTTTGGGTATGTGTGTGTGTGTTTAGTGGTCTTGTCTCCCCTGGGCGGGGGGACAAAATAATCGTGAACTTGGCGGACCCGGTGTCCCCCCGGGGGAGATAAGGAGATTTTACTTGTGGACTTGGCTCCGCTGATTACGGGAAACAAAGTTCCATACATTTTCCGTAATTTTTAAAGTGTTCTCTACTCCCCAAGAATCTTTTGTCATTATTAAGTAATTAAAACTTAACCAAATACTTTATTGTTATAGCATTGACTACAACATTATATTGTAGCAGACAAGCTATGAAATGGTGTGATGCTCCGCAGCAGCGCCACCATAATTGAACGTACGTTATGTACCTATGTAAGGCGATAATGGGTTAGTGCAAACTGTTCTACTATTTGTTCGACTATAGAATAGATTGAAAAAAAAAACAATCTGTTCTACTAAGCTGTATGACATATTGGATCCGAACAAATTGTGTATTGGCCGTCCAATCTGATCAGATTGGGCAACAACAACAATACTTTTGTTCTACTGTGTAGGTAGTAAGACATTTTAAAGTGACAGGTGTCAAAATGGCAGGTGCCAAAGTGACAAGTGTCGTCAAAGTGACAAGTGTCGTCAAAGTAACAGGTATCTTCAAAGTGACAGGTGTCAAAGTGACAGCTGTCAAACTTAAACAAGCTATTACTTGGAAACTATTGATCGTTGACTAATAGCTCATTTACAGAAGTGATAGATCTTCATCGATATCTTCGTTTAGAATGACAGTTATCAAACTGAAAATAGCCATTACTCGGATACTATTGAACTTTTTAGTTTGACAGCCTTCATCCAAAACGAAGATATCGATGAGATCTATCACTTCTGTTAAGAAACTACTAGTCTAGGCTCAATAGATTCAGAGTTACAGACCTTTTTAGTTTGACATCTGTCATCCAACACGAAGATATCGATGAGATCTATCACTTCTGTAAAGAAACTACTAGTCTAGGCTCAATAGATTCAAAGTTACAGCCCTTTTGGGTTTGATATCTGTCATCCAAAACAAAGATATTGATGAAATCTATCACTTCTGTAAAGAAACTACTAGTCTAGAATCAATAGTTTTAAAGTTATAGCCCTTTTTAGTTTGACATCTGTCATCCAAAACGAAGATATCGACAAGATCTTGAGAGGGGTCGACGTATGACTTTGACGTGTAACATATCAGTTTGACATCTGTCACCTGTCACTGACAGCTCTCACTTTGACACTTGTTACTTTGACACCTGTCACTTTGAAACCTGTCACTATAGACATGTAACAGTAATATTTTAATAGTTAAGTAGTGCGGGACATGGTAATTTTAATATGCACCACTGGGGGGACAGTGCAACTCATTTAAAGTATTTTTCACTTAAGACAATAAATTGTCTGTGACAGGTCTTAGTGTGACTCGTTGGATTATAGAAAATGTATGGAACTTTGTCTCCCCCAGGGGGGATACCGGGTCCGCCAAGTTCACGATTATTTTGTCCCCCCGCCCAGGGGAGACAAGACAATTAAAAAATCTCCTTTTCTCCCTCAAGGGGGACATGAGGGGCGACAAGAACCCGTAGCCGTGACATCGGGGTGCTCTATGTCGTGTTATGATTTCATCATCCATGAACGAAATTTCTTTTCATTTCACAGATCAGTAGCAAACAAACCAAAACAAAAAAAACTTCGTGTTTCCTCGGGCTAGGAGTGCCGCTTTTAGAAAAAGGAGTCAAATCTCTTCCCAATACAGCCCTCGGTCACCCCAAATTCATGAGACTGGATTCTAAAGCCAACTCAAAGTAACTGACAAAGAGGTTGAATTACGCTTACCTGGTGTATAACTTAAAGATATGTAACGGCGTGTTGCGGGCATAGGCACCATAGTAACCCAAAGAGAATATACATAAACGCTAAAGCACAGAAAAATATAATAGTCATACATCGTGCTTGTTTTGCCTACTTCAGACTTGGATCTTGAAGGTTACACGCCCTGCTTATATTTAGATAAAACATAATATTCAAACCAATTTTAAAATGATATGATCCATGCTTCCTCGAAGCAAGTTTCCTTCTGTTGGGTCGGTTCCAATTCTTTGTTTCGTAGTTTTATTTATGGTTTGTAAACTATAACCACTATAGAGTCGTAAGAGTAGGTAAACTGTAGTTAGTGCCCCAGATACATTTAGGTCACGCGCGACGGGAAGTTGCTGTTTTCGCACTGGAACGGCGTTTGTGGACGTGGTAGGGAGGTCCTATTCATGTTGAGAACGGGTCAGTTAGGCAAGTAAATATTAGCAGGGATGTAGGTAAAACAGTAGACAACTACTTTATAAATTACCTACCATGTTTTACGTAAATAGGAACTCGCCATGATGTTTGTTGTATAATCTCAAATATAGTCAAATCGCTGTGTCAGCTAAATTGTACTTTTTTAACTGGAATAAACTTTGAATATGGCATTAACAATGGGTCAATACTCCGTAATCACTACTAAGCACCTACAGTGTATATTTTCTTAGCCTATACCATAGAATAACTTTATAATATCTATATGTAGGTGGTTATATTATTTATGTAAGAATTCGATTCCTCCACCCCGGTTCAGTGACTCGTACTTATTCTGCACCGGTTCTAATTCCCTACGTAAGCTCAGCCTGAATTAAAGTCCTAAACCGATCTGATATCTGGAGAGGAAATGTTAACATTCTGTGGGTTGCAATGTTGGTTCAGTCACCCTGGACCGGAGATTGAGCGAGCCATTGTTTCAGTCATGCTCGCGCCGCGAACAAATGTAATTGTACACTTGCCTTACATATGCACTTAGATAGGTAGGTACAACACAACAAATCTATAACATACGTAGAGAACATGCGCACAGAAATAACGACGATGAAGAAAATGCAGACAATAAAATAACAGTTTGTACCGACCGGCGAGCATTTGACAGCCTCTCAATAAATTAGTTAGATAACATGATGTTACTTAACTTGATCCAGTTACTCTGATTAGTAGATTTTATCCTAGTTTTTGTACTTACGTGTATGTACAAAAGGTAACACCTAGATTGCCTGGATTTTAGGAAGGTACTTTCTCTACTGGAAATTAGAAGTTATAATAATTATGTAGGTATTCTCCTTTATTAATAGACTAGCTCTGCCCGCGGCATTGCCCGCGTGGTCATTTTATTTAAAAGTAGCCCACACGTTTTATTCCAGGACCAAAAGCCAAACCACAACCAGACCAGTTGTAGGTTTGGTCCAAGTCCAGAGGACCAGGAGGACCAGGAGCAAACCTACAAAGTACAATATTATACTACATTTCTTCAAAATTCGTTCAGCCGTCAAATAGTTTTTTATCGATTGCTCGGCATCTAATCATCGGAATAAGGCACTGCCTTGCCTTTTATAACGCATATTCTGTGAAGTACGGAGTGCCGTACTTCACAGAATATGCGTTATAACACACTTGCACTTCTATGACACTTCATAGAAGTGCACGTATTGCAATGAAATAAACGCATATAATAAAATATGAAATAAACGCATATAATACAATGTGAAATAAACGCTAGAATAAACGCACCGCGTTCCACTGCAAGGCAGTGCGTGCAAGGCCTAAGATACCAAGTACCCAAGTTTTTAAATCAGCGCAAAGGCTTGAGAGCAGGGCCTCGATTCTGTATGACCACTCACGCCAATTCCACGCCACCTGCGTGGAAGAAAGGTTAGGGAAGGTGGGTATTTACGCGACCAGGTTTTTAAACCAGGTTTTGGCTTGTAAGTACGCCGCCCTGGTGCCCTGGTCGCCCCGTCCGCACCTACATACTCGGTGGCTGGTTCGGCATGGCTTCGGCTGAGTTCGGCCGCACTCGGCCAGCCGGGTCACAAGAAGCTAGGTGGCCGATACATCGCTCAAAAAACTTGCAAGGCTTCGAAGTTTATTTAAGCAAACACAATTGTGCTCTATATTTACATAAGCGCACGGGTCAATTTCCTATGCAAGTATTTTTTACTTTCAATTCCACGCTTCCAAGTACTTTTTTCGCAAACACGATTGTGCTCCTTATTTATATGGACACGGAGATCAATTTCCTGTGCAAGTATTTTCTACTTTCAAGTTGAAAGTATTTTGAACCCTGGTTTTTATAATGAAAGATTCATGACATGAATGAGTTAAATTTATTTTTTTAATTAATAAATTACTAGTTCACTATAAATAATTCAATTAATTTCGCTGCGCGTGTTACAACTGAAGTCGACTTATTCTATCAAAAAATACAAAAAACATCTAAATACGTTTTAAGAGCCTCTAAGGACCACAAAGTAGAAAAAGAAGAGAAAATGTTGTTGGAGTTCATTCAACGTTCAAACCACTTCGTAACAAACCGCTTGCGTGTTTTAAGGATAGACAACGCCATCTAGTTTAAATGAAGTAACTTGTTATCATGAACGTCTTGTTATTGAGTAGAGAAAATTATCTCCGAAGGTAAGGTGGCACAGATTAGAGAGTAATTAAGGTGGTGAGGTAAATTGGATGGGGCATCAAGGGTAGGTCATTATTATAAGGTCCATACGAACAAATTTTAATGCAACGAAACATTGTGTTCTTAGTACAAATTATTTTTTATGATGTTTCACAGAACGACGTACTTACTGGCACTTTAACTGGCTCTTAATAATTGCCTACCCTACCTACCTACTTTTTGAGCTTTTTCAACACGATATGAGGATTGATTTGAAAAAATAAAAGTTTTCTATACTTTCTCTGTGAAGAGCAATACATGTACCTACCTCTGTATGTACACATTTCAATACCGACAACCACAGTAATCTGTGCCGACAACTAACCATTTTGCCAGTAAGACATTATGAAGAAACCTCCGATATAATTATATAATTATGTAGGTACGTAGGTAGTACATTATAATATCTCAATGGAAGAAACATAATAAAAAAACGTAGTACCTATAATGTATATACATACTCAGAAAACTTGCACGCTTCGAAGTATTTTTTACGCAAAAGCAACTTTATTTATGCATACCCACGGATCAATTTCCTATTTAATTATTTTTTACTTTCATTTCAAAAGAGCGATGGTGGCCTAATGGTTCTATAGTGCAATTTAGAATCCAACGATACCGGGTTCAAAACCTAAGCTCCCGCACCAATGACTTTTCGAAGTTATGTGCGGTTTTCCATCGCTCCGTGCTTCGGAGGGCACGTTAAGTTGTCGGTCCCGGCTGTTATCGGTTAATAGCAGACGTTAAGCCATGTCAGAGGCCCTCGGGTGGCCTGACAAACTCTGACATCAGAGGCCAGTACTACCTCATACGCCAAACAAACAATTTCAAGGCTTCAGAGTACTTTTTCACACACGCGATAGTGCTCCTTTTATATATAGAGACAAAGATCAATTTGCTATGCAAGTATTTTCTACTTTCAAGGCTTCCAAGTACTTTTATTTTGCAAACACGATTGTTCTCCTTATTTATATGACGGCAAAAATCAATTTCCTATGCAAGTATTTTCTACTTTCAAGGCTTTAATCTGTTTCTACAGAAAGCACTTGAAAGTATTTTGAACCCTGGTTTTTCGCCCTGGTGTTTGAAGATGGACGTACTTGAAAGCCCTGGTGCTGGATATTGCGAGTATGACCCATGCCTACGTGGAATTTGTTCGTGATTCCAATTTCCACGCAGGCGCGAGGAATTAGCGTCTTAAAATTAGAGAATTAGGCCCCTGGAGGTCGTGCTAGTGCTAGTGTGAGCCGAATCCGAAAAACCTGATAAATTTGAATTTAGCGGGACCCTTGGTTGCAGTAATGAAATGATTGCGTGTTTTAAGGTCAATCCGCGCCATCTAGTTAAATCGGAGGGAGAACTTTGATGCCTTTGGTTTATTCGCTTGAATTGTTGATGCCATTGTGCTATCTATACTCGTACCAAACTCGTACTATACCATCTCGATTACCTCAGCTTGCAAACATAAAAAACCGCACCTAAGTCGGACCATTCGTTTGGATAGCTCCCATTATATATATTGTTTTCAAACAAAACTTGACGGTTTACTTCAGGAAATTACATAAGCCTTAAAAAAATCAAAGAAAATGTAAAAAGGCACAAAATATGTAAATGCTTATAAATATTGAGGCAAAACATTCATAGCAGCGCGTGGATTCGATCCATGTGCCTCTGGGTTGCAAGCCAAACACCGCTTCTACTGTGCCACTCTGACTTGTGGCATAGGTGCCGAATTTACGGTACCGTTTTATAAACGGATGTGCAATTATTATTCCTTTCAAATTAACATAACTTTAGACTCATATCCCGCAGGAATCCCGTATTTATTCGTGATTAAAAGTATCATTCATTTTAACACATACTATAAACTTTGACTGTGCCAAGTTACTTCAAAATCCGTACGGTAGTTTCAGCGTGATATGTGTTTTTTTAAATAACTTTTAACCCCTATCCTGCGGGAACCATTGTTTTTGTCGGGATAAAAAGTATTTTAAATGTTAATCCATAACATAAGCTATGATTGTGCGAAGTTGCATCAAAATCCGTCGGGTAGTTTCTGCGTGATGCGTGTTCAAAGAGACAGACAGACAGACAGACAGACAGACAAAAAATAAAAAAAAAACCTTTATGCACTCCATATCGATTTTGAAGTTCATCTCAATTAAAATTTTCAAAAAATATTTAATGTACAGATTTAGCCCAGTTACAGTTTTATTATAGTGTAGATGAAAAATCCAATCGAAAAGACTGAAGGTTATGAAATAAATCTTTTAAAGGAAAGTTTTTTCTTTTCAATGATTAAAATTGATTTTAAACTTTTTGTTAGGTAAATAATAATAAGTTGTTATTAATATGTTTTTTTTCGTTGTCCAAGAGTGATGATAATAAAACCACTAAAATCTGGGTTAAGAATAAAAATACAATTCAATAACCACGAAGGCTAAGGCGGAAGCTCTGCTTAATAGATTTTACTTAAACAAGCTTGTAATGTCGTCATTATTTCGATAACCTTCTTTGGGCAAAGTCGACCTTGCCGCGCTGCTTGAATAGGCGCCAGCAAAGTTGTATGGAATTTCATTACTGTCGTGTTTTGCGGCCAGCAATTTCCTTTGAAAATCCATTGTTGTCGTGTTTTTAGTACTATTATTTATTCTGTGGTTTTGTTAACCACCGAACTCGAAAAGAGATGCGTTGTAGCTCCCAGACGAATGGACCGATTTTGATGTTTTTTTTCTTTTTGAAAGCTGATGTGATCGTGATTGTTGTTGTTGTTGTTTCTGTTTCTGTTTCTTTTTCTGTTGTTGTGGTCGTTGTTGTTGTCTTTGTCGTTGTTGTTTTCGTTGTTGTTGCATTGTTTGAGTAAAGTCTTATTATACTAAGCTGGTTTTATTTGAATTCCTCGCATTGTTTGAGTAAAGCACTATACAAGCCTTGGTCCGCAATGACTGCCCTGCTGGCCACGCTATGATGGCCTCGAGCTTTGCTTAGTTAAGTTCTCGACCATCATCATCGCTGCCAGCAACGCAGTCATTACAGACCGCGGCAGTAATGTACTATTTCCGAACACTAACAAGTCTTCGTGGTTCCACGAAGACTTGGTTAGTGTTCGGAAAAATCAATGGAAAGAAAGTAATTCGTTCATTTCACAAGGTAGTTTGTTGAAAGACAACACACCGTATAGCGTTTTCATTCACATTAACAATACTAGTAGTAGGTATCTGTGCTCGATGACAGAAGGGCCTTAAAATCATAACTTTAGGTAGGTTTTACACATACTTAAGAAAATACCCTATAGGTAACCAACAAGTCATAGTTACAGAGTTACTTTCTTTACTTCCAGAATGACGTCACCAGCTATCACCAAGTCCCCAAAGCCCGAGAAGAAATCTCCATCGCACTCCGCCAGCGGTGCTGACACTCCTGCGCGCACAGCTGCGGAGGCCTCTTCGTCTTCCACTCCTCAGCAGCCAACGGAGGCCTTCAGCTGGTTCAGAGTGTTCAAGCTCGCTGATCTCATGATGAAGCAAGGCTGTTGAATGGATTAGTCACAATCATAAGCTTGATCACTGCGACCGCAACTTCCTAACTAGTTTACTTCCGACAAACCCCAGCCTAATAAACATAACTTTTCATGAAGCCAAACTATCTAATTATTACAATGCGCCGAGTGTGAAGGTTGTAGGTAAATAATCCCGTGCTCTTGCAGTGCACCTTTTTGAAATTTAGCAATAACAAAAGTATTATTTTAGTTAATTCGTTTAGACTCTTAACTAGACATTTTGATGTACCTATAGCAGGTACTTGATCTTAAATAGAGAAAGGGGTAGTTACAAACTCATGAAAATAAATTCCAACCCGATAGGCATTTCATCTAAGATCTAGCGGCCAAGAACTATTCTTTGTGGAGGTTTTATCGCGAAGGCATTTTACAACTTTCATGGGAAGTATAGTACTGTAAGTACATTTCTGTAAACTGCGAGAACAGAAGCAAATGCCCCCTCTTCTCGCTTCCCTCGTAGTTCGTGACCCTCTGGGTTTTAAGTGTCATGCACAGTAATTTCGTTGGAAACATTGCTCTTCAAATTGAAACACAGTAGTGTTTGCGGGTTTGCACACTACTGCTTGGCGGTTGAATATGTAACAAAGGTGTGGTACTTCCCGAGGCAGACTCGTGCAGAAGAGAATGCGGAGTGGACAGATTGTTATCATATGTAGATAAAATGTTGTCTCTATTGAATACATTAATTTAATCTTGTTATTTATTCGTTTTATTCATTCCATTTCCCTAATCAAATCGTTGTCGTTATTAGATTGACCTGGCTACTTTAGTGCAAGATTTTAGAAGGACTAACGCATCATAATGAATATAACACGCGTTCAAAATAAAAACACCATGTATATGTAATATTTTTTAATAGTATTGGTAGGTAGGAGGTACATAACACACAGGAGTCTGGGTTGTTTGGATAAGGGAAGTAAAATTACAATACTATTTTCAATATGTACAAAATATACAATTATCTCGATAACCTAGACTAAGAACTATTATAATTAATTATGATCACAATATTTTCCTATCGGAACGTTCCGCCAGAATGGGAACGAACGCCGAGCGAGGCGCGGGCGCGTCCGCGCGCGGCTGATGCGACACAACTACTCTCACTTCACTTTTGCTGCACACTTGAGATCAAATGTTATTTTTACAAATATTAAAACTCTATCATCTCTCACACCGGCATCAGCCGCGGGCGGAGGCCGGGGCCGCGCCCCCCGTCCATCCTCAGGTGACCGCTCGCGCTTGGCAGCGACCGGGGCTCAGCAGAGGCTCTACTCTCATTTTAAAACTACGAAGCTTCGGGCTTGCTTTCGTCTGGTCGATTTGTATTGTTAAATCATTATTTATTTGACGTACGTACTTTAACAGCGCGAGCAATGAGACCACCATCCCAAAAAGAAACAGCTTTCAATAATAATTAAAGTAACGATCAACCATCGGAAACTGAGCCCCAAACTTAGTACTTTTGAATTAGGGAAGGCCCTCGGAGCCCGCCACTAACTAGCTGGCCGCCGTTAACTGCCTCTATGATCTCTGTTTTATTCCGACTATAACTAACAAATAAACAAAACTATATTATACTTCTCACATACAGTTTAACCTATTAAGTCTGCGTTAACTTAAGATATTATCACCGAAGAAATAAAATCAAAAACTGTTGCGTGGAATTCACATTTAAGGTTACGAAAAGATTTTTATTAATAGTAATTGACATTTTAATAGCATATAACTTATGGATGCAATTATTTACTAAGCAGAGTTCCTCGAAGTCATTATCGAGCTTCCGATATATTTGTACCAAAAAATAATAATTTTGTTATTTTGGTTTCTGATATTTCTAGTTAAATTATGTAAAAAATATTTTATGTACATTTTGGCGAAATCACAAAGGATTATTTTTACACTGACTGCATATTGCCTAGGAAATAACTACACCCGAATTACATAAATAATAAAGAGGCAACCACCAATTTTACCACAGTTAAATAAATACTTTTTTAATATTATCTTTGTCCACTTGTCACATAAACTTCTCTCTCTTTTATTCTTGAAAATTGAGTCTAAAATACTGTACCACTATTATTTTTATGCAGATATATTTACAGAGCTCCTTCATAAGGAATTCAAATCAGAATAAATATAGTGTACATAATTGGGCATCTGTCCGCTAGTAAAATTATATTTTTAAAATTAATGGACGTAATGACGAGTTCGTTAGTGTTCCTCCTAGCCGAGGCGAGAACTATTTGCGACGGAAACATGACAAATTATAATATATTACTTATACATTCTAGTATTCAAATCTTAAAAAGAATATATGTAATAATATATTACCTGTGCTATTACTTTATATCGTACATTATAAAATTACAATACATAAAATATTTTGTACTTTGTTTTACGAACGACAGCACAATCGCACCATTATTTACCTATACGTGCAAGTTATGCGTGATGCCTAAGAAAGGAAGGGAAGTGATCTCTACGGCATATCGCGTAAAGTTAAGTAACAGTTTCACGTAAAGTTAGAGTTTATGAGAAGTACAATATTGTTAGTTTAAGCGGTAAACACCGTTAATGCCGCGAAGAGTAATGATAGAAGCGTATACAGTATCGCAGTTGCTGCAACGAGAACCTCGCGGCGTACTAGACGTGATAACAAACGAAAGTGTGCAACGGCGGCAAATGAGGACGGTGAAACGAATAGACACACAAAGCAGCAATTGAGATCCGAATACGTCGACAAAGGCGGGCGGGAATCTACAGCAGCAGCGAATATGGCACTCTGTCCAACTGCAAGGAATGCCTTCTGCTACGACTATTGCTTATTCACATCGTTGAACGGAGGATTCACAATTAGGCGACTTCAGTCGAACGACAAGGCTGACAAGCTGCAGCGGAAATTCGACGAACAACTATGTAGACTTGTATACTGTTCATTCATAGGCAAAAAAAGAGTAGCCGTTCGACAAAATGTAAATCCACCAGTTTTAAATTGCTCATCGTAACTATGTAATTCTTTATAAAAGATTTAACGATTATGACTGACTTAAAGCATTCCTTTATAATTGGACTACGCCGGAGCAATCGCTGAGTACCTTTTAACAGTTCATAGATCACGAATGGGCGTGTTGTCGAATGGTTTCGTCTTCAACCGTTACAAGGTACAGAGCCAGCATACAGAAAATGCAGGTCGCTGGGATAGCATAGCAAATTTTACAGGCAATTACCTTAGTCTGACATTTGCCCATAAAATTTAAATATACACATTATTATATCAATCTAAATCCCAAGGAAATGATACGTACGTTAAAATTTAAGTCTTTTAGTAAGTCTGTTGTTTGAAGAATAACTCTAGATTCGCAGCATAGAAACAAGATGTAAGTTACATTGCATACTTCACTTTTGTTGTGTATTGATTGTATAAGAGTTATTGTAATATTTGGGTATGTGCAGATTAATTTTAATTAGTACACATATTCAGAGGAATGTTATGCAAATCCAATATTGGTTAGTAGTGTGGTGTGGTTGGCAGCTAGCGAGCCGGTTATTCCGCAAACAGCGGCGGGCGCGCGCCGTGTCCTCGCCCGCGGCTCAGAGACGCTGATTGTAATGCTCCATAATTATGACTACCTATAGTCTACATAAGTCAGAATCACAGTTTATTCTTAACATGTTTCCCTTAAGTTTTAATCTTAAATAACTATGATAATTTTTACAAGTAAAAAGTAATCATTCGACCCAGTATTCATGAGTTTTCCATTACCTACCGTAATGACCTAAGCGAATCGAATTTTAGTACGGATAGATTCGGTATTTACATAATTTAATTTACTTTAGACCTAGTCGCTTAAAACAAAATAACAATTTACACTAACAATAAAAAATGCTCGATAGATCGTCGCTCATCTAATCGGAACCCAAAATTAAATATATTTTTATCAACTGACTTTGCCATTAATTATTTTTTATATTTTTATAAATTTAAACTCCGAATATCGTCGAACCCAGTCGACCATAACAAAAGTAATTTACAAATAAGCCTATACTTAAAACTAGCACTTAAATAAGTGACGGGATACTTAAGTTCTAGGTGAGAGTTTACAAGCGCGTGACGCCGGCCCGTCGGCGGCGCCGCGCGACGCAATAACAATAAATAAACCGATTTGCATCGTTACGACTTCAGTTTCGCAGAGGTATTACGACTCAATTCCTACTTGTCTCGATCGGGCCGTCGGCCGACGAGCTCGCCTCGGCGGCCGACGATCCCTACCAGGTCGATCGATCGCTACCGTTAAAATAAACATTTTAAAAAAGTTTCACAACCTGGCCTTATTTACAACGCCTTATCATATTACACGTCCGTATAAGCGATTTTTCAAGTCAGTGTCCGTGTTCTGCGACGCGGCAGAGCGTGCGTTCGCCGCATGCGAGTGCTCACACGGTGGCGATGACGATCAGCAGGTGCGCGATGTCGGTGACGCGGTGCATGAGGTCGGGCGCGATGCGCGACAGGTTCTCGTTGGCGAAGTCGCACGACGGGAAGATGTGCACCGTGAACATTGCCTGCGCACACATCGTCTCGTTACAAAACAATTATAGTACAGCGAGTCACATACAAATGTCTAAATTCGGTAGCTGACTAATTTTCCTAAGCTAACCTATAATGTGTATATAACCTATAGTAGCATTTTATAGCAAAAAATACAATAATTATGAAAAATTATAGAGAAATAATTATATTTTTGCGCCTATAAGACTTGTTAAAGGTTTTTTGGAAGTCATAGGAATCGGTATTTTGGCTTATGGAAATATTTAGCAGTTTGTTAAATAGCCCTTTTCGAATTGGCTAAACGATCTTAGCCCGGGTTTCGGAGATCGTGAGAGCCGTTCGGCGGCGACTTTGTGTTTTGTGAAGACAAGATTTGGACCGGCATTTTGTTGTCGGCTTGTCGCTTTAGATATAGAATTGATTTGCTTTAATTAAGCTAATTTCAGCTTAATTAAAGCAGACCTTGGTCGAGGGTTTGTCTCGATAAATTCAACGAGTCGTTTTTTGTTTACTTTCACCTACCCATATTAAGGATTTCATGGTGGTAATCACGATCTCAAGAACTCCTGCGAGAACATCCTTAGCAGCATATTTTGTAGTACAAACCTGGTGGTGGCCGGGTGGCGCGATGTTGACGATGCCGGCAGCCGTCTTGCGCTGCAGGTAGGTGATGAACCCGGCGGTGAGGTTGGTGGACTGCTGCAGCACGTCCATGTGGTCGCGCCCGCACGGCAGCGCCAACAGGATACAGTGCTCGTTCTCCAGCTGTACAAACATGTTCACTCGTTAGCTGTGGTAATTGGCTCGCTAGTCATTTTGACTGGTTAACGACATAGAAAGATGGTAGCCTAACGGCCCATTAGTGCAACTTAGAATACAACGATACCGAGTTCGGTAATAGGCTCCGCACGTATTACTTTTCTAAGTTACGCTCTGTTCTTCGGAGCGCACGGCTGTCGGTCCCGGATGTTGTTGATCAATAGCAGTCGTTAAGCCATGTCAGAGTCCCTCGGACGGCCTGACAAACTCTGACACCAGAGGCCAGCACTACCTCACACGACAAACAACTACAACAGACATAGACTTTCATGCAAAAGCTCAAGTTAAGTTATTACGAACCTGTACAAAACTCTTTAACAAAAGACAACACTTAAAAAAAATATCTGAGTGTTCAGGCATTGCGGGCTGGGCGACGAGAACACTTGACTAAGTTTCCCATACGCAGCCAACACCAGCCGAATTTTCCTTTACGAAGTAGTTGCTGCCTAAACTAACTGAAGAGTTTGCCTGAGGTAAACATACTCCTTCACAACTTTGAGAGGCGTGCCACTGACGACTATAGTTTCCGGTTGAAACTCGAATGAACAAGAGGATCACGGTCAAGAAGAAGGCCGGCCGTTAGCCGTTGGCCCTCCTAAGCCTCTGGTTTCTAGCATCCAAATACATATTATAATGACGTCTTATGCTTTAACCAGCTACAAGCATACAACATCACATTATAGTAGTTGTTTGCAGGCGTTATTAAAACACGAGTGTGAGTTTAACAGTAGGTGTCAATGAGTTTACCTAGTGTGCAGTATCGTACACTACTTCCAACTACACGCATGCAATAGGAAGGTACCTATATACTACCTACCTACTACCTTACTTTTAATAATATAAAAAGATAAGACTACAAAAACGGATAAAGATTCTTGATTTTGTTGATAAAGATCGTTCGTAATTTTTGTTGCTGTTCCTATGATGTCAGGTGGAGTCAAATTCTCCTCAATAACGTTGCTGTCAGAATTTCACTCGGGAGTTATGTAGATTCCTGAGTGAAGCGAGGGGTCCAATATGCCGCAATGTGACGTAAGACAGGCCCCGTGGTGAATATTCTACTTTTCATACCTTCTGTGACACAATAAAAACCCAGGCTACATAAATAAAGCATTTATACGAGTAGTAAACTCAGGAGTGAAATCACTCTCGATCGACGAAATTTTTGTGTCAACTTGAAAATGATAAAATACGGAACTGTCAAATTAACACCAAACACCGTCTTTTGTTTCACGTTCATTACAATCGCACCTTTTTTTTGTGAGCTGCTAAAGCAGACCAGTGGCCACCTTTTGAGGTAGCCAGCCACTGGCCATTTCGATTTTTGAATAAACTTTCTTTACAAAAGAAAGTAAACTTCCGCAACTTTCTTTGACCAATTGCGGAAGTAATAATGATAGTTGAACCTGGGAAATCGCCACATCATACAGGCCAATCTCCTTGATCCTCGTAATGTCAAAGTTTTTTGAAATGTTGTTGATCAAAAGGCTGAAACCAATCATAGATAGCAAAAATCTAATACCAGATCATCAGTTTGATTTTCGAGAAAAGCACTCGACTATAGATCAAGTGCACAGAATAACAATCATCATAGAAAAAACTCTTGAAGGTAAAAAGTGTGCTCTACAGTATTTCTAGACGTGGCGCAAGCTTTTGATAAAGTGTGGCATGAAGGCCTTATACGTAAACTGAGAAATATGCTACCAGAACATTTTGCGGATATCCTAGAATCTTATAAATCAAATAGGGTATTTAGAATAAGACAAGAAGATGCCTTCTCAGAACTTAAGGAAATAAAAGCTGGAGTACCGCAAGGAAGTGTTTTAGGTCCGGTCCTGTACCTGCTTTACAGTTGTGATATTCCTGAGCTAGAAATTAACACCATCGGTACCTTTGCTGACGACACTGCTATAATGGCAGTAGGAAGTACCCATCGAAAAGCAGCAGAAAAGGTCCAACCAGCGGTCGATCGAGTCTATGACTGGACTAAACAATGGAGGATTTAATTAAACGAATCCAAATCAATTCATATTGACTTCAGCAACAAGAAATATTCTCCAGTTTGTATAAATAATAAACAAATTCCATACGAGAATACAGCCAAGTATCTCGGTATGACGCTTGATGCGAAGCTCCACTGGAAAGCGCACGTCAACCGGAAAAGAGAAGAGTTAGAACTGTGATACAAAATAATGTATTGGCTGCTTGGAAGTCACTCCAAGCTGTCAACTAACAATACATTATTATTATACAAGCAAGTTCTAAAGCCAGTCTGGGCTTATGGTATACAGCTGTGGTGCTGCACCAAACAGAGCAATACATTAATTATTCAACGCTTCCAGAACAAGGTACTAAGGGAAATTGTGAATGCACCTTGGTAGATAATAAACAACGATCTCCACCGTGACCTCACAGTACAGAACGTTGACAAAGTAATTAAAAAGTATGCAGAAACTCACGACCATCATATAGACTTCATCATAATGTGAACATAGAGGCAATTTGACGGCCGGTTGGTCTAGTGGCTAGTAGCCCTAGGAACGAAATCAAACGGTCGCAGGTTCGAATCCTGCAAGGTGCAATCATTTGTGTTATGAGCAGAAATGTTTGTTTCCGAGTCATGGATGTTGATATTCGTATTTATGTATGTTCATCCGTTATCTAGTACCCATATTACAGGGTATCCTAGTTTGGGGCTAGGTAATTGGTGTGGAATTGTCCTGAATATATTATATTATATTATAATCCAGCTCCTCGATCACACTGACATAGTTAGAAGACTTAAAAGGACAAAACCATATGTGTAGTGTACTGTATATTATTGTATTAGTTTAATGTAGTGTGTAACTAGTGCTACTTATAAAGAACACACGAACAAAGTGACTTCACCATAATAGAGACTATAAGAAAAGTGTTAATGGACACATTCTTTGTAAACTCAATCTAAAAGTTTAACTTATAATCTAATTGACGACTGGTTGGTCTCGTGGCTAGAGATCCTAGGTACGAAATCGTACGGTCGCGGGTTCGTATCCTACAAGGTGCAATCATTTGTGTTATGAGCAGAAATGTTTGTTTCCGAGTCATGGATGTAATATTCTTATCTATGTATGCTTATCCGTTATCTAGTGCCCATAGCACAGGGTATCCTAGTTTGGGGCTAGATAATTGGAGTGGAAATGTCCCGAATATATTTATTTATTTATATTTTAATTACTTATTAGCCAATTCGTGGCTAGATTGAAATAAAAATAGGATGCGTAAGTACTCAAAGAAATAGGAAAAACAAATGGTCTAGGCAATCGTTTGACCACGATCTCACCTGATGGAAAGCGATGATATGGATGAAGAAGCGTTTGGTGTTATTTTAAAAGTTCCGTATTTTATCATTTTCTTGTTGATACAAAAATGTCGTCGGGCGATAGTGATTTGACTCCGGAGTTTAAATCAGATGCTTTAGTGATTATTAATAATCTACGACCGGAAAAATCAAAAGATAAATACAAAAAACCTGATTTTAATTAATCGATAACAACATTAACAACAAAAGGAGTCAAGGCCGTATCCGAATCCATTCTTTTAGTTTATTTCCAACATGTAGCATCAACTCGGAAGCCAAGCAGCTTAGGGTGCATTTATCATTTTTATAGTCTCGCAGAAGGTAGTAAAGGTAGAGTATTCACCTTGGGGGTTAAAGCCTGTCTTTTGTCACGGGCGGCATATTGGACCCCTCGCTTCACTCGGGACTCTAAATAACTCCCGAGCAAATTAACTCTAGAGTCCCTCGTTGGGCTCAGGGTCCAATCAATATGCCGCCCGTGACGTAAGACACTGCTTTATCCCCTTAGGGCATAATCTACTATTTATTTTTATTACAGACGTGCATGGATAAAGTATGTCATTATGCCATAATTTTTGAATTGTGGCATAATTACATAATTAGAATTTTACTATATGAGTGTATACAATATAAAAATCGACACTGGTTGAAAGTAACTATTCGAAGCCAAATAGAAAATCCAGAAGCAGAATGGTGTGTTGTTACCTTCATTTTCCGATGTACTTGGTCGAGCTGCATGGGTTCGAGCCGCATGCGCTGCGCGATGCGCAGCAGCGGCGGCGCCAGGTCGGAGGGGCGCGCCAGCGTCTCGCTGGCTACGCTCGGGTTGCCGCCCACGAAGTGCATCTGCACCGCCGCCGAGTCGTTCTTCAGCGCCAGCAGCCCTTGCCACATTACCGGGTACCGCTGCAACAAACATACATTATTATTAGTTTTTACATTACTACTTCTCAATCGGCCCTATGTTCAATGTCTATCTGACAAACTATAGGAGATTAACAAAAAATATTTTGATGTTATTAGATAGCTCCTATGAATAATAATAAATAAATATATGCAAATCAACCTCAAAAATCTCACCATTATACATTTTGCTGTATACTGACCTTGACTCGACCAATCGCGTGTCAGCGGACGGCGTTTACCGACCTTGACTCGACCAATCGCGTGTCGGCGGAAGGCGTTACCGACTTTGACTCGACCAATAGCGTGTAGGCGGACGGCGTTACCGACTTTGACTCGACCAATAGCGTGTAGGCGGACGGTGTCAACCGACCTTGACTCAACCAATCACGTGTCGGCGGACAGCGTTAACCGACCTTGACTCGACCAATAGCGTGTCGGCAGACGGCGTTAACTGACCTTGACTCGACCAATCGTGTGCGATTATTTTGAGCGCCCAATTACCGAACCAATGCAATTGATGTGGAAAGAGTGTGAGTGTTTCATTGTATTACTGTTAGTTTGTATGCGTAAGTGGGACCAACATTAAAGCGGTAACTGTTAAGATTTTATTTAATAACTTTTATTATTATTCGTAGAAAAGATAGCTCAATATACTTTGTTGCAGATCATAATAACTATGTCCTCGACTAAATGCCTAAGTCCGCAACCGTCTACAACACTACCCCGTTTTTAATAATTTGGGAATATTTGGCTTCACGTCGCTTCGGGCTTCATCGATGATTTATAACGCCGCATTTATTTATTTGAATAGCTTTCGCCACCGAGAATCTTCCTCGAATGAATATTCATAATCAATTTATTGGAAAAATGAGCAGTGAAAGCGCGGTTATTCTTGTGCCAGTGCTGGTAGCAGTGGTACTACTGGTGGTACTCACGCGCAGTAGCATCTGCAGGCTGTCAGCCTCGTGCGGCACCTGCGAAGCGTGCGGCGGGCCGGGCGGGCCGGGCGCGGCGCCCGCGGCGCCGGGCGGCAGCGCTCCCGCTGGCCGCGACACGTACCCGCCGTGCGCCGGTGGTGGCGACCGCCCGCATTTCACTGCGTACACTGCAATAAACGTCACTCTTATTATTTTCTATTAACGATCGAAACAAATTATACTAGTTTATGAAACGTTTGCATAACGGCGGTTATTAAAACACGAGTGTGAGTTTAAAAAACGAGCCACAGGCGTTTTTTTTATTAGTATCGAGTGTTTTAATACCTAGTTATGTGCCGTTGTTACACTACTTTATCTACACTCATGCAATAGGAAGGTGCCTACCCACTTGAATAAAAAATAATTAAAAAAAAATGTCGAAATATTTTCTTGATTTTCTACCATGAATGCGCGCGCATGTGCTCGCGGCACCATAAATGGCCGGGGCATATCTGAACTATTATCTATAATTATAATAAAACTGCAACAGGTCAAATTATATACATTAAAGATATTTTGTAAAAAAAATATGGAGGCTGTTCGGCTACTCGTATATTCGATACTGAAGCCAAAACAGTTTTATTTTCATTTTTGTCTGTCTGTCTGTCTGTCTGTCTGTCTGTCTGTCTCTCTGTCTGTATCTTGGCCACGCATCATGCCGAAACTACTGAATGAATTCAAATGCCAATTGGCATGATTTGAGATCATAGTATGAGGTAGAACATACGAGTACTTTTCATCCCGAAAAATTAAAGGGTTCCCACAGGACAGGAGTTCAAAGTTATTTAAACGAACACGTATCACGCTGAAACTAATGGACTGATTTTGATGCAACTTAGCACAGTCATAGTTTATACTAGCTATACCCGCGGCTTCGCACGCGTAATCATTTCTCTAGGTTAAAAGTACTCTATGTACTATTCCAAGACCTAAAATACCAATATTTGACCTACAAACATTTGATCAAAATTCCTTCAGCCGTCTAAAATACTTTATCAATTGCTCGGCTTCTCCTCATCGGATTGAGATACCAAGTACACCAGTTTTTAAGACAAACCTACAATGAAAACCGCATCCACAGTTTTTTTTACGTGATGCGTAAACAAACAAACATACATGAATTCTAAAAACATTACACTGCTTTTTGGGCAGTCGTGTAATAAATACAGGTTTGGCTTTAGTATCAACTATAGAGTACCCTCCAAAAAATATTATTGATGAATTCAATATTAACATAGCTTTGGACCCCTAACCCGCAGGATCTCTTTATTTTTTTGGGATAAAGCCTCAATTATCTTCAATTATAACCCATCATATAAACTGTGACTGTGCCAAGTTGCATCAAAATCCGTCCAGTAGTTTCAGCGTGATACATGCTCATTTCATTTCAATTCATTCAGTAGTTTGCACGGTCAAGATATAGACTGACAGACAGAAAGACAGACAGGCAAAAAAACAGTTTTGGCTTCAGTATTGAATATAGAGTACCTTCCAAAAAATAACATTTAGTAATTCGAAATTAGCATAACTTTGGACCCGTATCCCACAGGAACCCTTTCCTTTTTCGGGATATAGAGTGTCCTCATTTTTAACCCATCATATAAACTATGACTGTGCCAAGTTGCATCAAAATCCGTCTAGTAGTTTCAGCGTGGTACGTGTTCTTTTAAATAACTTTCAACCCCTAACCTGCGGAAACCCTTTAATTTTTCGAGATGAAAAGTATCGTAACTCAAATCATACCAAGTTTAATTTGATTTCATTCAGTAGTTTCGGCGTGATGCGCGGCCAAGATACAGACAGACAGACAGACAGACAAACAGAAAGACAAAAATGAAAAAAAAAACAGTTTTGGCTTAAGTATCGAACTTCCAATTTTTTTTTCAAAATATCATCTATCTACAGAATTGGACCTGTTACAATTTTATTATAAGTATAGATGACGGGTAAAACTTGAGGATACTTTTTAACCCAAAAAAATAAAGTGTTCCTGCGGGATAGGGGTCCAAATTCTGTACATTGAAGATATGTTGTATATTTTTTTGGAGGCTTTTCTTTATTCTATACTGAAGTCATAACTGTATTTTTTCATTTTTGTCTGTGTGTCTGTATTTATCTTGGCCGCGCATCACACCGAAACTACTAAATGGATTCAAATGAAACTTGGCATGATTTGAGTTCATACTACGAGGCACTGGATACTTCTCAACCCGAAAAATTAATGGGTCCCCGCAGGATAGAGGTTGAAAGTTATTTATCACGCTGGAACTACTGGAAGGATTTTGATGCAACTTGGCACAGTCACTAGTTTGTATGATGGGTAAAAATTGAGGATATTTTTTATTCCGAAAAAATAAAGTGTTCCTGCGGGATTGGGGTTCAAATTTTGATGAAATGTAGTAAATATATTGTACTTTATAGGCACTTTTGGTACTAGAATAACACATAGGTTACTTTTGCCCTGTTAAATGACCACGAGGGCAAAGCCGCGGGCACAGCTAGTGGAAAATAAATAAATTATAGCATTGTCCGTTTCAAAAAATATTAGAGACTTGCCGTGCGTAAAGTATGTCATTATGCCACTGTTTTTGTGTTCATTATACGGATGTTAAGATATGTGTAGATAAAATTATTATTAAAGGAGTGTTTAAAGGTAACAACAGTGGTACTGACTGATGTGCCTGTCGGCTGGTGAGGGCGAGTGCGCGGGTCGCGGCACGCGTGCCGTCATGCGGCGCAGCTCCAGCGGCGACGTCGGCGCCTCTGACCCCTCCGCCTCCAGCCTGGAATCACAATCATCATCAGCCATATTATTCCACTACTCGACTAGGCCTCTCGTGAAAACCACTGAGCATAGTCTCTCTTCATTCCACCGACACTCCAACTGGGCGGCGACCGCCCCACACTAGTTTGCCTAAACGCGTTCTCCACTCTAGAACGAATTCATCATTTTGAACTAAACTTGCATCGCATCGTCGAAATCACAGAACTAGCACTGAAACGACGACGCTGATACGAGCGTAAGTGCCCGTTGATCGATGAAGTGATGTACGGATGAAATAATAATTATCAATATTAGTTTTGTTCATACATTTTGACTATTAGCTAGGCTATTATTGCTAATAGTAACAGATCAAACAGCGCCTTCTTCTTGATCGTTTCGCTCTTAACAGAACGGTCGTGGTCGTTATGTAGTATTATTGTCTGGGGTTGATGATGCTCGCCTCACGATTTCTCGCCACCTTTCCCGATTTGTAGTCATCTTGGTACACTCGCAGGCGAGGCGAATATCGAGCAGATTTTCGTGTATTAAAATAAAAAGAAAATGTGAAGATCTTTGACAAAACCAACGCAATATCGTGATAAATTAAATTTACATACAACATACATACACATGACACATACATATAAATACCGGTTAATCCAAGTTGATTTGGTTTGCATAACTATTGTTTGTTAATGGATACAGTTGACAATAGTTATTTTATATATTAAAAATGTTGATGTAAGTTTAAGTATAAAAAAGTTGAAGTTTAACTTGGTTTACTAGAGATCACCAGGGTCTAAATAAATGCTATGCAGAAATAATAATTAAAATAAATTTGGGATAACGGACGGGATTCGTACCCACATTCAGTACGAAAATTTGGATGATGCACAACAGTAGTAGTACATCATCATCCAAATCTTTGCCTTAGTTTACTAAATGTTTTTTTACGGGAATGGTAACGCCATCTATTGGTAATATTCTGAACTGACCAACCGAACATGGCTAATAATGCAATTAAATTCGTGTGTTAAATTGTATTTTATAATTACCGTGTAAAAGGCGATGGTGTGGCCCTTGTCTCGTGTTGAGTGGCGCGGAAATGTTGTTGATACATTTGGAAGTGTTGTTGCGAGAAGTGAGGGTAAATGCCGTCGCCCTGTGACAATAAAACAACATTATAACACCTTCAAACATACAACTCATCAAACATTATTTAAATTTAGTAAGAATTTTCAATTTTTTTCCTATAGTAACTATATTATTCTTCATACATACACAATAAACACCGACCAATAAAGGAAAAGACGTAGCAAAGCATTTTTGCTTTTCAGTAGTGATCCTGTTCAATATTTGTTTAACATTTATTATTATTACGTTTAGATATACCGATGCGATTGGTGACGTCTGTTGGTGAGCGGGAGGTGGACTTCTGACCAATTCCGCGGACTGATCCGAGCAGCGTGAACAGAATGGTGGGTATTTTTTCACAACATTATTAATCAAATTACCTACCTACACCTTCTGCACCTTTTTACTGGTCACAAATGTACACTTACCAGAGCTATTTGCCCCTGAGGGCTTATCGATGGAACAGATGTGATTCGCGAGACAGCTCCTGAAACAAGAATAACGAAATAATCAAACACTCTATAGCATAGATAAACCATAGCTAATGTCTATAATAACAACACAAGCAATGAATTTATTTATTTATCTAGTAGGTGTGCCTGCGGCTTTGCCCCCGTGGTCATTTTTCTGGGATATAAGGATCCTATGCGTTATTCCAAAACCAAATGACTGAGATAAATAGTACACCAGATTTTAACTGAAACCCAACAGTGAAAACCACATCGTAATCGGTCTAGTAGTTTTTACGTGATGCGCGAATAGACAGACAATCAGATAGTTACCATTAAAAATATTGGTTTCTATCTGTCTGTTCGCAAAAATAGTGATTAGAAGCGGAGCAACCGATAAAAAAATTGACAGCTGAACGAAATTTGGTATGTTGTACTTAATAGGTGCTCTTGGTCCTGGAATATCACATACTTAGTATACTTTTTCCTCAGAAAAATATTTACGCGGTTTTGCCGCGTAAGTGTCTATAAAGTACAATATATTTACTACATTTCATCAAAATTTGAACCCCAATCCCGCAGGAACACCTTATTTTTTCGGAATAAAAAATATCCTCAATTTTTACCCATCATACAAACTAGTGACTGTGCCAAGTTGCATCAAAATCCTTCCAGTAGTTTCAGCGTGATAAATAACTTTCAACCTCTATCCTGCGGGGACCCATTAATTTTTCGGGTTGAGAAGTATCCAATGCCCTACCTCGTAGTATGAACTCAAATCATGACAAGTTTCATTTGAATCCATTTAGTAGTTTTTACGTGATGCGCGAATAGACAGACAATCAGATAGTTACCATTAAAAATATTGGTTTCTATCTGTCTGTTCGCAAAAATAGTGATTAGAAGCGGAGCAACCGATAAAAAAAATTGACAGCTGAACGAATTTTGGTATGTTGTACTTAATACTCTTGGTCCTGGAATATCACATACTTAGTATACTTTTTCCTCAGAAAAATATTTACGCGGCAAAACCGCGGGCACGGGTAGTAAAATTTAAAGGAAAATAATAATAGTTGTAATAGCTTGAGTTTAAGGAGTCTAGAAATCGATCTGTAATTTCTGTCATGGTCTCAAGGGCGAAGAGAAAATAATATATAGTACTTAAAGGGGAACCGGGAAATACTAGTAAACCAAAGGCAAAGATGAATTACTAGGCGAATGATGCAACATGGGCTGGATGCAGCCGCGCGGCCGAGCAGCGCGGTTTATGACTTTATGCGCGAAAATTTTACTATTTTTGACCGAATAAAGCAATAAATCATTCCAAATAATGCGGAAAAAAATGAATTTAAAACTAAAATAAGTGCGACCAAAGCGGGCGCAATTTAGGCTACGATGTTAGTAGGAGCGGCTGCGCGGTCGGGCCGCTCTTACGATTTCCATTATGTTCAGTAGTGTCAACGCATTTGAATCTGCTGGATTACTTTCTGCAAGTAAGTGGAAGACTGTCAGCGATTTGGTAGTTTACTATAAAACGAATAGCGCGTGGCCAACCCGCTGCATATAATTCCAGCCAAAGAATCTATAAGGTTTTTATTTGAAGTTTCTGTGCTATTGGACTTTACCGGCCTCTACAGCTTCACCGGACGGGAGGACCGCAATGCGTGACGCAGAAGGCGCACGCTAAAGTTAAGTTTATGCGACCGGTACAAGGGCACCCAGGAGGTACGAACCTCGGCTTGGTCGGTCGGAAGATTACGGGGATCGAACTAAACACCCCTGGATCGCTAGTGTTAGCAGTGATCGAAGGGCCCTGAGAAAATGGCTAGGAGCCCTTTGATTGATGTAAATAACTGACCGTCGAGTCGTAATACACCTCTGAAAAGAATCAGCAAGAAACTCGAAGGCGAATAAAAGCGAATTAATTAATTACGGGACCTTCGACCTCGCCGGCGAGGTCGGTGTCTGTGTCTAAGTGTGTCGATTCCCCCCCGGCGGGTTGCCAGAGCAGGTCGGCAGGTGATAGTGACGCATGTATATAATGTCTATTCAGGTTTGATCTCTCGAGCATGAGGCCTGGTAAAGTGTTAACCTTTTTTTTTTTACAAACTAATGTAATAATATAAATGAATAGATTCAACATATTTTCCTTATTATACTACGAGACGGGCAGATCTCTCGCTCCATAGGTAAGCGGCACGCAAAAGTTAGTGTTAACAGTTAAGACAGTCTGTCTGTACTCACCGGGGTGGTGATGGTGCGGGAGGTGGTGCGGCCCGACCACGCTGACGGGCAGCGGCTTCACGTGCGGCAACGGCTCCGGCGGCGGGTGGTGCGCGCCACGCGGCAGGCTGGCCGCGCCGCCGCCACCCGCCGCCAGCGTGCGCCGCACGCCCGCGCACCCCACTGCGCCCACCGCACCCATCGCGCCCATCACGCCTATGCCGCCCATGCCGCCCAAGCCCACTACCCCAACGGCTTCGCCCTCTCCGCCTCTGTGCGAGAAATAGACGTTCGACGTTGAGGAACATATCCAACTTCAATTAATAACGCTATGGTATGCTTAGTGACTCATATTTAAACACGTGAATTATGCAATGGATAAACATAAAATAAATATCGACTCGCAGCAGCAGGCTACACTTCATCATCATCATCAGCCCATATTTGGGCACTGCTGGACGTAGGCCTCTCCTTGTGAACGCCACTGAGCCCGATCTACGGCTCTCCACATCCAGTCGCTGCCAGCCGCTTTCCACACACTCCACCTGGCCGGCGAACTTAAACTTTTGAACTAGCCGCACTGTGTTTCGGCTCCATAGGTCATAACTGGTAGGACACATGCATTGAAGACTTTAGTCTTTAGGAACTGTGGCATGAACGACGAATAGACCAGCCTGACGTAGTTTACCAAATGCTGCCCCAATCCCAGCTAAATCCTTCTATAGGCTTTCCTTTCGAAGTTGTTACTACCTAATCGCATATTCTGTCCGAGCAGTTGTTTAGGAGTATGTAAGCAGACTCTTAACCAGTAGATCATCGGGTGGCGAAATATCTAACATTGTGCAGTACTGAGCGAATACATGCGCGTGCGCGCGAGGTAGTAACTTCAAGGACACCATTAACGACGATTGGTCTCGGGGTAATAAGGTTAAACATAACCTTGGTTTTGTCCATTGTCATCCTGAGACCGATACGACTACTGCCCTGCAAGCATGGATCTTATCGAACGATAAACTTACCGAATTTCAATGTCAAATTTGACGTAAATATTCGATAAAATTACCGAATCGATAAAATTTTACCGAGGCTAGAAGATCCATGCTACCGAATTTCGATAAAATCAATATATTTATCGATCTTTACCGATCGATAAGATCCATGCTCGCAGGGCAGGCGTCAGCTAGGTCTTTCAGCATTCCTTTGTGATCCTGCATCGTTTCCGCCATTAAGACAATATGATCAGCGAATCGTAGGCAGACTACTAACCTGATAAGGACGGGCGTGGCTCGGTCGGCGGCGGCGCGCTGCAGGGCGGGCGGTCGGTGCGGCAGCGCCGGCGACTGCACGCGCGCGTCCGCCGCCTCCGTGGCGCCAACCGGCAGCATGGCGCACGGCACGCTGTCCCCCGGACGCCGCGCGTCGCCCGCCTGCGCCTCACCGGTGGCGGGAGCGGCGGGCGGAAAGTCGCGCGACGGCTCCGGTTCTGGACGATGTTGGACGGCCGCTTCGAAGGCTCCCGCCAGTTTGGCGCTGATCTCCGATATCATCTTCTTGGGTGGTTTAGTAATTGGCGTCGGGGCGGGTATCGGAGCGGCCGTGGACATGAGCGATGCGACGGGTAGTGCGACCGGAGGCACAGCCAATGGCACGACCGGCGGCACGATCGGCAACGTGACGGCCAACGTGACGGGCGGTGCGATGGTGGGAGTGAACTTCGGGCCAGCGGGCGGGGTTTGGTGTACTGCTACGACCGTCGTGACCGGCGCCGTGATGTGCGCCGTGATGACTTGCGAAGTGTTCGGAAGCCCGGCGGTGAGTGGCGGGGCAAGGCGCGGCGTGGGCGTCGGTTCGGTACCGCCGAGAGCGGTGGCCTCCTCCAGGCGGGGGGTCTTTGCGTCGCGTGCGACTTCGTCTCTTCGCAAGTCCCCGTCTCCACTGTCGACGGAGGCGTCGGAGAGACTTCTGTCGCGAGTTCTCTTGGTTCCCCTGGGTGATTTCCTCGTGTCGGCGGTGAGCGCTTTTTCTAGGGCATTGGTGGGTTTGGTGACGGCAGCTTGCCTGGTCGGCTTCCGTTTGGCGGAGCGAGCGTTGCGGCCGCCTTCCTCTCCGACGTCGTCGGCGGCGCCACGATGGACGTCCTTCTCCTGAAGCCGCCGCGATTTTCGGGTGTTCGGGGAGGGCGACACGAAATCCTCAGATTTTTCATCTCGGCTCGGCCTTCTTTCCTCAAATTTGTTCTGATCCTTTTGAGCAATGCTAAGAGTCGAGGTGGCGGTGACGCCGACTTGTCCCGACAGCGGACTCTTTATTGTCAGTATTAATCTGGGGCGAGGTTCGGTTTTATTAGATGAACCTTCATCGCCAGAATCTTCGTGGAAATCGTAAATATCACCTGGCATTGTACTTGTGTTACCGGTCACCATATTTTTATTTTTTTTGTCTACTTTTGCTCTACCTCTGCCTCTTTTTGCTGAAAATGCTCCTCTCGGTGTCTTCGCTATTTGACGTGTTTGAACTCTGTCTTGGTTCTTTGCAGACTTCTTACCCCTCATGCTTCTCCCACCTCGTTTAGTACCAGGAATGTTAACAAATGAATTAATGTTGGAATCATTAACAATATGGTCAGCTGCATTGTCTATGTTTCCAGTATCTACATTATCCAGATGTGGTTCATGACTTGCGGTTTCAATGACAGGTTCTGGAGCTGGCTTTACCTCTTCCGCGTTTTCGATTAATTGAGTTTCAGGACTGGTCTGAAACGAGTCAACAGAATCATTGCACAACGAGTCGACTTTCTTAATTACCGATTCTATGTTTAGATCCTTAGCACTCCAGGAATCGTTTTCATCTAAAGTTTTTAACTGATTTCCGATGCTTTCCATCTGATTAACTGTTCCACTCACATTCTGTTGCTCTGTTTTGTTATTTTTCTCTAAATCAAATGAAGTTTTGTCTTTGTCTATTGACACATTTTCATATGCTTTGTTGAGTAGAGGTACTGAATTACAGGTAATTGTTTTTTCTTGTTTTACCGGTTCTAATGGTTTGGTGTCATTAGGAGATGTGTTAACATTTATAGATGAAGTTGTAACATTCTCTTTAGGTGTTTCTATGAGAGATATATCTTTGGGTACATTTGGAGTATTACTTTTATCCAAATCATCTATTTCTTTGTTCTTATCATCTTTTTTCTGGGAACAAGTAGATTCCAAAGCTGATGGCTCCAATGCAACTTGCGAGGTAGGCACCTCCTGTTCCTTTCTAGAGATGCCATACTCAGTATTGTCAAGATGCCTGTCGTGGCTTTGCATACTTGGTGTAATAAGAGTAGTTATTTTTCCGACATTAACTTCTAATTTCTTTTCAGGATCTTTAGTAACTATAATTTTATTTGTATTATCCTTCAACAACTCTTCAAAGTCGGTTTCACATTTTGACACATTTACTTCTGGTGAATTTTGTAATGGTTTTAGGCCAAATGTGTTTTGCTTATTTACAGTGTTACTTTCTGTTAGTGAGGACATCTCTTTATCTATTTTATCATTAAACTTAGCTTCCTTTTGCACAGGGGAAGCAAGGAATTGAATGTGATCTTTTTCAGGTTTTGTATTAATTCTTATAGCTCCTATAGTAGCGCCAGATTTAATTAATATCGGAGTGACATTTGAAGAAGCAGTTGTTGTGATATTGGATGATTCAATTTTGGTAAGAACCGTGGACGGTCGTATGGTAGCCATTGACAAAACAGACGGAGGCACTTTGTTCATATCCAATTGTCGCACATTGCTTATAGACACCGGAGTCAGCAACCTTTGTGAATTTAAAGTGTGTATCACGTTAGAACCTTGTCCTCTGCTGATATTACTTGCTTCTTGTATACTGCACACCACTGATTTTGTGGCACTTTGAATAATAGATGGAGTAGTATGATTTATTCCAGTTACATGAATGATTGGCGATGAAACGAAAGGAGGAAGGCCCCCATGATCTGATACTGTCTGTTCTCTTTTCTCATTTATTGAGGTCATCTTATTTAGCACGAACTTATTGCTTAGGTGCAAAGGAGAATTTATATTTCCAATATGTACAGCATTTTGCATTGATATAAGGCGGTTTTGTGCCATGACCGTAGGATTCGTACTGTGCTGCAAACTCGTTGGTGATAATATAATTTTAGTATTATCATTCTTGTTTTCTGTCATGTTTCTAAGCTCATTTTTCCTTATATCTCCAGTAATAACCTTCTGTTGGGCATGTATTGGTGAGCTGTTTACACCAATCCCTTTATTTTGCTGAAGAACAGTACTAACATTAATTTGCTTAGGTATTGGAGTCAAAACTGGGGTCACTGGTAGTCGATTATGATGATGTAGCGGTGATCCTTGTGTTTGTACTAAAACTGAATTAGGTCTATTAGGTGATACCATTGTCCTCGCACCAGGCGGCAAATGCATCGCTTGAATTGGACTAAGCGGCGGTTGTTGCACACGCACAACTGTTACTTGGCCAGGAGACCTTTGGTGAATCGAGTTAGGTGACATCATCCCAGTGGAATTCAAATTTTGGGAAGAATTAAGAACAGGCACAGTTGTTAAACGAGGAGAGGTCATGCCATCAGCTTGTGGGCTAGCTTTAGGGCTTTGCATTCTAGGGTCATTGGCCATTCTGGGTGAAATAACAATTCCCTGTGATTTCTGATACAAAATGTGAGGCTCAGGAATTTTTATGGTCGGCGGTTGCATATTAGATGCTTGAGGACGTACCATCTGACTTATAACTTGATATGGTGCACTTACTCTCGTCGGAGTTAGAACCGGTTTCACAATGTTATTAATTTGTACATTCGGAGTTTGTGGACCTTTAATCTGAACAATATTTGTAGTTAGATGGGTAGGTTTAGTTTCATTTTTATCTTTATTACATGAAATATTTTGCTGAATGTTTATGACATGTGGTTCAAGCATTTTATTATTTGTCAGTGTCCACGATGTAATCACAGGTGTTGCTGTAGACGTTATTATCTGAACGTTTTCGCGTCTTGGTAATATAATTTTGACTTCGGTTTCATTGGTCTTATTATCTGCTTCTGACGAATGGGGTTTGGCTAAATGTGGTTCTATCGATTTCGAAATAGAATCATCTCGTGCACGTATGCTCACGTGACGCTCTTCAGCCGGTTTGATTTGCTCGGTGTTAATAGTTGCCGTAACGTTCGTAGAAACAACATTTACAGAATGCCTTTCCGAGGCGTCTTGAGGTGCTTCATCTGCCTCCTCATTATCAGTATCAATTAACAAGAGATCACTGTCGGAAACAGGGGTGTCAGGTTTCAGTTCCATTTCACATGCATTCAAATTTTGTACGGCTTGTCTCATTTCTTCCGCATCTTCTTCAGGAATGTTTTCTGTGCTTAACGATATAGTTTCGCTATCGTTTTGATGAGCTGTATTATTTTCAGGTTCTTCGTAGCTGGAAAATGTATTTATTTTGCCCCCAAAACTTTCACCTAACAGCGCAGCCACTGCGTCTTCGGTTTCCTCTTGTGATATAATAGCTCTTGGTTTTTCTTCAAGCTTTTTCTCGAGTTTTGGCGAAGGAACATCAATTCTGTCTAAAGCTTTATCTACTGATGTATCAATTTCTACAGTTTTAGTTATTTCAGATATACTGCGAGCAGCGTCTTCACTAAGATCACTGTCGCTGCTCAATGTGGCTATAAAATTATCTGATTTGGTTTCTTTAAGATTGGTAGGTTCCGGGTCTGCCGGCAGAGGTACTTCACTTATATCTTGCACAATGTTTTCTAACGGTGGTGGCATAGGAATTTGTTCTATTTCGATGTCCTTATTTGCTATGTAGATATTATTATCATTGTCACCCGGAATATTGTTGGGAGTACTTGATATTCCGCTTTTAGTCTCTATATCATGAATCGTTTGCATCAAATTTGGCGGACTTTCCGTCAATCTTGGTAAACTTGGAGATTCCGCAAGTGATTTTCCGTCTTCAGTTTTTTCTTCAATCGTTTCTGAATCTTTTGGTAGCGGAATATCTAACAACATAGTATTTGTCATGGATTCTAGAATGGGCCTCTCTGAAATTTCATTATCAGATTTTTCAAATGATTCCAGATGATAATACGGATTTTCTTTACGGTTTTGTCGCTCTTCCTTATTTCTTTTCCTTTTCTTCTTTTTTTCTCTACTTTCTCTTCTAAGTTTATCATTTTTGCTATTTAATTTGACTACATCATTTAATAAATTGCTGTCACTATGCTCTCTTCTGTTTTCGTCATGTGCTTCCATTCGAATCCGGTTGTCGTCATCAGTTAAGGATTCAGCAAAAAGTCTAGCTTCAATAGCTTTACTGACGGCATCCATATCCAGACTGTTATCATCTTCCCTTACAAGCCAACGCTTTTCTTTGCGCTTTTTTTCTTTTTTGCGTCTCACTTCATCTTTTTCTTTTGGCTTGAATTCAGTACTATTTGATCTTTCTTTTAAAGAATCAAAGTCATGACCAGAAAAGTCAGATTTATTTTGAGGCTCTGTGGTGTCTTTTTCAGATTCATCGGATAGAGGTCCAAATATATCTTCCATTTTTCCATCTCTTTTAGTATTGTTTGAAATAATGTCAGATCCATAATCAACACCAATAATATTATCCGGGGATCTTTTTTCCCTTCTTGCCTTTTCTTTATCATCACAACCGTCATCCGTATCAATGCTCTCACGATTTTTTTCTCTTCTTTTATCCTTTTTGCTACTATGACGACGTTGCTTTTCAGATATTTTTTGTCTATTTTCACCGTCAGCTACACCGCTATCGCTATGATCCATTTTATTTTCTTCGTCTGAATATGAAGATTTATGTTTCTTTGGCTTCTTTTTATGTTTTCTACGAAATTCATTTGAATTTCTATTTGATGTTACGGATTCACTTTCTGAAGACAAATCATTGCAAACTGACTTAAAGTTCGGTAATTTGTAAATGTTATCATTTTCAATGTTCGACTTCAGTTTGCTGTCATCACTATCACTTTTGCCAAATAAATTTAACAAAGAATTCTTTTTGATTTGGTCGTCAAAGGCTTTAGAGGCATCAATTTTGTTTGTCATTAGTGATTCGGAGTCTGATACATTGAATTTCTTCCCTTCGTTGAGATAGTTAGGACTTTTACTTTTTGATGTATCATCGTCAGATGAATCGGACATAATACGAGTCCTTGAGTTTTTACGTGCCAATTTATTACGCAAGTCATCATCATTTGTAGTAGTGAAATAGTCTTCAGTTTTATTTTCGTCGAACTCTATATTAGTTGTATGCATCTTTTCACGTTTTTTGTTGTGGTTTGTTACATTTTCATCGTCAGAAGAATTGTCAAGAGATGACCTATGAGGTTTTCTATCGTCGTCGTGTTCTGAGTCACTGTCTTCATCCCAGCTTGATCGCTTCTTCTCTTCACGTTTCGCTCTGCATTGTTTTAACTGGCTAAACTTAGCTTTTATCTTTTCTTGACGTTTTTCTTCTTCTTGTTTTTGCATATTTTTACAAGAACGTGCTTTGACTTTGTCATACATTGAGATGTATGTAGGGCCATCATCAATTATATCAAAAATTGAATGCTTTTTAGGTTCATCGGAATCAGATGTGTCACTGCTTTGAACTAATTTACGATTTTTCTTTTTACCATTATCGCTCTTGTCTTCACGACTTTTACGGTCTATTGAAAAACGTTTCTCACGAGCAGCTTCCTTTTTCTTATCTTCCAATCTAATTTTTTTGTCGTCTTTTTGTTTACCAAGAAGCTCTCCCTGTTGCATGGCATCTTGTTGCATTTGAAGTTCTTGAATTTGTTGCAGCTGTTGAATACGCTTCTTTTCTTTCATTTCTTTTCTAAGAGCTTTTTGTCTTTCGTCTTCTTCGCTTGATCTAAGTTCGAATAAAGCAAGGAAATCTAAATTGTTGTGCGCTTCTTCAGTATGTTCATTAGGAGTGCCTTCGCAATTATCTTCTTTCGATGGTTTCCTTACCCCTTTTACATTTGAGTTTTTCGGTTCGACGGTATCTCTGAATTCCATTAATGCCTCATCGAGCAGGGGTTTAACTTGGCCTTTCTTATCATCTTTGGTTTTACTTTCAATTATTTTTGCAAAGTGACCTTTGCTAAATTTAGTTGTTTTATGCTTGTCTCCAGTTCGAGAATCTTTCGAGTCTCTTCTTTCAGGCAGCTTTGGTTCATTTTTATTCTTTTTAGCATCATCACACACTGAATCAAAACTATCGTGAGAAGATATTCTGCGTTTGTGGCCTATATTGGAAGGAAGACTAGAACACGAATTTAATCGCTCTTTTCTTTTTGAATCAATGCTTGGAGAATCTAGGGAATGATGTCTATGTTTTTCTATAACTTCTGCTTTCGGTTTTATGTTGGGCTCAGATATGATATCATGCACTTTTAAAATACATGGCGCACATTTTTCTTCTTTTATCTCACTTTTTATTTTAATTGAAGGATCCAACTTTATGTCTTTCATGTTTAAAGATTCTTTATCGGTCTCTAGTTTAAAAAACAGGTCGGTTAGTTTTACTTTTGGTTTTATGTCTTCTTTGATATCATGACTATCCAAGTCTTTTGATTTCATAGATTCGTGGGATGCTCTCGATGTAGAAGAGTCCGTGGAGTCTTTACGAAATATTTCTCTCGAAGGTTCATCTCGAGAAGACTTGCGACTTTTAATAGGTTCAGATTCTTTTTTACTTTCACGTTTTGCTTCAACATCTTTTTTAGGCTTCTCTGCTTTGTGTCTGTCGTCTTTTTTGGACTTACTGTGTGAATCTTTTTCAGATTTATCTTTTTTGTGATGGTCATGCCGAGATTTTTCTTCGAGTTGTTTCAACCTATCACTCTCAGTTTTGTCTTTATGAAGTTTTTCGGTATCTTTCTCAAATTTACTTACTTTATCCATATGATTTCTATCAGCAGTATTTTCTTCTTTTAGTTTTCTCTCTCTTTCACTTTTTTCCAAATTCTTCTCATTTCTGTTGTTTTTGAATTTATCTTTTTCACAATCATGTTTATCTTTTATTAAGCGTTCTTTGCTGTGCCTTACTTTATCTCTTTCATTTCGCACCACACGATCTTCTGCATTTTTTTCATTTTCTAATAGTTTCTTTTCTGCAAGTAAACAGGTTTGCTTCTCTTTTTCAATGTGTTTTTCTAATTGAATATTTTCTTTTTCAGGTTTTGTAGTCGGATAAACTTGTGATATATTGTGATTGTATCTATCTTGTTCGTGTTTGTCACTATATTTATTAACTTCGGGTTTAATTGCATCCTTGTCTTTACTTTTTGAAAAGATTGCTGAATTTTTATGATGTAATTGGACATCGTTTTCAACAGATTCTTTGTTTGCTATGGAACTTGGGGTAAACTTTTGAATTTTATTGTTTTCTGACTTTTTTGTTTTATCACATGTTGCCATTTTGGGTTCACTATCTAATAAAGGGCAAGGTTCGCCTTGTTTAAAAAAAACGAATTTGTTTTCATTAGTAGTTACCTTGCCTGACTTTTCAAGCTGGAGTTCTAGTTTTTGACTTTGTTCCACTTTCTTTATTAGCATATCTAGTACATCACTAGCACACTTCTGGTCCAATTGAAACAGTTGAGAAGCGTCGTGCCTTCTGTTCTCTTCTATTCGGTTGTCAGCATTTTGCGATAAAGGAATCGCAGTAATAGATTCACTCTTTCCAGTCAATAGACTATCGGAAGTCGAGGAATTCGATCTCTCTCTTTTGATATTGATTTCCATTTCCTTGTCGTCCGTTTCGAAAGACGACTTACTTTCCGCGTCGCATGTACCAGTAGCGGAATCCCTACTCCTCGATTCTGTATCGGCGTCCACGAGAGCAGGTGGTGACCTACGCTCACTAGAGTCGGGCTGCGATCGGTCCGTCGAGGGAGTCCGCGGGCGCGGTCGACATTCGCCGTAATCGCTCTCGTTGATTTTACCCAGCTTCTCCAGCCGACACGGCCTCTCCGGCCTATTGAGCCGCGGATCCGAAGGGCGGTCCGAGACATCTGCGTCCGGTGGCGGGTGTTGAGGCACGCAGTGCACAGCGGGCGTCGGCTGCGGGTGAACGGGGAGGGGCGGGTACCGCGGCACGCGCGGTGCGACTCCACGTGCTCGGCCCTCGTTCGGACTGGGCGCCCGCACAACGCACTCTAGTCGTTCCGAGTCTTCATCGAACACGGAGCGTTTGGCCAGCAAGGCACTCACTACCTCCGAGGGCTTCACCTCGTTAATGTCGACTTCGAGCAATCGGTGGCGGAGGCGCGCACGGTCGGGGGCATCGGTGAGGGCCCGAGATCCACTCCACTTCTCGTATTTCTCGTCGAGACTCCTAATGCGCTCCTCAAGAGAGGGCGAGTGCGGCGCCGATCCACCGCTCGACGACGAAACGGACGGCGGGCGCGGCGGTGAGTCCGGTGCGGGAGCCGGCTGCGGCATCGGGCGGGGCGCGGGAGGCACGGCGCGCAGGAGCTGGGCCGCGAACTTCGGCAGCGGCAGGCACATCGGCAGAGCGGGGCGGTCACGCGGCGGGCGGCGCGGCTCGGCGGGCGGCGCGTCGGGCTCGTCGCGCAGCGGGGTGCCGGCGCGCGAGCCGGAGCCTTCGTGGCGGCGCCGATGTTTCCGACGCGCCGCGTGCCTCTCGCGCCCCGCCGACCCGGATCGAGAGCGTCTTGCACTACCGCCGGCGCTGCGGCGCCGCTCCTGCGAACAAAATATAGGTATATTAGTTTATCGAAATTAACGAGCTACAAAATCAAAAGGAATCGGTCTGATCCGTCTCGCTTTCAATGACTCACCTTGGAGTGTTTGCGATCCTCCGGGCTGGAGTCGCGGCGGTGCCGCCTCGCACGGTGCGGCGACACGACCACCGACTGCAGTCGGTCCTCAAACAGGGCGTCCTCGACCGGCGGACTGGCACCCGTCTCATCGTATACCCTGTGCCAAAAGATAGTGATCAAACAAGGAGAATATGCAGATTCAATATCTCGCCCGTAAAGGGCTGTCCGAATGATCTAAGTAAGATGTGTGCGTCGTCGCCGTGTCGTCACGTTTACCTGTAGCGGCGGTCGGCAGCGTAGTCGACGGGGTCGTAGTGTTCGAGCGCGGAGTAGCGCGGCGTGCGCGACGCGGCGCGCCCGTAGCTGGAGGCGCGCGACCGCGGCCCGCACCCCTCGTACCTGGAAGCCGGCATCACATCACATCACAATGCAATGGCACATATGTTCACGGCCGCGCGGGATGCGGGCCGGGTTGCGATACAACGACGCGGTAGTATAAACGCGCGCGATATGTGTTCGATATTCTAACGGTCGGTCAACCGACCTTTATATATAAATTACTAAATATCTGTACCGAGGCGTCTTAACAACGCACGAACGTATTCTACATAATTATAAAACCGCGAGCCAACTCGGTAACGAACCTTATGGAGTCGTGTCTTGTGGACGGAACGTATCTTGTCGGTAGATCACCGCTGAGTCGTTCCGAGCCCGCCAGAGCCGCCGAGCCGCCGTGCTTCTCCAGTTGTTCATAGAATGCATCCTGCCAAAGAAAACGTTGATAAATATGTTAGACGAGGGCGGTGGTCGGTCCGAACAGTCTCGGTGTCGCTGTGTGGGGGCGGGAGGCGCTAGGCACGGCGTCGCGGTACGTACCTGGCACTCCCGGGACGCGTAGTCGACGCAGAGGCGCGGGTGGTCGGGCTCGGCGGCCGAGGCGGCGGCGGCCACGCGGCGCAGCTCGCGCACGGCGGCGCCGGCCGCGGCCGCCTGCTCGAAGTGCACGAGCGCCGCGCCCGCCGCGCGGTCCACGCACACCGAGGTCGCCGCGCCGCACCGCGACACCGCGCCCAGAACCTGCACAGACGCGTGCACGGAACTTTGTAGCCTCTCCTGCCAGTGCCGCCGCACAGTTACCGACCGCTCGGACCCGATCGCGCAGAGACGGTTTCGTTCGCATCTATGTGAGAGAGATTACCTGTTTCTCGGTGTGCTCGGTGAGGCCGTCGACCCACACGCACGCAGTGGCGACGGGCTTGCCGAACCCGAGCTTGACTCGCGAGCCGCCCACGTACTCGCCGTCCATGGCTCTTATCGCCTCCACGACGCTCGATATCGACGCGTACTGACAGAAAGCGTATCCCGCCCCTCCGCCGCTGCCTTTCTTGATGTCGATCTCTATTATTCGACCGAAATGCTTGAATTTGTCCCTCAGCTGTTGTTGGGTGACGTCCTTTTCTAGATTGCCGATAAACAGCGTCCTCGTCGCCTGCGAAAACAGATATCGTTCTAAGTTTTGAAAACGTAAGCTCGACGAGAAAGCCTTCGGTGTTTCTTCTTCGCATACCTTCGGATGGTATTCGTCGATGTCGGTCTCGTAGGGCTTCGTCGCTTCCGCGTCGTCGTCGCAACTCTGATGAGGGGCAACTGAGATCTTGCATCCAAAAAAAAGCTTATCTTGCGAAACTTCCAAAGCTTTTTCCACGTCGGACGGCTTTTTGAAACGCACCACCGCGTATCGGTCGGCATTCTGGCCGACCACCTTCACCCATACTACTTTTCCGTGCTTCTTGTACTCGTGGTAGAGGCCGTCCTTGAGAGAGCTGTCGGTGGATCTCGTCGGCAGGTTCCTGACACAGATCGACAACGGTCTTCCGCTCGCCGTCGTCGCCCACTGTGAATAATGATAAGCGTGAACAAGCGACATCGAGGAAGTAGTCGCAGCGCAGCGCGCGGCGCGCTAGTTACCTGGTGCGAGGCGGCGGGCGGCGTGCGGTGGTTGTTGTGGTGCGCGAGCGGCGGCGCGGCCGGCGTGGACGCGCGCGACGTGTCGCTGGGCTCCGGCGAGCTGGAGTCGGAGCGCGACGACGCCGAGCCTGAGTGCCGCCGCCGCCGCCCGCTCTCGGTGCCGCCCCCGGGCGTGCTGGGCGTGCTCTCGCCGCCGCCGCCGCCCCCAGCGCCCGCCGCGTACCATCGGTGATGAGGGGTCGTTCTGGAAAATTATGTTTATTTAACACATTAGTTTTTTTCTTTGTATGTATTACCGCATATTAAGCGAGTATTGAGTTTTTAATTTTGGAAGGGAAAAATACGATAATTCAGAAAGCCTCCATCCTTCATCTCCGTTATTCCGTTCCATCGCTTATCTTAGCTAAGGTTAGCATTCGGATTTTTTAAATAATAAACAGGTACCTACAATATTTGCTTTTTTTATATAGACCCTTACACATGAGTAGTAAAATTTGTTTTGAATTTACTAAGTTATATTAAATTAGTTGGTAAATTTCATTATTCAAGTTGGTAAGTTCGTTAACATCCGTAATACAAAGTTATCCGGGATTGAAAATAAATATCCAGATCAGTTTTCGAAATAAACAGATTGTACGACAAGTGCATAAACAAGCCATACGCTAGTATGGATACAAAATTCGAGAATGGTCGCAAAAATGTACTTTTTTTGGGATATTGTTAGGATAGACCCGTGCACTGAGCTTCTAGTGCTATTTAGGCGACCGCGAGCGGAATGGAGCCCTTACGCAGTCCGCTAAATTTCATAGACACGTCTCGACTGAGAAGGGGCGAGAAAAGTGCAGTCGTTTGTTGTGCCATTGTAAAAGAGTCGTGAACGGAGTCCGTTTGGTCCTCTACGTCCCACCACACCTCTTCCCGCCTCTATTGCCCATACAGTTATCGGTCAGTGAGTCTCCTACATGTTCCTGTGGTGTAGTCGAATGATTTATCGGCGGCGGATGTTCAAGATATCTCAAAATCAACTTCTGAGCTTGAATAGTAAGACATAATTAATACTAGATACACGTACACAACCGTCCCACAACTCCGAACTCTTTTTTACTAACTTTGAAACCCTTTTTTCATCGATACACGTAGCTCGTTCATCCTTTTTAGCTCATTACTCGCTCCGTTCCGCACAACTATTTCCACTCACGCTCGAGCACTAGCATGCAACTTTCTTTATTAAATAAACATTAGGCTCGGGTCGGAGACCATAGAGAATTAGAGAAGTAAAACACTTCAACGCACTACAGCTTAAAATGCACTTTGTCGCCTACACAAGCAGGAGTAGTTAAAAAAAAGTCCCTCCCTAGTTTGGAATACTAGGTAAGTACTACTATGTATTTTTATTTATTACGTAACTGGCTTTGTGATCGTATAGAATAGAAACTTCAAATAATTAGTTATTTTTGAAAAAATATATATAAAGCTTAATATAAAATTTTACATAATGTGGTCGTATTTTTCCGTTCCAAAGATTTTGTTAAATAGTTACTCAACTCACAAGAGCAATTAGAACACACACTTTTTACAGATGAGCAAATTAAATATCGCAAATGGCTTAAAGCATAGAATTATTTGATCAATGGAAGGAAAGTAAAGTAGTAGGTAAGTACACACAAAAGCCATTGTAAAAGCTGCACACGAATGGAGTACAACTAGGTATAATATTTAGTTTTAAAGTTGTTATTTACATATACATGTACAGATATGGTAGAATACCTACCTATATGGCGGATTCGAGTATTTGAGTATTAATATTTTATGAATCATTTTTTATTCCTTAAATGTTGACTTGTAATATATTATGTTGATGTTGCCTTTCTGTACTCTATATATACATCGAATATAGAATAACAATAAGACTGTACAAAGAAATTAAATTTTAAAAAAATGGTCTAGTAGACTTAAAATATGCTACTGATCAAGGATAAACCGTTTTTCTATTTGTATGTTTGCGCATCACGTATGAACTTCTAGGCCGATTGCGATGCAGTGATAACTGTTGGTTTTTCTTAAAATCTGATGTTCTTGGTATCTCAATCCGATAAGAAGGATACGAGTAATCAATAAAAAGAATTGTTTAAACTAATTCTGTTTTTTTTTTTATTTCAAATGTATAATTTTTTATGACATTAGTAAATAACGTCTGCTTATAAAATTATCATAAATGTAGCATTATTGCGTGGCGGGCAAAGCCACGAACAGCTAGCTTACAATTATATACTTTGACAAAAAAAAACTAGAAAAAAAACGAAAAATCTTGAATGTTTTTCTATCTTTTAAAATGAAGCTAATTACTCTTTCCCTCTTCGCCCTTTTTTGACAGACAGCGGCCGGCCGCGTTTGCTGTGTGACCACCAGCTGATGTTAGGTTATCTTCCAAGAGGTCATCTAAAACAGATTGTATCCTTTTTGTACTAAATCCAAGATCCCTTCCAATTCCTCATCTCTTCTCTTGTCGTGGTTCTGGTCGTCAATCAGAGAGAGTTGTGCCGACGTTAATTTTAATGCCATAAATATTTGGTCAGCAATATAACTATTAAACCATTTGATCATCATAATTATCGTTAGTGTCGGCATTTAAAATCAGGCGCAATATACTAGGGGTAATGACTGTTGTAGTCAAGAAACGCCGCATGGTAACGTTAGCCAATTACAAAATGTATGTATATATCAGTGACAAAATAGTAATGTTTTCAAATTGTATAATTATTTTATTTGACTGGTTTAAATTAAGGCGACTCTTCCAGACTCTTAGGTAAGAAAGCTGCAGAAAAACTCCTCAATCACATTTAGATAATGCATATAAATTTATGTAATGTTATATATATCCCCATCGGTTCTTAGACATATTATGTGACCGGCCCACTGCCACTTCATGCTGCTAATTCTTTGAGCTATGTCGGTAACTTTCGTCCTCTGCCGGATCATTTCATTTCTGATGCGATCCCCTAGAGAAACCCCGAGCATAGCCCAACGGGGTAGGCGAGTTCTTGAGAGGAGACCACGTGTAGGCAAGCGTAAAGTAGGACACCCTCCGGCTAGATGGAGCTACGATCTGCGTAAACTAGCAGGCAGCAATTACATGAGAAGAGCAGAATATCGGGCTCAGTGGCGCGCATAAGGAGAGGCCTATGTCCAGCAGTGTCGTCCACTGCTGGACATAGGTTACAGTACAGGCTGATGTTGGTGATATAAACACGTTTTTGATTGGATAGGGTTAAACAAATCATGCGACACTGACATGCATTGAGGATGGGTCGACCTACATCTAGCGTGGATAAGATCCACAGAAAATGATCAGTTTTGACACTGAACTTTTCCATCTTTTATCACCTGTGGACTTGCAGAACTGGCTCCAAATGGTTTCTGGTAACGTGTGCAAACTGGCAGGATTATGCTATTTGCGGTTGTGCAAGCCACACGAGTGCCGGCAGGCTCGGCGCGGGCGCGGATATCACTTTCCTTCTCTTTTACGTCCCACAGGAAGAGACCAGCTCGGTAAGCTTTTTTAAGACCTTTACCACTAAAAAACGTGCTTCGACGAAATTACAATTGCGTCCGCAAAAAGCGGTAAGTGCTGCTTTTTATTGTGGAATTTTTGCTTTTCTGTGGTACTCTTCAATACATAGTATAAAACAAAGTCACTTTCCGCGTCTGTCTATCTATCAGTCTCACTGTCTGTTGGGCCGCTAACTTCTTCTAACCCATGCAACGAATTTTGATGCGTTCACCATCAGTTAGATATTTTTTCACGGAAGGTTTATATATATATATATAATACGAGCATACGAGACCTGAAAGTAGCGAGTACCCTAAGCGGAGTGAAGGTCGAGTGTGCGAGAACTTCACATTTTTCACTTCTTTTTTTTTAAGCTGGACGGGTCGCTTCTAATGTATATTTTAAGGATTTCTCTTAGCCTGATTGGTTGCAACATGTAGCATAATGTATGTCCCAGCAAATAAGGGTTTATAGGGACGTGTGTTTTTACACCTACAGACACGGGTCTAATTTTAATGAAAATGACGGAAATGAATGTGTCATGTCATGATTGAGTGAGACCATCTATTGAGAGGAAACTCGAGGAAATGAACGCAACGCGGTAGACCAAGTACCTACCTTTGCCACTCTTATCACTACAGGATATTGTAAAATGTGTATATACCTAACTACCTTTCTGCTAATGTACGGAAGATTACGATGAAAATTGCTATTTTTAAAAGCTTTTATTTAACTTCACTTGTATGTATCTATGTATTTCTGTTTGTCCTGGAATCTTTCGAGCACTTCCCCATTAGCTATCCGCCTGAAACTTTTAGGGTAGCTCAAAAATCGATGATAAAACAAAAAAAGCACTAACCTACAAAAAAACTCGAGTACTTTTTTATTTATTATTCTTTTTCTAAACTATTGTTTGGCAAAGGGTACAAACGTAGTCCTTTTATAAGCCTAGCCGTCCGTTCGTTTATCTGTTCTACCTTAAAGCCGGTTGAAATGTTCACAAATAATTATGTGTTATTATGGCGGGTACCCAAACAAATATTAAAATAATAAAGGCTTCGCACTTTGCCGGTTTTTTTAAATTGCCTATCGTCTAGCAGAAAATGAAGATGAAATTATTCATTTCAATAAAGCTTCCTAAAAATTGTTTGATCTAAGCTGATGTAATAAACTAGTAATTACGCATCCATCGAACAAAAATTTTAATTTTGGAGACGTAGTTAACAGATGCTCTTGTTCCCAAATACAAGACAGTTGGTTTGTTTTTAAGTTGGACTTATGTTTACCTTTCGAGGTTAGAAGGTGGCGTAGAATAGGGTGCGGTGGAGTTATTTCGCTGATACCTGCCGTACGCAGCGGGCGTATTGCCACGACGACAGTACTCCGTCGCGCTGTCGTTGGTGCCGCGCCACGCGGCCGGCGCGGCCGCTGACGCTGCAATCGGACACGTGGTGGCACCGGAACTGTCCTCACCGCCGCTGGAATCAAGGAAAGAAAACAGTTTAATAACATTCTCATACTTGCTTGAAAGTGTTCTTGTTCTAAAGGTACTAGGGCACATCGGTTGGAAACTATATACCCATGGCGGACATAAAAATAAATAAAGCTGGATCTCAGATTTACAGACGTATATGTCGCATTACAGTGGGTAGTAACTTGGAAAAATATTATTGTATTGGTACTATAAGTAGGTCGGTCAATGATTCAACAGTAATATTGCATGCAATTTTTGTATTTTGTGTTTGCGTTTGAAATATGAGGGTAAGTATTTAACAGAATTATTGTATTTATATCTATCTATACCTACTCATAATAATGCAGTAAGTAACTACAAGTATGAAAAAGAAAACTAATTTAAAAAAAAACTACGGGACTGACTATAAGCTACTTAACAAAAAATTACAAAAAATTGTGTCTGTTCACGCAATACTTAAAAACGTCTGGTCCAAAATAAATGCAGTTTTCACTGTCGGATCAAGATTTGACTTAAAATCTAGTGTAATCTAATCGGCTTCTTCACATCTTAATGCGATGAGAAGTCGCACAATCAATAAACAACTATTTTACGGCTGAACAAATTTACTTTATAGGTTAAATTTTGCTCATGGGCTACACATATAATACTTTAAACTCAGAAAAAAACTACGCATGCAATACGCGGGGCGCAGCTTGTATGAAAATAAAATCCAAACCTAGTTTTAGTCCGATTGATGAAAATCGATTGTTAATTCTCTAAAAATGCCGCATTGCTCTCGGCTCCTCGAGGCTTCTTCAGCCTCGCAGCGTTTATCCCAATATCTACGATTATACTTGGGTATGGTAAGGAATTAAGGATGACGCTCGCGAGATATTGAAACAACTAAACACAAAAAAAACGAACTTGGGTGTTTCAGCAGGGTATGGACCGCGTTTTTTATTATTCCTTAGTTCCTTACATATGAGTAAAATTGCCTCATCGTCAGGGCAGCGTCGGCGAAGGGTATACTCGTATTTAGAGATGATCACTTGACAAATTAGATTCCCTAACTATGCCCGAAATCAGTCAGGTTCGTGACGTCATCGTCGTTTCTACTGGGTACATCCTAGGATGTACCCAGTAGAAACGACGATGACGTCCGCAGTAATTTCCGCAATGCGGACACAATTATTTTGTCATTCCATACCAACGAAATTCTAATAGCAAAGCTGATAACCAATACATATATAACACGCTCAAGTAGTCGTTTAATATCATAATAGGAACTCAGTAAACTAAAGCCACAGATCGCAATGACAAATGACAAAGAACCGCGATGCGACGTGGGCGGACAAGTGCGCGAGTACAACGAAAGAGAAGGAATCCGTTTCCAATAAAATAATGAAATAGAATAAAAACAGGCCTAAAACGTGTCCGACACTCATTTTTAACCTTTGCTAGCTTTGGCCGTAGCCAGAATCCAAAGCTACCCAATTATGAAAAAAGCATTGCAATCTGTCCAACAGGTTTTACGAGATATGCCAACAAAGTTGGTATAACTTTGGGTCCATTTCTTTACAATAACACCCAAAAACCGAGGTCAAAAAAGAAAACAATTACGCCCAAATCGAGGATCTACCAGTCATACCTACTTTCTTTTCAAATAACAAAAACTACACGATTATATCTACAGGACGAAGAGAAAACCTCTTTCGATGATAAAATATGATGTTACAGTATGACCATAAGGACATGTATATCCTCGTGGTCATACTGGTATGACAAACTAGTATGACCACGAGGAAACAGTGCGACTGCCCTCTCATACTCACACACTTGTATACACCGTATACATAGAGGATCATAAACACTGTAAACTACAAATATTATACTTATTTAAGTCTGTTAATTTTAGCAATTTTGATTTTAGATTCCATATCATGGAGGCTAGTTTCAAAGATAGGGTAGCTTCAAAGTATCTTGGGGGAGGGCGCTGTATGCTGAAGCACATACTTGCCTACACAGTTCGGCAGCAGATACCTACCCTATTGTTTTTAACGTACCATTACCACAGAATAAATATTAATACTAATCCATTACCTAGCCCTAATTATTATTAGAATTCCAAAATGTTATTGTAATTGAATAAATACTTTCATTATTCACTTTATTTATTATTATCAGTTTATTTCCAATATAGTAATTTATAAAAAAAAAACTACAAATTAACCTGAACCTAGGGGTTAGTTTGGGCCTTGCTACCACCAGGAGCGAAGCAGGGCCCAAACTACCGGTGGCTAGGGCTGCAGAGTGAGGAACCTCCTAACTACACGCGCCGTGTCAAGGAGTACTGCCTTCTGCATCCGACCCTTAATCCCATCCCCAACCATATAGCGAGAGCCTCTTAAGGTGGTGGTTGAGGCTATTCGCTATAAGGCTTTTTATTATTATTCACATTATTTATTTTACATCTACATTATTATTACTTAGCTATTTATCTGAAATCATTAAATTGTAGATAGCCGTGATAATTCTGTAAGTAAATTCGAATTGCGACGGAAAAGGAGACGGTTATATGTTCGATAGAATGTATGTTTTTTTTTTACAGTGGCTTTATGGTTTGTGAGTGAGGGCAGCATGCAGCTCAAGCAAATAGGTCATATTTCATCAAATAAAAAAAACCTTACAATTGCGAGTTGAACTCGCGTGGAGAGGGTTCCGTACGACATTTATCTTACAATATTGGCAGATTCACCATGTTATTTTAAGCCATAGACTTATAAGTTTTCCTGTAATCTATAAATATATAACTACCTATTTTCTGTATTTTTTTCTAAATCTTAGGTTCAGTAATTTCGTAGATTAATGGTACATTTTAATCTAATTCCTTAAATTACTTTATAAAATAATTTAAAAAATACAAATTATTCAGAATGCGAACTATTTGCTCGCCAGTGATAAGTTTTCATATTTCATAAGGCAATGAAATTCGAAAACCATTTCGAGATATTGCGACGCTGATCATTATATTAATTTTTCCAAAATTTTTAGTGCAGTTACTACAAAGATATTAAGTAATAACTCTCAACCAAGCAGAGTTCAGTGGAATAATAAAATACAGGTGCCTGTGAAGAAAAAAATATACTACGCTAGAGCCTGGCTTTGACAGATATATATACATTTTTTTTTTCGAATGTGGCTTCGGTAATCTTGTTCATACCACCGAGCTCTGGCAGTTACGTCCTTTTAGAATAAGCTCCTTTTTAATAATTAATTTATCGGAAAATATAGCTTAGATTGGAAAAAGAAAAAATTGTATATTTTATTTTACAATATTCCTTCAGAGAAAAAAAAAATAGTAATGTTAAAAATTTGAAATGTTGTCAATTCTTGTCCTTGTAAAGATTCGGTACTTGCTAAGATCCCAATATCAAATTAGTTATCTACGTCTCCTTAGTTAACCGATACCAAACGAATCTGTCTCGTCGCCAAGGGAAAAAAAAAAACAGGTTCGTCAAAAACACAACTCAAAAATTACTCATAATTAACGCCCATTACGGCTTTCACGATTATTAGGTATTGTCTATTTGTTTCGAAATTTACCTATGCTTCGCGATGTTGTCAGCTGTGGAAACACAATAAGGTCCTCACGAGCATGGACAACGTCGTAAAGGATAGTCTAGTAGCAGTTTTGAATGTCGACATGGATGTAGGGCGTGGTCGCAGGCTTCCCTTCCTGTGAGATTTGGAGGCCTAGGGATACGCAAAGTTTCGAGTGATGCCTTACCAGCTTTCTTGTCCTGCGTTCATGATACGTATAAATTAATAGGAAAATTACTTGCACTTTCTTTAGGTAATTTCTATGTAGCTTATTTGACTGAGGCCAAGAATACATGGATGTATGCCCAAGTATCGATTTTCCGATGGCTTTGTCACATAGACAACTGCATTATTACGCACGTACATACTCTAGACAGGCTTTTGACGAACGTTGCAATGAGAGCATTTGATTATCGCCATTTTGGCGCTGATAGCAGTAGTTTGGTAGTAGTGAGCGTCCAAGGAACTAACATACTCGTACTATTATTTATACTGTGACTAACGTTAGGTTAGGAGATGATACAATGTCAATTTTAATTCCAAGGACGCTCGGTGGGGGCACTTTTAATCAGCACAAACTAAAGTATGGGAAAGCAAATCCGTATAAATCAGTGCATTGTCATCACAAAAGCTGTGGGATCGGCCACACTGCGAACTAGCACGGAATTTCAATCAGTCACGTATTTTGGCAGAAGTGAGCGTCCACGGAACTAACGTACTTGTACTATTATTTATACTGCGACTAACGTTAGGTTAGGAGATGATACAATGTCAATTTTAGTTCCATGGACGCTCGGTGGGGGCGCTTTGAACCAACACAAACGAAAGTATGGCAATGCAAATCCATATAGATCAGTGCATTGTCATCACAAAAGCTGTCGGATCGGCCACTCTGCGATGCACGGAATTTCGATCAGTCTCATATTTTTTAACTTTGCAGATTTTTAGTGATAAGAAATACAAAAAATACTATGAAAGTATATTTAAATCAGATCAAAAATGACGAAGATAGCGATTTCGGTGCATGCATAGTCCCAAAAACTCGCGCGAGAAAGGTAGCGACCCATTGTGACGTCATCTGTGGCACGTCACCAGTGTCGAAACGAGATGCAGAGCAGTCTGCCGTATTTGCTAGTGGTATTAGTGCAACTGACTTGTTACGTTTGTCAATATCTATTGTATTTGTTTTGGTTGTGATAATAGTAGTCATTTGGTAGTTTTACCTCGAAAGTTTTCCGGGAGTTTTGAAACTTAGTAATTTTATAGATTTCGATGAGCTCTTTCCGAATTTTAACTTTGCTACCTCGTATCTTTGCCGCTCGCGCCGCCATCTTAAATTGAAGGGGTCAAAAACAGTTTTTTTCTAAATAGTTATTTTTTAACAGCTCATGAAGCTGTTTTGCAAATTTTTTTGCAATCAGTTTTTCTGTAAGTCTCCTAGGTAAAAAGTTACAAAAAGCTAAAAATATCTTTACTAAAAGTGATCCAATGCAGGTACAACGTATATTCTTAACCACTGAATGTAGAGACTTGATATTTGGAGAGTATGTTTATAAAGAGGCACAAAGGAAACCAAGTTTTTTTTTCTAAAAAAAATATGCATTTCAAGGCGTTTAAAAAGCGCGGTCAAAGTTTTAACAAAATACCTCTATTTTGAAGACACTATTTACAACGTTAGACAATCAAAATTTTGAATGTAAACCCATGATATAAAATAAACTTACACGTGTTTCCGAAATTTTCTAAAATAAAAGGTACTCTCAGTTTATCATCAAAAATACCAATAAAAAACCTTTTCATTTTGAAAATTTCGAAATATCCTGATACACATGTAAGTTTATTTTATTTCGTTGTTAATCAAACGATTGTATCATGCACACTTACAAGTAGAAATTGCTTTAGTAGTTTAGGCGCTATGAGGGAACAGACAAACAAACAAACAAACATACATACATACATCCATCCATACATACGCTCTGTTAAAATCATAACCCTCCAGTTTCGTACACGGGTAAAAATACCTATGCAAGAAGGTACAAAAATTATTTGAACTCCACTCGAAGGGGAACAAAAAAAAACATACATACAGCCGAACATATAACCATCTCCTTTTCTGAAGTCGATTAAAAATCGTTTGCGTCTTTAATTTATCTGTTTAATTTGTCTGTTCGCAGGCAATTTGTAGAACTCGTCATTTTTCTAACAGCGTCGTCTGTTTATAAAAAATCATCTCTTTGCAAAATACCATGTTTGAAAGAATTGCACCTAAAAATCTTGTTAGGTTGAACATGATGATTTTAGGTTTAAATTAAATGGCCATTTGAACCCAAAATCTCCTAACCTACTGCCATTTGACGACGCCGTTTGTAAACGGACGAGTTCTACAAATTGACAGCGACAGCGAGGCATTTTGTAACTTGCCTTCGGAATCTTGGAAACAGACGATTTTTTATAAACATACAACGCCGTTTGTTAAAGAACGAGTTTTACAATTTGCCTGAAATTACAAATTGCGATTCAGTTTGTAAAATGAAGGGTTCTATAAATTGCCTGCGACATAAATATACCATTGGATATGGAAGCCATTAAAAAATCCATACCAATATATAAAAGTGAAACGTTGTCTGTTTGTTTGTTTGGGGAGCTTTCACGCGATAACGGCTGGCCGGTTTTTGATGAAATTAGAATGGAGATAGCTTATACCCTGGAATAAAACATAGGATACTTTTTATCCCGGAAAATTGTAAACTGGAAAATTATGATTATTCTCTGTACGGAACGGTTGCCATCACAAAATGGTCTGTGGTTGCAATAGAAACGAAGTAACAAATCTGTCAAAAAACATCAAGAGTGGTGTTATACCTACTTTTGCATTGGTTTTTAATATCCTAGAAGAAAATAGGATGCATTTCTCGCGATAAACAGTACGAACGAACGAACGAAGCGCGTACGAAGTCGCGGGCGGGAAAACTAGTACTCTATATTTGTATGCATAGGTGTAGAGAGAGGTACATATAGGGCTATACATTTCTATACATGTGCCAAATTTCAACGCTGTAGTGTTAATAGTGTCTGAATAAAATGGCTGTGACATACAGGTGGACATGACGAAACTATATAATATATAAGGGTTAATAAGTACGTGCCTGGGCTAACAAAAGAGTTATTTTACCAACCATGTTAAAGTATAAAGTTGTTTGATGTGCGAACATAATCTAGGTACCTAATGTTCAAAATAATATTGATTTAAATAATCAACCCAGAACACATTTTCTCGTCCTCTGATACAGTGACGAGGTTCTTAACTATTTAATATTCATTTTGACATCAAAAGTCACACTATAAATATCTGAGTGCGTAACATAAATAAAGTGCAAAAATAAACAAACAAGACACGAACTTCGTAGCAGTTCTTGATTGATTTTAATCATTTAAAAAAATATCATGTTAAATATCTTGTTATATGATTAATCACTAGTGTTCCAGCGTCGCAGATCGTGCTCGTCTTCTTGCAGTTTCTGTGTGGGAGTCCGGGCTTAGGTTGCATTGTAGGCAATCAATTCTTTTAACACTGGTAACGTTTTAGACCTGGGCCGCGCGTAACGCGCGCGTTACGGCGTTACGCGTTTCTTTGTTGAGTTGTTCGTGCATTGTCGTAATGACGTGACATAAAGAATTGCATTTAGATAAGCGAATTTGTCTTGTCACTGGCAACTGTGTGATCGTTATTATCCTACTCAAATGAAGAGATTTTGCGGTTTTGAACACGGAGTAAAATGTTTTTGAATATTGTTTTACGTATTCAACAAATCCTAGTTATCAAATCTCACCTTTATTTATGCCTCATCTACCGTTTTTTAATATACTTATTTTTTTATGATGATAGGTCTGTCAGCGTAGAATTGCCGCTTTAGACAAAAAACTGGAGCTGTTAAGTCTGATGATCTTGGGGGCCATTCAATGTCACCGTTTCTTGTGATGACCGAGAAACATTAATCTCAAGAACGCCGCCTACTAGACACTGTCTTGTCTTTAGCTACACTTTCACGTGCACTCTTTCAATATTCTGCTCCGAACGATCACTTCTGGCACGATGTGGAACTGGTTTATCTGTTACGATGCCATGTGTCTCCAATGGCCAAACCAAACGTATATGGTAGATCAGTTTTTCTACCAAAAATGAGCCGCAACAAACAAAAGGAGAAAGGTTTGCATAGAACATTTTAATTATTTATTAAAACTCATTGTTCAAGCAAAAATGCTCTACCGTCTATATAAGTTAATTGTTATTGAACAATAATTAAAAAATTTGGCGGCAAAAAAAATACATATATTATATACCTCTAAATTGGCCACCCTGTTTATGAACAGGGTGTGATCTTATCTGATAGCCAATACAGCCAAACTTATGAGATTATGAGAGCCTACAAGACATGTGAAAGCGACGCGATTTTCTTAGGTTTGACATTAGCGCACACGTGGATGAATCTCGTAAGACATCTCAGCTTAGCCGTTATTTAAAGCTGCCATCTATCTTAATTTACCAGGTGGCAGTATTTGTAAGAGTAAATCTAAACTCGTTTAGAATAAATGGGGATTATACCTATCATATCAATTTTCACAAACATACAAATACTCGACCCGCGGGGAAACTAGCGGCTGTATCTCGTACCACAAAATACCAAACTCGTACGCTACGTCGCACGTAGGGGTATTCGGCTTTTCTAGGCGGGCGAAAGTCGTGTATATCTAAGCGATTCGAGCGTGGAAAAAAACTCACTGATAAGAGCCAGATAGTTGGTTCACAATATGCAACCCTTCCCTTCGCCCTTTGTTGCGTTTAGAACATGCAGTACTAGTCGAAAGTTGATAATTGTTTTGAGTGCACGTGTAACTCATTGGCAATTAAATTTTACATCGATTTTTACTCTTACTAATATTTATTTGGTGAATCGCAAAGAAGAAATATCTATGGATTATCTTAATGCAGGTAAGAACACGTACGAAAGTCATAATTTTATATTAATTCTGTTTGATTATAGAGACAATATAGCAGCTTGAATAAGGGAACCATTTTCAAATTATGTTGAAGTATTAATTTGTGTATTAGTTATACTTCCGAGTGCTTCCGAGCTATATTTTTGATAGTCATCATCAATACATAGTATAAAACTAAACTCGCTTTCCGCGTCTGTCTCTCTGACTGTTTCGCCGCTAACTCCTCCTAAACCACGCAACAGATTTTGATGCGGTTTTCACTATCAGTTAGATAATTTTTCACGGAAGGTTTATATATATGACTAGCTGTGCCCGCGGCTTTGCCCGCATGGTTATTTCTACACTTTTTTTTTCTAAATTGATCCCGTGCGAGGCCGGGGCGGTTCGCTTGTATAGCTTATAAAATGAACCTTCTTCACTATAATTTATTAAAATTCAGGTGTTACTTTTCAGCATACCGACATTTAAGTGGCAGCAGTAATAAATAACGAATTTCCCAACTTTTCTTAATTCAAGAGTAACAGTGTTTTTGTTTTAGGATCAAAACAAAAACACTATACAGTTGTGACTAGGAGAGTACTTTTTGATAAAATACAAATAACAGGACTTGCATACTTAAGAAGAAAAATCAATTATTCAGAAAATGATATTTTATCATGTGATAATAATTATTCATAAGCCAACTTGCAAAAGTTCGCGAATTCTTTCATCCTATGACTTTATGCTTGGCATCCTATGACCCCTAAAATGCATAAAATGTTGATTCATGGAGCAACAGTCATAGACAAAGCATTATTGCCAATTGATTTGCTGTCTGAAGAGGCTGAACAAACATTTTAGAATGTTTGTCGTGTGAGGTCGTGCTGGCCTTTGGTGTCAGTTTGTCAGGCCGCCCTTTTTAGAATGTACGCTACAACTTTACGAGGAAGTTTTTGAGGTAACAACGAACTTAACCAAGACGTCCTTACTCGGATATTTCTATCCTCAGATCCGTTGATCGCGAGTATGTATCAGGCCAAAACCAGAATGAAAAACTAGCTTAAAAGCTAAAAAAAACACGCATACAAAAAATAATGTATGCCAATAAATTATGTACAGTATATATACTGTTGGAATTTGCTGATAAGCACAAAAAAGAGCTTTTGCCAATAAATTATGTACTGTCGCAATGTGCTTATTAAGGCCTTCAATTTGATATCCATATTCAAAATTAGGAAGTTCTTTTTTCTCCTTTGTAAATGAAGCCATACTGCCGCCATACAGGATCAAAAAAATATAGCCAATGTTACTCCGGGGGATGTAATTATTCTAATGATATCGATACCCAATAGGTCTCTGACATTTAAAAGTTATCGTGGTATAAAGAAACTTACATACATACATAAATCCTAAAAACATTACACTCCTTTTTTGGGCAGACGTGTAAAAACACAACCTTTACGAATACGATAGAAATTCCGTTGCGGCTGATACTGAAGTTTTTAGCTCCGAAGAATCAGAGGCGGAAGATACTGAATATGATGAAGAACCCTAGCATTCGTCGTCTAATTAATGCAGAATGCAACCCGGCACATTCCGTAAAATTAATGAGATTTATATGTAAATATTAGTAATGTCGGTAGAAAAAAAATTCAATTTTTTATGCAATGCTATACAAAACCCCTAGTACATAACAAACAAACACAATAATAATTTCATCCGGCTCCGGAAAGGCCAAATACCCCTATGTGCGCCGGGAAAAGTGCAAAGTACTATATTTTTTATGCTACACCTTTGACTTCATCATCGATTTCCATCAGGTGAGATCGTGGTCAAACGATTATCTTGTCCGTAATAAAAAAAACTTTTAAGTTTCTACCAGTGGAATCAGCCCTTTTTTCAGCCCTTTACTAGGTAGAGATTGATGGAGCACCTTGGATATTAATGTTAGTTTTACAAGAAGTTACCTAAATGGCGCTAGATAGTATAAAAAAAAGTTGGTGCTCGCAAGTCTACAGCTCACAGAGTCACTAGTTTAGAATAAATGGGGATTTTCTAGAAACACCAACGCGCGGGGAAACTAACGGCTGTAACTCGTACCACAAAATACCAAGCTCGTACGCTACGGGCGGGAAAACTGCGTAATACTATTATTTATACTGTGCTCATGAGGCCGAGCGACAACGGTTTACAATCATCTACCGAGTACCAACATGCACCTGCGTGGGAGGCGCGTCAGGCGCCAAGCCTCGTTTCTTTCAATAACATGTAGAAGCGCTCCGGCTAGTCGACCAAGCTTTCTACACCTACACTTACGACGAATATTCTTGTGTCCTTGCAATTATAACATTATTGGTTTGTGTACATTGATTTAAAAAAAACGGGCTATTCTTGTGCTATTTTTTATACTACTCGTTAATTTTGGCACATTATAATATTATATATATATATATATATATATATATATATATATATATATATATATATATATATATTATATTTGTTTTGTTTTAATGATTTAGTTTTGTTTTTATTTGGTGCAATCACTTGTCTATCGATCTATTGTGCAAATGCGGGTCTCAAACGTTATTTTTTTACATGTAAATCTAGATTCTTTAGTATACAACTCAAAGCCAATCAATTCTAGCATTCAAAAAGTGTTGCTAGACTTCCTTAATGTTTTCGCATTGCTCCAGTCAGTTGAGAGAGTCAACACGCTTTACCGAAATTTTGCAAATTAAATAGTGTCTCATCACTATTCCTAACTGTGTTGTATACGTAGTCATATTTTGTTTATTTGAACATAGAGCAATTATTTTGTTTTCAGAAAAGTTTGTAATTGAAATACTTTATAGGCAAGCAAAAAAATAACGTATTCTGGTCAGAAGAAGTATTCTGGATATTGTAATTTTATTCATATATCTTTCAGTTCCATTGTCACACCTTTAGAGATTGAATTTCAAAAATGCTTTTATAATGGGCAACTAACTAGAAGCCAAGAAGTACACGTGTGCGATTTTATAGTTTAGAAGACTTCTTGATGTATTTGCCTTTTATAGATATAGATAGACGTATATAGGAATAATGACAGGTGACCAAAGGGATAAATATTGTATGAACCAGCATTTTCTGCTCGACACAATGCTAAAGCGATACCAAGTTTATGGAACTTTGTGACATTTACAGTCATATTTACAAAACAGACTAACGAAAGTACAGGGTTTAGTTCATGGACCAAACATAAATCTCATTACAAAACGAAGTTTATCGCTGATTCGAGTAACATAATATGGTAATAAAGATAATCCTCCGATGACCCTAGTTTAGCTATGGTAGGTACTAACTCAGATAACGTCAGTGTTGTCAATTTGTTTCATTTTGAGGTTATTTTTTACAACTAAATCGTGATTTTGTCGTTTTAAATAAAGATAAATGGATATGAACTTGATAGATTTAGAAGATTAAGAATTATTAGAGACAGGTGCTTTTATGGGAAAAATAATATTAGAACAGTGCTATAACGTCTTTTTTTCTTATTAGAGACATGCCGTGCGTAAAGTATGTCATTATGCCACCATTTTTGAGTTCATAACCCGAATTTTACGATATGAGTGTAGATAAAAAATATTACTTACTAAATATGGCAAACTTATTAATTTGACAAACTTTAAATATGGCCGATAAATCTATTTCGTTATGTATTTGAGTAAGTATTGATTGAAAATCAATGAAATATTAAGTTTACGAAAGTAATAATCAAATAATTATGTTTGACATGGAACGAAATTTATAAATCAATATTGTTATGAAACGGAACGTTACGAACGAACGTGGTCTAAATAAAAAAAATAAAAAAATGGTGGTGTAAATGTTTGTACGACGTGTAGTCTGTGGTCAAAAATTGAACCATAGTCAATCTTTGGTATCAGTTGGTCCTCGATTAGTCGAAGATTTGTAATAAGGTCAAGTTTGAATCTCTTAGTACAAACTCAGACTTTTTAGCTCTTGTATAAACCAGCAGGTTGATTACCTAAGGAGTGAGGTTGAGTGATTGCCACCGAGCACCCATTGCGGGTGCTCTTGAAGGTCGTGAAGGATTTGGAATTCACTAAACAACGCGCACCCACCGGCCAAGCACCCGTAATCGACGCTAAAACCGGGAAACCAGTAACTAGGCGGCAGAATTAAGCTAATCCTAGCCTACAAATACTTCTAGCAGGAATAGGACTTTTCAAATGTTGCCAGGTTTTATGTACGTGGGTGGCGCCCCCGCCAACCAATGGCGGCAATCTCCCTCCAACCAATCATCGTTTGAATTTGTTTTCTGTTTTTCTCACTGAGAATCTATCTAAAATTTTGTTACCTTGTAGATGTTAGGTATACATAATTAAAATTAATTAATATCGTAAGTTTCGTAATGATCTAATAATATGCCATCGCATCGCAACGTTACTAAGATCCTACCGTAAATAACTTTTTGTATGTACTTACTTCAAATAATTATTACGACTGCATCTTTAAAAATACCATGTTTCTATAGGTATAGTGACTATAGTGCTTCTCAACTTGGATTTTGTTAAGGTAAAGTTAAACTTCAACTGAAAGTAATCTTTGCCCTCGAGTAAAAATGCTGTTTATATTAAGTCCTTCCTTATACACTATTTTTGTGCAAAACAATTAAATCAATAAATAAATAAAACGCCAAAAATAGAAGAATGAAACATAATTGCGATTGAAATATATTTCTAGGTGAAATCTCTTGCTTTGTACCTATATAAAAGTGTATCTACCTACGTCTTAGAGACAATGTGCCTTTATTATGTTTCGTTGTAGATTCCAGTGCACAAAAATAATCAAGTCTTGGAGAGACGGACAAATGGGAGCTCGACAGTTGATAATTATAGCCTAGGGACTTGATAGACAAGTACCTCACTATATTTAATATTGAATCTACTTGATTATACTCATAACATGATACATTTGTTTCAAGTCGATGCACACAGAACTGCAGTTCATAAGAATGTATAGATCTCCGGTCTCTGAGCTCATAGGATAAGGCAAACCTCAATGTATGTGAAAATAATAACATTATTACATGATATTTAATACTTACACTTGATTTCGTTTTACTTAATACTTGCATTGACCCCTCATTGTTAGTAGAACAATTATGCTTTGAAAGAAAACTACTAGATTTTAAAACCTATTATTTTTCTATTTTAGGGTTAAAATCCTACACTAGCCATGAAATAGATAAGGTAAGTTAATGAAATACCTCATACATACATGTGATCAATACCTACCTTTCACAAAAATAACGTATTTTCATGGCACGATAAAAAATGAATCAAAGTGTATCAAGGTGTTAAACTATTTGGTTCTTAGTAACTATGCATTATCAATGATCCTCATTAATCAAACACTTCTAGTTACTAGACGCAATCAAAGCACTCGGTGCTCTTCGGTTGACAAAAACTCATTGCCACTGAATTCCTTGTGAATTCCTATTTTAAAATACCGGTTTTGTATTTCCTAGTAAAATGTCAGTTTCCGTGCGGTTGAGTTAAAGTTAAATACTCATCGCCTTGATGACGTCACTTCACATGCTCACTGAGCATGAATTCGAAGCGAGTGACAATGAATGGTCCAAGTGGCATTAACCGGACCGCACTCTACGGAAGACTACGGAATGAGGCCCCAGGACTAAAATAGTTTTTTGTGATAAGACGGTTAGGTATTATTTATTTCTTATAGCCCCTGTTCACAATCTGCGATTATAGACGATTATACGCGAGCACGATAGTGTGTAGGGCTTACTGTGTGTTGGGTGGTCAAATAATGAAACATTGAAGTTCATAGAACTTTATCATAACCAACCAGAAATATGGAATCGCACTACTTATACTAATATTATAAAGAGAAAAGTATTTTTTGTACGTTTCTTTGTGTGTAATGGATAAATAAATAAATCACCTATAGAAAGCCACAGCGAGTAAAAAAGGCAGTTTATTTTTTAAATTAGAGTTCCCTACGAATATTGTTATGATATAATGTAACCCAAGGTATTAAAAATTTGCCCATAAAAGTAATTATTTGGCGTGCGCTGCGGAAACTATGGATGATACATAAAATAATGTACTACATGTTTATAGTACTCATCATTACCCACAAAAAAAGACCACGAGACTATATGTCTAACTATTATAGTTAAGTCACAATAACTGTTTTTGTTCAAATTACTCAATCAAAACACGGGTAGAATCGTGTACAAATAAAGATAAACCCTTAGCTACACGGGCGAAGTCGGGGCGAGTCATTAGTTAATTATGATAGATGATGATGATGATGTTTCCGAAAAAGGTTTATCTTTTAAATTGTATAGGTACTGCTACTGTATAGGTATTTACTTTGTTATATTACGATGTGGGAAGGGAGCCTTTGCCCTACAGTGGGACGAATAATAATCGAAAAAAGTAAAAACTATGAATGCTCAAACACCACCATCTTCTCTTGTTCCATATTTTTCACAACTTTTCTTACATCTAATTGCCAAAATGATTGTACTCGTATACTGAAATTAAATTAATGATAGCAGCAGCTATAAACTCCACGTCCGTCTTGAGGCTTGCCGCTCAACAAATGATCACGGACGATCGTGTGGATGCTTGCACGATGATCGTGATATTACCTTGCCGATGACAGACAATCACACGAGTAATCATCGCCGATAGTGAAGTGGGGCGATTAGATTACCGCTCTGACTCGAAGGACGGTGCGGGTCGAACGACGATCACTAATGGAATGAAAGGAAGTTGCACTGAGTAGCGTCGCTAGCTAGTGTAGTGTAATGAGGAAGCTATTTTTGTCTCGCACTGCAGTCACTAGATCTAGCGCGCTGCATTTGGATAATGTACTGCGGCTTTTAGCGCGCGTTGTCGTTTCGATACTGTCGTTGTGTGCATCGCTACCCGTTTCGACGCTTCTAATGTGTGCGTTTTAGAACCTCTACGTATGTAGATAGAGTACGTGGGTATGTTTTAATTATTTAGATAGGTTGCAAGTTGTGATACCTATTTTTTTGGGTTCCGTAGTCGAACAAGGGACCCTTATAGTTTCGCCATGTCCGCCTGTATGTCACAACCTTAGATCTAAGTAGATCTATGGTCACAGCTATTTTAAAGGCTTTTATTTGACTTCACTTGTATGTATCTATGTATTTCTGTCCTGGAATCTTGCGACTCAAATTACGAGCACTTCCCGATTAGCTATCCAGCTAGTAGCTCACAACTCGACGACAAAAAATGAAAAAAAAAGAAGAGGTTATTAGTGTCATTAAAAAACAAATAAAAAAATTAAATTGTATTTTTTTAATTATAATTATAATTCAGACACTATTAACACTACAACGTTGAAATTTGGTACACGAAGATATATAAATAGATATTTATAACCCCTACAAACGGGATATTCTTTTTTATTGGCTTCCTGTCCCATGTTACATGATAAGTGGACAAGTACAGATGAAAAAGTACCATATCGAGTAGAGTCTAATACGAAGCGCATAATACGAATATATTAATACTTATCAAGACTATCTAGAATACAAAAAAATACATTTATGAAAATAGCTTACCAAATTAGACTAACTTTGTAGGCATAATACGTAGAAACTACTTGTACTTGTACTATTATTTATTCTGTGCTACTGCACCGATTGCAATGCGGTTTTCATAGTTGGGGAGCTGACCCTGTCTACGGAACCTTAAGTCTAAGCGTGTTTCTCACATGGCCGGGTTTTTTTACATTTCAGAGATACCAGGCCGGTCGCACTCCGCAACAAGTCCAAATATTATACCTACACTTTGAGGGCGCAATATTCCTGTCATTTCAGTAGTGTCAAGCGTGCGCTCGATGAGTACGTAAAGTTATTGTCAAATTTTATTCGTGTTTTAATTATGAGTGCCAAGAAGTAACCTAGAAGGTACTGCATAGCATTCGGCTGTTTAAATAGTGATAGAAATGACGACATTCACTCATTATAAAGCAAGGAATTCAGACACCTTTATTCATCAAAGTGCAATACCTATAGGATATAATCATAATCAACCAACGACACTTAGTACGTAGGTAGGTATCTCACTAAACTTATCGGCGTTCTGAAAACGGGATAGGTAGATAGTAAAAATGAGGTAGTAGGTCTATTCTGATAAGAATGACATTGTATGTAATAGAACTATTATAATTTATAGTATAAGTTATAACATAATACATTTTTACTTATTTATTCTGTTGCAACATTTAAGTCATAACATATCACATAATAATTAGTAGTACAAGTACCTAGTCATATCTTAATACAACCCTCCCGAGCGAAAAAGGGACAAAGCGATTCTTAAACGGTTAGAGCAATGGAAGTTCTCGCGCGTTGTGATACGGTACATTCTAGCCTGCACGCGATGGGCGAGCGCCTTCTAGGTAAATATAATTGAAAGCTCGCAGCACTGTGCGAGTTAAATTGCACTTTATTGCGTTGTAGCGAGAGTCGCTATTTATTTAAATGACTTCACTCAGTTATCCTTCTGTACTTGTTGGTGGAATGTGGTCGTATTTTAGGGTGGGTGTCCACTGAAAATTCTAATAAAAAACCCTGACTTTTCCCTGAGCATTTTGCCAAATTTCCCTAACCAACCATGTTCATTAAAAAGCAAGATTTTCTTCATTTTTCATAAAATAACGAAAAATAATGTAATCTAAATAATGCATAACTTCAAGACCTTCATATTTTGTTATTTTTTGTAATGAGTTTATTAATACAAACAATGAACTCATTGGAAAAAAATAACAAAACAACTACTTGAGGTATTTCCTAGAGCCAGCAATACCACAGAATAAATAATAGTACAAGTACAGAAGGCTAACTGAGTAAAGTCATTTAAATAAATAGCGACTCTCGCTACAACGCTATAAAGTGCAATTTAACTCGCACGGCGCTGCGAGCTTTCAATTATATTTACCTAGAAGTCGCTCGCCCACCGCGTGCAGGCTAGAATGCACCGTATCACAAAGCGCGAGAACTTCCATTGCTCTAACCGTTTCAGAATCGCTCTGTCCCTTTTTCGCTCGGTAGGTACTCCTAATTATTCTGTGATATGTTATGGCTTAGATATTGTAACAGAATAAATAAGTAATAATGTATTATGTTATTACTTATTATTATAAATTAAAATAGTTCTATTACATACAATGACATTCTTATCAGAATAGACCTACTACCTCATTTTTACTACCTACCTATCCCGTTTTCAGACCGCCGATAACTTTAGTGAGATACCTACCTACGTGTCGTTGGTTGATTATGATTATATCCTATAGGTATTGCACTTTGATGAATAAAGGTGCCTGTCTGAATTCCATGCTTTTTAATGAGTGAAAAATAAATTGCTACCTACGTAATAAAAGGTATTAAAAGTAGGTAGGTATTATACGAGACCTGTCATCCATCACTGGTGCATGAAGACTTGCCACGACTTGCCGAATCTGGGCGCGCGGTGATTGTAACCGTACGACGTGTAGCAACACGACGCGCGGCTATTATAGGTCGGGAGCAGAGGAGCGACTTTGCCAGTGAAAAATAAATGTAAGTAGGTACTTACCTAGTGTTAGATTGGAAAACAATTATTGTATCCAGATTGAATGTCTATGAAATAATAATAAATGAACAATAAATAATAAAGTATGTGTACATTATAGTAATAGCACAAAAAAGATAATAGGATTAGGTACAGGATATTTTTATAATTATTACTTACATATGTTTAACTTTTATATATTTGATATCCTTTTTCCCGTCTTTAAATTTTCGATTATTGAATCTTAGAGTGGCGTATATGCGTAACCGAATGAACAATTTTAAAAGGTAATTTAAAGGAAAACAGGCACACGGTGTCTCTGGAAATACAGCTTGCAGCAGTTCGTAAAGTTTTGTACTTGGTTTCTCTTGTATTACCTTTTCAAATGTTTTTGTGAAGACGTCTTCCAAATTTTGGATGTACTGGATAAATTCTTTAGGCGGCATTTTCAGTGAGCCATAGAATCCAGATTTTTTGTTGTAGGCTTTATATTTTGTGAACAAGTTCGTTTCTCCCAAATCTGGAATCGAGTTCAATGCTCCATCAATGTTATGGCATTTGTGTTTACCCATACACTTGAAAAGTAAGTATCCTGAAACATAAGTTAGGGCATTTTCTTCAGGCACATCCATATGGTGATCAGTTTCACCATTTAAGCACACAACTGATATTTCTGCCGATGGAGGGGTAAACAAATTAAACGTTTTCATAACATCCTCGGATTGGAGCAAAATGTCATAAATATCCGTCTCGCAGTTAGCATTTGGTAAACTTTTCAGCACGTTACATACGAATAGCTTTGAAAAAGCCCTTTGAAATTGAATTGGTGTAGGCTCTGTGCAAGAACCGCTTTGCTGCCTAACTGAACCAAAAAAAAAAAACAAGCTGTCTTGATTCAATCTTCGAGTGAATATATATTTGAATCCTTCTTTTTTTAAATCTTCATAAAGCATTTGAATGGTTTGTATTGATATCTGTGTATTTATGAATGATTTCATGTGAGCCGTTTTTCCTGTTTTTTTATTAATGGCCTTAATTTTGGAAAATATTTCTAAGGCATCATCGAGTACTTTCTTTTGATAATCACATTTTCTGAAGGCACTTTGATACTTGTTTTTACAATTTATTCTGCTTAGAATTTAAAACGTCAAATAAGTTATTCATGGATTCCACAAAATTGGCTGTCTTCCTGGCCTCTTCGGAAATAATTCCCTAGTCTATGTAGGTATGAAGAGCAGCAGAAACTGTGCGACTAAATATTTGCACTGCGTATTTCACTCGCATTTTTTTGAAGTTATTAGGATCTATGTGAGCTTCAGTTATTTTAGGGATAAGCCTTCAATTTCTGTTTTTTGGTGGTCGTAAAGTTCTTTTATGAATTTCCAGCATATTTTTTTGTCATCATAATGAAAGTCACTGGTGATTAGATTATTGCGAATGCACTTGATTAAATGAGGGACGTCGAATATATAAAAGATCTTTTGATCATCATATATGAAGTAAGGTTTATCTACTGTTACATTTTTTATATCTTTTGCGAATTTGTCGAAGTTCGATCCTTGATCAGAAGTAATAGCTTTTACTTTAATTCCTATTGCAAGAAGTTTAGAAATTACTTCCTCCAACCATAAATCAAGCTCGCCATAATGCTTTGCAGATGCTAGCAAAGCGTAAGCAATCGGTTGTTTCCATTTTATGTGGATACCTTGAAGCATTATGGTATAAGCATTACTACCAATTTCTGGTGATATTTTTCCATTAATATTGTGAAAACCAATCACTTCATCTGTTTTTGTATTGTAATACAAGTTTCTTTTAAGGGTCATCTCATCCACACAAATTGTGCAGTATTTCGTGGCATCAGGGAGAGATTTAATTTTAAATTCCAAACTTTTGATTACTCGATCATCAAATTTTGGTGGAATATCAATTTTAAATCTATTAATAGTAGCTTTATTTGGTAGTTTTAAAATTGTTTGTAATAATCTGTAAGCATGGGGACTTGCATAGTATAAATTTAGTGCAAAAACTTTGTATTCTAATTCGTATCGATTGCCTTTAAATCTGATTTTTAATTTGTTCTGCCACTCAATCAACTTATGGAATCTTTTACTGACATCGTCATCAGGATGCTCGCTTGTAATGGCTGTATTCTTGCCTTCTAATTCCTTTTGTATTTTTGTTATTTCACGATCTAAACGCCTGCATTTATGTTGAGAACTCCGTAATTCTTCTGAAAGTCTACGTTTCCGAGGACTTTGAGCTGACAAGAATTTAGATGTCTGTGTTTCCTTTTCTGATTGTTCTATAGATTCTGTCTGAATTTCGGCTGAGGCAGTATATGCTTTTTGAAGTTGTGCATTGGATATAATTTTGATTTTAGGTTTGCTTTGTGCGCTGGTCTGTGCGTCTGTGTTAAATGAGTTTTCTTGCGATTGATCAGTTGAAACGTTAACTTTAATTAGAACTGAACCCATTTTAAGGCCCTTTTTTAGCGATGAATCTTTAAAATGTTCCGAGCATACTGAATAACTGTGGGGTTTCAAATTCTCTTTGATTAATAAATCTTCTCTATCAAGTAACGCTAACCACTGCGCCTGAAAATATACAAGAAATCGCAAATTGTATAATAATTATCGAATATCCTTGAAAACGATTATTGAGGACAAAAGGACATTTCTTGGCGTCCATATATAGTTAGCCCAAGAACCGACAGTATGAATTTACTTCGACATTTTTATGAACTTAAAATAGCATTATTATGATCACCAGTACTACTAGTAATACTTTCTATTATAATCACTAGAAGTCGAGTATGGTCAACAATTGAAAATCCATCTTAAAGCAGGTTAAGCACTGTAAAGAAATTTTGAGGTTTGCTGCAAAAAATAAGTAGTAGTTATCTACGTAGTAAACAAGAATAGCTCATAGCACTTCATAATAATTTTACGTCAGCTCTCAGACTATATCACTCGTTTGATTTATTTCATGATAGGTAAATTCCTAATTACACAGTAATTCATTTTCCGATCAACAATACCTACTATAATCAATTATAAAATTACGTTGATCGATTTAATAAACGACTTTATTTCTGCGCGGAAAAACCTTAAATATGCGTAGCTTCGGTATGGAACACAAATGAAATAACATAAAACTATAGGAACCTACGTAATAAAAAAATATCAATATCTAACTACATAACTAGGACCTATTATAGGTATTACAATTTATTACTTTTCAATATCCTTTGGAAACGTAAAGAATGACAATTCGTCATTTCTATCACTATTCAAACAGCCGAATGCTATGCAGTACTTTCTAGCTTTCTTCTTGGTACTCATAATTAAAACACGAATAAAGTTTGTCAATAACTTTACGTAAGTAGGTGCTCTATCGCTAAGTACAAGGCGCGCGACTCATCGAGCGCACGCTTGACACTCGACTGAACGGACCCGAATATTGGATCCTTGAATTTATTTGTACTTGTTGCGGAGTGCGACCGCCCTAGCAATACTTAAAATCTTAGATAGAGACTACTTTATTAAATAAAAACAAGAGCATGAAATATATCCCTCATTTTACGATCACTGGGAAAGTGTGGAGCAAACAGAAAAACTTATATTAAACTTATATTTTTCCTCATTTTCCAGGTGACCCCCTCGATTTCACTGACTTTCTCTGACCACCTTGAAGTTCCCTGACTTTACCTGATTTTCAGAGAGTGGATAGCCTGTTTACTTTCTCTTAAAATCGCTAATTGATTGTCCATAAACATTTATATGGTTTGCGCGCAAGTAGCTTAAGTGATACCTCTTTGGTAGTGAAATACGTGGTACGTTTTTAACCTCGTACATATTATAGAAAATAATGTACATAATTATTTGCTAGCTTTTAGGAATACGAAAATGTAATAGCATACGAGGGCTTTAATTAATACAAATAGAGTGGGCCCATAATATTCGCCAATTAAATATCTCACGATACAATATATTTGAACGTAAAATAACTAACAACAGTACTTTAATAATCAGTAGTTCGATTCCATGAGTATGGAACATAATTTTCATGTCACTTTAATACGATTCAAAATCGATTACTGCTTAATTAAAATATTTAGCTTACCTAATTTATAAAAGTAGACCGTGACTGACTAATTGACAGACAACGCACAGCCTAAACCGGTGGACCTAGAGATTTGAAATTCGGAGACAATATTGAGTACCCTAGAGGCGCACGGAAGGGGGTGAAAAGTTATTTAATAAAGTACCAACACACTTTGTTTTATAATTCAAAATATTAAAGGGAATCTTATTACAAGTATATTATGTTTGTTTGTCGTGTGAGGTACTGCGGGCCTCTGCTGGCAGCGCACGAGGGCCTCTAACATGGCTTAACAACTGCTATTAATCAATAATAGCCGGGACCGAATGCTTAACCGGCCCTCCGAAACACGAAGCGATGGAAAACCGTGCGGTTTTCCTTAGCTTAGGTATCCACATAGCTTAGAAAATTCATTGGTTCATTTTTTTTTTTAAATTCGTTAGGCTGCCATCGCTCTTATATTATTGTAATAAGTAGGTTATTAAATTATATCACATATAAATAGTTCTGACGAAATCATAGTACGGTAGACAAAGATCGGTTAGTGCGTTAAAAATACCTGAGTAGGCGCAGCGCCGAAATGTAAGCTTGCTCATACATAGATAGATGCTTGAAATAGTAGATTAGACACTTATATGTGGTTCCTAAAATATATTAAAACAACAATAAACGTGACAACAATACATGTTAAATCATCGGGAAACAGTCAATGATTAAATAATGAGATTGGCATTATTATTATCGCTTTATTTTCGGGCGTATGCGGACTATCCGGACCTATTTATAATAGGCAATAGTGGAGCCCTCGCCAAAGGCCCTTTAAAAATGATATGTGCATAAAAGGAGGCTATGGGTACACAATAAAGTATTACGTTTGGGTTGAACCAATAGTTTTTTTTATCTTATCTTGTTATTATGTTATTTATTGTCTTTGTACCTACACACGTACAGCACACATTTATTAACCCACGCAAACTCTTGCGGAGTTTTAAGGCGTCATTATTAACGCACACGCAAATAGAAGCTGCACACAAACAGAAAATAAGCACACAATTAAAAAATGACTGTTGTTACAGAATTGTTTTTGTTGTACACTAGCGCAAAAACTAGAGATGGGGTGTAAAAGACCGATAAAAGGAATGATACATAATGAACGAAATTTGTATTGTTCAATGTGTTTGTATTGATTATCTACATACTAGCTGTGCCAACGGCGTTGCCCACGTGGTTTTTTTTTCTAGGATATAGGGATCCTACGAGTTATTCCAGAACCAAAAGTACTAATGTACCAAATTGCATTAAACTTCATTCAGGCGTTATTTCTTCTCATCGGATTGAGATACCAAGTACACCAGTTTTTAAGTCAATCCCTAGGATAAACAACGGTGAAAACCACACCGCAATAAGTCCATTCGTTTTTATGTGATTCGCGAATTTAAAAAAAAAGGTGTTACTTTCTTATTCAGTAGCTTATTTTATGTACTCTAGACCATTTTTTAACTACGAGTATCTCACTGTGCATACTTTGTGGTATGGTAATTATTGATAGATTAGTGACGATAGGAGAGATCAAGTTGTAGAAAATATCAACGATTTCGTCGACTGTTTGACTTACGTCAAAATAGTCATCCCAGTTAATATCTTCAAATTTTGGTACATACCAATTTTTTATAAGTATAAATATATATTATATAGTTTTTAATTTATAAAGACATTTTATGTTTGACAAAAGTTTGAAATTGGATATTTACCATGAATATAACTGAATTTGTGTTTTTGATAATTTGGCGCTGTTACAAGATAGATTGATTAATACTTTACCCAACTTAAAAAAATAATCGATGAGTTCTATAAGCACCATATGATACGATACGAAATACTTTATGTATACCAAAAAACAAAGAACAAATAATATAAAAACCTCATCATCTTATACAACTGTTTTTTTTATATACTGAAAATAACTAGTCTACGAGCAGACAAAACGGTCTACCCTCTTTCTCACTCGTCTATGATGCTCGACACCTAGTACAATTATTGTTCCCACTATTCCCGATAACTCGGAAACTCATATTCAGTAATTTCTATGGTCCTGCTTCAAACATTTGTAAGTCGAGTTTTAGTGATCATGTTAGTTTATCTTTAACTCTTGTGCTCGATTGCTTGTTGGTTGTCTGGAATCGATTTTAAATAACATTATAGACATTTCGTACTTTGTGATGTTTAAATAATTATATTTTTAACTATGTTTAATTCAACATTGAAATTAAAGTAATTTAATCAGTAGTCTATTTAAAAAAACCCCTTAATATAATGCGTTTATTCATTCATTCGTTCCTTGTTGTCACATCACTAGTCCCCGTACCAAGAAATTAAGTATCGTTATTTCAGTCTGAATTTTACGGTGAAATTAATACCTTATTTGTGAAGCCAATTAATTAAGTGTAATAAGAAACTCCGTCATTACTTAATTTGATGTTTCAGATCGTCTTTTACACGAAATTTCAGCACAACCAACCATTTTAGTGAGCTCCTTATTATAGCAAAAGGTGTGGACGCGAAATGGCGAACGCACGTAGAAACTAGTTTTTATAAACGGACACGAACCAAACGTTCATCATGTACCTCGGCAAAGGGGAACGCGTTCCGCATGCGTGTATAGTAGGAACCAATCTTTATGGCGGCTGTGAAGCGCGCTGCGAGTGTAACTTCGCGCTGGTACAGTAAGGTTCGCAATTATTAGAGTATTTTTTTACTACCTACTTGTAGAACATGCTAATAAAAAGAAACACCACCAGAATTATGGAACATATATACAAGAATTTAATTTAAAAATAGGCAAAATGGATGGTCTTATCGCTAAAAGCGATCTCTTCCAGCCAAACTTTAAATGGACAGAAATTACGAATTAAAATAGGACGGTGGTGCAAAACAATACAATAAATCATGCAAAATAAAAATGAATATACCTACATACATATTTAATCAACTACATAAACCATACTTACTTACATGTCACATGCAAATAATGTTATGATTGAAAAAATATATGTGTTAAGTACATACAAATAATGGAATAATAAAAAAATGTTATACCTATAGCTATGTTTCTAGTAGCTAAATTAGCGTCGATACTTAACGCTTTAACCTATTCATTATTTATTGACCAATCATGAAATTATGATTTAAAAAAAAAAACGGACTAGGCAATCATTTGACCACGATCTCACCTGATGGAAAGCGATGATGTGGTCGAAGGTGTAGCACGCTTGCCTAGTAGATACCTATTCACTCTTGAGTTGAACACACCGGGGTTATAATTTACCGGAAACACTGACGAGGGCAGGGCATTCCACACCTTTATACACAACCATATTTTGCGGTTTATGAAATAAGACTTTTACATATAAGTTTTTGTAAATATATCACGTACTAGCTTTCCCGCCCGTGACTTCGTCCGCGCGGAGTACAGTTTATCGCGAAAATAAGCATCCTATGTTCTTCTAGGATATTAAAAACCAATTCAAATGCAGGTATAGCACCAACGCTCTTGAAGTTTTTTGACAGACTTGTTATTTCTTTTCCATGGCAACCGTTGCTTACAGCGAGTAATCAACATTTTCCAGTTTTACCGTGAAAACTGACAATTTTCCGAGATAAAAAGTATCCTATGTTTTATTCTAGGGTATAAGATATCTTCATTCCAAATTTCATCAAAATCCGTCCATCCGTTATCGCGTGTAAGCTCCCCAAACAAACAACGTTTCACTTTTATATATTGGTATGGATATCCTATTCTCCTTTACTTGTCCTTGTCTGAGTAATATTTTCCCATATTTTGTCCTCAGACGTAAACTTCTTCTTTGACTTTCTGAACAGCTGCTTGTTGATCTAGCAAACGCGAAGAGCGTCTCCGTTTCAGCTAGGGCAAAAATGCTTTCGTATGTCCGGATGTCAATCCGGATCTCTGTTCTCCTCTACAGGTCGCATTTCTCAACCGATCTGGACTAAACTTGGTGTAAAGGTTAAACGAATTTTTAGTATTTTTTTGTTGTCGGGGATTTTTGATTGGGGGGTACTTCCCCAAAAGGGGGCTACTAAATATCTCCGCCTTATTACATCCGATTTCGATGGTTCTTTTTTTATATGAAAGGTAGTTAGTAACTTTAAATTGGTCTCATACAAATTTAGTGAAGATCTGATGAGGATCTTCGGCGTGATGAGCAGAATAGCTCCTCAAAATGCAGTAAATTTCTCACTTGTAGGTTTCTACCAGTGGAATCAGCCCTTTGCCCACTAGGTAGGGATTGATGGAGTAGCTTGGTTATTAATGTTAGTTTTACATTTAGATAACTAGATGTCGCTACTGTGCACCGCTAGATTGTTTGCAAAAAAGTTTGTGCGCGCGAGGTCTACAGCTCACAGAGCCACTAGTAACAATCTGGTCAATTTCTCATTGATACATATTCACTTGTGTTTGGTCAACTATTACTTATTCTGTGGCTCGGTCTCTAAGTCTCGCAGCCCCAATAAGAGGTGGGTACGCCGCGGGCGCTTAGGTGCCGTGATAGACGGTCGCGAAGATCGAGGCGCGACCTCCCGGCCGGCGAGGCACCGCGCCGTCGGCGTCTGCGTGCCATGCGGAATTGCGGACCAGGTACAGGTAGTTACCATACGCTATTATTTATTCTGTGCCATACGTCCACATTTGTCCGGACTTTTTGTCTTATGTCCGGAATTTTAGACTCATGTCCGGACTTTGTCCGGCTTTTTCATTTGTCCGTTTTTTGACTAGATGGAATACAAGTAATAAGTTCTATTAGGGGTCCAATCCCGCAATACCGAGATCCCGCGTCATTTTCGAGTCCCGCATGTTGCGGGATCTCGCGGAATTTGCGGGACTGAAGAGAAGCATGTACATGACCATTCGCTCGAGTACAGCTGTCAGCCCTGACGCGACTGTGCGCGGCGCGGCTCGTGGAAGGAAATTTATGAATCTGGAGGGTCAAAATCTAATATTTACATACAAAGGCTCTTGGCTTTTTCTGCTGCTGACTATTGCGTACTTTAGGGGCAATAGGTAAATATTGCCTCTAAAATACGCAGTAGTTACATTGGACATGTTATATGTATAATTTATAAGTTTAAAAAAAAAAAAACTATTTTAACATGCATTTTATATTTCGTTTTTAATTTGAAGTACATATTTATTCTTATTACATAATATCCATCATTCAATTTAAGGCACAATTAAACAATAAACTGTTTTATTTTTATATTTGGATAAAATTATTACTCATTTAAATCTAATTAATTATATATGATTCAGATATCTTAATAAATTGAATTATTATTTGAGTACCTATCTATGTAAATTCAATTTAAGATTTAAAATATTGTAGTATTTTATTTAGTGTAACATAGGTAGTCACTAATTGATTATTTTATCTATTAGTGAAATATGTTTATCGATTCGACTTATTAGTACGTATTTAAGATATTTTAGTCAAGTAATCTTCATCCCACCAAAAGCATATAAAAACAGGCCAACTTCTCCCAGTACTGCCACTGCTAACGAAAAATATATGTATCTGAAATAATACAGGGTACAATACAATAATACATTTAGGGTACTTAAAATAAGCTACCGAACAAGATTTTAACAGTTTGACAGCCGAGAATTTTGTAAAGAGCAATTCCCTTGTACGCCAGCCATTTTCGTTATATTAATGTTCTAAATTATATTTTATTTTATTTGTTTTTAAATTATCTTCTTTGTCCAGACTTTATTGTACTTATTGCTTTCTTATAAGTAGGTATAGAAGAAGATTACTTTTTGGAGTGCGCAGTTTTACTTAGTGCCCGACCGAAAATAGATTTTCAGCCGAAACTTACAGAAACCTAAAGGAGGATGGGCAGAAATGTAAGGGTCTGGGATCGCTCCGCCAATTGCAATAATTATTGTTATGTCAAAAAAATAGGTTATTTTATGTAAAACTATAGTTGCTTTGATACCCTTTGTCAATTTGTTCTGTTCGGAGTTATACTGTCATGAACGACACGTGGCTAATCGACAATAATAATAAATAAATAGATAAAAAAAAAAAAAACGCCTGCCCTACTAAATAAGAACTTATGCCAATAAATTATATACTGTTGAAATGTGCTAATCAAAGCCTTCAATTTGATACCCACCCATACTGTAAAATTTGAAGAATATAATTTCGCATTCTAATATGGATTTACTGCCGCCATATTGAAATTCATAAAAAAAGCCTATGTTACTTGGGGGGATGTAAGGATTCTAACGATACCCCATACGTCTATATCTGTGTATATACATACAAACATACATGATATCTAAAAACATTGTTTTGGGCAGTCGTGTAAAAAGAAGTGTAATTTGTATGTTATATATAATACAGAATGTCCCAAGAAATATAGTAAGATTGAAAATAGGAGGTAGGGGCCCCAACAAAGCCAACCGAGATCACCCTTATGTACGTTTCGCAATTTTTGATATCTTCGGAAATAATATTTTTTTTCCGCAAAACTTTACTTAATATATTCCAGCCAGACCGAAAATACCTATAATATTCATATATCCCATTCTAGACTACATTTCGAAATTCATATATTTTTTGGTACTTACCAAGAAACAACTTAGCGTATTACGTGTATTACCCATGTATGTATGTGGATGTTCTACCATAGCGTCGCCCATATTGGTCCGATTTTGACAATACAGGTGTCAATCGATTCTTATTCAGGTATAGTGTCATAGGCTATATTTTTTTACCATTCAAACTAAAAACTTGGTCCGATTTTGAAATACGAGGTGTCAATCGATTCGCCTTCATTCACTACGGCGAAGCAAAGGAAGGGTTAAGTGTTCAAACTAAAAACTTGGTCTGATTTTGACAAGTGATCAATCGATTCGTCTTCATCGCAAGATTGTCATAGGCTTTTTTATGTTTTGGTTTTCATACTTTACTGATGTTCCACAATCAGTTATCACCAAATTGCGCTGTGTTAGTGTAATCGGGTCCATGAATCCATTGTTCTCGTAGAAAAAAGTTTCATACATTATGGTCCGCCGGTCCATGAAGAAAAATTAAATAATAATAAAAAAAATAAGAAGCTTGCACGTTGCTAGGATGAGAAGGGCATTGCTGTCGGAGAAAGAAGGTTGATAAATCTTCGCTTCGCCTATATATAAAAGCGAAAGTAACTCTGTCTCTCTTCCTTCCTGTTGTTATCTATCCACGACGAAACGGCTGAACCAATCTTGATGGAATTCGGTATGGAGTTAGTTTGAACCCAGGGGAAGAGCATATGATATATTTTTTTTCGCGATAAACTGTAGTCCGCGTGGACGTATTCGAGTGCAAAAGCTATATTCTAAATATATAAAGAAGAAATGAAGAAATGTTGGGTCTATATTGGGCCAACATTTCTTCATTCAGACATTTTAGCTTAAAAGAGACATAAAACCCAACCAACAACATTTCGAATTAGTCAAAATTGATGGTAATCAAACTGTTATGGAGCATTACAGTCATGTGTAATGTAAACTTCAGGCTCAAATTGATAGTCTGTTATTCTAATTTTAGTCACTGCACGGCACGCACAGATAATAACTAAAATATTAAAGGACAGAATATACTTACTTGACTCATGCTTGTTCCACAATTAACCACTAATGATGCATACTTAATTATTTATTAACGTTTTTTTAACGATATCTAATTTATCAACAGCTTTGTTAATCTTCGTGCCACATGTTTTTTTACCCGACTACGATGCAAAAAGGAGGGTTATTATTTTAACTGGTATGTATGTATTCATTTCATCGTCCGCTGGTTATAGGCTATGTGACGTCACATTAAATTGAATATGGCGCGCTCTAGAAGACATAAAGACGTGAACTACAATAAATATTTTTTTCTATGATGCCTTGTTTGGTATCAAATGATAGGGCCACAAACAAGTATATTAAAAGGTTTTAAAATTTAAAACTGTAGGGCCGTAGGAGTGAAAGTTTTAAGTTTCTAAAACGTTTGAACATTCTTGTTTGTGACTTTTTAGTACACTAAGACCGTAGTCGGGTTTAAGGTTTTGAACTTATAGTTTTTTTTCACATCGACTTGAGCGACGACGCCATCTTGTCAATAGTTGTATACTATTCAATTAATTGTTAGAATTATACTCATCAGACAAACTCCTTATTTTTAATTAAAATCTGTGGTTGATCACCCGTGCTTCTACCTCGAGTAATGATTCTTATAAAACTATTATAAACGTTGTTATATATTATGGATGTTTTATAGTTATTTTGTTTAAACAAACTTCTTTTTTAATACCTTTCAGGGTTTGTTTTTGAAAAATCTTGATATTTGTTTTCTTAGATTGTAATGAATAAGTAATTTTGAAAAATATTTGTCTGTGTCACCACAATAGCATCGAAATTTTGAATAATGCTGAATCTTCTTTTCTTTGTTTGCAATGTGTGTGCTCGGAATTTCTATACATAATATTTAAATCTGTTACTTGAAGTGTTTTGGAGATATTAAACTAATCGATTATTAGATATACGAAAACATTGAATTTATTTTCACCCCCACATAGGAATATTTTTGAAACGTGATGACGTGCAATACAAAGATTTGCAACTGAACTAACTCTATACTTTTGCTATACAAAATGAAATACCTACATAGAAGCGTAGTACTACTATTTATTCTAAAGATCGAAAAAGGTAGCCCAAATTAGGTAAAACAGGTACAGAACAGGTAAAGCTTCCAAATGAAGTGAAAAATAGAATCCATTATAAAGATTTTTACCTGGAGTACTGGGAAAGAGCTGGGTAATAATAATACAGTTGTTTATGACTGGCATCCTCCATAATTAAAACAAATATGGTTTCTGGGCATCTAAGAATGTGAGAAGGATGAAGGATTAGTCTTGGTCAATATATTTGATACATTCAGGCGTTACTTTGCGGAAATCCATATTTAAAATGAATGAAGTAAATATATGTAGCTTACATCCGCCAAAATGTTAGACACATGATAAATGGAAAAATAAAAATATAATACATAAAAACCCTAACCAACCTTTACCAAAAATCAAAATATCGTAAATCAAAAGAAAAGACCAAAAGGCGACAGAGAAAAAAAATACTATATATAATATATCATATACATATAGGTATAAAAACACAATAAAAACATACCTCAATCCAAATACCAACATCTGACAGCAATACGACACGTGTTTCGCCTCTGCACGAGGCATCCTCGGAAGATGTTGACTCGCCGAGTGCTGGACTGAGAGTCCAGTCAATTTTAGATAAAAAAAAATATGTGCTTTTCTACCGATATCTCAATATATACAAACTCCTTTATAAAGAAGTGTTCGGTTATTTATCTAGTTTAATAGGGTAGCTATATAATTATTTAAAAAAACTGTCGCCGAAAATAAGTTATATATGTTATATTCATGCGGTAGATTGTGGTTTTTTTTCCAAGGATATCAAGCCATTTCTGAAAATTCTGTTCGGTTATTTGTTTAGTTAGTATACTTTTCTACCCACAGTATTTTTTGGTTCGCATTAAGTTGTTCCATTACGTCGTTCTCGACGTTTAGCTAATTCGTTTTTTTGCTAATTTCGGGATTTAGTATAAGTCGCCCGAGGAAACATATTTGTGCGCCCGAGTGATAAACTCTACTTTTCATTCCCCTCAATGAGAAAAATAAATAGACGCTTTTAGATACTTTACTCAAATGCTTGTAATGTGGTCATTATTTTGACAACCTTCTTGGAGCAAAGTCGACCATGCTGCGCTACTCGAATAGGCGACGGCAAAGTTGTATAGAATTGCTGGTGAGTTTTAGCCACCAGCAATTTCTTTTGAAAATTCATTGTTGTCGAATTTTGTTTCAAAAATAGGTGCATAAAGAATTTTATCAGAATTTGGCTGTATAAGTAGTAAAAGCATCATTTCCAAGTTAAAATAAAGCGCGGGGAAAAGCGAGGCGCGTTTTTTACTAAAAGCACTTACGTGAGTAACACCCGTATTCACAAACGTTACTATGAGGTCTCACAGTGCTCACGAACGTACAGGGTACAATCCTATTCATAAACGACACTTGAGTGCCGAACAACACTGTGCGTCCAAGGGCCCGACCACATAACTTAGCTTCAATCGGATTGTCAGTATCGATATCACTAATGCCTTGCGGTAGAGTCGAAATTGCTACGAAAAAAGTGATAATCCGATTGTAACCAAGTTCTGTAATCGAGCCGCAGTAAGCGCAATCGTAAAGTAGCTAGTAGCCAGCTGTTTTAAGCAACGCATAGTGAAAATATAATAAAACTGTAACTGGGCTAAATCTGTACATTAAATAATTTTTGAAAATTTTAATTGAGATAAACTTCAAAATCGATATGGAGTGCAAAAAGGTTATTTTTTTATTTTTTGTCTGTCTGTCTGTGTCTTTGAACACGCATCACGCTGAAACTACCAGACGGATTTTGATACAACTTGGCACAATCATAGCTGATGTTATGCATTAACATTTAGAATACTTTTTATCCCGAAAAATAAAGGGTTCTCGCAGGATAAGGGTTGAAAGTTATTTCAAAGAACACGTATCACGCTGAAACTACTGGGCGGATTTTGATGTAACTGGGCATAGTCAAAGTTTACATTATCTGTTAAAATTTAGAATACTTTTACTCACGAAAAAATAAAGGATTTTTAAAGGATAAGGGACCAAAGTTTATGTTAAATTAAAGTAATAAAACATCCGTTTAAAGAACGGTACCAAATTTCGTTATCCGCTCAACGTAACGAGTGGCAAAGTTGTAACAGGCATGAAGACATAATCCAGACATCCGAGGATCGAAACCACACGCATTTAGAATTTTTTTGCTCCATAATTTAAAGCATTTACATATTTTATGCGTTATTTCTACATTTTTTAACCCCCGAACAAAGAGACGGGTGTTATAAGTTTAGGGTGTGTATCACTGTATGTGTGTGAGTTTGTGTGTGTGTGTGTGTGTGTGTGTGTGTGTGTGTGTGTGTATTTTTTCGTTTTTTTTTAGTAGTACAATAAGCTCCTTTTGCATATTGCAACTCCAGCGCATAAACCAAACACATCAAAGTTCTGCCTCCGATTTAACTAGATGGCGCTGATTGACCTTAAAACACGCAAGCATTTCATTCAATGCAACCAAGCGTCCCGCTAAATTCAAATCTGTAAATTTTTGGTGCGTTTATTCTAGCGTTTATTTCATATTGTTTTATATGCGTTTATTCAACGCAATACGTGCACTTCTATGAAACACCGCTCTTCACATAATATGCGTTATAAAAACGCAAGGCAGTGCGCGCTAGCCGTATTCCGATGATTAGATGCCGAGCAATCTATAAAAAACTATTTGACCTAAACGAATTTTAAAGAAATGTAGTATATTATTGTACTTTATAGGAATTGTAGGTACTTTTGGTCCTCGAATAACACGTGTGGGGTACTTTTAAATGAAATGACCACGTGGGCAAAGCTGCGGGCACAGCTAGTAAAAATAATAAATTCCTTTCCCATTCGTAAGCACTTGGCTTTGGCCAACAACCTCCAACAACGATACGTGATACGTGTGATAAGTGTTTTTTTTTTAATAAAGGGGAGAAAAAAAATGAAAACTCAAAATAATAATAATAAACACTTTATTGCACCAGAATTAAGGGGAAAAAATATACAAGGAATCACTTAAAAATCGGTCTTATCGCTAAAAGCGATCTCTTCCACACAACCTTTGGATGGACCGAAATTACTAATTAAAAAAAGCACGGTGGTGCATAACAATACAATAAATGATGCAAAATATATATACATAAATATATATATATATATAATATATATATATATGACTAAGCTTTAAATTTTTATAAAAATAAATTTTATAATATAAAATTTTATATATGTATACCTAAATATTCAATAAACTACATAAACCATACTTATATAACATAAATACAACTACAATACATATTTTATTGAACAACACATACATATACACATACACACACATACTTACTACTTGGCGGTTCATGTTCTATTAGACAAATCTATAGATGTAAATGATGTAGTGATGTGCATATTTGCCAAATTCACTTCGCACAGAAAAATATTATGCATAAATTTTACAAAAAAGACACGCAAACCATTTCGAGTATTTACGACCACAGATTTACAAAATATATAATAAGAATAAATTTTATTTCTTGCAAAGTAACCTTACACATACACATCAACGTTTTTAATCAATAATAAATTTAATAAGTACTTACAAATCAGTCAAGAAAATAAAACCATACACTTACAAACAAATGTTCAATGTTCTATAATAATATGTCATCGGCACAGCTGCCATAAAGATGAATGAACATAATATTACACGGACCAATCAGAGCGCAGTATTGGACGCACTGCGTTCTCATAGTAAAGAGTCGCCGAAGTATTGTTTGTGAATAAGAAGGCTCGCAACGACGAACGCACAGTGAAATGGCTTACTTCGCATAGTGTCGCTACTTTACTTAGGAGTATTGCCTAAAAAAAAATTAAGCCCTCATCTCTCAGGAATACTGTACTTAATACTTACTCTAAAAAAAACAAAATCAAAATATTTATTATGCGGAGACACGGATTACATTTAAAAAAAAAAAAATATATAACGCTAGAGCGTCGTACAAAATGACATCATACTTAGTTACTAACATAAATTCATATTTTTATCTTTTATAAATTCGTCAATGGTATAGTAAGATCTGTCAATTAATAAATTTCTTAAATTTAAATTTGAAAATGTTAATAATGCCTATATCTTTCAAACATTGTGGTACTTTATTATAAATATTCACTCTCATTACAAAAGTACTGTTCCTATACAGGGAACCAGGGGTTCCTGTTCTACTTAATTTAAAATTCAGCATGGTGTAAGTATTTACTTTTTTATTTATAATAATTTATTCCCAATTTGAACATAAAAAAATATCCCAACCTGATGCGATCCTGAATTTTTAGTACTGTACTTTTAACAATTGTCACTTGAAATAAATTCTTGCTATTCTATGCTGGTTTTATTTAAATTACTCGCATTGTTTGAGTAAAGCAAGCCTTAGGCCGCAATGACTGCAATGCTGACCGCGCTGTGATGGCCTGGACTGACGCTACGCTGCGCTCTCAGCCATCATCATCGCTGCCAGCAACGCAGTCATTACAGACCGTAGCAGTAATAAACTAATTCATAAATCAAAATAAAAAAAAACTTAAAAAAATACTTTATATTCAAAGTGTTTCTATAAACAAACACTAAAAAAGAATAACCTAATTATAAATTAATTAAATGCATTTATTTCAGGTAATAAAAATGATACACCCATATACAAAAATAAATTAAAAGTACTTAAACTAAGCCGGCATTATTAATGTCGGATATAGGGACATTACAATCTCCACGCTATCATAGCCAATACGGTATTGGAGCTGGCCCGCACCAATGACCGCGGCTCGCTTGCGCATGGTCGCGTGCAAGCAGCTGGTGCGCGCCTCCGCAAACATGCCAGAGGCGCTGCAGGAACGGGGCAGCCCCAGCACCGCCCTGAATGCGTTGTAGTATTGGACGCGAGGACGCTGAAGGTCCTTTTCGTGTAATTATCCCACAGGATGAAGTGAAAGTGAAGTGATGTGCAATAAGCTCTAAACAGCTTGCTTCTCTTGTACACTTTGCAAACCTGCGTGCGAACATATTTGCTATGTTTGACAGCGCCCTCCGCTCCTTTTCAGTATCAGCATGATCATTGAGGTCAAATGTGACCAAATGCCCCAATGTTGCCCAATGTTGCCCTGATGTGTATACCAATATTTGACACGCTCAGTGGGTAAATTAATGCTTTCAAGCTTTTCCCATAAAATATCATACTACACCAGGTCAACACGCATGCACTGGCGTCTTTCAATGTGTGAAATATCTGACGGTATGCTGTGTCACTTTCCACGGAGGCGTAGCTTCATATACGCTTCATAATACGCTAAACAGCTTGAGCAGCTCAGCGTACTAAACCATGTCCACGAGGCGTATTGCACGCGGATGACGCGTACGTTTTCAATTATTTGTGACAATGCCGTCGGACGACGAAGACGTTATTTTGGCATATTACTACATTCGAAGTCACCGAAGACGACGATTATATATTAGTCGCATCCGTATATAGAAAAAAATATCAACTGTAAATTGTTCGTAGCGGAAAGAGAAGCGGCCTTTTCAGTTATATCTGTTCTAGCATATTCAGCAAGGTTATTGTTGTACAAACACGAATATTTTTCTAATATCTGAACAAATTTCGCAGGTGTTCATTTTTACAAAAATAAACAGTTCTTTCGCTAGATGTATAAGCTGTCTCCATTTTAAATTTCATCAAAATCCGTCCAGCCGCTATCGCGTGAAAGCTCTCCAAACAAACAAACAAACAAACAAACAACGTTTCACTTTTATATATATGTATGGATATGTTTACGCTAAGCAGGCGTTAACTGCTAAAATCATTTAGTCTTCTAGACAAATAAATAAAATTGAAGTGTCTGTTTGTAATGTCAAAATAACAGCTTTTTACTAAATGCTTATGAAAGTATATACGGTACTAATAATAAAAACACGTTTTTAAAGTTTTTGTATATCTATCTGTCTGTTTGTTCCCGATAATCTCCGAAACGGCTGGACCGATTTTGACGATCCTTTCACTGGAAGATAGCTGATGTTATAAGAAGTAACATAGGCTACTCTTATTTGTTAAAATGTATTAGGTTTCCGCGCAAAAACATAAAACCCATGAATTTTGGCCACGCGGGCAAAGCCGTGGGGCCATATATCAAGTTTTTTACAGACACCAAATACAGAAAAAAACCGAAATACAATTGAAACATAAACCAAAAAAAAATACAACTAAATTTGATAAAATTGATAAGACTTTAATTAGCATAAGATTTCAGCCACTGAGTTGAAAAGGTTCGCGAAGAAAACTTAAGATAATTGTTTTTAAGGTATACGAAAATTTTGTTTTAGTAATGTATATTTTATTTTAGTTATATTGTTCTTGGAAATAAATGGGCTTATATTATTATTATATTATGTTACACTAAATCCATGGTGACTATCTAACTTAATTCATAATTGATTTGCATTCCTGGTAGCTAGTAGGTAGTTGAAAGTTAGAATGACGTCAACAGCACGCGATGACCTCCGACTCCGCTGAGTCATTCAGCAGGCCTTCACAAACGGGAGTTATAAATAATGTAAATAAATACATGTATTTTTGCTTTGTTAGAAACGAAGCCATATCAGGAGTTCTGTAGTAGGTAAATTGATCTGCATGAAATTGGAAAGACTACTGTGGTATTTAATTTGATTTAAGTACGGTACGTACGGTACGACCCTTGAGTACGGCGTGCGGTCGATATCACACAATGAGTTTATTGTAAAGTACTGTGTTGGATTAATACCATTTTGCACGAGAAGAGCTCCTAGAGAAAGTAGCAAAATTAACAGGGATTAGTGACAGGGATGATAGTTTTACTGGAAAATGATTGTTTTGGGCTTTCTGTTAAAGGTAATTAAGCATATGAGCGATGGTAGCCTAACGGTTCAATAGTGCAACTTAGAAACAAATGATACCGGATTCGGTCCTAGGCTCCGCAGCAATAACTAAGTTATGTGCGGTTTTCCGTCGCTCCGTGCTTCGGAGAGCATGTTAAACTGTCGGGCCCGGCTGTTATTGATTAATAGCAGTCGTTAAGGCATGTCACCTCGGGCGACTTGACAAACTCTGACACCAGAAGCCAGTACTATCTCATACGACAAACAAACAAACAGCATATTATATACATCTCACAGTGACGATAAACTTTCGTCGAGTTTCGTAGACCTTTTTATTTGAAAACTGATATTTTTGAGGTCAACAATCCCACTCCCACATAAAAATACACCTCCGGAGCGGCTGTTTTTCCGACATCTTAGAAAAAAAATGTCACAGATGAACTAAATTTAATAATACAAACACTTCTATACGTATACTTTAAAACCCTCCTCTGGAATCTACCTACGCACAGTGGAGTAGTGGAGTATTTGACTCAAAAAGTCGTTTGAAAGTCATAAAAACAAACTAACAAATTCCAAGAAGCAGTCTATAGCTGGCTTACGGTAAGGGTCTAAAGAACAATAGACCAGCATGCACAGAAAAGAAGTTATCGAAGAAATGCACAAAAAAACTCTGTTACATTATAAGTGTATTAGAGTCTTCTCAAGTAAATATTGGTGATTTTAATAATGGATATTGTAGAACCAGGTATGTAGAACTTAAATCATATTAATTTTACTTTAAATTAATTTATAAAGAGATTTTCGGTAACTGATTTACGTTGTATTTAATTTTTTAATATGTTAACGAGGTAGGTACTTTGTTATACTTCCGGATCTTTCCCGGATATTTTATTTTAATTATGTTGTGCCTTGTAGAGATCACTTTTTTTTTAAAACTACTTGACATGTGCCTATAAAAATAAGATTAAGTTCTAGTTGTGCTTATTAGACAAAACAAAGTATTTTTTTGTGGTTACCTTCATTAATCTATGTTTTTCTTATTTATAGGCTCTTCTGGTTTAAACATTGTAACCCGAGAAGATATCTATCGCATGGCAAAATAATGCGAAGGAAAGAACTTGTCACAAAAGTTGGATTTAGTCGAGAATAAAATTATAAACCAAGCCACTTTCTCGACCGAACAAACAAAACAATTTAAGCAAACATTTTCACGAGTTAAATCAGAACTGAAATCAAAATGGCAGGCTGCTAACAGAACCGAGACAGTATTCTTACAAAAATACCATGTTTGGTTGCAAGAAAATCTCAAAATCCCCGAAAAAATACATCAGCGAAAGGAAAATGATAAAAATCTCTTCTTTATGTAGGTTTATGTGGCACTTAGAGAATCTGGAATAAAATAATTTTAAAGTAAAATTAAAGTGGTTAAGGATATTTTGATATTCCCGACAATATCGACAAAGATACTCAAGGAAACTTTGTTAGGTTCAACGTGGATGTTTTTAATAGGGTTTTGATAACATCAGATCCATAATATTTGAGCAGCATTATACCAAACCACAAAAAATAACATTCAAGCCAGAAACCATGGAAATGTTACTATCATTTCATGGGACCCAAGTGCTCAATCCGAAGATGTCATTCAAGAAGAAGGCAGGGACGCTGATGAAGATTCAGATGAAGAAGGATGGGATGATTCATCAGATAAATTAATATTTTTATAACAAAGAATTAAAAGAAATTGGCAAATTTATTGTTTAAAACACAATAAAAATAAAATGAAAATGACATATGATTAATTTTGATCGATTTTTTGGGTCAAATACCGCACAGTACTACGCTTAGATAATACTCGATATATATACCTAAATACAAGCACAGAATACATTTCGCCATCCCTAAATTCTTTACGTTTTCATTTGGCAGGATAATAAAAAAAAATGGTCCAAAACCACGAACCTATAGTTTACGAAGTATTACAGATTCATGTCCAAAACTAATTAATTGGAAACATCATATGCAACGTCAAATACTACCCATGCCATGACAAAATATAAAAAATCGCTTGTGCGTCGTAATATTTTACATATTACACGCGGATACGGTTTAAAACAATGATATTTTTCAATAACTATTAAACCCTATGAAACGAGAGAAGAAACACATAACATAATCAATATAGTCTTGAATGACAACATCTCAGGGTATCTTCAAACTTTGTACAAAATGCGTCACACATGGTTTCTAAAATATAATGTACCTTAAACGTAATTTTCTATATTAAATTGTATTAGGTATTGGTAAAAATAATCTCCTCTCTACATTCCAAAATCAATTATTTTATTACCGACTTCAATAAAGGAGGTTATGAAGTTAACGCGTATGTATACAACATTGTTGGAAATGCGTAATATTCATAATAATGTATTATGTTAGTCTAGATGTTAGTTTTATTATGTTTTTTTTGTTTATTTGTGTGTTTCAATAAGAGTTATCTATCTATCTATCTATGGGTATTTAAACACATGTACCAAAATGTGTACTGTATTATGTACTAGCTTTCTCGCCCGCGACTTAGTCCGCGCGGCCTGATTATCGCGAAAAAAGCATCCTATGTTCTTCTAGGATATTAAAAATCAATGCTAAAGTAGGTATAGCACCAATGCTCTTGATGTTTTTTGATAGACTTATTATAAAACAATAACAACCTCTTGTTGTTTCCATGGCAACCGACACACTACGGGCATGACATGGATAACAGAAACACTACGGGCAGAGATGAAAGGCACGGCAACTAGTATTTAATAAATTGGAATGAAATACTGGTGGATAAATGTCACAACCAGAACCCTTGACTTCACATAAGCATAGATGAATTAAATTAAATTGCATCACAAAGAAGCAGGTTTCTTCTTCTTCGCAGAGGCTACCAGTATGACGAAAAAATAAAAACCAAAAGACGATTCAACAGTTTGGCAACAATTATTGTTGATATCTATTATTTATTCTTGTTTTAAGATTGATTTTAAAATAATTGTATTGTAATGTTGATTTTGTGATCATATATGCAATTATAAATTATATATGATTTTGTTTTTATTAGGTACACATGTTATACAAAACTTTATTCAGACTTTTATCAATCCTGCGCCCCGCGGTTTCACTCAAATATGTGTTTTTCCAGGATGGATTTCCGGGTGGTTCTTTTATGAAGAAACATTCCGTTAATGTTTCTTCATAAAAGAACCAACCCCACATTCTATTCAACCCTGAGATTCATTTTCGCCGTAACTTTAAAAAATGTATCTGAATAAACTTTACTACCCTTAAACCTTTAAATTACTCTATATTTCCTTCTAATTTCAAATCTCTAGGTTATTTAGCTTAGGCAACAGGCAGGCATATAAGATTAATCTTTTAAAGATTATGCTGTCGACTGTACTAAATCCATTCAGATTTTTAGAATAAAATCAATGGGACGAGTTACTGAACCGAAAAATAAATATTTTTTAACTTCAGTAACTCGTCCTATTGGGACGAGTGTCTTGTGGGACGAGTCGCTGATCTAGCCCACAAAATCTCATCTTTTCATTTAACATATGATATTAGTGTTAGATGTCCCTTTTTAATCGCCTTCAAAAAAAGAGGTTCTCAAGTTGAATGTTTTTTGTTTGTATAATTGTTATCTGTAAAACTTCTGAACTGATTTGTTTTTTTTTATTTTAAATCGTAGGACCTATTAGGTCTTATTTTTACCCGACTGCACGAAGGGTTATGTGTTTGGGTTGTATGTATGTTTGTTTGTTTGTGTGAAATATAATGCAAAAAAGGACTTGGCGAATGTAGACTTTGACGAATCCAGGATTAGACCAAAAACTAATTTGATGAATATCGCGGCTACAACCTATCGAGTGAGGTATCAAAATGAAGGTCTTTAAAATACCATTTCAAAAATATTTTTTTTAACTAAACAGTAGGGAACTGTGCATTTTTTCGGGATAAAAAGTAGACTTTGTGTTAATCCAGAGAATAAGCTAACTCCATACCAAATTTCATCCAAATCGGTTCAGCCGTAGAACGGTTCAGCGAGAAGAAGTAATAAAAATACACATACACACACACAGACACATCCATACATACTTACAAAGTTTCGCCTTTATAATATTTGTGTGATTATTTATCCGGGCGGCTCGTATTCAATAATTTTTTCGCGGTCGTGTTTTTTTGTATTTTTATAATAATTTTACTTGTTTTTTAATAAAAATTGTATCAGCAGATTTTCAAGAATAGTTTATTTTTAGGAAATCCACTTGTTGTGTTGTTATTGCCTGATATATTTCCCGAGGTATTAATGCACAGACCAACAGACAGACGTTTTTGTTGCCGAAAGAGCGTTCTCAATCTACGCACTTACTTTATAATAAATAAATTTAATTAGCATTTCGCACGCCTAGTTTTTTTGTATCTGTTAGTTTACGTAGTAAACATGATGAACACATGAACATGACATGAATGATGAATGATGATAACATGACATGAAGTTGTATGAACTATGCTGTTAGTACAATAACTTCCTTGGTAAACATCATGGAACTTTCTCAGTTCTTCGCTGCTGCAACGCTGCACCCAAGTAAAGCGTCTGCAAACCGGCAACGCTTTTTCATCCTATTCGGGCAGCTTGAATAACATATTCTAGTCTAGTGGTAAATCTGTCGACAAATCATTACCAGTATTAAAAATACTCATGACCAGTTGAAAAAATAATGGTTAAGATTAAATTAAATTTACAATTAATCATAACAATTCATTAAGGATGTCGTTTTATAACCATTATTTACGCTGTGAAAATACACGCGTATTCTTAGTATTTAAGGTGATTGATAAATGATGACTTGAGAAAATTTATGTATGAGGGAATTTATATCCTCGTGTCTATGACGCTACCCGGTGCGAACCTTTACTTTACTTACTTTTTTACCTTTACTTTTTTTTTGTGCGGTTTTTTTACCACACTGCGCAACGCAAAGGCCCAGTAATGTGTTTATCAGCCTATGTATGTTCCTTTGTGGCACTATTTAGTCAAAACACGTGGACCGATTTTGATGATTCTAACGTCAATCGTTTTGTCTTAATCTTGCGAGTGCTACTAAAGACATGACATTAATCAAAATACAAAATGGCGACAACCAGAAGCAATAAGAAAAAAAAGTCGACGAACTATGTCAAGTGGGGTATCATTGAATAGGTATTTGAAAATCATCTTTAGGTTTGGCTTATTATTTTTTCATTTAGTGTTACCATTTAGGATCTATAACGATTTAAAGATCGCTAGCAACCATTCTCACTAAAAGTATAAACAAAAAAGTTTAATTTCCCGAATTGTAGAACTACACTCAAGAATTGTTTGATCTCTAATCACCTGATCATTGCTTCAGGTTAGAATCGTAGCTAAGGTATTGTTCTTAATTTCAAAAATGTTCTAAAACACATCTCAGGTAAATCAAGATTTAAATTGAGCCTCAAACGAAGATTATTTTTGTCTACGGACCAGTTGGATTTTAATTACATCATAACTTGTTAATCAATTTCGTTCTGTTTAACGCATCATTATAAAAAATACAAGAATGAAAGCTTACCTTAAATCAGTACAATAGTTTATAAAGCACTGGTGAATCGCCCCGGCTCCGCACGTGTAGCGCGAATCCCAAGAAAAAACTTCTGAACCAATTTTAATAAAAAATGGGTCCCCTCGAAAGAATACACATATACCTACTACGAGTAGAAGCCGAGCAATCGATAAAAAAACATTTTGACGGCTGAACAAATTTTGAAGAGTAGAATATTGTACGTTACAGGTACTCTTAGTCCTGGAATAACACGTATGTGCTACTTTTAAATGAAACGAACACACGGGCACAGCTATTTGTATAATATAGGAAGGAGTCCCCAAGGTACAGGTTAACCTAGTTTGGGGAAAAATGATTGATATAATAATAATAAATATATATTCGGGACAATTCCACACCAATTACCTAGCCCCAAACTAGGATACCCTGTAATATGGGCACTATATAACGGATAAACATACTTAAATACGAATATCACATCCATGACTCGGAAACAAACATTTCTGCTCGTCACACAAATGATTGCACCTTGCAGGATTCGAACCCGCGACCGTTTGATTTCGTTCCTAGAGTTACTAGCCACTAGACCAACCAGTCGTCGATATGTTTTGTAACTGAAGCCAATTTCAATAAACGTTGTTCTTATTTTTAGTTACAGTACTTAATTATCAAGTCATATGAATCACAATAATGTATGCCTGAAATCAATAAGCGCACAAAAAGCTACAAAGGCGCGAAGCGTGAAGGCTGCTGCGAAATGAAGATTTCCATATATAACACGGAAAGATTAGTTTGGTACGCTTTTATAAGGCCCAGATATATGAAATACTATGCAATCAGTCAGTAAATGCATCCAGTGTTCTTCTAAAAAATCGCGGAACGTAATTTCGAGGGTGATCCCGGCAGCACGCAATGTTTATTTGCTGTAACCATTGCGTCACCCGACACTTTGCAAGACTAGAAGCCAAGGTAAGCTTTTGAAAACTGGTTTGGCGCGAATAACTTACAGTTGAATACAAAGAAGAAGGCTAATACTATAATTAGTCTTCAGATCCACTTCTCAACATTTTTAGACTATGGACATTGAGCTCAAAGAAAAGATTATAATATTACTAGCTTTCCCGCCCGCGAATTCGTACGCGCGAACTACTGTTTATCGCAAAAAAGAAACTCTAGGATATTAAAAACCAATGCAAAAGTAGGTATAGCACATTGATATTTACATTACTAGTAGTAAAGCACCAATGCTCTTGATGTTTTGTGACATACTTGTTATTTCGTTTCCATGGCAACCGTTTCTTAAAACGAGCAATTTAACATTTTTCCAGTTTTCTCTCGGAAACTTACAATTTTCCGGGATAAAAGTATCCTATGTTTTATTCCAGGGTATAAGCTATCTCCATTCTAAATTTCATCAAAATCCGTAAAGCCGTTATCGCGTGAAAACTCCCCATACAAACAAACGGACAACGTTTCACTTTTATATATTGGTATGGATGGCGGTTGGTCTCAAATTTATGCGGGTACTTATCGACCAATTTTTAAAACTAACTAGAAACGTTCAACAGTTATATTAGTGGTACGCTTTGAGAAGTCTTCGTGATGAAGTGAGCATCAAACGCACTTGTGGAATCCAAGTTGTAATTATAGTATTCGATAATGGGCCATAGTTACGATTATAACATAATCTAATCTATAGCCTTTTGTTTACATCGTCATCAGCTTACGCCACTGAGCTTGGTCTTCAGCTCCCCTCATCTATTCTCTTCCGACAGCCTTTCACAGGTCGTCACTGCACCTGGCCACAGGGCGTCCTACAATATGTTTGCCTAAACGTGGTCTCCACTCGAGAATTCGTCTACCGTAACGGTTATCGGTTTTTCGGGAAACGTGACCAGCCCACTGCCACTGTCCTTCAGAGAAACTCCAAGCATAGCTCTCTCCATGCTCGCTGAGCGACCTCATATTTGTGGACTAGTTTGACCGTGAGTGTCCACGTTTCGGCTTCGTATGTCATGACTGGTAGGACGCACTGATTGAAGACTTTTGTCTTCAGGCACTGTGGTATGGATGACGAGAAGACTTGAGGAAGCTTGCTGAATGCTGCCCAACCCAGCTGAATTCGTCAGTTGGCTTCCTTCTCATAGTTGTTCTTACCCAATTGCAATATTTGCCCAAAGTAAACATATTGTTGGAAAACTTCAATGACTGCAATCGGTTCCGGGTCAACAAGATCGTTAAACATGATCTTGGTCTTATCTACGTTCATTCCGTGACCGATGCGTCGAGAAGCATCGTCTAGATTGGTCAGCATAATTTGGACTCCGCCATTAGGACGACATCATCGGCAAATCGTAAGTGTGAGATGTTCTCGCCATTAATATTAATAACCATTCCAGGCCATTAGTGAACAGTTTCGGGGATATAACATCCCCCTGTCTCACTCCCCTGCTCAGTTGGATATGTTTAGACTGCTGGTTTTGTACTTGGACACTCATAGTCGCGGCGTCACACAGAAACCTAAAGCACTTCTATGTATCGCCAGTCCACTTAACAACGCTGCAAAGACTCCAGAACCGCCCAGGTTTCAACGGAGTCAAATTTTAAGTTTTATTTTTATTTTCCTATTTTTAGACTTTTTGTTACTACTTTATTTTAAGTATAGAAGATGATTAATCTTAAATAATGTGCCTTTTATTTCGCAAAAAGTGCTTAGCGCTAACAGATCAGGTATTTCGTGTCAGAAGTGGCAAAAGGCAAGTCACAGCCCATTATTTTTTGGTATACTTTTTGTTAAAGTACTCTTTACTGAATATTATATTAATTTGCACGATGCTGTTATAATTATGATTATAGTCAAAAAAAAAACAAAGTTAAACATATTTCAATGGTTCTAAACGAGAGGGAAAATTCAACTATAGGAGTGTTGGAATTACAGTTACAGGGTATTACCACAGTACACATATTATGTCCTTAAGGATATATTATGTAATTTTGAATCGGGATTTTTTTCAAATTTTATTTTTTCAAATTCTTCATTTTTAATCCCCGACGAAAACGAGGCTTGACATATTAAAGTATGTGTGTGTTCATCTCCATAACGGGTCGTCCAAAACAAAAACAAAAATCCTTTCCGGTGGTTTTAAAAATCTAACTTCGGCATTAGTTTGTCAAGTTCTGTATGCAATACAAGTTATAGCTTTCTAGTCATTTCGTAGAAGGAAATCTCTAAGTTTCTTGTTTCTGTCTTTTCTAGTTGTAAAGTTATTCAAATTTAGTTAACACTCATCTATCTATACTTATAATAAAGCGGTGAGTACCAACAAAAAGTGAGTGAGTGGTGAGTATCTACAAAGATAATTTAAAAAATGGTCTAGGTTACTTAAAATAAGCTACTGAACAAGTTTTTTTTTTAAGTCGTTTCTGGTTTTTTGTAACTTTGTTCGCGCAATACGTAAAAAAATACTGCACCGTTTGCGATGCAGTTTTCACTGTTGGATATTTTAGGGTTTGACATAAAAACTGGTCCTTAAAAATAAAACCGAGGGCATAGCTATTCTATTTATACTTATAATTAAGCAGTAAGTAATCAGTAATAATCTAGGGAACATAAATTAAGCTACAAAACAATAATATAACTTTTTTTTAAATGATATCTGTATATCTTTATGTTCGCGCCTAGCGTAAAAACTACTAGACCGATTGAAATGCGGGTTTCACTATTGGATAGCTTAGGTTATGATTTAAAAACTGGTGTACTTTGTTTCTCAATCCGATAGGTAGAAGTCAAACTACATCCAGTAGTCTTAGGAAGCTAAAAGAGCATGGAACCAAATATCTCAGAAGGTGTGTTAGACTTAGACACTTAGACTTTTGTTTAATCAACACTTTTTGTTTCTAATATTTTTTCGATCGATTCAGATAGTTTCATTTTTGATCAAGATATAGAGTAATTTTTCAAAATTGCGGAAATTTACGTATACCGTAAAAAAAGTTAGATGGTCTTTGTAAAAGCCTGGGACTAACACTACAAGGACTTCTATACATTTTTAGAAGCATTGTCGCTTCATCGTTTGACGCAAAAAGAAATGCATCGTGCTGGTCAAGCTGGTCGGCCAGCTCGACCACGAAACACAAAGCGGCTTCAATTCACGCACCAATAAGTTATCTGTTAAAGTAGTACTATTATTCATCAGCGTGCCCAGAGAGATGACCAAATGCTTTGAACAGAGGCAACCGAAGTTCAAACAGTTGCGAAATGCTCAGCATTGGTATTACTTAAGTAAATTCAACTTGTTGCAATCAGATTTTCGAAGCAATATCAACTCTACTTTAAGTGCACGTGAAATGAAAATCTGATTGCAACTAGTCGCATTGACTTTTGTAATACGTCTGCAGGTCACATACACAACGCGTCCTACTACTACGCGACAACGCAACAATAAACAACTATCTACAAGGAGCGCCCGGCTCACAGCCTCACACTGACTGATGACTGAGCCTCTGTTCTGTCTGCGCCGCTAATAACGCCGCGCGCGTACTGTGCACGTACGCCGCCAATGCTCACAGTGAGCATCTGCGTCCACATGACACGAGCAGCGCGCACGAAGCATGCTTGTTTATGAGGCCTCAGAGAAAATATAACTAAATTGAGGCATTCGCGATACGTGCCTTGCTATGTCTGGAACTGGAAGCACCTTGGTTTCGCCACGGTATAAATAATGTATGGTTTCGCGTAGAGTATGTATATTTTCTTAGCATTTGGTTAAGATTATGTGCTCATAGGAGATGTGGCCGAACGATAGGTATACGAGAAAATTTAGGATGTAAACACCACTAAAAACATCGCTTCTTAGAAAGTTCACCAAGATAGAGCCACAAATTAAATAATTAAGCTTTTAAACAGTTGAATTTGACGATGACACACAAATCGAGGAAGATGTTTTGCATTAGCTCGTACCTATTTTGGATAGACTAATGAACTCGAATACTTTGTTTCGATTACTTGTGCTTCATTTCTCATCACACGACGAGTACTAGTTGGACGAGTGTTGACGAGGAGGCACAAGGCAGCGTCAGCATTCCCAAGAAGGTCATCCGTAGAATAAGTAACATGGTGGTAGTTGAACCATAATGGTTTGGGCTGGAATTCACCTCAAATGAAGGATAGATCTCGTTGGTAAGAGGCACTTTGTTTATTTTTCTATCATGTCTGGGAAGTGCAACCTAGATTTCCTATTCCTGCATGCGAACGATGCGCGGGAACATATAGCTGCATTGACGATGAATGCGCTCTACGAGAATGGTGTCTCCGTATTGGAGTCGGCTCTGCAGTCGGCTGATTCTATTGAGCGTGCATGGGAGTCATGGGATTCGGAAGAATTTAAAGAGATTTAATGGATTAGCGCTCTTGATATATTATGTACTAGCTTTCGCCCGCGACGTCGTCCGCGCGCACTAGAGTTTATCGCGAAAAAGAGCATCCTATGTTCATCAAGGATATTAAAAACCAAAGCAGAAGTATAGCACCAACGCTCTTGATGTTTGACAGACTCGTTATTATTTCGTTTCCACGCCAACATGTAATTCCGTTCCTTACAGCGAGTAATCGATATTTTCCAGTTTTCCCGTGGCAACTTACTATTTTCCGGGATAAGAATTATCTTATGTTCGTCTCTATATTATACAGTACCCATTTACAAGTTTCATCAAAATCCGTCCGGCCGTTTTCACGTTAAAACTCCCCAAACAGATAATGTTTCACTTTTATATATTGGTTGAATATTTAGATAATAAAAGTTATGAAAATAATGGCAGTGGCTTTAACCTTTCTCTCAATAAGAAATGTACCTAGTACCTACCCAAATATTGATTTCTGGAAAATAAAAACATTGATTACGTAACTTATTCGCGGTCAGAGAGATTATTTTTGTTAAACAATTGGTTTGTTAAAAAGTACTCGCTCGATAAATTAAAACTTGCTGTAAACATAGAAAAATAAAATTTAAAAACATTTAGCCTTCCATATACCTACTATGTCGATGACAGACAAACACACAAGAGTTAATAACAAGGTGCATATCAAACATTGGGGGCCGCCGCCAGCCGCAGTGAATGAACATAGAAGGTTGCTTGGTAAACCACATACAATATAATGAATACGTGCTTGAGGTCACTGCATTCCTTCACATAATTGGGCACTGTCACATGTTTTAACACTACACTTGGCACTTGTAAATCCACACTGCAATCCAATTGAATCACTGCAATCCATAAGAGTATTTTGAAGGGTCACTGCAAAGGCGGCGGCGGCACCGCGGTGTACCTACACTGTACATGCTATTCCGTTTGCACATGGGATTAAACACCAAAAAGCAGTTAAAAATACATCATCGTATCATAGAAGCCGTATTGTAAATGAATATCGACATGCAGAAAATGTACATTAACAAATTTAAATTTATTTAGTATTGTAAATAATAAATAGTGAATAGTATATAATGGGCATATGAATAGTCTACTATGTGATTCTTCATCGAAATCGTTAAGTTGTTTTCCAGAATGCCATTGCAAAATACGCATATTTGCAAACATACTCAAAATACGGTTTATGCTAAATGCGGTTTGAAAATGCGGTTGGCTAAATTGTCTAAGAAAAGTTCAATGACACTTAAAAAGTAATTCACTATGTCGTTCGGCTTAGCTTAGATTAGACCATTATCATTTAGACCTACGTCTATGCTGTAATAACACATTATACTACAGGTTTACTAAGCTGTAGCTATAACTTTCGACTTAAATCAGTAATGCTCTGTAATATTTTCAAACCTACTGTCCTTGCTTTAGAGTTCGTTTCTCGTTTCGTAAACTTCTTCTTGATGGCTAAATAAATGATTGAATTCTAAACGATGGTTACTATAGGGCTAAATAGGAATAAAGTTAAACAAGGTTCTGGCAATGAGGCAACTACAAAGCCCAAATTCAAATTGGATTAGAAAAAACAGCTATAATTTCTAAACTACAGTAAATTCATACATTAGACTAGACTAACAAAATAAAAGCATTTTTTTTCAAACGGATGAATTCAGTTTCAGAAGTCGATGATAAAAATCAGAATTCAAAAAACAGCGAATGTACTTTATGCATCATCATTCTAATCAAATAAAAAAAAACATTCGTAAAAAAACAGCCAATCAGGTCTGTGGCCATTCAACAAGCTCGTCTCGTAACCAAATATCCCAATGCAGGCGCCCGCGCCGACGACGCGGACTTTGGAGCATGGATTCTTTTGCTTGCACAATTAGTACAAGTTTAGTTCAGGCGTTACAGATTAGCTAATATCGACTAAAGCTGTTCTGACTTTGAAATTTCCAAGTAGACTGGAGCTTTTCGATGTTCTTTGTCTGCTCGAAGGAGTCATGAGCGATGTTGCTCCTACAGCGTCCCACCTGAATTGAGGTCAAAGCTGGTTTAATGTCTTCTACACTGGCCAGGTTTGTTCATGGTCAGGGTGTAGCGTGGTGATGAAAATGAAGCCATGTGGCGGAGCGTGCTTTTTACACGACTGCCCAAAAAAGGGAGTGTATTGTTTTTAGCTTTCATGTATGTATGTGAGTTTCTTTATTCCACCATAACATTTAAATACCTGAACAGATTTAGACGTATGGGGTATCATACAATATGGGTATCAAATTGAAGGTATAAGCACATTCCAACAGTATATAATTTATTGGCAAAAGCTCTTTTTTGGCAGGGCAGGCTTGTTTCTTTAGCTTTTAAGCTAGGTATCTTTATAAATGCAATTTGGGCGTCGCGTCGTTATTAGCTTTTTCAGAAAGATTTTTTGACTGGCAGTTTGTTTTATCTATCTATAATTATTATATTATATTATTATTATTACTACCTACACTTACCTATAGTAAGTAACAAAGTCTGTACAAAAATAATTAGTCTAGGGGACTTAAAATAAGCATGTCTGTCTGTTTGTTCGCGAATCACGTAAAAACTACTGGACCGATTGCGTTGCGTATTTCAATTATGGATAGCTTAGGGTTTGACTTAAAACTCTAAACTGCTAAAATATATCAATCCGATAAATAGAAGCTTAATAGATAAAGAACTATTTGATGGCTGAACGAAATTTTGCATATTGGACTTTTGGTCCTGGAATAACATATTATTTTACCACAGAAAAATGTCCACACGAGCAAAGCCGCGGGCACAGCTAGTTATGAGTACGAGGCGAGTTGCGTCCGCGAGCAATCCGCTTTCACCTTGAAAATACCACCGGATGTGGTTGAAACTATCTATAGTTGGAGCAATCCGTTGGAACTTTACTCGTGAGAATATCACATCGTTTGGATATTTAAATTATAGCTTGATCTGATTTGAACAAGAACGGGAGTTGTCATTTTCCTGTAAGTTTTTTTCAGGCTTACTTGCAACCGCGCCAAATAAGAATGTTACTCCAGTTCCAGTTATTGTATAAAATTTGAGGAGATCTGATACTATGGCTATTGCAGCCTGCTGTAATTCACTGGGCACGAATTCGCACCGGCCTAAAAGGCTAGGCTAGTTTTTCACAGCTATTCAGCAGGCGATTCTCTTTAGTTTGTTGATGTCAGCAAATAGTAGAGCCAAGTCTGTGTTTGGTATTTTGGCGTGTTTCCAGATAGCGCGGGCTTCGGCAGTATTCAATTTGAATACCTCGCCAAGAGATGACAAGTCAAGGGAGCGGCTGGCTTGTTTGTTACACAGGTGGAAGACACAAGACTGAGTTTTGGACAGATTGAGTGTTGAAGAATTGGCATAATAGAAGTTGGTCGGGTCTTCTAGCGGATGCCTTGAGGCAAGGTCATCAGCCTCATCTTTTTGCAATGAAATTTCGGGGTATGACTGAACAGCGCATCCGTACATAACGCTACCATGTGGTAATCGCCTTTTTTGTCCAACAAGGACCGTAACCCGAGCCGTCTATTCAAATCTCCCTACCTTTATCCGATATTACGTGGGGTCGGTACAACATGTACTTTTCTTCCATTTCTCATCACAGCATTCACTCCCTTCTTACATATTTCGTCTCCCACAATCCATCCACACTTTTTTGAGTTTCCTCTACGCTTTTATTTTTACCATTCTCCTCGTTACATGACATTCCTCGCTCCTTATACCAAGATAACCTTGTACTTCTCAACTTTTCAGTCACTGGCGCTACTTTCAAACTTCCTCTGACATATTCGTTTCAATTTTTTTTCCATTCTCGTCACTCCCTCCACACATCCATCTCAAACTGTTACCGAAGACAAGATTCTGGGCGACAACTCCTCTGTAGGATTAATCATGTTTTTTATCGATTCATTTAAGAACGGAATTTAATAGAGCCTATGAAGGACTTAAGATAATTTACCGAGAATAGCACTTCCATGCATGCATTCTAAGTGACATTCAATACTTATAAAGATCCGGAATAAATTACAAACACTGTATGTATACATACACTTAAAAACTGTTCTGCTTTATTAACATCGACTTCTGAAGGCAAGCTAAATAAAAACGTACTACCTAATAACTGCGTTAATTGACTAGACTTGCAATTTGCACCCAAAAAGACAAGTCAATTGTGTCAGAGAAAAACATCTACGCCATCTACCTTGTATAGACATACACCTGTGTCAACTCTAAACAGTGGTAACGACGGCACATAATATGATACGATGATTAATCAATGTAGCTGCAAGAGTACTTACGATAGATGGTACCGCGAGGCAGAGGAGGGTGCGGGAACCGAGTTCACGGAGGTTGAAGAGCCGGAGTAGCCCGAGCCGGCAGGCGAGGAGCCGGCGGACGGCGCCCCTGCCGCCGGTGGTATCGCGGCCGGCTCGTAGTACTCCGTGGTGAGCGTGCGCTCGTCCAGCACGTGCTCGGCGTTGTGAGCCTTCGACGCCGACTTGATGTCCATAAAGGCGACGGTCGCGCACACTCCACTAGCACCGGTCCCGCCAACGCCTGCACTGGCGCTTTCTGCTCGTCCCAACAGTTTGACATTCTGGACTCGGCCATAGCTGCGGAAAAGTTTGCGGGGTCATACGAAGTGCCTATTTCACTGACACATTTGTGAACGATGTAATATATTTAAAATAATGCAGTATTCATATTACTAAATACGTGTATGAGTTTTATTCACGCAAAACAGTTTAGAAAGAACTATTAAATATAGATAATCCCACATGTTCTAGCCCTTGACCAGCTGGTTTGGTAGCGTACCATGATGCTGCCGGTATTGCAAATATTACATGGGAATAAATAGCTACTCAATTTAATAACAAAAGGATTTGCTCATTATGTGCCTGCAAGAGATGTCCTACTTATTTATTCCTAAAGGGTTGTAAACAATCCTACAAAAAAAACCTACTATATTTTGTATTACTCAATCATGTCAGAACTACCGATACCGACTGAATAAATTTGGAAGCCACATAGGCATAGGTTGTCGTCTGGCAGATAGACATGTATTAAAACGAATAATGTGATGATACAAAAGATGACACATCGCATTTAGTAACTTGTGCCTGAGCAAAGTGCCGATTGTGTGCCCTAAGCGGACGAACCTTAAGCCGTTCAACTGTCCATACTCTCAAGTCAAGAGTGATATCGGGCAGTTGAACAACAGTGAAGACAGTTACCACAGTACGTATATAGTGTAAGGACTATATATGTACTGTGCAGTTACTCTATGAGTCATTTATTGACGAATGACGGTCCTGCTCCTATTATATTGTAAGTACGGTTCTAAAAATAGGAGGCGATAATGTACGGCCTGATAATCTGTGTACATGGATTTAAAATACTCAGTTGGCTTTTCCTGCCCGTGAATTATTGCCGTAAAAACAGTCCTTGTTGATAATGCACGGCAAAGATTGCACAGCTAATAATTCATGTAAATGCTTCTAATTGTTGAATGCGAAATATCAGCCCGTGAAAGTTTTGTACGACCAGTTATTACGGCGCCAATAATCCGAGGACAACCACAGGCGTAAGAAAGAATGTTTACTTGATGCCTCGTTTGTGTAGGCGAGTGTCAAGAAGAAAAAACTGTCACTCGGCCAACCCTGACTCTACGTTTTCTTGTCTGTCCTATTCTAGAGTGTTTTTATAAAGTAGGAGGCGCGGAGGGAAGACGGCCTCCGCCCTCGCACTTCCGCAGCTTCGGTCTCTACCACTCCAGCTCACGCTGGTAACTGTGGTTCGTTATACAAAGGCCGAGGGGCTGCACTTCCCGCAGCTTTGGAGTAGTCACGATTTATAATCTGTGGTAAAAGAGTATGTGCAAACGAGGTTTTCACTATGATATTTCTATTTAGTTTGTGACATACAAAATTAGCCGACTCGTATTGGACGGCCAATAATGCACATCCTGATAATTCCATGATTACATCGATTACATCCTTTTCCTGACTGCAAATTATTGCCTGTACAAAACTAGCTCGTGTTGATAATGCACAAACAAGTATTGTACGACCCGTATTGTACACTCTGATAATCCGAGGCCTACCCGCGGAATATTGGTGGTATCGGAATATTATATATATTTATTTATATATGTATGTATATATTGGAAATTTATATTTGAATGTATATTGTAATAATATCTATTATTAATCATAAAATAGTTTTAGTATAATTAGAAATTTGATTTACTATTTCTCACTAAGTAGTATTTTTATATCATAATTCACTCCCTCACAACTATAACAAATCCTCTCCATCCAAAGGTTGCCTGGAAGAGATCGCTTTTAGCGATAAGGCCGCTCATTGTACACTTCTTCTGCTATTGTTCCTTTATTTTTTGTTGATTTTGTTTGTGGTGTGTGCAATAAAGAATTTATCTATCTATCTATTGGTCGCGAATTATTGGCTTTACATTATTTGGTCGGCCTATTGGCCGTACAATATAGGGACCCCTAAAAAGAAACCGAGTTATGTGGCGACCGCTTCCTACTAAATTCAGGGACTATACATTTTGCAACAACAAAACAAACCTTGAAGAATAGAGGTTTCTCGTTGAGAATAAACACAGCTGTCAGCAAACTCGGTGCCCATCGAGTCCAGAATAAGAGATTTTAAACTTTCGCAGCTTCGTGAGGCAAATGATAATAAGACCAAGAAAACCTTTTAAAGAAATTAAATTGAATTAAGCTGAAAATTAAACTTCTGATACTTTTTGGGCGACTCTCAGTTCTGAAGACTGTGGCTAATGACAAAGCACCGTACCCACCTATTGATACAGATCTAAAAGCGTAGCAACAACGAAAATATACAAAAACGATCATACTTTATATAACTACATACTAAGTCTTAACAATTGTGTTTGATTCAGGTTTTCTGTACAGTTAGCAGTAATTACTTTATATTATTTCTATCTATACTTATAATACACATATGATATAGTTCTCAGAGTTTGCAAGTTGAAGTGGCAATGGGCAGGCCATATAGTTTGCAGAACCGACAACCGCTGGGGAATAAAGGTTCTCGAATGGCGACCACGAACAAGCAAGCGAAGTGTGGGGAGACCCCCCACACTTGGACCGACGACATTGTAGCCATCGCAGGAAGACGGTGGATGGAGGTGGCACAAGATCGCTCGTTATGGTGCTCTTTGGGGGAGGCCTATTGAAACGAGGAGGATGATGGTGATATTGGTGATGACGAAGAATAACGCACAAATATCTCAAGACATGATTTTATTCCACCTTTCTACGAAGAAGTGTCCGGTATCCTCAAATACTCTGTGGAAGTGTCCTTCCCCAATACAACTCTCTGGTGTTGCCCCCTGTCATCGTTATCTACCCATAGTTGCCAGTGCTAACAACATAATAATCCATTCTAAAGATGAAACTTAAATGGATATGGCAAAGCGCCACCCTTTCATGGTTGAAATACCTCGCACAAGAACGAAGCGTTACGCTTCTTCATTTATTATAAGAACTGCAAAGGAGTGGAATGCCCTGCCCTCATCAGTGTTTCCGGTAAATTATAACCCCGGTGTGTTCAAGTCAAGAGTGAATAGGTATCTACTAGGCAAGCGTGCTACACCTTCGACCACATCATCGCTTTCCATCAGGTGAGATCGTGGTCAAACGATTGCCTAGTCCGTAATAAAAAATATATAAAAAACAATAACAATAAAGTAAATAATGTAGCTTCAACTAAAAATGAATACAACAAAACAATAATATACATTAAATGAATTGACGAATAATAAATTATGGACTGATGAAGCTAAGTACATACTACCCTACATACACTTATTTAGTACTAGAGGGATTGTTATTGACGGCGGCGGTAGATGGAGGTCGTAACATTATGTTCAGCAGTGGACTTCTAAAGGCTGACATGATGATGATGATGATACTTATAATAAAGCTGTTAGTACAAAAACGTCTGTACAATGAAGATAATAAAAAAAAATGGTCTGAGATACTTAAAATAAGCTACAGAACAAGAATATAACGTTTTAAAAAAAAAGTTATTGTTTGATTGCTTCTTTGTTTGTTCGCTCGCGCATCACGTAAAGACTAGTGGACCGATAGTGATGCCGTTTTCACTATTAAATAGCTTAGGTTTAGTCTTAAAAACTGGTGTACTTGGTATATCAATCCGATGAGAAGAAGCCGAGTAATCGATTAAACTATTTGGAAATCTGTGTATTTTATCATTACGTAAGATCTGATCATAATGTGGTTTCCACTGTTAAATAGTTTACAATTCAGCGTATAACTTGAAAATTTATTATGTACCTCTAAGAAACCGAGAAATTGTTAAAAACTATTAAGTTCGCTCGGTTTTTAGTACATTGAAATGAAACTAGATGGCGTTAGTTTGCAAGATATATCGCGGTGACAAATATCCACTGGCACTACAGAAATCAACCCTGTAGTGGCAGTAGTCCGGTTGATAGTCCGGTGACCGAACTAGTCCACTTTTCAGTGGCAATAGTCGGGTTGGTACAAACTACAAAGCACCGAACGAACTATTTGCTACCCTTTAGTAGCAATAGTTGGTTAATAATGTAAAGATTCAGATTTGCATAGAAAAACAAATGAACACATAGAAAAACAAATGATTTTCTTTTCTTTGGCTAGCCCATTAGAACCTTCGTGATGAAAAAATAAATAAAATAAAAAAGTAGCTCTAGGCCCGCGAGACATGCCAAACGTGTTTCGAAGTAGCGTAGTGAGACCATAGCCAGTCTTCTCTCGATAGAGTCACTACCACCACACAATTATAACATAGTGTTTATATTCTCTTGGCACGCAATATTGACTTGAACAATGTCAATAGCTCCGACGAAATTGCAGTCATAATACTGAAATTTTCTTGCTGCCACCTGAACTTGTCACGCCTATTTAGACTCTCACTAGAAACGAATAACAGGCTCTTGGCATAATCAAGAAGTGAAATACCTTCTCAATGCCCGGCAAAAGTAACTAGATCCTTATGTATGCCATTCACATTTAGAGCGAGGCCATCAAAAAATACGCTGAAGCACTTGCCGTTTCCTGACTTCTCCAAAGCACAACTGACACAACAGCAACCACTCTTGTACAAAGACACAACCTTATTACCAAGCTTTCTTCGTACGGAACCCCCCCCCCCCCCCCCCATTATCCTTCGTGATATTTTATGGGAGAGACTGGCTCATGAAACACTGTTAACACTTGTTTGGGAGCCTCTGGTTTCACAATGTACTGTGTCTTTATTATATCAATTAACAATTTTATATTTGTATTAATACCGGGTCAGGGGTCGGTAATATCTGCTACACATTAATGATCCACATTGGGTACAAATGCAAGATTATTGTTCTAGCAAAATACATATCCAAAGCACAAACCATGGTTGGAAATCCTATCTCTAAAAGACTATAGTCGAGCGCTTGAACTTGTCCATAAGGGATGTCTCCAATTGAGTTGATGCTTACTTGGTCATGTTAAATTCCGCTTACCCCTCTATAAAAATTAAGCGAGTCGTTTTTCCAACGTCTCGTTACTTTTGTTGTTTTTTGTACGGCGTTTATGTCAAAAGTCTACGGACAGTAAGCGAAAACGTTTAATTTTAAGATATAGGAACCGGCCATTAGACTCAGGCGTGGCGCTGCTCTCAGCAGCGTTGGAATCAGTTAGACTCCGCTGAGAGCAGCGGAGTCAATTCTAACTGATTCCAACTTTCTGAGATGATAACCGACCACCTCGAGCTGCTTGGCGTTAACCAGTACACTGGACATTGGTTAACGCCAAGTAGCTCACAACTTTGGCTCTTACCGTAGTACTATTATTTATTCTGTGCTCTTACATCGACTATCAACGGCTCAACTGGCTGCCAAAATCTTGGGCATAATATCGAAGGTGAGGCAGTACAGTATTCATTACAATATATGTCCGTACGTCACGCCATAACAGCTGCATAATCATGGAGCAAGAATGTTCTCACCTTGGAACGATTCGGCCAAATATCAAGCTTGAAGCACTGGAATCCATAGGATAAAATCGCTAAATTGGCGGTTCTATAAAACGAGACCTGCAAATGCCTTTTCCGCTGAGGTATATATATAAAATAATAATTATGTATGTATAGTGTTTTTTTCTGAAAGTCAACCTGCGATTGCTTCATGTCCCGCATTTAACAGCATTTTACTTTGATTTTTCTATTATTTATTTCTTTCAAGTGGGACTGTCTACTTTAAGGTCACATGTCCAGGGCCGACCATAAAATATTTCCTCTAGTAATATTGGAAAATACGAGTACCCCGCATTTTTTAAATTTATCGGTAACATTGATACAATAGTTGTTATTTCTTCAACTATTTTTAGCTCCTATTGACATGTCGATGACGTGATACTGATAAACGTGGTTGATGCGAAGATAGCTTTGGCCGGCATCATACCAGATAAGGAATGATATTATGTACATACAAACACTATACAAGTATACAGCAAGTACATAGCTAAAACATCATTTATTTATTGAATTAATTCTAGCGTTTGACCACTATCACATCACAAGTTCACAACTGGATTATAATCTGGAGTCGCTGCACACTTGCAAAGCATGCTGACCGGCCTAGCTGAAGCTCCTCGTTTCATCGGTCTCGGAATGAACATAGATAAGACCAAGATCATGTTCAACGATCTTATTGACCCGGAACCAATTGAGGGACACCAATAAGAGAATTCAGCTGGGCTGGGCAGCGTTCGGCAAACTTCGTTAAGTGTTCTCGTCGTCCATTCCACAGTGCATTATGACAAAAGTCTTCAGTCTTCAATCTTCCTACCAATCATGACCTACGCAGCCGAAACTTGACAGAATGGTAGTTCAGCGAGCTATGGAGAGGAACTATGCTTGGAGTTTCTCTGAAGGACGAGATTCGTAATGAAGTGAGCCGACAGAGAACCAAGGTAACTGGCATAGCTCTAGCGATAAGCAAGCTGAAGAGCAAGCTTGGGATGGCCACATTTCCCGAAGAACCGAGAACCGTTAAACATAACCAAAAATAATAATAATATATTAATATTTTGGCATCTCGAGTTAAACGGTTAACTCGAGAGCATTTAAAAATGACTTATTAACAACACCAGCTGTTGAATTTAATAATATTTATATGTATTTTATTTTTATTCTATTATATTATATATATTTATATATTATAATAATTATATACAAAGTTTTATATTTAACAATTCATTTCAATTCATTCGTCTTTATTTCCATTTTACTGACCATATCTCGAGTGCACGCCTACACACATCTTTCTTGCACAACCAGGATGACTGGCAGAAAATGCTGTCATAGCAGTAAGTCCTCCTCTATACACTGTTTTTGTGCATAAAATATTAAATAAATAAATAAATAATAAATAAAACGTTGGGGTAGACGAGTTGTCTAGTGGAGTTCAGGCAAACGTAGTGTAGGGCGCCCTATGGTTAGGTGGAGTGACGACATGCAAAAAGATGTTGGTAAAAACAGGATGCAGAGAACTGAAGACCAAACTCAGAGGCCTTCGTCCAGCAGTGGACAAGCATAGGTAGATGATGATGATGACAACTAGGCTGACTTTTGCACATCAATTACCCGCGGTCGTTGAAACAATCTACCTGGTTTTTTTACGCAGATAGCCTAGGGTAACAGCCAACAATAAAAAAATAAGGAATGAGATAAGTAAAAATATTTAAAAAAAAACTAAGAATCCCTATGAGGCAAGACCGTCTACGTGTTTTCTGCGTTTTGATATCTAAAACGAAAAATCTGGGCCCCGATTCTGTAAGCTATTGAACCGCGATAACGCAAGTCGATCGCTTGATTTTTTTTGAGAAATTTTCTTATTTACCACTTAAAAGTGCTAGAAGTGGTTTTTTTTGGCAATATTCAAAAAATAAAAAAATTGAAAATAAAAAAACAAAAAAAAAAACTTGCGTTATCGCTGTTCAATAGCTTACAGAATCGGGGCCCTAGTTGTTTAAGTATTTCGATTACTACTTTGATTTCTATGCATTGGTTTAATCGAAAACTCCTTCTTCATCTTGTCATAATTAACAGTGAAAAATGTCTGACCTTCAGACTGTCTAGGTCGCAATACGGAAGATCGTCAATATGCCTAAAAGTAGTTTATGCAATAATTGCTGGCAACTGAGTCCATAAACTGGTGGAGCAATTAGTGTAATTGTATTTTTAAGCTGTTAGAAAATCCCTCATGTTATGGCGTTATCAAATAAATTTTACAACCAAAGTATGTTTTACGAATACCAACTTTGTATCTATGAGTGTAAAGCACACATTTGAGTGATACACATATATTTTTCGATTTAGGCATTTAGAATGTTACACATAGCCCACAAAATTAAGTGTTTATAGTCCACTTTACAGACTGACTTGGATTCATAGAGTAAAGAAAATGTTCCCTTATTGGAAAGCATTTCTTAATGATGCTAGAATCGAACAGCATGGCACGACCGTTTATACCAATGGCGAAGGAAATGTCTTAAGGCCAGGTTCCAAGGTTACATTTTTCCACTCCGCACTCCCCTGCCACCTACCCTACACTCTGCCACCCACTACCCGCAATAAGCACTGAAGTGCCTGCGTAACAAGGTTGAATATCGCGAGCGCTGTTTGAACACACAATTTAGCTCGGAACTAAATTACGTATGTCTCAAAAGTTATTTATTTTATTGGCAGGCTAATAATGTAGTTAGGTAAATTTTGTCTTAGCCTTAGATAATAAACGCTGTGAGATTTATTTTAGAGATAAAACTTAACCCATTGAGTAGAAAAATGTAAACATTACCGAAAATAACGTAATTTTTGATAAGAAAATGTATCGAATGAAATTTTGTTAATCGTGTTTTTGTCTTAGTCTTAGAGAGATAAAGATCTCAAAAACATATATGTTAAGTTTCACATTTATCAGGTTTGTGGTTGACCCAGCATATTTATGCAAAAAACCCTTAAAAAGCAGAGCCTGGTCTTAAAGGGAAAATTCCTTACTCTATGGTTTATACGCAGAGTTTAAAAAAGGAATTTATATTTGAAAGTTCTTTAATGCGGGGTACACTCTCAATTGTTTGTCCCGCTCGTCCAGGCGCGGTGTGAGAGGGAGAGGTGATGCAGTTCGGGAGTCGATTTTAAATAAATTTTGAACTTTCCTATCGATATCTCAATATATAAAAAACAATAAAAAAAAAGTGTTCTGTTATTTGTTTAGTTCCATAGAGTAGCTGTACTAGATAATGTATGTTTTTATTTTTTTAATGCTGCTGTCCCTGAAAATAACGAGAACAACGGTGCAACAAGCTATTTTCATGCGGTAGTTCGTGTTTTTTTTTTTTCAAAAATATCAAGAAATTTCTAAAATTCTGTTCTGTTTTTTATTTAGTACATACTCTTTTCTATCCAAAGTATTTTTTGGTTCGTTCTCGACGTTTTGCTAGTCGACTTTTTGTTGATTTCGGGACTGACCCCGCCTTATTCTAACAACACACCATTGTTACTGATTATGTCTTTCATCCATAGATCTAGTTAATGGGGGGAGTAAAGCACGCTTTAATATCGCATAAACAAAAACTGGACAAGGTACAACTACAGGCAAACACACACCCACTCAGCTACATTTCCACCGCGCACCGTCCGCGTCGTGCTTCATGTGCACAACAACAAAGATAGAGAGACATAGCAGACTGCATCGCGAATGAGACACGTGCTATACAAACGCTACTCCGATTGTTACTAAGACCAGAGAAGGTCAATTGTGTGCGTTGCACCTAATTAATAATCGGTCCACGCTCGAGAAGCTTGTACCTAATCTCACTTTTAATGAGATCTATGATTTCGTCACATGGAATACCAAACATCGGCCTAGAACTTACAATAAGTATTGTTTATTTAAATCTAGATTCAAAGGCACCAAAATCAGTCAAATTTGCCTAATTTTGCATTAAGGGTCAAGTCGACCTCGAAGAACGAAGTTGTTAAATGCTATTTGAAAACTAAAGCAGCAGCTTTACTAATGACATGAAATTACCTAGGTCCACACTACCTACCTGTATTTTTAGGGTTCCCTATTTTAAACAAGGAACCCTATTTAATAGTTTCGTTTTTGTGAAAGTTCCTTGTATTTTTTTTACTATTTGGTTCCTTTCACGAAATATTCGGCTCTTAAGTGACCTTTTTGCTTAAGTTGCATGCACGCCTCTAACTCATATAGTAGGTAGTTACTTACAGCACTAAAAATGTTTAAAAAATATAGGGTACCTACTTACGTACTAGAGCGTAATACGAATTTATTACTTAGGTACCAATATTATGGCTATCTAGGGTTTACTAGTTTACGAGCCGACCAAGATAACGCACTTTATGGCCGCGTCAACTCTGAACAAATTCCATAGCGAGACATCCACCCATAAACTAAAGACAATGTTTGTTGACGTAATTGTGGTTACCTATCACGTAAGAACTACAGGACCGATTGCAATATTTGCATGCAGTTTTCATAGTTGGCTAGCTTATTATCCTGGCTAAGGAACCCTAAGTCTATGCGTGTCTAATACGCAATTGGCCGGTTTTTTATTTATTTAATGTTATTGCGTGTGGATGAACAAACTATTTATGAGTAAAAACAAATTCAGTTGGCAATTACAGGGTTTAATAAACAGTTATTAAATCAAATAAAGATTTAACAACTGACAAAAATAAGAGAGTAGGTACGTATAAAGTACCAACTCGATATCAGAGAATTACGAAAAAATTCAACAACACAACGAGCGCGATTAAATCGGTCGATGTGATGCGACGTTGCCAGCTCTCTACGGTCTTACAACATGGCCGCGCTCACCGCACCCGGTTTCCGTGTGAAACTCGACTGAGCAAAGCAAACTGCGCGTGTGTGTGTGTTCGAGGTGGTCTGACAGGCTGCCAGGCAGAGGGGACGGGTGCGAGGGTTGCGGGAGGGGCTAGGGCGCCACGCCACTGGCCTGGCCGCTCGGTTCGGTCGGCGCGCGGCGCGGCGGAATACCCAGCGGTATAATGCGAGGGGCGAAGAGAACGAGGTAAACACCGGGTCTATGACGTCATCTACATACTTTCTGAATAGCTACTTTAAGTTTGTGTTTATTGATACCTCGGTGGGTGGAAGTATTCTATTCAACGGCAACGTACTTACTGCTGCTAGGTAGAACGTGTCTTTACGCTTTTTATAAAATTACTTACGCAGCTATGATCAGTGATCATGATAAGGAAAAAAAACGTGGAGGAATGTTATTTATTCCATTTAAGGCTGTATATATCTAGGTAAGTACCTATTTTATGAGGACATTATACAAGCTGAATTTTTAATATCCTAATATTTTAACTACCTATGTTTATCTGTATAGGTATCAGTCCTTATCTAGTCTCTAGAGTCACTAAGCTGGGAGAGTATAGATACGTACTGCCTACTTTATTCAATCTGTCGAGGTAGAATATAAGTACGTACAGTACCGTTAGTTGGAGTCTGCAACAAGGGGCCGACTTACCGTTACTAAACAGTAAATTGAATGCAATATTTGTTAACGTTCAGACTATTTAATGCCTTCCATTACCATTGCAACATTTGCACACATTGTTATTCTAAGCTCTGGTACCTAATAATAACAACAAACGCTAACCATGAATTCATAAACATTATCACGATTCACGATTCAAAGTTCATTGACATAGAAATGTAAAATAGCACTTCTTTTGAGCAATCAATTTTACGTAGGTGCCCGGTGTTCCAAAAACGCATCGTGTGTTTCAACTTTCACCAAGTAGCGCCTTGCTATTTGCTGTTTCGCATGTTGGGCAATATAAATAGCTAGTATAGTATAGACAGCTTATGTCCATTCCCCTCAACAACGAACTGGTGCACATCTTTTCCTGCAAGATATTCCTATTTTTAGAGTACTATTATCTATTCTGTGCAATGCTCTATAATCAACTTTGATGGTGCCTCTTCATGATCGACGATGATCGTGTGTTGTACAAGTTCACATTTAAACTTATCGATAAAAAGTAATTAAACCGGGGCAAGTAAAGTTACTTGATACCTACCAATTTATCGATTGCAACCAAGTGCTTGTAGCTATGGAATTACGGATTGAAACCGACATTATCAAAATTTAACAGATTTACAATATGACTAGTTGCAAACAGATTTCATAGCAATATCGACTTTAACGCACCGCAGTTACGTGATAGTGATAATGAAAATCTGATTGAAACAATATAGGTAATATGACTTCTGTAATGCCATTAACGATCTTTCTTGCAAAATGATTTTCATATTTTCATAGCAATTTCGACTAACGTGCTGCATTATATGCACGTGATAGTGACAATCTGATTGACACCAAGATCGGTAATAGCACTAGGTACTGTGCAGTGCTATTACGCAATTTTGACCATGTCGGTTTCAATCCGTAATTCCATAGCTAAAAGCACTTGGTTGCAATCGATAAATTGGTAGGTAGTATGTAACTTTTCTTGCACCGGTTTCATTACTTTTTATCAATAAGTTTAAATGTGAACTTGTAACAACACACGATCATCGCCAATCATGAAGAGGCACCATAAGATTAGAGGAAGTGCAAAATAAACCAAAATGATTAGTTAAAAGGAGTGGTTGGCGCACTATGGGATGGGATGGAATGCTTGCTAGATATAAGAGGTCCAATTTGGTCGCGCCGGTCACTGAGCTAGCGGCGGGTGGTTCGCGGGAGTTGCGCAGGTCGATACAGCGAGGTTGTGGGAGGAGCCATACAGTGTGCAGGGTGTTGTATGCCCGCACCCTCACCCCACGTGAGTCCAATACCAGCCACTAACTTTCGCATTGCATAATAATGTTACAGCACCTACTAGCACCGCGGCTGGCTCACCTCACACCAGACCTATGGCTATGGCTATGTTTTAGAACAGAACATTACTTGCACCGACTGTTCTTAACATCTCAAAGCAGTCTTTAGAGTACTTATAAGGAACTAGCTTTTCCTTCAACTACAGAATAAATTATATAATTAAATAACATAAATAATAATGATATAATAATAACACAACAGCATATCAATATGCAGTTTCTGTTTTTTGAGCTTGTTCAACCTTGTTTCTATCAATGTTGTTCAATATATTACTTGCAAAAATATTAAATCGGTGGCAACTGGTAGCGTCCGTTTAATTTATTAGTCGCTGAAACTTCCACTTTTTTTAATAAGATCGAGCTGGACAGGACTGATTTTTATAATTTATGCTCCAAAGAGTTGTTAAGGGATTTTGGATCAAACTTCTATTCCACAGGTAATGTTCCATCCAAAGATGTTGGGCAGCCTATGTTTAATCCTTTATGGCGCTGCGTTACATTTCTACAATAAACCATTAATCGCACTTTAAAAATGTATCATAAACTGCTAGATCATTTTTGTGCGGCGTTTTATACAGCAACAGACCATTCTAAAGGTTTAGTTCCTGATCCGTCGCCACTTGTTTCGGCAGATACTTGTTTTGTTGCAGACATTGCGTATTAGTGTCATATTTTTATATTACAAAAACCCTCTTAAAATAGTTTGTTTTATAGAGTCAATGTGAGTCTGTAGCTGGGGGAATTTGACTTCTCTGTAGTTAGAAAACGTACTGAGAGGGAAGGGAAGACCATTAAATTTCTCGGTTCAAAATAATGTACCTGATTCAAGATACACAATGTTGCATTTCTGCATCATAGGTAATGTTATCAGTTTATTTGTAAGTACGTATTTTTTTATTATTTTTCCCATTTGGTATATGTTCCCGATAAAAATAACGAAATTAACGCTCTTGCGCTAGAGAGGGTTAAATTCAGTTAAATTAAAAATATTGTAAAATTCTGTTCTGGAAAGAAACCGAGTGAAACCGCGAGGCGTAGCTAGTTGTATATAAATTTAGTCTGACCTACTTATGAATTAACGAACGACTCTATAAATTGGAATTGGATTACTTCACTATATTAATCTTTATTTTTGTCTTCATCTTTACTTCTATTCTCATCTACATTACGTAATTCTATTTAATAAAAGGCTAATTAGAGAGTATTTATTCGTAATCTTAAAAAATCGAGCAAACTACCTTTTGCGGCAATAATTGTATGCCTTCGCAATTTTTACTATTCGCAGAATCGCCCCTTCGAGGTAGTAAACATTCAATGTAGACTTCGTGGAAATAGACCTTCGCAAGTTTCGTCATTGCGAATTTCATACGTTACCTTGGGAGGAACAAAAGTTGTCAGTTTTTGAGCGAAGTCTTGAGAAAAATATATGGTCCTATCAGAGACGCTAATGTTAACTTCCGCTTTAAGAGGGATCCCGAGCTAGAGCAACTGATTTAAATTAAAAAGTAAAAACTATAGGGTGGTACTGCAAGTCACAGCACAGCGGGTGAGATGCGCCGGACACGACGAGCTGATGCAAGAGGGGAGGTGTACGACAGGGGATACGTACGAAATTTGGAATGTCGTTTTTGCGAATGTCTATTCCTCGAAGTCTATTCATCGAATGCTTAGGTACATCCTCGAAGGGTCGTTTCTGCGAATGGTCAAAATTGCGAAAGGCACGTTTGCTCGAATGGTCAACATTGCGAAGGTTTATTCCTGCGAAGGGTCGTTCGAATTATTCTAATAAACGAGTTAATACTGTCCACATATTTTATTCTTGTTTATTACACTACTGCACAAAAAAGGAGTGTAATGTTTTCAGGGTTCATGTATGTTTGTATGTATGTGAGTTTCTTTATTCAACCATAACTTTGCCTAATGCTAAACACATTTGGATGATTGGGATATCTTTAGAATCCTTACATCATCCCGAGTAAAATTGGCCATTTTTTTTTGTTGAAAAAAAGTTTTATTGCTTCGGTGGCTCCAAAACTAATGCGGAAAAATCTTCGTATTTTATAATATGGGTATCAAATTGAAGGACTTGATGAGCACATTCGAACAATAGGTATATATCATTTAATGGCATAAGTTATTTTTTGGCAGGCATGTTTTTTCTTTAATTTATGGCTTGTATTTAAAGTTGTTCTTACCTATTAGCTTTTAGATTATACGTACAAAAACAAAAAAGTTAGCATATATTACTAGCAGGAGTCGACGTTTTTTCAAGTCAAGACTCATTTAGTGCCAGTCAAAGCAAGGATAACTTGTACTCAAGAATTTGATAAAGTACTATAGTATGTACCTATTTGATATTATGCAAGTCTACTTGCAATAAATACTTTGAACTATTAAAATCTATACCTATATAACTTACCTACTTAGTGAATGACAGCCAACGCACAGCTTAGGTTGTGCGTTGTGTGAACTTTTAAAAATAAGCGAATGTTTCCTTTGAGTAAAATTTGCTAGCTTCAATATTGAGGGTAAGGACCCTCAAGTCTCGTTCAAACTATCCATTTTGTATATAAGTATTACGCATTTTCAACAATATTACATACGTAGGTACGCGTGAAAAAACTTATTTTTTAATGCGTACGGTCGTATCATACCGTACGTATGATACGACCTTTCCCAGCAATAAGCCTTCGCAGTATTGAAAATTCGAGCAAACGTACCTTTGCAATTTTGACCATTCGCACTAACGACCCTTCGAGGATGTAAGACTTCGATGAATTGACTTCGAGGAATAGACATTCGCACGTGACTACGTAACCCGTACGACATCATCCATCACGAAGTGGACCCAAAAAACTTATTCCGATCAGCAGTGACCAACAAACTCCATACAAACTTGTAGGTATGTAAATAGTTCGTCATCGCTGGAATCGAGAACCGAAGTTTTTGTTTGTGATATCACTAAAATTTACGGTTTTCGGATTTTTCCCTTTATTTGAGTTATAAGGCATTGCTTCTTGTCAAATTTCATGACTCTAGGTCAACGGGAAGTATACGTTTAGATTCGCTTGCGAGTTTCAAAATATACAGCATAAACGGCAGCATCTTATGGGTTGCGGGTTCGAATCCTGCAAGGTGCAATCATCATCAATCATTTGTGTGATGATCAGAAATGTTTGTTTCCGAGTCATGGATGTTATAATATTCGTATCTATGTATGTTTATCCGTTATCTAGTACCCATAGTACAGGGTATCCTAGTTTGGGGCTAGGTAATTGGTGTGGAATTATCCCGAATATATTTATTTATTTATCTTTTGATTGCGTTGACTGAAGTTTGTTTTTTTCACAGCTCCAAGAGATTGCAGACCTGAGTATTAGTATCCAGAGAAAAAGGGTCATGACGAACCGATAGATGGACAACAAAGTAATCCTATAAGGGTTCCTTTTTTTCGTTTTGAGGTACGGAACTCTAAAAAGCAGCGGTATTGGAATAATCAACTTTTAAAACGAACGTCCTCAATCGAGACGAAGACATGCATCTCAAGCAAAAACTTTAGAGCCAAATATGTCGTAAACGGAACCAAATAGAAAAATCTATCAAAGAAACCCACATTATTATTTTAAAATACCTATTCAACAAGACAAAAAATATTTCTACTTAACATTTCATGTATGGGAAGCAACTCGAAAATAAAACTTTTTTTTTGTACATCTGGTCTATGTAGAGGTAATATATCTATACATGTGCTAAATTTCAACTTTGTAGTGTTAAGGGTTTCTGAATACAATGTCTGAATTAGTATGTCCTACCTATTACGACAAACGGAGCCGAGTCGTGGACAGTCACGGTACGACTAGTCTACCAATTTAAGGCCGCTCAGCGGGCTATGCTCGGAGTTTATCTGAAAGATCGTTTTCAGAATGAGGTGATCAGGCAGAGAACCAAAGTTGTCGACATAGCCCTTAGGATTAGTAAGCTGAAGTGGCAGTGGGCTGGTCGTATCTGTCGAAGGACTGATAACCGTTGGGGTAGACGAGTTCTTGAGTGGAGACCGAGACTCAGTAAACGTAGTGTAGGGCGCCTTCCAGCTAGGTGGAGCGACGATATGCGCAAAATGGCTGGCAGCAGTTGGAAGAGAATAGCCGAAGATCGGGCTCAGTGGCGTGCTTTGGGAGAGGCCTATGTCCAGCAGTGGAGTGACACGGGCTGATGATGATAAATAAAATGGCTGTGAGGGACAGGCGGACAGACATACGGACATGACGAAACTATAAGGGTTCCTTGTTTGACTACGAAACCTTAAAAACGTGCATTTATTGACATTTCAAAACAGGGTTTGGTTCTATTGGATGTAGACATGCATAAAAGCCTATGCTCTCTGTCGACATTTTCAAAGTTCAATGGAAGCATAATAATGTCAGCCTCTCCCTTTAAATGTCAATGCAATAAAAGTACCGGCGTCGTTTGTTATTTGTATTTCAAACAAACATAAAGGAATGCAGAGAAAAACAACAGGAAGGTATGGGGTTTACGCTGCCATTGCATGGATATACAATAAATTAAAAATAGCAAACGCATAACATGAGAACCAGATTACCAGTAAATCAAATACTTCCATCATGTACACTATTTATTCTATGGCCATGGTCACACTCTAGTTATTAGGTCTACTACGACAATAATATTTAGTAAATTATTTAGACACAGGAAACTTTCAAATCATTTAGGAGTGGCGAGCTATAATAATTAATTAAAACGGTATATGTTACTGTTGGGGAATACATAATTTATAATATACATATTCATAAAACAAATAAAGTACGAAGGTATGTTTTGGTTATACTTATTCATAAAGATTGTCCGAGATTGTTCATGAATCGTGATTTTAATGTTGTCTGTATATACATAGATAAACATTAAAATTTCACATTAAAACGCACTAGGTAGGTAGGCAGGTGCAGGATTCTATTAGCACAACATTTACATTAAACATACACATAGATTGTACCTTTTATCCATTAAGTATTGAAAAAGTTTTGCGTATTGACTTTGAAGAATTTCCATTGTCGATTGCAGCTCGAAGATTCCGCAATATTTTTAAAAGAAGTTTGGAGCTGGAGCTTACAGTAGCTGCAGTCATTTACTTACAAAATGAATAAACATAAACGTGCCCTGCACGGCCTCACGGCGCAGGCCCGGGTGTCTGCGCGGCGGAGTCGTGCGCACCCTCACACCCCGTGGCGGTCACAGGGTGGCGGCTATCATCGATCGCAGTAACTGCGTTCTGCCTGCGGCCAAGCGCAGCGCACTCCCAAATCATGAGATACTTATCTACCAGAACTTTCTAATATTTTAATTGAGGAACACCACGAACATAGGTGTCAAAATGACGGCTTTAAAATTACACCTATTTATGCATTCATTGTTATACTGAAACCATAATGAAACTAGTAGAAAATGCTCTTTAGATTTATATCAAACTAGCGACTCGCCCCGGCTTCGCAGGGCTAGCTAAGGATTTCTCTTTATTTGTACACGATTCTACCCGTTTTTTGATTGGCTAATATTAACAAAAAACGGTTATTGTGACTTAAATATAATAGATAGACATATAGCCTCGCGGATTTTTTTGTGGGTAATGATGAGTACTATAAACACGTAGATACATTATTGTATGGAACATCAATAGTTTTCACAGCGCACGCCAATGTATAACCTTCATAGGCAATTTTTTGATACCTCAGGTTGCAATTAAATGTAAGGATCTCAATGTTTTTTTAAAGTAATTTTCAGCACAGGTACTCGCTGATAATGGAGCTTTCTATTGGTGAAAGTTTTTTTTTAAATGGGTTACTTAAGTATCCATTTATTTTTTATGCACTGCCTTAAAAAACTATTGTCTTGTATAGATATATATAGACATAAACGATTTATTTTGGTCAATATTTAAAAAACCTCCGACCAAACATAGGACAAGTACGAGTAGCTTGGTTCTTGATGCCACAGATCCCTTCGTTTCAAGTCTTTTAGCTACTCATTATCAGACCCTCATAATTAGATATATACAGTTGGAGCAAAATAATGAGGCATCAAGGGTAGATAGATATTTTTTCCTTTGTAGTTAGTCCATCCGGTGCAGTCCTGAAATGCAGTTCTTTTTTTCTTCATAATTTACCCGATGTTGCTCACGAACAAAAGGTTCTAACTACAAAGGGAAAGGTACCTGGTACCTAACGTTGATGCCCTTTTATTTTGCCCCACCCTGTCACAGAATAAATTATAATAGTTGACCCTGTAGGTATAGTGCTTTTTTTTGTTCTAAAAGAACCGGAAATTCCCAGTTCTGACCGCTTTTTTTATTTTGGACCGGTTGCTAAACCGGTCCAAAATTGAAAACACCAAACTTCTTAGGCAAAATAATCTATGTGACGTTTAAAATGTGCAACTTCTAAAATATACGCTATGTGGCGGAAACATACCAGACGCAAGAGAGATCGCATATATAGTGAACTAAAAGTAAACATGTGATTCATGACTCATGGACACTAATAGGTTTTAAAGGGGCATTGAATGTACGAACAACAGACATGGCTACTTTTCTTAAATTTGACAATAATTAAGTTATCACACAACTGTTTTTTTAGATATGTGTATTGAAGAAGAGATCAAAACAGCATTAAAAACCTAAATTTAAAAAATCGTTAACGATTTTTGAACGCGCAACGACGATATAATATTTAATTTTGTTTTATGTAACTAAGATTGTAAGACTGATTTACAAACATAGTCTAATATTATTATCGTGCCTTATTACATACTAGCTGTGCCCACGGCTTTGCCCGCGTGGTCAAAATTAATGTTTTTTTTGCGCGGATTCCTATTTTTTTTCGAAAATATAAGTAGCCTAGGTATGTTACTCCTTGTAACATCAGCTATCTTCCAGTGAAAGTCCCATCAAAATAGGTTCAGCCGATTCGGAGAATAGCGGGAACAAACAGTCGGACAGAAAATTTAAGAATGGCTTTTTTGTTATGAGTCCCGTGTATACTTTCATATGCTCTTAGTAAAAAGCTGTTATTTTGACATTACAAACAGACACTTCAATTTTATTTATTGGTATAGATACAGAAGATACATACACTTTCGTTACGAGTAATTTGATTGCTTTGAACCGCCTTTAACAGTTTTTACATTGTGTTTAATTGCAAAAAAATAATTGTATGAAATATCGTCGCTTCTTTTACCTTCCTCAAATGCAGATTGTGTGTGTGGCAAACATTTTAATCAATCAAGGTATATAAAAATAAGTTAAAAAAAACATTCGTCCACACGTTAACCTATTAAGTAATAAGACTGATTTGCATATATACTTAGTTCTCTGTTTTCTATCTATAACAATAATAAATAGTATTTTGTAAAAATAAAGGATTTTTAAATTAAGTTGCTGTTTGTACCAGAATTTAGTTGGTCAAGGGTAAAGTGATATTAATTATCATTCTTATTTAATTTTGCTTCATAGACATTTTTTATCGAGAACAATGATTCATGGACCCGATTACACTAAGCCCATAAAAGGCAGAAATGTGACTCGCAATAATGTTTAACAAATAAAGAGAAGCTGAACAGAGTTAGACACGCTGCTACTGCGACAAAACCTACGCCATATACGCCACCTGTGAACGAAGGCGCTTTTGGAGTTATTGGGCTATTTTTGTAAATATAGAATGATAAAAAGTTCGTCATACACAAAATCTGTATTTGAGGAAGGTAAATGAACAAATTTTAATTTTATTCTTTTTATCTTATTTGCAAAAAAAGTGACGTTTGGCACGTACCGATAGCCGAATATTTGAAGACCATCTCATCTCCACCCACCAGTGTGGATCCGGAGCATAATATTTTCCGCTGGTGTAGCATGTTCATCCTTGGGTGGACAAAACTATAGATGCACTGGGTTTTTTTTTATGTCTGCACTTTCTTTTTTAAATTAATTTTATCCTTTATATTGAAAAAACATGGGTAAATCTTAATTGTACGAGCGAGCGCGAAGCTTCTCCGTTTCACCTTAGGCAAAAATGCTTTCGTATGTGCAGATGACACACGTAAGGACATAAGTCCATAGTCCATAGGACACGAGCTAATAACCTACAGATTGCTGAGCCCCGGCGCCACAAATCAGGTGAGGGCGGCCGCCGCGCGCTTGCATTCAGGCGCTTACCGTGTCGCTTGTTTGAACTTTCGCTAGTAATAGCAAAACGTACCAATAATAACAATTGTTGTGTGAAGGGATGCCTTAGTAGGCAAAGACTCAAAGATTTTTGTTTTTATCACAGATCTGTCTACTGAATGACTGAACGGATAAAAAAATCTATTGTTAGTACATATTTATAGGTGTGTTATGTTTTGCCCGCGACTTTGCAAGCGGAGTCCGTTAGTTTGTAACTACCTAGATAGGTACCTACATTGTATTTTTTTGTTTGGCGTTTGACTAGAATGTAAATATGACGTGGTGGAACTTGTTCCATATAAACGATTTATATTTTGAACAGTCTAATGTGCGTGCTAACAAAAAATTACTTACTTGCTAACTGTACTACCCGAAAGACTAAAAATTCGCTGCAATTGCGAGTGCTTCTAATCGCAGACATTAATCAAAACTTGTAAATTAGATAAAAAAAGAGTACTTCAAAACTTATTTTTATTTCAATGAGTCGTGTCACACACATTTTTGCGTTGTATTTTATAACTACCTACCTACTTAAGTATTTTAGATAATAGTGTTGTTAACAAATAAAATTTAATTTCTTTTTTATTTAATTAGATTTAGTGTTAAAGTTTTCGTAAACCTGATACATAATTTTAAATATCACTACCGGCTATGACTCACGTGTATATAGTCGAAAACATCGACCTAGGTTTCGAGCGTATCCGACGCTCTTCTTCAGGAGTTCACGCCGCGAGATCCCGACGCGCACAGATCAATCTTATCTTTTGTGCGCGTCGGGATCTCGCGGCAAAACAAATAAAACAATACATTGACCACACACGCCCGCCCACACCAGCACTATTACACCACAGAATAAGCTAAAAGTATGTACGATGAAAGTGTCGCGCAGAATTAATTGAAATCCGCTTATTAACATCGTCACAGCTCTCAAACTACTCGTCAAAAAAATATGGGTGTAAAAAGTAAAATGGATGTACATGAAATGAGGAAGATTACGTGATATTGAATTTGTTAAAGATTAATACTGTTTAGCACAACGAGCTCTAAATAGTTGAGTCTATAAATTATTATATTTTATTACTGATAAACGTTTGAGCATTCTGTAATACGTACACATATGGTGTTGCGGATATTTATGTAGAACTTTTTTAAAAACAATCCTCTCATAAATTATTTTCATATGGCACGTCTTATGGTATACACAGAGCACCAAAAAAAACGTTACCGGTACGGCTGTTTCGGCTGAAACGTTGCTCTACTTCAACTAAATTCATACAAAATACCGTTTTGTCAAAACAAAGGCTTTTTCTTAGTATCCAAAATTATCTATTTAAAAGTACACAAAAAGATTTTGCGGAATACTTACCGACCTATCTGTACTATGTCAGGCCAGTCGCACTCCGCAACAAGTACAAATATTATACCTACACTTTGCGGCCGCAATATTGCGGTTAATTCAGTAGAGTGTCAAGCGTGCGCTCGATGAGTCGCGCGCCGTGTGCTTGCGATAAAGTACCTACTTACGTAAAGTTTTTGTCAAATTTTATTATTTTCTTATTTATGAGTACCAAGAAGAAACCTAGAATGTACTGCATAGCATTCGGTCTGACAAGTCTCTTAAATTACCTACATACTGAAATTTTATTACGTAGGTAGCCATTTCTTTTTCATTCATTATTAAGCATGGAATTCAGACAGACCTTTTATTCATCAAAGTGCAATACCTATTAAGTTATAATCAAATAATGAGCACAGCACTAGGTCTATTCTGATAAGAATGTCATTATATGTAGTTAATAGAACTATCAATATTTATAATAATAACTAAAAAAAAACATTATTACATGTTTATTCTGTTACAATATTTAAGTCATATCATATCACAGAATAAGTACCTAGTTATATCTAGATACAACCCTGCCGAGCGAAAAAGTGACAGAGCGATTCTGAAACGGTTAGAGCAATGGAAGCTCTCACGCGTTGTGATACGGTACATTCTAGCCTGCACGCAATGGGTGAGCGCCTTCTAGGTAAATATAATTTTTAACTGACGACCGGTTGGTCTCGTGGCTAGAGATCCTGGGTACGAAATCGTACGGTCGCGGGTTCGAATCCTGCAAGGTGCAATCATTTGTGTGATGAGCAGAAATGTTTGTTTCCGAGTCATGGATGTAATATCCTTATCTATGTATGTTTATCCGTTATCTAGTGCCCATAGCACAGGGTATCCTAGTTTGGGGCTAGATAATTGGTGTGGAAATGTCCCGAATATATTATTATTATTACTTTATTGCGTTGTAGCGAGAGTTGCTATGTATTTAAATGACTACTCAGTTATCCTTCTGTACTTGTACTATTATTTATTCTGTGACTATGAATTGAATGAGTACATATACTTTTATAGTAAACTACGCCTGAAGGTTCGTTCCTATACAAAATCATCTATTTAAAAATAAACAAAAATATGCGAACTATTTTACGACTGATAAAACTATCTATCTATTTACTGACTTTTTCTTTTTTTTTATTGTTCTTTATAATATCCATACTATTTATTGAATCACTTGTTTGTTAAGTCCTGTTTAAATATAAAACTATGTGTTCGAATCGCGAAAGTTTAAAAGTTACACTTGTACAAATTATTTAGGAGTTGGTTAGTAGGTACGTGGAAAAACACGCCAGTCGCGTATTTAGCACTGGCTTAGAGCTCGAAAAAAACGTAGGGTATGTGGTGGACCGCACTGCTGTATGGGAAAAATAAAAAACACAGCGTGTGTTTTGCCGCACCACTGGCGTCGGGATTATAAAAACACAACGTATGTGTTTTCAGCAGTGAAAGTGTTAAGCAATTTCTGAGATAATTGTGGACAGACAGACAGACAAAGTTCGGCGACTTTATTTAATAATATTTTTAATGGATAAAACGATGTATATAAAAATCTACTGTTTTTATTCTAAAGGAAAGCCCTATTATATCGAGGATGTAAGCATTCGATGAATAGACTTCGAGGAAAATACATTCGCAAAAACGACATTAAGTTCTAAATTTCGTACGTATCCCATTCTAGAAGGTTAGATAAAATTACAAGAATAACTAGCTTAAAAGCTAAAAAAACACGCCTGCCCTGCCAAAAAAGAACTTATGCCAATAAATTATATAGGTACTGTTGGAATGTGCTTATCAGGCCTTCAATTTGAAACCCTTATTGTAAAATTAAAGTTTTTCTTTTATTCTTATTTGAAAATGGAACCATACTGCAAGTACATTGTTCTTTTTCAAAAAAAAAGTAGCCTAAGTTACTCGGGGGGATGTAAGGATTCTAACGATATTATAGATGTATGCGTCTAAATCTGTTAAGGCATTTAAAAGTTATGGTGGAATAAAGAAATTCACATACATACATGAATCCTAAAAACATTACACTCCTTTTTTTGGGCAGTCATGTAAAAATCGCCCAAATCGACATTGCTGCGGATTTTTTATTGATCGTGTTTTAAAGCACACTCATCTCAAGACTAATAAACGAAAGATGTAGTAGCTAGCTATGATACCTATACAATTTTACGGCTTTGTTTAATATCCCTTTAAATTTGTTTTATAAAAACACAAAGTGGAATATATATAGCCCTTAAACTACCTAGGTATGAGTAAAATAAATTAAATACTCGACGACGACGACTGACGTAGCATTCATTAATATAAAACAAAACGCCAGTCACATAGCGATATCATGAGCTCAGTTCAGCAGACACGTATACATAAACATACAGTCAATAAATTGTAGAGATACGAAGCATTCGGTCCGAGCCCCGAGCTCACGTACAAGTACAAAGCACGAATGCGGCGTTGCCAGATTTCTCGCCCCGCCACACCGCGCCTCGCCCGCGCGCGGCCTGCTCCGCGCCATGTTGTCGTCGTTCGCTCTCTGCCCGACATCGACACGACTTCATAACATACCTACGTCTATCTATAGGTACCTACATCCTCTACTGCCCAAGGTGAAAAGAGCCGGTGTTCAACCGCTCGACTCGAATTATAAAGATTATTCACTCGCTTTTCAGAACTTATCGCTGTGGATTTGGATGCGGTTTTCGGATTAGATAGCACCACAGTACATAAGGTATAATAATATGTACTGTGATAGCACGATTTCAAGCCAAAATCTAAGAAAAGTTAGGTATACTTTTTTTTTTTTTCAAAATCGTTACTTGGGTATAATGTATGTAATGTAGGTATTGTGATGTTGTGACGGTTTAGGTAGTAACCATGATAAATTATTCCGAAGTAATATTGCATAGGTTAGGGTTAGGTTAGGATAATAATTATTACCTACCTACCGTAAAATAAAGTAAGTGTCGTTGAACACATCGAGATTTATTGGAACACGAAAACATTTTATAAATAAATAGCTCCTGCCATCTCCTTCTCCAGCTAGGTACTAACTAGGTTATTTATATTTTTCTTACGTAATACATAAGTAGGTATACCATACTATGTATCTATGTATACTTACAAAACAAGGTATACAAATTCTTAGAATTTAATTTTTAATTTACTTTTCTTTCGATTAATTTACCTAAAAGATATTCAAAAAGCAACTTGATAAGGTGCTTTAATCTGACTTAATAATATTCGATACCAAAGACATGATCAATAATAATACAGAAATTAAAATGTACTACAAATGCTGCGATACGATTCACAGCACAGGCACAGAATATACAGGTACAGGGCCGTCTTTGTACATGCAAGGGCCCTTGCTTGCTTGCTTGTCGTAGGAGGTAGTGCTAGCCTCTGGTGTCAGAGTTTGTCAAGCCGCCCGAGGGCCTCTGACATGGCTTAATAACAGCCGGGACCGACACCTTAACGTGCCCTCCGAAGCACGGAGCGATGGAAAACCGCACATAACTCAGAAGTCATTGGTGCGGGGGCCTAGGATTTGAACCCGGTATCGTTGGATTCTAAATTGCACTATAGAACCGTTAGGCCACCATCGCATCCCTTGGGAACACCAGAGTTTTGGAGCCCTTAAATGAAAGCCAATAATGTGTGTAGATATAATAGCCCCGGCAGAACTATCAGCGAAAATTTAGGTATTTAACATTAAACATAATTTCAAACATGCAAAAATAAAAGATCATTATAATCAAAAACCGCAAAAATTTGCGAGATATTCAAAAGGAGACATGTTCCAAATTATGTGAAACAACAACCGCACCGAATTAAGCGTGAGCGTTGCGAGCACATTTTTAATCGACTTCAGAAAAGGAGACGGTTATATGTTCGGCTGTATGTTTTTTTTTAGTTGTTTATTTCTATTGGTATAAAGTTAAAATTAAATTAAATATCAAAATGATAGATTGAGCGCGATGTCTACCAGTGTAAATAATATTATGAAACATGATTCTAAGCCATATTAAATTCAATTCAATTGTTTTATTTTCATCTTCTGACACATTACATGTTCCTAAACAGTAGTAATTACACTAGACTAGGTAAATAAGAGCGAGCAACAGAGGCCAATTTCTTGTATTAGGGTGAAACTAAAACATAATTCCGAATCACATCAAAATTATAGACCATCATAAAACGCGAGCGCAGTGAGCACAACAATTTTGAGATAAGTGCTTACTTCTGTTAATAGTGTAATAATAAAAAACCTGATTTCAAATCCTGTAAAAAATTAAATGGATTGTGCATTTTGTCGTAGTACTATTAATAATGTTGTGCCCCTGTCTGGTATGGGCCCGGCCAGGGATACGTACGTTTTTGCGAATGTCGTGCCCCTATGGTAAATATGACTCTGGCAGTGGTGACGTACACGCTGCAGTGTACTATTATTTATTCTGTGGTGCTGGTTCAGACTTCGAGAAAAAAATTAATTACTCTAAGTTTGACTCCGAGTTGGTCATATTTCTGGAAGGGTTCAGGTTCGGAATACGGTACGCACATATGTGGGTAGGAAATACGCAATATCAGCTTTTCTACCACCGAAGACAAAGACTAATAATATTATAGAAAGATCTACCTTCCTAGTACAAAAGATAGATACGAAGAAGATCTGTAAAAGATATCGCAGGAAGAGCGGAGTGTAAAGATTCAGAAAGGAACATGAACTGTCAATTTATCACCATGTTGGACCAATTGTCAGGAATAGGATTTAAAAAAGTGATGCTATTATTATATATTAAATATTATTATATTCGTGAATAAATAATTGTACAACTAATATTAAAAACATGAGGTTTAGGTATGTTTGGTTAGGTTAACTTTTCTACACACTCCTCTTTTCTTCACGATTTTATTTATTAGACAATCGAAAAAAAAAGTGTATATAAATCGAGCAAGCTTGATATGCGTCTATAATAATGTTGGTTATTTTAGTACGCAACGGGTTCGTCGACCGGCGCATGGCGGTCCCCGCCCGCGCGTGCGCCGCGCTGCTCTCTCTTCTTTTGGCTTTTGGTAGGTACCTAAACTACGAGCAACAATAGCAACCTCGATGTGCGACGACGACGGTTATGAAGACGAATATCCATACCAATATATAAAAGTGAAACGTTGTCTGTTTGTTTGTTTGTTTGGGGAGCTTTCACACGATAACGGCTGGACGGATGTTGATGAAATTTGGAATGGAGATAGGTTACACTCTGGAATAAAACATAGGATACTTTTTATCCCGGAAAATTGTAAGTTTCCATGGGAAAACTGGAAAAAATGTTGATTACTCGCTGTAAGAAGTGGTTGCCATGGAAACGAAATAACAAGTCAAAAAACATCAAGAGCATTGGCGCTATTTACTTTTGCATTGGTTTTTAATATCCTAGAAGAATATAGGTTTTTTCGCGATAAACAGTAGGCCGCGCGGACGAAGTCGCGGGCGGGAAAGTCGTCAAGGAGTATGGTTATGGAATCCAACAGCGGAGGTTTGAACTTCAGTCCTGCTTTGCGAAACTCGTTCAAACACGATGGAAGTAAAGAAAACATCGTGTGGAACAAACCTCAAAACGGGAGACAAACAAGATAATAATATCCATACTACGTTTTCTCTTATTTACAGATACCTAATATTTCTGCCCAAAAAGTGTTCATGTAGGCCGCTAGGTAGCATTTCCTACCAGTCATCTTTTTCATGCAAGAAAATGGTAAAGGGTGCGGCTAATTGTGAATGATCTCTGGTGTTGAATATGAAGGCAAAACATGGAAGAAATCGTCATGGTGGCCCAATCCAACGGCGGCAATCGGTTTGAACTTCGCCCCTGCTTAGCGAATAATTATAATTTTTACAGAGGTCACATCTCTAAATAAAAATGAAATGCTGTTCGTTGGTAAGCGCATCACTAGAACGGCTGGACCGATTTGACTATTTTTAATCGACTTCACAAAAGGAGACTGTTATATGTTCGAATGTATGTATGTTATTGTTTTAAAATGTTCGAAATAGTCCGATTACGCTTTAATGGAAAGAAAGATTCAAGGAAAATGTACAAATTCTAAAAAGAAAACGTTATTTTTTCCATGGGATTTTTGCATAAACTCAAACTTGGATGCTTCGTTCGAAATTCAAGAATAAACATAAGAGGCATACATGACAGTCGTTATTCTCTCCTATAACGATTGTACGTAAGAAATGTCTATGGGCGTATTTCAAATAGTTTGCTCGTTAACGAAATTCCACCCAGAATTAAAAAAACATATAAACAGTAGGCGTTCCACTAATACAAAACGTTGCGTAGTGGATGTGACGTATGATGCCGATATTGAATCAAACTCCAAAATGCAACCTTTTATATATGTTTTTACTAAATATTACATTGAATGCATACTATAATGTTGGTAATTTTTACCCATGAAAAGCTGTAAGTCATACAATCAATACTTACGTTATAGAATCAGGTTCGTAGCGGAAAATAAAGACAGCATAAACATGCCGCCCGACTACTATTTCACATCAGAATGCGACTGGTGTCAACTTATACGAACATGGCTAACGTTGAAGGCACTAAAATGTTGCCATCAATCATAATCAATACTTAGTTTATAGTCAATTTTTCGATTAAAATCAGTATATCGACGTAGCGTATGTGGAAGTTGGCGTATCCACCAACGTTTTTTTTGAGTGACAATATAAAACCAATATTTTATTAATTTTGAACTCTAATACGCTAGTACTCTAGTAAGCTAGGTATATTATTGAATCTGGGTCATATTAATCGTTCCAAATAACTAACCTATTTCTTGTTCAATAACTCTTGAACAAGAAATAGCTTACTATGAATATTTTTCGTTCGAAACTGTGCAAAAGGGGCGTGGGACACTAAAAAAACTTGTCTCTTCTATCGTATATTGCCAATACTTTAAGTACTTTTGGATAGGTTTTTTTTTTTTTTAGTTATGCCGTTTTGAGATTGAGATTTAAAAAAAAACATGTTTTAAAATCAATAACCAATAGCAGAATTAGCTCGAAAGTCATAGGACATGTAATTTTCGAGTAAACAAATTATTTGAAAAACACCCCTATCCCTAATGGGCCTCATGGCTCGTCACGGGTAAACAAAAAAGTTTCGACGATGGATACCCGTACTTTTCATCATCATCCACATAATAACTTACCGTAAATATAATCTCTGACCAAACCGAACCCGGTATTTCTACATTGAAAATTTTTGACGCGAACTGGCAACGCCTCATTTTGTGCCAAACGGCTAAATAGAGGTGTATACAGTGCACACTACACTGGTAGCGTAGCGACTAGCGCCCCGCACGTATCTCATGCGGAGAGGTTAGTTTTTACTAAATTTTCTTTACAATTAGCCAAAATTAATTTTAATGCGTTTGTTTCAAAATATCTCGTACATAACTTAAAACAACTCGTCAAATAAGTGTTGTTTTATGACTAGGTGATACAAAATACAATTTGTACATACAATTTGTAATTTGATAAAGAATTATACAGTTTTACAGATACACAAAAACTTCAAATGAACGTTTTTTTTGTTGTCAATTAGATAGTTTTCGATGTAAATTTTACAGAGTTTGTTAATGCTTTAGTTAGGTAGGTACAATAGGTAGGCACCTCGTATAAAGCATTACTGCTAGCACTACACTCTCGTGGAGGCTACGCGAGGCGAGGCGAACCAATACGAGGAAGTTTCCTCATTCACCTTTACTCACTTGATCTCTATATCGCCGAGATTACGATGGACGTAGTAAAATTATATAAATGATATTTATTATGGTTAGGCATTGTTTTTTAAATCCCATTAATTATTGGTTCCGTTCCGCTTGTCAAGTTACATCTTGATTAATTTGACTTAATTGTCGTGGGTCCACCCATTCTTATTTTTTTCGTTATTTCAATTCGCACTACCCTTCTTTAGGCCTAGTGATCGCGAGAGTATAGTCGCCGAGTCTCGCCTACAGGGACATCGAATATCGCCAAAAAAAACGACTCCAAGCTAGAGCAAGCGATGTAAGTGCTGTGAGGCAAGGAGACAGGCGAGATGACGCATACACACATGGTTGTGATCGGGCCACTTCGTCGAAATTTAAGAGCTAGTAGTAAGCTCTTATCCAGCTGTTCTTATCTTATGGCAGCACATCCCAATCGTGATTGTTATTTCGTATTCGTATTTTCCATATTTGGCAAACAACCGCCATGCATGGAGTGGAGAGTATATTTGAAAAGTGATTTCTGTGTGCGTTCGTGGTAATTAAAACGAGTTAATAGTTTCTTTGAACAGAAATTGATAAGGGATAGGTTAGATTTGTGTCACAAAACCAAATCTGACAACCCCTAATCCATGTTGTACTACCCCTACACTGTATAAAAAGCCGAAGACGATGAGGGAGAACAGCCCAGTTGGTCCCGTTGTATTGAGCGCAGGCCAGTCACCCTTGTGAGGCTGGGCCGCAGCCGAAACTGCGAGGCGAGTATTCCGCACCACTTGCAATAATAAGTTGTTTACTATCTATTATTTAGCCAGTAACTATTTCACATCATTAATTTCAAGTTGTAATGTTGGAGAAGTAAAATTATTTAGATTTTACAATAAATAAGCATTTGGATGGTTTCATCCAGGGAGTAAGCACTAAGCAAACAGGGAGTACCATTTGAATTTTCATGACTGTTTGGGTTCAACCGACTAGTTGCGATCTATGGTGCTGCGGCTGTTTACAAACCAGCTGAGCAAAAAGATAACGGCTTATTTTTTTATATTGTTTGTCTATACGTAATGGTTATATATTTAAACAAAACACACCAATCGGGAAGTCGTCAATGTGAATCCATTGCCGTCCGGCCCAATCTCAAGTAGGTATTTGGGCATGCAATGCGTGAAGTAAACCTACTTGTAGGAAAGCTCAGTTGGGAGAGCGATAGAATGTCATTCATGCTTCTTTGTCGAATTTTTATTTCCCTAATTCTTGCGTTGGTAACAAAACATACGCTACAAAAAAATACATTTCTCGAACATGTATACTTTTGGCCTCCCTGTGTGGGACGGTTGTAGGCATTTACTCGTTCTTTTATTTTTGACAAAAACAACAAACTCAAACACGCGAATACACATAGCCATGTGAAGCGCCGCCATTACAATTGGGTTATCTTTATAGGTGTACAGGTGTTCCTACCTATAACAAATATAGTAGGTTTATGTAATAATATGTTCCTATTTTGAATACAGCTTCTACCTAGGTACCTAGTGACCTACCTACTTAGTGACTAATAACTTATCATTTAGGTACCTATGGTATGTCTAACACATGGCTATCTTCGTCAGAGAATTTGTTCTTAGCTAGTCATACCTACCTAATTCCTGAACCATTTTAAAATTATGATAATACGTAGCTTATTTATGTGATATATATATATATATATATATATATATAGATAAATTAAATGCGAAGACCTAGTGTGTTGTGAGAGGCAGGTGCCTCAAACGTCAAATTTATGTAATTCACAGCGCAATATGAACATACATAATATATCTACAATTTACCTCGGTAAGTACATAATGTAAACAGTTCCATGCACTTCGAAAATTTGAAGGTATTCTGCGGGTGCGGGCGATAGATACAAGCGCAATAGTCATTGATTTCGAAATTCGACGTCGGTACAAATTGGCAAAGATGTCTATTGAAAAAAAAAGTTTCATTTAGGTACATGGTCTACAATATAATCTACAGCATAGATGTATTTTGTTACCGAACGGATTTAATGCAGTTTAGACCTACCTACCTTTTCCGTTTCGACTTTATCGAATGCGACATTAATGTCTATTGCACGAGAATTGGGGCCTTGATCGTGTCAGTATCACAAAGGAAGATACTTTTGTATTTTGTGTCATGCCAGTACCAAGCATTTGTATAAATTATTTATACATTGGTGAATTTGGTGATTTGGTTTGGTGGGTGTAAGTAGGTAGTTATCCATTTTGTTATCAGATGAATTTGTTTATTGGAGGGCCGGGCCCTAGTATCGTCACAGAATACTTAATAATACTACGTTATCGTACAAGATCATTGAAGTGTGGAAGGTTCAATTGTTTGATTGAATTTATTAAATAAAAATAACTAAACAATGACACTTGTACTCTGATTGATAGACAAGTGAATGCAGAATTCATTTTATGTAAGTAGAAAGGTACGTTGATAATACAAATTCTGTCTTTCCGTGCCTCTTTGATTACACCTGCTAAAATACCTTAAAATAACACGGCTATTAATCAAATAATCAAAGTAAGTAATGGTAGTAAGTGTTAAATATTACCGTTTGAAGTGCTCCCTTATTCGATCGTCACGAATGTTATCGGGTAAATTTCCAACCCACAGATGCCGAGTCTCTCTAACCATCTTGTTTCAAACTCCACATTAGGACTCATTACCCATTCGCGTCACTACCTACGTGGCAAATAACAATTTTACACACAAATGTGCTTCACACATTTTGATTATATCACTATGTATACCTATAACATTGTTTCGATCACATAAGTTGCACTTTTCGATAAAAACAACACTATCTTTCACTTCACGACATTCGTTAATCTCATCACAAAATCCACACTTCACTATAAACACACCACGTAATAGACGCGAGCGTACTCTTCGCAGCTCTCGAATTGACAGTGAAGCCAGCCTCAACGCGAGTTTGCCGATAAGCTCCGCCTTCTGACCGCTGCCGCGCAAAGTGGAGTAGGGTTTCCAGCGCACCTCACAAAATTTAGACGTACATTTTGAAGCATGTTGATAAAATTATGTAAGGAAATAATAAAAAAACTATGAACCGAATTATTTTTAAGAACATTATGCTGAGATGAAGCTTATTTATATTGAAACCAAACTATTGTTAATACATATATCATAGTTTAGGAAAGTTATTCAATTATTAGAGAGGCCTTTAAATCTAATAAAATACGCCATTATTCATAAGTACACAAAAGAAAAATGAATAAGCGTAAAATCGCTATGTCACATGTTTATATAAAATAAACAAATGTAATCAATGGGTGAAATGTGTATTTTGAAGGTCCGTGGCCAGCTTACCCGATTAATCATCTTTCTCTTTCGATATGCAGTATTGCTACCTCGCTCTTACTTGCGTGTATTGACTTCAGTGTTGCATGGTGTAGAGAAAAATACAAGAACGTTGTAATTTTTTGAACGTGTTTGTTAAATATCTAGCAGCACAGGGGAATTATATACATATGTATACCGTACCTGCTACGTATTTATTTATGCAACTTTAAGTCATATGAAATTAGTTGTTAGTTGTTGTTGAGGATTACGGATTACAAATAAAACCTACTCCTAGTAGGTAGATACTTCGAGAAAGCAACCAACTCCGTTAAGGTAGATTGTAAGTAGGAGAAAACACCCAATTATGGGCACTTTAAGAGACGACCTCAAAAGAACTGTCCTAATCTGTTGACTGATTATATTTTGGAGTCAATGAAATTGTTTATTGTGGAAATGGATAACTCTCAAAGTTATTAATATTACATCCTCATCATTCTAGAGCTCAGTAATAAAGTAAAGTGTTTTTTTTTTCTCTTATTTAACTAAACATTGACATTAACGGACCATAGTATAGGTTTGGCATCTATTACACCATACATTGGCACTTTGGCACCCTGCGATTTCGATTTGAAAGGAGATGTTCAGACGTGGTATATTTTCCATTCCATTGAGTTAAGCAATCTCTACATCTCTCTCTAGCGACAAAAGTCCGTTTTTCGTGCAATGGGAATAAAATAAAACAGATTTCTATATAATGTATGTTTTGCTATTTCAATTATTATATTGTACCATGTGAATATAAATAATAATAAAATAACAAAACGTTCCTGTCGCAATGTCATCAAAAAAGAACCCGTATGAAGCCTGCAGAAAAAAAGAGCTTAAGGTCCTGTCATCTGTCATTCATCAGCTGTCAGTGCCAAATATATATCTGATTAAAATATAGCTAATACTGTTACGCCGGTCGATTCTTAGAAAAACAGTAGGTACTAAAATGACGCAATACCTACATTTAAAGGAACATTCTGGAACACACTAGTAGAGCGTAGGTACCTACATAAGTTTCCAGAGCGCACGGTAGGTATATACCTACGGGCGCGGTGGCATCAAAGGTGCCGCCGGCCTTAAATACCTACAGGCGCGGCGCGGCGCGGCAACTCAAAGGCGCCGCCGACCTTGAAAGTTCAAAGACCTACCGACTACCACTAGTACATACGAGTAGTTATGAGTCCATTCTGGAAACTTTCGTCGCGGTATAAATAGGGCGCACATCGACTGCCTGGGACATTACTGATTTGGCTGACGAAACGAAACGATCAAAGTGATTCGAAGCGAGTATTCAGTGAAAATTGATAAGAGTGTACAGTCAAGTTAAAGCATAGTGTGTGTTTGAGCATTATTTGTTGGATTAATTTATTTTTGTGGTTTTTCGAATAAAGGTGTTAATTATTTGGTGTAATTAGCGTACATTAATTTTATCTGAACCCCAGCTCGTAACAATACCAATAATCGGTTATCAATACAATGCCCTAATGATGGCACTTCTGCTTATAACTAGATTATTATTTTGGCACTAGTGCTTTGTATTGGCAAGTGTAGGTAACTAATTATTAACAATTTTTTGAATAATAATTAAGGAACAAAATCGAAAATATTCATAATACTTCAATCAAAGATGCCATTTATTGGGATTGGTTGGGATATATAGATAGATGGTTAGGTTAGTAACTTTCATTCCTTCCCCATGGCACCGCCAAAATGACACCGCTAGGTGTGTCATGGGCAATCACTATTCCCAGTGACACACCCAACTATTAGTGATGCACTATCGCTCATTAATGTTCATATTCTCGCTTTCTAATCTAAGGTTGCCTGGAAGAGATCGCTGCTTCAATGTTGTTGTGCTATATTTTAAGTTTTTAGTGCAATAAAGAGTTCTCTATCTATATATCTATAATATAGGTATAATATTACTGTTCACTGTTGCACAACTTCGTCCATGTGAAAAGTTTCAAGATGATTGAAGCACCACTCTTCTGTTTTTTTTTATGCGTAAGGCGCGCTCGTGTCGTGGCTCGTCGGCTATTTCCGCCTCAGTTCGACCATATTTAATGTTTACACATCTGTCAGGCGTCCTGCGACGGCTCATTTTTTTTTCATTAATAATTACATTCGTCATAAGGAAGTATTTTTTTATTTGGCGGTACGTTTTTAGTTAGTAAAGTACATGCATATATTCTATTACCTGTTTTAAAACATAATAATTATAATAAAAGCTAAGAGTAGTGTCACGGGAGAGAAATTTTCTATGGCACTACTGGTAGTGCCAAGCAGTAGTGCCATTAGGGGATAAACGGATTATGTAAGGTATTATTGAGCTTTTTGTATTTCCCAATTACCAACAAGAGATCGTGAACACGAATGCGTTTTTAACTGTTATTTTTGACCATTTTGCCTCAACACGAACGGCCCATTGTTTTATCTAAATCTTTACATGCTGGCATTGTCGCCGCAAAAGACAAAGAGAAAATACAAAGTAATAAACATAGGACATAGGAAAAGCTACTTTATTCCGTTATAGTATAGGGTCGTTTTTCATTTGGTTTGGGAAGGATCGTTAATGTCACAAGTTGCAAAAGTGTTGAAAATGTTCAAGCCGAACGGCTTGTTAAAAATGAACATTTCGAAACTGCCCACAAAGCCATCTATCTCATAATCTCGAACGCAGGGTTTGTATTTGCTTGCTGCTTAGGGGCCGTTCGTTTTGATGCAAAATGATCGAATATAACATTTATGTTTCGATCAGCGTTCGCTTTGGACATGACAGTTAAATTTTACATCAGAAAAACGACTTAATGCTTTGATTTAAGGGTTGTTTTTCGTTCGGTTTGCAAAGGATCATTAGTTTCAAAAATGCCAATCGAAACAGCCCAAAACGCCACTGCATCATCTCGAATGCAGTGCTGATTGCTGACCAGTGATGCCAAATCAGCTCTTGTAGAGCTAAATTTAGCTATTTTTTTACATCGGCAGCTCTAAAAAATTGTATTTAGCTCCTTAGCTCCTTTTTTTTAGGTTATTGGCTCCTTTAAGTTTCACTAGATATGAATGAAACATATGTCATGAATTTGTTTCTCGTGAATGCAGCCATAATATCTGCCACTTGGTTAACTTTCGCACAATACAAACGAAAGTGTTGTGGCCAGAAAAGTATCTCTGCCTTTGAAATTGTCTTAACTTTGATAATGACATCTCATATTTAGATAGTTTTGATTGTCTATGGATTTCTATTGAAAAGGGGATTTCCCTAAAGTTGTAGTTTCATTTCCGATATTCCAATCACCTTTGATCTTTGATTGTTCGTTTGTTTACAATTTAAATTCTTAACAAGTTTTGAGTGTTGCGTGAGATGTGTAGATATATTAGTCAAAACAATAATTTATTTACAATTTTAATACTTCATTTACAATGTCAGTGAGTAAGCCATACAGTCAATAATTCCGTGTTGAATGACTCAGCACAGAATAAATAATAGCTCTCAGAGGTGCCTTTTCAAGATTGGTTGAAAGAAGTTAGTAATGATAAGACCAAAGCATACTGTAGTTCTTGTCGCTGCGAGTTAAATGCCAAGAAGGCTGATTTATTTAATCAGATAAAGCGCAAAAAGCATTTTAAAGCTGCGGAACCGTTTTCATCCAAACCACAGAAATTAGTATTTCAATACTCATGCAAATTTACGGATTGCCGAATGATGTTATAAGAAAAATTGGTACTATGGCAGATTACAAAAAAAACTGTTGGCTTCATGAGCCACCAGTTTTGGCAGAACCAAGTAATAGTAGATTACAGTTGGTGGATCAAATCTCCAACGTCGAAGATTATTGATTTATTACTAACTAGCTGATGCCCGCGGCTTAGCACGCGTGGTCATTTCTCGGGGTTAAAAGTACTCTATGTGCTATTCCAGGACCTAAAACACCAATATACCAACATTTGATCAATATTCCTTCAGCCGTCAAAAATATTTTATCGATTGCTCGGCTTCTACCCATCGGATTGAGATACCAAGTACCCCATCTTTTAAGTCAAAACCTAAGCTATTTTACAGTGAAAACCACATCGCAATCGGTCACAGACAAACAAACAGATTAAACAGACACGATTAAAAATAAAAAGTTGTCAGTAGCTTATTTTAAATACCCTAAACCTTTTTATTTAAATTATCTTCTTTGTACAGACTATATCGTTCCTATTTCTTTATTGTAAGTATAGATGTTTGAATATACAACAAAAAAAAAAAAAAAAAATGTTAGCTCCTTTTTACTAAACTTTTTTTTTTTTTTTCAACACTTTAGCTGTCTTTGGCGAATTAGTGTTGGCAGCACTGTACTGTTGCTGACAGTTTTCAATGTTTAGAATTAATAATGTTGCGTAAAACGAGACAGCTTATAAAACTCCGCAATTTTTCGAGAACATATTTATATTCCACTAAGGCAGAAAAATCGCCGGCCACCGATGGGATAGTATTAAGTGATAGCTGTGTGCAGCGACTAAAGCAGCTGTGCGATGGAAATAATACGTTTCTGAGACTTCTTGTAGAGAGTGGAGGATGCTCCGGGTTTCAATATAAGTTCGACCTGGATAACACAGTGGCGGATGATGATAGGTAAATAATTGTTCTTTACATTCCTAATTAGGACTATACCTAGTGAAATACTTGTAGTCCTGACTGAAATAATTGTATTTACTTCTATTCATAGTAGGGAATGCAGAACTGGGTACCAGGGTCTGGGAACAATTTGCTGCCGGTTCTCAGAACTGGTTCTCTCAGAGGGAATACCTGGGTCTTCGGTTCTAGTTGTACCGCTAAAAAGCATTAAAAAGTACTTATTATATAATAGTAATTTCAATTTCATAACAATGAAATTGAAATTACTGAAAGATATATATAACTAAAAATGTTTTAATTATTCAAAATAAAGATGCGGAGTATAGTTCAAGGGGGTGCTTTAGGGTTTATTACTTTTTATACAAAGGCTTGTCTAAATAAAATAGAGATACTCCTAGAGTATCATGAACATTTTTGCGCTCGCTTTGCTTATGGTTTGTAGTAATTTTGGCTGAACTGTACAAGCTTGGCCCACGATTTTAGGGGTGGAAAGGGGGGGAACGGGTAGAGGGGAGGGAGTAGAACTCCCCCTGAGAGTGGGGAGGCTAGATCTCTCCCCCCTCTGAGATATGATTTTTTTAATATATATTTTTTTGCAATTTTTTTCTTGTTTTTGAACATATTCAGCGGGGGGAGGGTGATGCATGTGGTGGGGGGAGGGTGATGCATGTGGTGGGGGGAGGGGAGGGCTGTCCTCCCTTCTCACGGAGACGCTTAGTTTATGAGATATTTCAGTTTTAAGTTTATTAAAAATCAATTTGGTTGCCGTATATAAAATAAAAAAACTAATAGAATGTCTCTGCTTTCGCCAGAAAGATTAAAGAACTAAAAATGTTTTAATTATTCAAAAATGTATAGCCCCAAAAACTAGGGTAGGTTAAGTTTGGACATGGCTACACTTAGTTACCGAAGTCAGGCCGGTCGCACTCCGCAACAAGTACAAATATTATACCTACACTTTGCGGCGGCAATATTGCGATTAATTCAGTAGAGTGTCAAGTGTGCTTACGATAAAGTACCTACTTACGTAAAGTTTTTGACAAAATTTATTCTTTTCTTAATTATGAGTACCAAGAAGAAACCTAGAATTTACTGCATGGCATTCGGTCTAACAAGTCTATAGACTATTTTTAATAAACTGTTACGGCTGTTTGATTGCCTGTGGGGAACAAAAATCCGATTTTTTATAACTTAATATTGAAATATCTCATAAACTGAGCGTCGCCTGTGGGGGGAAGGGGTACCAAGGGGCACCTCCCCCCACCACATCCATCACCCTCCCCCCGCCGAATATGTCCAAACACAAGAAAAAATTGCAAAAAAATATATATTAATAAAATCATATCTCAGAGGGGCGGGGAGATCTAACCCCCCCACTCTCAGGTGGGGTTCTACACCCTCCCCTCACAGCCCTTCACCCTCACCCTCCTAAAATCGTGGGCCAAGCTTGTACAGTGGTCCCGTAATTTTGCCTGAAGGATAACATACTGAATGTAGGATAACATCGTAAATATGTTACGTAAGCAAGATAATTTTTGAATTCAAAAATCTTCAAGAAAAGCTTGAAATTTTGGCTCTCACTACGCTCACTTGCACTTTTGATTAATATTGAGTTTTTTCATTTATTAATAGGATATTTACTCTTAAGTTATTAATTTTCTTTTTAAATATACATTGCTATCAGCATCACCAGCCCAAAAAAAAAAAATTGTTAAATTTGTGTAGATATAGTGATGTAGTGTATTTGCTGATCATGGTGCCTGCATTGGTGGGCCTTGGACCATTGAATTCATAAGTTAATGTTACATTTCTTGAACTTACCTGTCAAATTGTCTGATGCTCACTCCGAGAGCATTGGTCATCTACACTAATAATATAGAGATAAATTGTTTTTTCGTTTGTTTTGTAATGAATAAACCCAAAAAAATCTGAACCGAATTTAAAAATTCTTTCAGTTATAGAAAGCTACATTATCAGCGAGTAAAATGAGCTGGACTACTTTTTCAAAAGAATTGAGATCTCTATGAAAATTACAAAGTAACCCAAAGTATCAAAAATTTGCCTTTGAAAGTCATTATTTGGCGTGCGCTGTGAAAAATATTGATGATAGGTACATAAAATTAAGCACTACATGTTTGTAATACTCATAATTACCCACATAAAAGACCACGAGGCGGTTTATTCCCCCAGTTTATACTCACTCTTTTTCTACTTTATTGCCCTAGCTTGCGGCCGATAAAAGTACTGTTGGAAAAAAAAGTGAGTTTTAGTAATATCATTCATACCCCTTCATGTAGTTTATGATGGCCTGGTACTTTGAATGAATCTGAGGAGCGTCGAAGGCACTCCCGTTCTGCATCCGTCCGTCTGTCTTATTTTTTGCACCTCCTTCCAATTTATGGGAGCCTGGTACTTTAGTCTTTATATTTGCGCTAACTCCTGTTAATTCATCCTGGTACATTTCACTGAAAATTCAAGTTATATATTGATTTTATCGCAAAGTGAATGAATCCACAGAATAAATAATAGTCCCAGGGGCTATATTATGTCATAAGTAACAAAAACCGTTTTTTGTTCAAATTAGTTAATCAAAACACTGGTACAATCCAAGTATTGTATAAGAAATATTTAGAGAAGCCCTTAGCTACCCGTGCAAAGCCGGGGCGGTTTTTATGCTAGTATTTCATATGGTAACTTGTGAGGAGTTAATTTCTCTTCTTAGTCGGGCAATCGTGACAGAGTGGTTGTGGTTGTTCAAATGGATGGTGTACATACGGGAGGTCTTATTCGTTATCGCTTCCTTGGAGGGTTGCCGCTCTTGCAATCATTCTCTACTTCTGGCGATTGGCAGCATTGCGAGCACATTGGACCAATGTGTTGCCGTCCTGATGAAATCCGTCCAGCGAGTAGACTCTCAATTGAATCTTCATTTTTGGAGATGTGGCCAAAGAACTTCAGAAATAATTTACGATGCTATGTTTATTGTACATAATTGATCCTTATCGAATCAATTGGTGCCATAAAAATACAGGATATTATAATTTCGCATTTTGCGTCCGTTTGATTCCAGGCTGAGGTGCAACTTTTCAAAAAAGTTTGATCGCTGTTTACATAAGTAAATTATTTGCTTTAAAAAGCATAATAAAAAAATTAACTTAAAAAGATTTTACGCGGTTTTTTTAATGAATGTCCTATTTTTTTATATTTTTTTGCCTTTCACTTTTAACGTTTTTAAGTTTTTTCTTGTTTATTTTTATTGCTTTGTCATCGGTTTGTGAGCTACCCTGAAAGTTTCATCCGGGAAGTGCTCGTAATTTGAATTGCAAGATTCCAGGACACACAGAAATACATAGATATATATATACAAGTGAAGTTAAATAAAAGCTTTTAAAAAATACACGAATGTTTCCTTTGAGTAAAATTTGGTAACTTCAATATTGAGGTCCAAGTTCCGTACAAACTCCTACTGCCAAGTACAAGTTGGACTCGCTCACCGAGGGTTCTTTACACAATACGCTTATGTGTTATGTTTTACCAATATATTGTGTTTTCATTCATTTTACAAGATCTTTAGCGCGAGTCGACTCTCACTCAGATATCCGCCATAATGACCTATCGATTCCAATGATACCAGCACTTTACAGGAACAGACAGACGGTCAAGAAGGCGTAGTCTTAGTGTCACTGTCCACGGAGGCGTAGCTTCATAGACGCTTCAAAATACGCCAAACAGCTTGAGCTGCCCAGCGTACTGAACCCTGTCCACGAGGCGTATTACACGCGTACGATTTCAATCATTTGTGTCAATGCCGTCGGATGACAAAGACGTTGTTATGGCATATTGTTATTTTGTTTTTTTTTTGTACTACATTCGAAGTAGCCGAAGACGACGATTATATTAGACGCATCTATATATAGAAAAAAACATCAACTGTAGATGGTTCGTAGCGGCAAGAGAAGTGGCCTTTTCAGTTACTTATATATTTTCTAGCATATTCAGCAAGATTATTGTTGTACAAACACGAATATTTTTCTAATATCTGAACAAATTTCGCAGCCGTTCCCGCCACTTTTACAAAAAAAAAAAAAAAAACAGTGCTTTCCCTGGCCCTGGCGTATAATATGCAGTATGGCAGGCGTCATGAAGCCTGCATGCAGCGACGCGAGCGCGACGTTGCCGCTCCGTCGACAGAGTTTCATAGTTATATAATAAGTAAGCTGTGAGCAGGCGTACACCAAGCGTATAATGACGAATACGCGTCTATGAAGCTACGCGTCTGTGGACAGTAGGCCTTAGCCTAGTAAAAGCGCTCCGTTTGGACGCTTTGGTTCCGGAACCATTTTTGAATATTGTCTAAGCATGAATAAATTTTGTTTCAGAATATTCGAAAGGGATGGAGTCAAAGTAGTGATAGATGAAACATCGCTGGAATACATCAAGGGTTCTACAATCGACTTCCACACAGAGTTGATCAGATCTGCATTCAGGGTAGCTCAGAATCCAAATGCTGACCTTGGATGTTCCTGTGGTGCTAGCTTTTCTATAAAAATTGACTAATTATTCTCTTTGGAACTAGTAAGCTGTTTTTAAGATAGTGTTTTGTTTGAGCTATAGGTATAACTCGTATGTATCAGTTATAATTTAAATTGTAGATGTTAGTTTAGATTTATACCGATTCATAGTTTGCTGTGATAATGTAGTTAAATAGTAATTTATTTAAAAAAAATATTGATGTTTTCATTTCAAAGTTGATTTACTTTTTAGTTAGCTAAAAAAAAGCAAAGAAGATTGATTTCACATTTGAGTTCCGCTCACAGACATGGTTTTGGAATGTATAGTCAAATTGATGTTTAAATTTAATTTACTTTTCAATTAGACAAAAAAATAAAAATAAAGTAAAGCAGATCGATTTCACACTTGAGTTCCGCTCACAGACATGGTTTGGAATGTATAGTCAAATTGATGTTTAAATTTAATTTAATTTACTTTTTAATTAGCCTAAAATATAAAAATAAAGTAAAGCAGATCGATTTCACACTTGAGTTCCGCTCACAGACATGGTTTGGAATGTATAGTCAAATTGATGTTTAAATTTAATTTAATTTACTTTTTAAAAAGCCAAAAAAATAAAGTAAATCAGATCGATTTCACACTTGAGTTCCGCTCAAAGACATGGTTTGGAATGTATAGTCAAATTGATGTTTAAATTTAATTTAATTTACTTTTTAATTAGCCAAAATATAAAAATAAAGTAAAGCAGATCGATTTCACACTTGAGTTCCGCTCACAGACATGGTTTGGAATGTATAGTCAAATTGATGTTTAAATTTAATTTAATTTACTTTTTTAAAAGCCAAAAAAAATAAAAATAAAGTAAAGCAGGTCGATTTCACACTTGAGTTCCGCTCACAGACATGGTTTGGAATGTATAGTCAAATTGATGTTTAAATTTAATTTAATATTTAAAAAAAATAAAAATAAAGTAAAGCAGATCGATTTCACACTTGAGTTCCACTCACAGACTTGCTGGTTTTGGAATATACAGTCAAATTGATGTTTACATTTCAAAGTTGATTTATTTTTAAATTACCAAAAAAAAGGTAAAACAGTTTGATTTCACATTTGAGTTCCACTCACAGACTTGCTGGTTTTGGAATGTATAGTCAAATTGATGTTTACATTTCAAAGCTGATTTACTTTTCCATTACCTACAAGAAAAAGAAAAAAATTGTAAAGCAGATCGATTTCACATTTGAGTTCCACTGACATACTTGCTGGTTTTGGAATGTATAGTCAAATTGATATTTACATTTCAAAGTTGATTTACTTTTAAATTAAATAAAAAAAAAATGTAAAGCAGATCGATTTCACATTTGAGTTCCACTGACAGACTTGCTGGCTTTGGAATGTATAGTCAAATTGATGTTTACATTTCAAAGTTGATTTACTTTTAAATTAGCTAGAAATAAGAAAAAAAAAGGTAAAACAGATTGATTTCACATTTGAGTTCCACTCACAGACTTACTGGTTTTGGAATATATAGTCAAATTGATGTTTACATTTCAAAGCTGATTTACTTTTCAATTACCTACAAGAAAAAGAAAAAAATTGTAAAGCAGATCGATTTCACATTTGAGTTCCACTGACAGACTTGCTGGTTTTGGAATGTATAGTCAAATTGATGTTTACATTTCAAAGCTGATTTACTTTTCAATTACCTACAAGAAAAAGAAAAAAATTGTAAAGCAGATTGATTTCACATTTGAGTTCCACTGACAGACGTGCTGGTTTTGGAATGTATAGTCAAATTGATGTTTACATTTCAAAGTTGATTTACTTTTTAATTAGATAAAAAAAAAGAAGAAAAAGCAAAGAAGTTCGATTACTTTTAAATGCCTGAACTGATTTGGATGTATGAAGAGTGTAATGTTTATAGGATGCATGTATGTTTGTTTGTATGTATTTATGTATGTATGTGAGTTTCTTTATTCCACCATAAATTTTAAATGCCTGAACTGATTTGGATTTATAAAGAGTGTAATGTTTTTAGGATGCACGTATGTTTGTTTGTATGTATTTATGTATGTATGTGAGTTTCTTTATTCCACCATAACTTTTAAATGCCTGAACTGATTTGGATGTATAAAGAGTGTAATGATTTTTAGGATGCATGTATGTTTGTATGTATTTATGTATGTGAGTTCCACCATAGCTTTTAAATGCCTGTACAGATTTGGATGTATGGGGTATCGTTGAAATCCTTACATCATCCCTACATAGGTTTTTTTTTAAATTCAATTTGGCGTCAGTATAGCTCCATTTCGAAATGCGAAAAGAAATACTTCCAATTTTACAATATGGGTATCCAATTGGTCTTGATGAGCACATTACAACAATATATAGTTTATTGGCTCTAAGTGTGTCACTAAAAAGTATGAAATAAAAATAAAGAATTTAAAAAAAAAAGTCTGGCCTGCCAAAAACGAAATAAAAAGTCGAAAACAAGAGATAAATAAAATTGTCATTGCAGTCTGGGGACCTCTTAGATTAAATGTCCCCAACAGTCATTTCGTGCCATGGACTACATATTGTGTGTAAAAGTCTCACTCTTATTTCGTTTAGGAGCTACAAGCCTGTGACAGCGGACAGACAGAGAACGGTGCCACAGCAATACCCTTTTGAGCCCTTTGAATCATCATCATCATTTGCAGCTTATTCCGCTCACTGCAGGGCATAAGCCTCCTCTCTCTTACGTCATTCATCTCTGGAAATGATGATGACGATTCAAAGGGCCCCAAAGGGTCAATCAATCAATCCAGATTTTGAGCCAGAGAGAGAGAATCCGGATTGATTGATTGAACCTTTGGATACGGAACCCTAAAACTGAATAAAATAAAAATCGTTATTGAAATGTTTTCTGCACTCTTGCCCAAAGACTTCAACTCTGTAACACTGATTCAGCTCGATATTTCTAGAGTAAGTAGGGCTGTTGATATTGTTTGATAAGTCCTTTTAAAAACTATTTATAAAACCTTTTTTCTTGCAAATGGCATTAACACTGGAAGGCACAATCTTTCAAATGAAGACTGTCTAAAATTCAGCAAAAAAAAAACAAGTTATTGTCAGTTTAACCATTGTTTAACTGTGATCACTCGTAAATTTTCAACAGGGTTGCAGTGCTGCCACAATAAAAACTGAACTTGATTCTGTTCATGGCACTAACGCACCAACGTTGCGGACTGTTTATAACTGTATAAATGATTTTAAACGTGGTCGGTCAAGCACATCTAATGCTCCACGCTCTGGTCGCCCAATCGAAGTCACTACTGAGGATGTTGTTGAAGAAGTCCATAATATTGTACTCGACGACCGCCGAGTGAAGGTGCGTGAAATAGCTGAGAACACAGGCATCTCCACTGAGCGAGTACATAAAATCCTGCATGAAGATTTGGGTATGACAAAGCTGTCTGCACGATGGGTGCCACGTTTGTTGACAATCGAACAAAAACGCGAACGAAAGCGAATTTCAAAACTGTGTTTGGATATGATGAAGCGTAATCCTCGGAATTTTTTGAGTCGATTTGTCACTGTGGACGAAACTTGGGTCCATCATTATACACCTGAATCAAAACAGCAATGTAGCAATGGATGGCGACTGGTGAAAGTGCCCCAAAGAAGGCCAAGACTGTTTTGTCGCTGAGTAGGTGATGGCGACAGTCTTCTGGGATGGCGAAGGAATCATTATGATTGATTACTTTGAGGGAAAGACTATCACTGGCCGTTATTACGCAGAGTTATTGGATCGTTTTAATGCCGAATTGTTGGAAAAACGACCAAAATTCTCCTCCAAGAAAGTCCTCTTTCATCAAGACAATGCCCCAGTGCACACGTCAGCTATTGCAATGGCCAAAATCCACGAGTTGGAGCTGGTTCCGCATCCGTATTCGCCGGACCTAGCTCCGTGCGATTATTACCTATTCCGAAATCTGAAAAGATGGCTTGGAGGGCAAACATTTTTGACAAATGAGGACTGCATCGCAGGTGTTGAAGAACTCGACAAAACATATTTTTTGGAGGGGATAAAAAATTGGAAACTCGCTGGAACAAGTGTTTGAGGAGACTTTGTTGAGAAATAAATGCAAATTGTTTAAACAAACAAACAAGTGTTTGGCCCTCAAAGGAGACTATGTTTGGAAATAAATGAAAGATCTTTTAAAAAAAAAAAAACTTTTTAAAACGACTTATCAAACAGCCCTCGTACCTACTTTACTTTATATTTGCATAAAGTGTGTATGGTCACAGAATAAATAATAGTACGTATTGTTGAATGTATTGAAAAGTGGCTTCTGGGAATTGTCTATTTGCGTCATTCATTTGCGTTTTGCGTACATAGGTATGTCGCAAGTAGGTAAACATTAAAAGTACTCCAAATAGCTAGGCAACATCGATGCAGGTAAAATCCGTAAAATAAGCGGACTGCCTACGCGGTGTCGTACGTTGTTAGGCAGTTCCATATATAATATGTAGCTCGTATTCAATAATTTATAATAATTTTACATGTTCAATCACATTGTTAATATTTATGAACACATGAGGTTATATTTAATGAATAATCATTACAGTAAGGATGTATGAAATATTGTTTATTTTTATGTTTTTTTTTTCATAAAGATTGAAATATGTTAAAGTTAAAGTGAAACTGTGACAGTTCATCATGTCAGCCTTTAGAAGTCCTCTGCTGAACATAGGCCTCCCCCAAAGAGCGCCATGACGAGCGATCTTGTGCCACCTCCATCCAGCGACTTCCTGCGATGGCCCGTCGGTCTATCGTGTGGGGGGTCTCCCTACACTTCGCTTGCTTGTTCCTGGTCGCCATTCAAGAACCTTTATTCCCCAGTGGTTGTCGGTTCTGCGAACTATATGGCCTGCCTATTGCCACTTCAATTTGCAAACTCTGAGAGCTATGTCGGTAACCTTGGTTCTTCTACGGATTTCCTCGTTTCGGATTCTATCACGTAGTGAAACACGGAGCGTAGCTCTCTCCATTGCACGCTGCACGACTTTGAGCTTGTGTATGAGACCAATAGTTATCGACCACATCTCAGTGCAGTATGTCATCACTGGCAACATGCACTGATTATAAACTTTCGTCTTGAGCCTCTGCGGTATCTGCGACGAGAAGATATGGCGTAATTTCCCGAACGCTGCTCATTCGAGTTGGACTCGTCGGTTGACCTCTTTGTCGAAGTTGGATCTACCCAGTTGGATCGTCTGACCTATGTAGACATAGTGATCAACAGTTTCGATAATATCGTTCCCAACATAAAACGGCATGGGTGCGACATGGGCATTTGACATGATGTTCGTCTTACCCATGTTCATCTTAAGACCCACCTGTTGGGAAACAATATTGAGCTCACTGAGCATTGTGCTTAGTCTTCCAGGGTTTCTGCCATGGCAAATCGAAGGTGAGTGCATTCGCCATTGATGTTAACGCCATATCCATTCCAGTTCCGAAGCTTGAATATATCTACCAGTGCGGAGGCGGACAGTTTCGGATAAATAATGTCTCCGTCTCACCCCATTTTTCAATTCCATAGAATTCATGTTCCGATCTTGGAGACAGACAGTCATGGTGGCCTTGCTTTACACACACTTCAACACTTCGATGTTCCGGTGTCAACCTGGCACCGCTGTAATGACTGTAGCACTGCCCAGGTCTCGACTGAAGCAAAGGCTTTCTCGTAGTCCACAAACGCTAGACATAGTGGCCGATTATACTCTTCGGTGGTGCTAAAGCCTTTCCGGAATCGAGCTTGTTCGGGAGTATGAAAGTCTCAAACCTACGAGCGAGACGGTTTTTCAGACACTGGTTACTTCAGGATAACCAAACACATAGGTTATTTAGAATTGCACTTATAATTCTTTTTAACATCGAAGCAGGATATTGATATCAAAATAACTAAACATAAGATGTGTTCCTAAAAAAATATAGCATAAAAATATATACCTATATAATTATGTATAAAAATATAGATAAATACAGAGTGATGGTAGCCTAACGGTTAATAAAAGTCGTTAAGCCATGTCAGAGCCCCTCGGGCGGCCTGACAAACTCTGACATCAGAGGCCAGAACTACCTCATACGACAAACAAACAAACAAAAATACAATATACTAGTTTTTCCGCACGCGACTACGTCTGCGCGGACTACTGTTTATCGCGAAAAAAGCATCCTATGTTCTTCTAGGATATTAAAAACCAATGCAAAAGTAGGTATAGCACCCCTACGTAGTATTACTAGGTATTCTATGGCACCACTCCTATTGTTTTTTGACATACTTGTTATTTCGTTTCCATGGCAACCGTTTCTTACAGCGACTAATCAACTTTTTCAGTTTTTCCTGTTTTCCCGTGGAAACATACAGTTTTCCGGGATAAAAAGTATCCTATGTTTTATTCCAGGGTATAAGCTATCTCCATTCAAAGTTTCATCAAAATCCGTCCAGCCTTTATCGCGTGAAAACTCCCCAAACAAACTAAAAAACAGTTGATGTTTGTTTGGGTTTTGTAGATAAGCTTAAAAACTACTGCCCTACAAATCACTATTCCACCTTACTAACCAATTAAGTACAGTAAATATTATTTTCCGATTACACGATTCTTCCCCAATGTTCTCTAAGTTTCCGGGAACTTAGGAAATGTTTCCGGGAATTTTCATCACTAGATGATCATCGTACCATACCCTCACTGGTTCCATAACATACTCTTTATAAAATTAGGGAGAATTGATTACACTGTTGGAATAGAAAATAATGTTTATTGACATTTTCATAGGTAATATTTCGTTCCAGGTTATTAGATAATTTGCGTTATATATTATGGAATTAAAAAAATGTGTTTTTCAAATGTCAGTGAGACTGTGTCAAGGCAGCCCACATGTTGTCGAACTTGGCTGACGGCAGGGTAATCTTGGGATCGGGTTTGTTAGCGGAAGAGGCAGCAGTCCTGAGGAAATAAAATAACAATTATTGTATTTTTTAATTAATTGTTTATCCCGGGAATAAGTATTCTAGTATCGAAGAGTTCCTACTCGCAGATGAACAAGATGAGCCCAAACAAGTATAAATCAGTAAACAATAGCATATTTGATAAAAAAAAACGAAAAAGTTTACATCATGGCCCAGAATAAATAATAGTACAACGATCGTGGACGGGACTCGAACCCGCACCATTTGAGTATCTGCACGGCACAATATGTTCTTTGCCAATTAAGTAAAGAATATTTTTTAATAATATTTTATTAGTCCTTCTCTCAATAACAAGAACAACTAAAACAATATTTTCACATAGCATCCTATCTAAGTATAAATAAACGAAAACTGCTTATTTTAACCAGAATGTCTCCTTCTATGCTGAACGGAATTACTTAGCTAGAAAATTAACCTCTCTACGTTGTAACTATAATGTAATGAAGCCTTTTTGTTGTTCTTGTTATGAGCAATATTCAAGTGAATTTCGTTCGGTTATTAGTACATTGAATTTAAACTAGATGGCGTTAGCATGTAACAACAATGAAATCTATTTTTTAATAGGCTTAAATTTGTAAGCGCGAGTTAGTAAATGATAAATAGATAAAAAACTACCTACAAGATACTCACTGCTGCAGCTCCCCTGCAACCAAAGAGTTGGCATCGTTGATCTTCTTAACGTTATGCGGAGAGTAGCGGTTGTACAGTCCCCAGATGCTGTTCATTAGCTTGCTGTTGTACTTCAGCGGGGATAGCTCCAAGACTGTAACGAGGAAACTGTTAGCAAACATTAAGTAATCTGTGGTGACCGCAACAACAACGTTTAGCAACGGTTGTTTCTGCATGATATCCCTAAGTGGAGTGTCCAGAGTCGGGTCAGCTGCTCCTACATAACAATGTGTAGGCAGAATTTGAGCATATCCTGAGCCTGCCTCGGCCGACTAAACGCTCAAAGCGAGCATTTGATGAGCACCCTGGTAATGTCGCTAACTCGCTACCCAGCTTTATCCCAGACACTGATACGTAAACCCTACTGCCAGAGCAATTACTCTGATAAACGACATGCTCACTCAACACAGAAATTGATGTTTTATGATAAGATGGGCGTGTTTCATATGGAGCTTCCTGCTCACTTTAGTTTTTCCGTGTGACATATTGGACTAGTTCTGTACGTTAATTAATAAATAAACTTTGTCGTAACCGGATTCTTTACGATCGAGTGATCTTATTTTCATCATCATCATTACTGCTGTCCACTGCTGGACATAGTGACATAACCCTCTCCCAAGGCACGCCATTTGGCTCGATCTTCGGCTCATCGCTTTCATTTGGTGCAGATCGTAGCCCCATGGTATGGCATCACTACGCCTGCCAATTCGCGGTCTCGAGAACACGATCTTCGATTCGATTCTTTCTGCGATCAATCTGGCAAGCCCACTGTCACTTCAGCTTGCTAATTCTCAGAGCTAGGTTTGTCGGTAACCTCGTTCAGAATTCGATCATTTAGAATTTTAGAAAAACTCCAAGCCAGCTAGCTATCTTGTCATAGCTGCTTTCCATATTATTTTAGACGCAAAATAATAAATAGGACGTTCCAACTTCCACAACTCGGAGAAGCGAAGGAGTTAGTGGATGGCTGTGGTGCTATATTCTGGTGTACGATAAACTGTTAACTTTAACTATGCCGTATACAGTTTTCTATTTCAATGTCAAGTAGTTTTACATATGTACATCTTCATCAGCCTATTAGGTCCCCACTGCTGGGAAACAGGACTTCTCTCAAAGGAGAAAGAGGAGTAAACCACGTCCTTGAATTTTGGTCTTAGATACCGGTTTTCTATAAGTTTTCCTTCCCTTACTGAGCAAAGGCCAATTAGCACACATGACATTAGTTTGGGGTCTAGATTCGAACCGGGTGCTATTAGATCGTAAAAAGAAAATGCTATAATTCGGAAACCACCGCTCCCTACTGAAGTCTTGATCATATAATATTCATAGTTTGTTTAAATAGACCTTACATGAAGTGTTAAAACCCTTGGTTGGTTCATTCCCCGAGCTGGTTTTGGATAGCTTCATTTCGCGGTCGTCGCGCTGAGTCTGACGGATGCGACCAGCGGAGAATGCCGAAGGCGGGATCGAAGCCATCGTTTTCAATTGACAGGCTGAAAAAGTAAGAGAACACTTCTCAGATTCCAAATAATCTTTTAACACGAAATATTTTCATAAGACCCCAATTTATGTCTACTTTGCCGGGACCGTCGATAACGAAACGATAACAAGTCACAAACAATCTCCGCCGTATTAAAATAAAATGTTGACATACTTATTAATAGCTACCAGTCGCCACCCTGCTTCGCTGCAAACTTTGCTTGAGGATTTTTGAACAGCTTCCTTGATGTGTGGGAAAATCCAAAACGTCACAAAGGTTTGCATACTGTACCTACCTATGTATAATGCACTAGGTACTTACATCCGTCCATTACTCTGTCTCAGGTAGTGAGTCATTGCATTGAAGAACAGTTAGGTACTGCAGAATATTTGCATAATTTCCCTACAGATAGCAACATAAGAGATTGTAAATGTTAAAGAGCAAAGTACCTTTACACAGCTTGAAGAATATATTTCCAAGGGTAAGATTGTTGACCGCTTCAATCTTGAGGCCGTTGGCAGGGCCCTTGCAGACGCTGGTCGCGCTCGTCGAGTTGTTCGTGCCCAACAGCACCATGAAATCCCAATGTAGAATTCAAAAGTAAAGGAATAGGAGAAAAGCAGAGGGGGCGAGAAGCGGGTGTCGCGGAAGCCGACCGAGATACCACTGACACTACCGATCAAAATGGCTGCGAGTGCGACATGACCTCTGGCGCAGTTATCAGCTCTAGGGTCGTAGTGTGCTTAATGACTACAATAACATTTAAAGATAGCCGCTCCATTCTGAGTACAAGGAATTGGGAGCATCTAAAGTTTTTATGCACTGGTGCTGAATTCACAATAGTTGTGTAGGTAGGTAGACCTCTTCTTTCTCTCTCTTCTTCGAAAGTTTGGTTGGGAGCTATGTAAGGTACATCTTTGTTAACACTGACAAAGTTAATCATCTCTGAAAGTTTATCATCTCTGGCACCTACCAGCCTCCTAATGTTAACCAATACCTACTTCATAGGATTTACATATTCAGTAGATAGCTATATATGTTTTACAGGTGCTTCATGTAACTCGTTTTTAACCGACTTCAAAGAATAAGGAGGTTCTCAATTCATAGTTCAAAGAATTGTTTTCTTAGTAAGTAGATAAAACACTATTGAGTTTTTCTCTGAGACATATCAATAATAACATTTGATCAGAATAACATAAATGTGTAAAAATGTAAAAAGTCTGTTTTTCTTAGCGTTATCTGCTCTATTGTTTTCTTTGCTCTGTATCAAGAGGAAAATGCAGTACCTATACTTGTTGTTTTTTAAAAATGGGAATTACATATACCTACAAAATAAACATTAAGATAATAATGACTAGATAAGTAGGTACATATGTTTTTTTTTCTATATGCGGCTTAGATTATAATAATTATGTACCTATACTTACCTTCCTTCATACTATAGGTTGTACTATTATTTATTCTGTGACATAGGGTCGTTACTTCCTTTATTGACGAATGTTATCTATGCCTCGACCTTTAGTTATATTTCGATTATTTTTTAGATGGAAAACTTGTTTTTGGCTTGTATGTTTAAAGATTTATCTCGTTAAATCTGACCGGCTGATTTTAATATCTTTAGAAATAAGTTACCTACTAATAGGTAGTAGTTAGGTTCCGCATCTATGTAGTATCCAAAGCTAAAATTTAAAGACTGATTTATTATTATCCCCTCTTTTATAGATATTTGTTTTTATATGAAGTCATTTGATCTGTATGTTGTTGTTTATAAGCCCTATTATTCTTGTTCATTAAGTAGGAAAAGTTACCTAAATACTCCCAGTTTTGAACCCGTCATATTATATTCATTGGAACCATTAATTCTACCACTGCCAATCCAAGTTGACCTATTCGCAAAGTTTTACAAAACTGAGGCAGATAATTTCATTAAGCATCTAACTAGCTAGCTTAGATTTATTTAATTGAACCGTATGCCTAAAAAGTAGCTTCTATTCTATTGTTCTTCTGTACCATTACAGTCCTCTTGTCCCAAGTTTTCTGATCTGGTTTTCACCATTAGAGATGTAACATTGTGCAAAATGATATAATTTTTCAACAATGGTGAGAAACTGAAAGCATGGATGAGATTTTCTATTTATTCCGTGTGAAAGGCACCTTACAAACTACCTAGTTAGAAAGAAAAGTACCAAAACCGTGCTCATTCTTATGTCCTATTGCTCAGGCAAAAGGTTCAGTTTGCTTTAACGGCTTAATCCTGCTTTTTATTGAAATGCCGGTTATAATGATGCTATTAACTTGTGCCACTGTGTAAATAATTGCGAGTAAACATTATTATAAAATAATTTATGACAAATAAATTAATTGCTGTAGGTACGATAATTTATGAGTGCCGTCGTGTCGCCTCCCAGACCCCAGTGAGCATATTGTGGAATGAATAATAAATACATACCTTTAAGGCGCTATGGGCTCCAAATTTTTGTCCTGCTCGTCATGGTGCAGGGTAAGCAGGAAAGTTGATGCATCTCAGGAGCCGATTTTAGTTAATACTAGCTTTCCCTCCCGCGATTACGTCCCCGCGGACTATACAGTTTATCGCGAAAAAAAGCATCCTATGTTCTTCTAGGGTACTAAAAACCAATGCAAAAGTAGCTAGGTGTGGCACTAATGCTCTTGATGTTTTTTGAGAGACTTGTTATTTCGTTTCTATGGCAACCGTTCCTTACAGCGAGTAATTTAAAATTTTCCAGTTTTTTTCCGTAGAAAATTACAATTTTGCGGGATAAAAAGTATCCTATGTTTTATTCCAGGTTATAAGCTATCTCCGTTCCAAATTTCATCAAAATCCGTCTAGAACAGGGGAGCTTTCACGCGATAACGGCTAGACGGACGGAACAGAAACGTTTCAGTTTTATATATTGGTATATGGATTTTCAATTTAATTTAACATTGTTTTTAATTCCACAGAAATATTTGAATGCTTGATGGGATTGCGAAAACAATCCCAACAATCCCAATTTCCTTACACACATTTGAGTTTTGTAAAAATATCTTCGATATAAACTGAATGAAGTTGATTCATTCCATCGACGGGACCATCAAAACGGGTAATCTTTAGGAAAATTTACGATTTATTTCTATCGAGCCAAATTAATTTAATCGTGTTTCGGTTACCACATCCGGATAACGTATTTTGTGAATATTTTTTTACACTTAAAAAGATGAAGTCAATAAACCGTTTTCAAAGGTCTAGTTTTTAGTATTGGTGAGGACGAATCGTCAAATTTGGATACCATTTCGCTATAAGGCAGCCTTCGGTGTGCATTGTTCACTCCACAATCTATATAAAGATAATCCGAATATTCTTAGAATAAGGCGAACAACAAATCCATTACTGTATTTTAATTAATTATTAAAAGCTTTTACTTAACTTCACATGTACATATGTATGTATCGATGTATCTATGTATTTTGTCTGTCCTGGAATCTAGGAATTCAAATTTCGAGCACTTTCCGATTAGCTATCCGGCTGAAACAGTCAGGGTAGCTCACAAACCAATGACAAAGCAATAAAAAAGAGAAAATGAAAAAACCCGTAAAATGTGAAAATGCAATAAAAAGAAGAAAAATAGTTTTTTTTTAAAATAAAAAGTGATTCATTAAAAATAAAGCTCTTAATAAACTTTTAAATATTATTAAAAAAAAATAAAAAACTTTATTCAAACGGGCGGGTGCACCTCACAGAATGATTATGTGAGGTTTGAAGGCTCTATACGAAATATTGTCACAAATACGTTGATTAGATAGATAAGTATTACTTTTTGGAGAAGCGTTTTATTTGATCGTGGTTTATCTAGATCAAGTATAAGATCAAGATCTCTACCCATTTAGAATTGCCTGAACATAGCACTGTAATATCTCAATAAACTATTCCCACAGAAATTGGTGTAAGTAGTTAATTACTTAATTAATTATACCTAAGTAAGTTATGTTGGTACGCCCCTTCTATAAATAGGTACATGTAGGTTAGTACATTATATACAGCCTCATTTATTTTATACCTAACGGATATTCATGTGTTACCTAAACTTATAAAAAAAAGTTTAGGCTAAAATACTATTATTTATTCTGTGCATAAACTTAAAATATATAAATAAAAATAAATAAAAAAAAAAAACTTATTTGGTGGACGAGCAGAGGAAGCATGGGAGTATCAAATAAATACCTATATTTGGTGGACGAGCAGAGGAAGCATGGGAGTATCAAATAAATACCTATATTTGGTGGACGAGCAGAGGCAGCATGGGAGTATCAAATAAATACCTATATTTGGTGGACGAGCAAAGGAAGCATGGGAGTATCAAATAAATACCTATATTTGGTGGACGAGCAGAGGAAGCATGGGAGTATCAAATAAATACCTATATTTGGTGGACGAGCAGAGGAAGCATGGAAGCATCAAATAAATACCTATATTTGGTTGACGAGCAGAGGCAGCATGGGAGTATCAAATAAATACCTATATTTGGTGGACGAGCAGAGGAAGCATGGGAGTATCAAATAAATACCTATATTTGGTGGACGAGCAGAGGCAGTATGGGAGTATCAAATAAATACCTATATTTGGTGGACGAGCAGAGGAAGCATGGGAGTATCAAATAAATCATTTATTTCATGCAAGCGTTAAAAAAAACTTTTTTCAATTCATTTAAAATTATACAAGCACTACCTAACCTAACCCTTTTTTATCAAGGGGAAACCTTCTTAAGGTACCCAGAAGCATTGGGGGTGCAACCGGGGTATCCCACATACCCCGTATGTGGGATTCTTACCGCACTTAAACCCCCTCGGTGGCCAACCTCAGCGTATTGGAAGGGCTCCGGGATCTCCCAAGGAACGTACCGGTGCCCTTCTCGTACGTTGCCTTTGAGGCTCACCCTCGTGAAGGCGGATGTCAACTTCATGGTGGCAACATAGGCCACCATGTGCTGCAGCTATCTCTTTTTTCGATTTGATGGACGACCAGATCCCCCACTCCAGCCGCCCTCGAAACCGAGCAACCCCTATGGGGCAGACGGTCCAGGTTGTCCATTTTGGACAATCCGGGCCCGCCGTCTGTGCGTGGGATAAGATCTCTCGTGATCCCTCTCGGCGGTCTCCTTCTTGACCATTACGGTTTCACAGAAGGAGACCACCGCCTTCCATGCCTCCTTATCTGCAAGCATAGATTCAACTACAATTGACAGAGACAGGTCCTGTCCATTTTCATTTTCTACTAGGACCCGTCTTTCTGCGCTCCAAACCTACCCTTTTATTGTTGTATTTTATTATTATTGCTAGTCTGCCCAAAAAAATGAGTTTCTCTTCTTTTCCTGGTTCACTCTTTTTCAGGATACTTACATAATTATAATAATTTATATTGTTGGAGTTATGTGTATTCTTATTATTATTATATCTGCATATATATTTATGTTATTATCATATTATTACAAATGCATTATGTACAAATGTCATTTTTAACATCACCCGCGGGATTTGTCTGAAAATTAGCGTCCCAAGGCTAGCGCTGGATATTTTTGCTAAGCGCAGGCCCCTTTGGTTCAGCCGCAGCTACAAGTCAGCTATTTTTATAGTTTTTTAGTATACCTATCTTATATTTGTTATGCTGTTATGTGATTTGTTGCAATAGATGTTTTTTTTCTTTCTTCATTTCTATTGCACGATTATTCGTACTACCTATCGTATCGTACATCGTATCGTATCGTACATATCTTAAACAAAAAATAACAAAATTCAGCTTACAGATAATACCGTCCGTACTTTGTAGCCGGTTTTTAAGTTCAAAGGTGTCAAACAAACATAAAATTATAAAATAATAAGTGAACGTAGGTCACTACATAACTACCTACCTACCTTTATTATTGCTATAATTGTAGCTACTTTTGAGTCACTGGAGCTCTCTAGGGTGAACTTCGTTGAATTTGTGTTTTTGTGTTAGGACATTGCGTCGACTCAATATGCCCGAGTAGAGTATTTTTATCCTCGATGTCATCATTGCACAACGTTACAAGTTGCAAAACAACCACTTTTTGAGAATGGCCTTTTTTAATTTGCTCCTAAAATGTACGGGCACAGAATAAATAAAAGCGGGCCACGGAGCTGAGCGGGGGTTCACCTTTCATACAAACTTTTATAGGATTGATTAAAAAAATAAAAGTAGGTATTCTATGGTAGGGACATCATAGGACAAATCGAAACCTATGTTCTTCGTCTATCTTCAATACAATGTGTCTGGTCTGGACACGAGACTCGGAGACTTTAACAGTGTGTTAAGCATTTGATTAGATGAATAAAAAAAATAAGGAGGTGCAACCCCACTAAAATAGCCAGCTATTTTACTTTTTCAAGTGTAAACATTATGTGATTGTCTTTATTAATTAGTAATATCAACGGTAGTAGAGGCTTGCCAGACATTAAAAAAACTCTTTTTATTATAAGAGTAAATATAAGATTTTATAGATATGAAAAAAAAACTATGTTGACAAAAGTGTTTTTTTAAATGTTTCCTTTGCTACTGCAAAAACTAAACGTTGAACACAACATTATTTTGTGCTTAATTGATAGTTTATGATCTATTCTACCTACGACATTCCATTTAAATTTCTTAAAATGTTAGTTTAGGAGCTATTCTTGTTTGAACACAACCCTTGTGCAAGCGTTGCGTTCAAACAAGAATGTCACAAACAATTAAAAGATGTAATTCCTTGGCTTGTTGTTGGTATAGCATCAACTACTTACTCTGTGGCACCAACGCTCTTGATGATTTTTGACAGACTTGTTATTTCGTTTCCATGGCAACCGTTCCTTACAGCGAGTATTCAACATGTTCCCGTTTTCCCGTGGAAACTTCCACGGAATTCGTGGAATTTTCCGGGATAAAAGTATCCTATGTTTTATTCTAGGGTATAAGCTATCTCCATTCCAAATGTCATCAAAATACGTCCAGCGGTTATCGCGTGAAAGCTCCCCAAACAAACAAACAGATGACGTTTAACTTTTTTATATTGGTATGGATTAAATAAGTTAAAATAAAAAAGAAGCTTTTATGCAGTAGCCATGTCATGGCGAGACTTAGAACATGCTATCACAATTAAATGCGTACACAATATTTGGTTTCTGTGCCGTTTACCGTTGAGGAGTTCCCTAATCAGGACCCAACCGTAAGTGCAGCAACCAAGTTATGGTAAAACAAAACCGGCTATCATAATAAGAAGCGTACACAAATTTCGTGTCTGTGCTGAAGAGTTGACTGTTGAAGAGTCCCTTTTTCTGGAGCTAATCCTGGATGTTGATTCAGGTCATGCTTACCATAAAAATGCATTGTCATCGGAACTGAACCAACATGTAAAAATTCAACTCCGTAGGATAAGAGGAAGTGGTTCTAATACAGCACGCAAGATTCCACCGAAACAAAATTACCTGTATTGAAAGTAAAATAAAAGCTTTTAAAATAAATCTACTTTCATGAATAAGTTTGGTTTCCAATTTTTTTTTTATAAAACCATTTCACATGAACCGCAGTACGTTGTAAAGTACAACTGGAGAACAAGAACCTCGGAACTATAAATACATCAATTAAACTAAATATGTATGCTTTCATTTTATGTATTTTCAAATTAACTGTATCCTTAAAATCTACACAACGTTGTACATTTATCTATGAATGATTTCATTATAATTTCGCGTTAATACTGTAAACAATATCAAAATTTACAAAACAGAATATTTTACATTATTATACAATAATATATTACAGTTTGTCGTTAGATTAGGTAGAATTCGTATGTCCTATGAATATGATGTATGTTTATACAAAATACAACAATAAGAATAACATTAATGAGGTAAATTTTGTATTTTGTAGACAAAGTTGTATTAATTGTATAAGGCAGCATTCAAATAAAAGGGGTAACATAACAACTTTGTGACAAAGCTACTATTTTAAAAGTGCTTCTTACGCTAAATCGTTCTACATAATCGCAACAAAAATATTATGCAACAAATTGCACATTAACATCTCTATACGTCCTTTAGACTAATTAGATCATTTCGTAAGTACTCGGTGCTGCTGACGCTACGTACATCTAAAACCATAATAAATGCTGTCATTTAAATAAAAATTACGCTACGTTACGTATTGATAACGTTAAAAACAACGGTAACAAATCTGGCACTGTGTTTGTTTGTACATACTATACGGTTAGCAATATACGTGTTAGTTTAATTTAGAGAGTATTCTTGAAAAAAAATGTTTAGTAAGTATTAAGTATTTTTGAGTATTGTTGTAAATTGTTACGCTTAATTCTGGCTACGCTAAAGTACCGCCAGAGTAATAAGTACAGACCAAAAAATTGTAATAGGAAAACGGGGCTCTGCACTTATTGCACTTCGGCACGTAAAATAAAATAAACAATGATATAAATAGTGGCGTCAAATGAACAAGGTCGGAGCGAGCGCGCTGCAATACTGGTAAGCTCAGTCAGCACCCGTGATGAGAAAATAATATCACCTGTAATAACAAAAAATACGCATTATTTGCTGAACCAGAAAAAAAACAACGCGTCGCTTTAACAATTTATTTTAATATTTTTATTACGCATTCATTTAAAAAAAAATGTAATAAATACGCCACTAAAAGCGTAAACCACTTTGGAAAAGTTATTTTTGTTTTTGTACCTTTACCTTAGAAACAAATACTAGTCAATTCAACGCCTACCAAAAGATTTACACATTATTTAAGTGAGATTTGCGTGACGAAATAGAGCAGGATAAGAACATGCCCTAAAAAACTCATAGTATTTTTCTACTTTAATAAAAAAATTGACGTCGCTGCGAGAAATATCTTGGCGAAATTGTAGGATAAGGAAGTATAACAAAGTGGCTTCCTCTTTGCCTTGTGTCAATTTCTGTATCTCGATAAGACTTTTTGATGTCTTATTGTCACGGTGTTTTAATGCTTCGAAAAAGTAAACAATTCAAATAGAGTTAATTTAAAAAAAAAAGTGGTCATTTCCACACCAATTACCTAGCCCCAAATTAGGATACCCTGTACTATAGTTACTAGACAACGGATAAACATACATAGATACGAATATTACATCCATGACTCGGAAACAAACATTTCTGCTCATCACACAAATGATTGCACCTTGCAGGATTCGAACCCGCGACCGTTCGATTTCGTACCTAGGGTATAGACCCTACCCACCCCCCCCCCATACCCTGGCTATAGAGCCACTAGAACAATCGGTCGTCTGCTTGATGTAATGTGTGTGTATATGTACTGTAAGTCCAAGGGCGGATCCAGCCTTCGAGTCAGGGGGGGGGGGGGGGGGTCACACACTTAGATCAGGCTGGATGGGGAAAATTATACAAGATGTTCCCTGCGGTTTCACTGCGCGGTTTCACTTCACGCGGAGCAGTGAGCGGGAAAAAATTGAGTTGTCTGTCAGTAAACTCCGATACGTACAGAGTATGTATTTAATATCCAAAGCGCGAACGTAGCGAGCGCAATTTTTTGATTTATTTTTCTTAATACTCTATTAAATTAAAATATATAATTCCAAAACATGTAAAAATATGCACTGACATGATTTAAACTTACGTGAGTAGAGATTGTTCGAATATTGAGTCATATCTGACAATGAAGTGAACGAAAAAAATAAACAAACAAAGATATTATATGTGACAACTAAAATAAGTGAGAGTGGAGCAAGCGCGGAAATTACAAGCTATATCCATTGGTGTAGAAGTTAAATATTTTTTCCAAATCATAAAAAACAAGCAAATATCAATAATTTAAAAATGCGAGCGAAGCGAGCGCAAAATTTGTGACTTGTTTATGTACACAATTTTAACAACGCAATTGAAACATAATTCTAAAACATATAAAGTTATGCATTGAAATGATACAAATACGCTTTAGCTATTTATGTTTTTTTTAACATTATACCAAATCACAACAACATAATGGAAAAGAAAATGTGGGGGGCAAGCGAAGAAAGCGCGAAAATTTTGAATACTTCTGTTAGTTAAAGAGTTCTAAAAACATAACTCCTAATAATATTCAAATAAGTATGCATTGATAAGAACAAAACACTAAACGTAGCGTGCATACTGTTGGCGATATTTATTTCAGTGAAGAAATTGAATAATTTTAAATCATACGAAATTAACCAATTTGTACGTACCTATCTGTTATAAATTCAAAGAAGCGCGAGCGAAGAGAGCGCGAAAATTTGTGGAAATTTGAAAAAAAAAACAGAGGCGCGACCGAAGCATGGTCTAAAATTGTAAGGTTTTCTCTAGAAGAATATTTAACATAATTAAAGGATGAAGCCCTTGGCAAGGTTATGAGCGTGACGGCGAAAGTTTTGGGCTATTTCTATAGTTTTTGTTTGTCATATGAGGTAGTGCTGGCCTCTGTGTTAGAATTTGTCAGGCTGGCAGAGGGCCTCTGACATGGCTTAACGACAGCCATTAATCAATAACAGCCGGGAACGACAACTTAACGTGCCCTCCGAAGCATTTCTATAGTGTAAAACAAAAACATAATTTGAAATTGCACATCACGAAAACAGACCATCAAGAGCGCGAGCGCGGAAATTTTTAGTTATTTCTATCAATACACAAAATAAACATATATAATAAAAAATACAACAAAAAAAACTGACAAAGGCCCAGCGGGGGGGAGGGGGGGGGGGGGGGGGGGTCATGACCCCCCCTTCCTGGATCCGCGCTTGTGTAAGTCACCTATTGCTTAGTAGGTCCTGATGATGGGCGGCACGGTCTTGCACTCTGTCTGGTTGAGGGTCTCGTCGATGACTGGGCGGTAGGTGAGCTTGGTCGCGCCGGTGGCGACGTCTGTCTCTGACAGCGTGTGTTTGCGCCAGTGCTTCTCGAACGGGAGCTTCGTCTGGAATAACAAAGAAAGAGATAGCAGTATTTATTACCAAATAAGGCAGTAAAAGCGCGTGTCTGTCCGGATCCCACATTACCTGTCCTTCCAAAGACTTGGAGTAGTCCAGCTCGTCGCGGCGAGTCTTGAAGTCCTCCCTAGCGTGCGCCCCCCGCGACTCCTCCCGCGCCAGCGCGCCCTCTACAATCTGCACGGAGTTGATCATCAGATTTTGTAGCTCCAGCGTCTCCACGAGGTCGCTGTTCCAGATGAGAGAGCGGTCCGACACTTTTACGTCGCCGATCTGTTTGTAAACTTCGTGTATTTGTTTCTGGCCTGGAAGAGAAAGCGTTTTTGTACAACTGGGTGATGAGATGCGCAGGTCATTCAACTGATGGTTAGCGCCGCGTCTGTCCATTACAACTGCAGTGCCACCGAGTTGTTTGGATTGTGGTGTAGCGCGATCGTATCCCTGAAAGTTTAAGTTTTATGTGACACTCACTAGCGTGGTCATTTCTCTGGGTTAAAAGTAACCCATGTTTTATTCCAGAACCAAAATTACCTATAAAGTATAATATACAACATTTCATCCAAAAACAAAACATCCGTCAGTTTTTTTGTTGATTGCTCGCCTTCTACTCATCGTATTGAGATACCAAGTAATCAGATTTTAAGTAAAACCCTAAGCTATCCAACAGTGAAAATCGAATCGCAATCGGTCCAGTAGATGTATGTGAAGCGCGAACAGATAAACAGACACGAGTTAAAAAAAACTTGTTTAGCTTATTTTAAGTAGCCTAGACCATATTTTTTTACTATCTACATTATGCAGACTTATTGTGTTGCCTTTTTTGATTATAAAAGGTCAGGCCCAGTTTATCATCAAAAATTACAATTTTCTAATTTTTTTATGAGAAACTGACACTTACTTTAACATTTTAAAAGTATCGAAAAATTCTGAAATGCACGTAAGTTTATTTTATTTCGGGAGTTTACATTCAACATTTCGACTGCCGATGTAAACAGTGTCTTAAAAAAATAGGTATTTTGTTACAACTTTGACCTCCTTTTTAAACCCTTTGATATGCGTTCCATTTGAAAATAAATAAAAATGAAAAAAAAAAGTTTATAAAGAGGTAACAACGTATTGATACCTCTTTATAAACATATTCTCCAAATATAGTCTCTACATTCAGCGGTTAAGAATATACGTTGTTCCTGCATTGGATCATTTTTAGTAAAGATGTGTTTTTATATTCTTGTAACTTTTTACCTATGAGACTTGCAGAACAACAGTGAATGCAAAAAATATTACAAATATTGTCTTCTTTATACTTTTCATAGACACTTTTGCCATAAAGCTAACTGCTAAAGAACTATTTAGAAAAAAACTAATGTTGCCCTTCAATTCAAGATGGCGGCTAATGCACCCAACCACTCGAATTCGAAAATTTGTTTTTCTCGTAAAGACCTCATAACTAAGCAATACAAATCAAAACATCTTCTACACCACCATTTGTAGGGCAAAGCTTCATATTTTCCCCCAATGACTGGCCTATTATAGGTACCGCTAGTTCTGTTGTTATCACTTTTATCACTTTTATATTTTCCCTTGTAAACTAAGTCCCATTACTATTCCAATCCAAACTTCATTTTCCCAGGACTACTGGAAGTACATCAACAGTGATGCATGGTTAACCACAATTAACTTTTCATACATTTTACAAATTAACAGCGGTTTAACTATCGGTCAAATGTTGGTGAATGCCAGCCTTAGAACCTAGAAGTTTTAAACTTATAGTTTTCACTTCTGTAAGCGAAAGAAATCAGCTTGGTTTTATATTGGTAAATTATATGGCACTCCTACGGCCCTAAAGTTTAACAATTCAATAACTTTTGAAATATCTTGTTTTATAATAAAAAGTGTTATGTAAAGAAAATGTAAGATGTAATGAAGCGTACTGCGTACCGTCTTCGAGCGTGCTCTTCTGTCTGAAGACAGCGGCGTTCTTCTGCATGCACTTTTGCATGCGCAGGCGCAGGTCCGCAGTGGACACAGTGCCCGACGCGTACCGGATCTGGTCAAGGTTGGCCACGCTCGCCTCACCCGTCGACTGGAACAAACATTCAATCATTAAGAAAAAAAAAGTTGGAGCAATATAGGCTAACTTTGGCGTATTGAATTCGTGTTTATTCTTCTATTCAAGAACAAATTAAGACCCACGCGGCTTCTACAGGTTTTGCCTTACATTTTCCGTGATATTTGCGTTTTGGGAGATAATGTTTCTATCATACTAATACCATACTAATAACAAAATCCAATAACTCCGGTCTTTTTTTATTAATCACAGAAAAAACTATGTTTTTTTTTTATTTATTAGTATTTGTGATTTAAACAGTACACGAACTTGAGAGACATGTTACGAGGAAATATCTGTATTTAAACACTCATTAATTCAAATTCTTTAACAATTTATAATAAAAATAAAAAGCTATAAACGTGGTTTATTCTGTGATTAATAAAAATACTAGCTTAAAAGCGATGCCAATAAATTATATACAATTGGAATGTGCTTATCAAGGCCTACAATTTGATACCTATATTGCAAAATTCGTATTTTTTTCTCTTTTAAAAATGTAGCCCTACTGCCGATGCTCGGGGGATGTAAGGATTCTAACGTTACCCCATAAGTCTAAATTTGTTCAGGCATTTAAAAGTTATGGTGGAATAAAGAAACTCACATACATACAAACATACATGAATCCTAAAAACATTACACTCCTTTTTTTGGGCAGTCGTGTAAAAAGACCAGAATTATTGGATTTGGTTATGGTTTAGTACGGTAGAAACTTTTTCTTCCAAAATGCAAATTTCTCGGAAAATGTAAGGCAAATCCTGTAGAATCTTCTTAATTGCAAACCGTTGAGCGAAACCAGAGAAAGCCGTGATATTGAATGAGTTATTAATATCTGCATTTTTATGTTTAATGACAACTCTTTATTTTTTTCTCTTAGCTATTATACTAGTGGCTCTATGAGCTGTAGACCTCGCACGTACAAACTTTTTTGTAAACAATCTAGCGGTACACAGTAGCGCCATCTAGTTACCTTATTGTAAAACTAACATTAATAACCAAGGTGCTCCATAAATCCCCTGGTTTATATCCCATGGCATTTTAGGTTTCTACCAATGGAAATATACCCTTCCATTGGCAGAAACCTAAAAGTGAGAAATTTACTGCATTTTGAGGAGCTATTCTGTTCATCACGCCGAAGATCCTCATCAGATGTTCACCAAATTTTTATGAGACTAACTTAAATTTACTACCTTTCAATTGAAAAAAGAACCATCGAAATCGTTTTCAATATGGCGGAGATATTCCGTAGCCCCCTTTTTACCCTTTTTTGGGGGAAGGAGGGGGGGGGGGGGGGCATCAAAAATCCACGACGAATTAAAAATTCTTTCAACCTGTATACCAAGTTTCGTCTAGATCGGTTGAGAAATGCGACCTGTAGAGGAGAACAGAGATCCGGACTGACATCCGGACATACGAAAGCATTTTTGCCGAAGCTGAAACGGAGACGCTTCGCGCTCGCTCGGTCAACAAAGTTTAGACGTAATGAAACCAGATTTCTAGAACTGAGGGAACGCACACTCTGACAGAGACTTCCGAAGTAGTGAGGTATGTGAATTGCAATCCCCTAACTGATGATGAGTCAAAAGAACCCGGGAAAAGAAATGTTGAACAAAAAAAAGATATAGTAAATCTGAGAACGAGTTACAGAAGTATTCACGAGTAGGTACAATGGAATCTCCATTCTTAAGGTTGTTACTTGTTAGGTATGCCGTTAAGTGTAGGACGAAACGGCGTCAAATTATACAAATTAATTAAATTGTTGCATATAATTATCTATGACTACCGTCTTATTTTCGGTAGCTTACTATTGATCACACCAAACAGTGTGACGACGAGGAATAAGAATTCCTTGTGGTCACACTAGTGTGACAAATCGGTGTGACCATGGCCAAACGTAGGATGGGTTTCTGTGTATTGAGTTCTCGGCGATAGAAATATAATTTAGGTAAAATATAGTTGAGACACAGGCGTTACTATGCGGGAATCCATATTTAAAATGAACTGAATGAAGAAATACTATGCAGTTTACTTCCTTCAAACTGTAAGTCAAACTAATGATAAATGGAAAAATAAAATTGATTAACAACCCACGCTAACAATCCTTTATCAAAATTGAACTATACCTATTTTACTTCCAACCTAATATATGAATCTATAAATACAATATAATTACTTCTATCCAAGTATCTATGTACCACTGTTTGACAGCAATACCACTGTTGTTATATTGCTGTCAAACACTAGTATTTGTTCATTATTTTTAGATAAAATATGTGAATAGTTACATCTTTGAGCGGCGCCTGCGCATCTCCCGGGCGGCTGGTCTCGGCGACGGTGAGCCCGCACGCGCGGCCGAACACGACGATGTCGAGCAGCGAGTTGGCGCCGAGCCGGTTGGCGCCGTGCACCGACGCGCACGACGCCTCGCCGGCCGCCAGCAGCCCGGGGACCACCTTGTCCACGCCGTCGTAGTGGGTGATCACCTAAGAATAGGGGGGTTTTTGGATGCTTTAATAGCGAAAACGCAAGTTAGCTTTTTCGTTAGGTATCCGTGATCATATCAATCTAACAAAGCTATCTGACCACGGATACCTTACGAAAACGCTGACGACACTGTTTAGTGTCCCTGATCACTCTGATCAAATTACAGTGCCCGTAGTCGGTATGTATCCGTGGTCAGACCGCTTTATTAGATTCATCTGACCACTCAAAAGGTATCTGTGGTTAGATTGCTCAAGTAAAGTTTGCTCCCCGATCACAACTCATATCACGCTTCAGACGATATGTTCTGGATGGCCTTGGAGGGGTAAGAGACAAAATTACCCATGAAGATTTACAAAATATTTTTTAAGTAACACACCTCAAAAAACTATACTTCAAAAAAAATTGTTGATTTTTAATCGCAGTGGTATAATCGTGCGCGTCACACGCAGGCCGCGCCTCCTCGCCACCAACCAACGCTGTCTTCGCTCGTGTCGTGTACACTCGCCATGACGTATCGTAGCGCACTGATGTCACTCTCTTGACAAGCATATCTCTAGACGGCAAGCGTGCTTGACAAGCATTGCACAAATATACATTTTCATCAAGCTTTTTCCAGCACGTAGTTTGTTTTTCAAGCACTTCAAGCTTATTTCTAAACGGTCAAAACACGAAAAGTTACAAAAAGATTTAAAAAAAAAGGTTAGTTAGTTAAAGTTAGGCAATTTTGACTATCTAGAGGGGCCTTTACGTTGACCCTCGAACTGCGGACGAGGGGTGCAGGGACGCGGATAGAGTGGCCATTCTGTACGTAAGTACTTTACACATTCTGTGGAAGAGAGCAGGAGGAGAGCTCACCTCTCCGCGGAAGTTGGTCGGCGTGCCGCCCATGTTGTAGTGCACGGTGGGCAGCACGGGGATGGGCTCCTTGGTGACATCGACGCCGGCGAAAATCATGGCAGTCTCGGAGATGCCGGGCAGCCGCTCCTTCAGCTGGTCCAGCGGCAGGTGGTGCAGCTGCAGGTGCACGTGGTCCTTCTCGGGGCCGCACCCGCGACCTGGACCAAACAGAACGCATAAGAACGAAGCATGCTTTTTCTTTTATTACAGCAACTGGAAAGGAGTGGACTGCCCAGCCCTCGTCAGAGTTTCAGGTAAATTATAACCCAGGTGTGTTCAAGTGTAGAGTGAATAGGTATCTTCTAGGCAAGCGTGCTACACCGTCGACCACATCATCACTTTTCATCCGGTGAGAACGTTCGTCAAATCCAACAAACAAAAAATAAAAAAGGTGTAAGATATTTACATTTCCAGCTGGCATCACTGGATGTATAGGTTGGTCTCACAATGTCATTGCTTGAGAACAAAAATGCCAATAATATTATTTATTTTGTAAGCTTTGAGGTTAAATGGGTAGAAGATTTAATTCAACAATAGTTCAATTAAATTTTTGTAAAAAAAAAGGATCAGTCATAAAATATGTAGCAAGTTAGCATAGTGGTTATAACTTGAGTTACGTCATATATGCAAGTTGGCATAGCGATTATAACTTAAGTTGCGTCATCTGCGCAAGTTAACATCTATCTATCGTTAGTCTGTTTCGTGAAGTAAGCTTTAAATTTCCACTTTTTTTTAGTGGAAGTCCATGTTAAAAAAGACTCCGTTTTAATAAGAACTTCGCGCCCCGAGATGCGCAGTAGATATTATATAATGACCTTCCATGATCTCAACAGTCATGGCCCTGGAGACGACATCGCGACTGGCGAGGTCCTTGGCGACCGGTGCGTAGCGCTCCATGAACCGCTCTCCCTTGGCGTTGACGAGGAACCCGCCCTCGCCGCGGCAACCCTCGGTGATCAGGCATCCAGCGCCATAGATACCTGACAAACAGAAATCAATCATTAAAACAACAAACGAGACGAGAAGGTCGTCTACCTGATGGTAAGCGATTGTAACTGCATGGAATTGATGGTAACTGGATTTCAAATACCTTCCCCTGAAGTCTAAGCCCGAGAAATTGTTTTTAAGCCACTAATAGCCTACACACTTTATAGTCTAAACTTATAATAAAGCAGTAAAGTCTGTAAAAAAATAAGTTATTTTTTTATCTGTAGCACTTAAAACAAGCTACCGAACAAGTTTATTTATGTTTTTATATCTTATCTTTATTTATTATTTATTTATTTAATTGTTTTGCACAAAAAAAAAAGTGTACAAGGAACGACTTAATGCTAAACAGCATCAACCAAGCCATCATCATCATTATCTTTCTGTTTGTTTGCGCATCACGTAAAAACTAACTGGACAGATTGCGATGCGGTTTTCATTGTTAAATAGCAAGGGGTTTGACTTAAAAACTGGTGTAAATGGTATCTCAATCTTTTAAGTAGAAGTCGAGCAATTGATAAGAAACCATTTGAAGTTTGATGATGGATGACCAAAGTACCAATACTTTTGGTTCTGAAATAATACGAGTACATAGGATCCTTATAAAAATATCCTACATGTCTAATAAAAAAACGTAATTATTATGGCTAACGTGCTCCATCTTTAGCCGCATCGTCACTTACCATAAATAAAATGCATTAAAAAACGATTACATACTCGTACAATCCATAATGTAATACTTTCACACACTACAAGTTGCTTGGTGGCCTAATAAGCAAAGCGGTAAGATCATACAAAACACGCACAAAATGCACAATATTATTCAACATTTTACGTCTAAGTCAAATTAATCTTAGTTTATTTTGGAACACTTCTAGAATGTTTGTTTGTTTGTCGTATGAAGAGTGCTGGCCTCTGGTGTCAGTTTGTCAGGCCGCCCGAGGGCCTTTGACTTGGCTTAACGACTGATTTTAACCAATAACAGCAACCCGGCAGCTTAACTTGCCCTCCGAAACACGAATAACTTAGAAAAGTCATTGGTGCGGAGCCTAGGACCGAACCCGGTACCGTTGGATTCTAAGTTGCTCTATTGAACCGTTAGGCTACAATCGCTCTAACTTCTACAGTAAATAGAAACTATTGTCGAAAGATTTACAGGTTGATCAATATGGCATTTGAATACATTCTATTTCAATGTAATAAACCCGATAACATTTTGTTTACCGTGGAAAAATACTTAAAACTGCAAAGATTACAACACTTTTTTACTTCACCAGTCTATTTAACAACTTTGTTATTGTCGTAAAAAATATTATGTAAAATATTGCAATATTAACAAAATTGATTTTATGAAATTTTGTTAAATCTTAAAAACTATAAACAAATAACAGGCAGCAAATGTAGATTATAAAGCTAATCTAAAAACCACGTATTTTTATTTGTAGAATGATTACTTTTTATAGCTTGCAGTGTCATCGGTTTGTGAGCTACCCTGAAAGTTTCAGCCGGATAGCTAATCGGGAAGTGCTCGAAATTTGAGTTGCAAGATTCCACCCGGAACGACAGACAAACAGAAAAGTGACGAAAATAAAAACGGGGTAAAGTCTAAACAATATTTTTTTCAATGTTACTATGTAACGAACAATAAAAATAATATCATATCAAATTAGGACGCGCGCGGCCAAGTGACCCACCCAGATACGTAGCCATTGTTTCTTATACAAACTTCCTTGCTCGTGACGTCACTTGTTGTGGGATCACAGAGTCACATGACTCACAATAATATCTGTTGGGCACTATAGCTGCCTGCTTATTTACTAGCTTCAAGTACATTTACGGGCTTATTTATAAAAAGTTAATAAACGTCAATTAGTACTGCGCAGTACAATATTGTAGTGCGCAGTATTACTAATCATTGCTTAACTTTTAATAGTTAGTTGAATAGTAGAAGCAGGATAGATTTTGATATTAGAGTTAAATTGAAATTTCAAATATAAAAAAGCAAAACCTATATAACAGAAAAATACATTGATATGGAGCATAAAAAAGCCTGGTTCTTAGTTTAAAAATCTTAGAGACAGAGATTTGAAACAGTTTAATACTTCTGTGCACAATACAAACTAAATTGGCTTTGCTTTACTTGCGTGAATAAAAATATAAGTTCAAAACCTTAAACCCGACTACGGTCTTAGTGAACTAAAAAGTCACAAACAAGAATATTCAAACGTTTTAGAAATTTAAATAGAGTCAGGGGAAGGCGCTTTACCGATGTACTTGGTTAAATACTGATAAATTTATATCGCACTCCTACAGCCCTAAAGTTTTAAATTGCTAAAACGTTTGAATATTCTTGTTTGTGACCTTTTAGTACACTAAGACCGTAGTCGGCTTTTAGTTTTGAACTTATATTTTTATTTCTATTATTTTGGGGTTATAATATATATATTTTCGAAATGTGCTAATTAAGCCCTTTCATTTGATACCAAAGACGGCATCGTAGTTTTTTCTTTATTTCATTTCTTTGTCCTCTAGAGCGCGCCATATTCAATTTAATGTGACGTCACTTAGCCTATAACCAGCGGACGATAAGACGCTTCCAACGATACCTCATTTGTCAAATTATGATGAGTAGTTTAGAAGTTATGAAGGAACTGCTGCACATACATACATACCCACCCACAAACATACATACGGTTAAAATCATAACCCTCCGTTTTTGCTTCGTCGTAGTCGGGTAAAAATAATTCTTTGTGAAGAGATCTCTGTGTTTTATATGAATACCTAGCATTGATAGATACGCGTCGAGTTGACATTGTCGTCGGTCATTGACCGAGCAATAAACTACAATGGAAGTAGGCAGTATAGTTACGATATTATCGATTTTACGTAACAGCTCATAATGAGATTGTATGCACTACTCTACAGAGAGCACGAGCGGATAATTAAGAGGTGGTTACTCTCGCTACCGTAAAATATTGTATTCACAAAATAGTATACAATACTTTTGTTAGCTATAACTGTACCAATACTTGGTCAAGATTAAGTTCCTTTAGTGCAAAAGAAGCATATAATAATAATATATTCGGGACATTTCCACACCAATTATCTAGCCCCAAACTAGGATACCCTGTGCTATGGGTATTAGATAACGGATAAACATACATAGATAAGATTATTAACATCCATGACTCGGAAACAAACATTTCTGCTCATCACACAAATGATTGCACCTTGCAGGATTCGAACCCGCGACCGTTCGATTTCGTACCTAGGATCTCTAGCCACGAGACCAACCGGTCGTCAAATCTTAGTGATGAACTGCAGCGCCAAAGATTAGTATTTTTTTACCCGACTGCGTAGCATTTTTAGGTCATGTTTTTGGGTTATATGTATGTGGGTAATTTTGCGCGTCCTACAGCCTAAACGGCTCAATGGATTTTGATAAATGAGGTATCATTGGATTTGTCATAGGATATATGAAGTGTCAAGAAAACTAATATGGCGGCTTATAGCTGCCATATTGTATTTCCGACGGAATAGACATGACCAACACCTCAAGTGAGGTATCTAAATGAAATTCTTTAAAACATCATTCAAAAAATTGTTTTATTCCTAAACAGTAGCAAATATTACTTGTTTTTGCGGGCGGTCAGCTTTCATTTCGTCCATCCGCTATCGCGACTGAAAAGTAACTAGCTTAAAAGCTAAAAAACACGTTGCGTCGTGCGTACCGTATGTTTGCGTCGTGCGTACCGCGCGTCTTAGTTATTCCAAGAGGGCGGTGGGTTGTGATTTATTCAGAAACTGTATAATAAGTGATGTCAACTGGAAGAGTTCACATGAGAGACATAACCGCCGCTGTGAATAAGTTGCATTATATGATTTATAGGAGACTAGGGGCCGTATTAATAAACCGACCTCAACTCTGAGAGCTCTATTGAGAGCGATCTCAAGATGCTAATCTAATTAATAAACATATCTTAAGCTGTTGATTGAGATGCCATAATCAGCTGAGTTAGTGTTTAATAATAAATCAATGTCGACTCTCAAGAGCGCACTTGCGATGTGCTTTGAGATGCAGAATGTTGAGTGCAGTCGATCCGTGACTTGAAAGCGTGATTGCCAGTTGCTAGAATCAAGGATTTCGAAAATATTATGTTATATTATATTATTTGTTTTTTTGTATGTAATTATAATTATATTAACCATCATTATAAGAATATTTTTATATTCCTCTGGAAATAAACAAATTTATTTGGCATGATTGCGAAAAGATCCGAAGACTTGGTACATATCAGAACCTGGCGAGGACTCGCTGAAGTCTAAAAAGATCCGAAAACGTAACCAAAGGATACGCGCTGGAAATACTGCAATTATTTTTATTTTCATAAATTATAGTTATGAATTGCGTTAAGTTCTATATTAGATAGTGTAACTTTGAAAATATAGACAAAAACTATGGCTTAGGTACATCCTTTCTACAAAAAAACTAAAGTAAGGTTATGATAATTATGTAGAAAATAAAATTACGTTTAATATAATCGCATTTAATTTAATTCAACTTCATCGCAGTAATAAATTTTAACCGTACAATATATCTTATTTGAGCAAAAACCGAACTTTCACTGAAGAAAATAAATCGTTCATTCGTAGTTCATTCAATCTTGATCTCAAATTCTGGTTCGTGACGTAGCATCTTGAGATGCGGCTCTTGAAAGCGACATGATCTGAGAGGCTCTTGAAATGTCTTTATTAATCAGCGACGATCTTAAGATGCTGATCACAACTTAAGAGCGTATCAGTTGATATCGCACTTGAGAGCTCAACCAAGAGCGATTTATTAATACGGGCCTAGGTTTATCCTGCGATTACATCCGCGTTGACTTTAGATTACTGCGATAAAAAGGATCCTAAGTCCTTACTGAGGGTTCTATCTTCATAAGTCCATACCAAATTTCATCAAGATTCGTTCAGCCGTTTAGGCGTGAAAAGATAATAGACAGACAGAGTTACTTCAGCTTTTATAATGTTATTAGTATAGATGTAATTATTATGTAATAGTGGTTTATGAAACAGTTGCATAATAAAGGTGATTAAAACACGAGAGTGAGTTTATAAAACGAGCCGTAGGAGAGTTTTTTAATAGTATCACTCGAGTGTTTAAATAACTAGTTATGTGCCGTTTCATACGCTATTTTATCTACACTCATGCAATAGGAACTTATAATGAAAAAAATAAAGTCGTAATCTTTTCTTGATTTTTCTGGTAAAAGCTCGTTCGTCATGTTCGTTGCTGTTTCCGTGATGTCAGGTGGAGTCATATTCTCCTCAAGAACACTGTTTTCAACATCTTAGTCACATTTTTAATCAGGATTAAACATTTGATCAACATAATAAATCAAATAAAATTGGTTAGGTACTAAAGTTATGATGGTTAGGTAAAGTAAATTATGGCGCCAAAATCCAGTCCACAACGAATTCGCGCGCATTCGGCCTAACACGCGCCGCCATAGATAATAAATGACGAAAACCCTCTTAGGTGCGGAGCCTTAATGGTGCCTTAATGATAAAATATATATATTATAATATCGTTTAGTTCAAAAAACAGAGTTATAATTTTTTTCTTTTCTTATTATGGACGTGCCGTGTGTAATGTATATCATTATGCCACAATTTTTGAGTTCATAATCCGATTTTTACGATATGAGTGTAGATAAATTAAATTTTAAACCTTATTATTTCCAATCTATTCTGTAGCTAAGAGCTTTGGTAGCCTAACGGTAAAAAAGTGCAACTTAGAATCTCGTTGGATTCTAAGTTGCACAACCGCACCAATGACTTTTTTATGTTAAGTGCGGTTTTCCATCTCTCCGTGCATCAGAGGGCACGTTTAGCTGTCGGTCCCGGCTGTTATCGATTAATAGCAGTCATCAAGCCATGTCAGAGACCCTCGGGCGGCCTGACAAACTCCGACACTAGAGGCCAGAACTACCTAATACAACAATCTAATCTGTAACAACCAAGATGGCTGGTCGGATTCCGTCTAATATATTTATATATTATCATTTTCATCATCGTCATCATCACCAGCTAAAAGACGTCTACTCCTGGGCATCGGTGTTTGCATCCTGGTTACTCTCACCAGGTCGCCGATCCACCTTCAGGCGGGCCATCCTACGCTCCGTCTTCTGATTCGTGGTCGTTATTCGAGAACCTTTCTTTCCAACAGTTATCGGTTCTATGAGCTATGTGGCAGCTGAAGTACGTACCAGTGGGGTGGAACTGAACGAACTCCATGTCTTCGTTCTGCAGGCCGGCGCGCGCCGCCATGGCCGTGCCGTCGCCCGTGCACGTGTGCGCCGACGTGCAGCTGAAGTACGAGCGGCCCGTGCCGCCCGTCGCTAGGATCGTGTTCTTGGCTTGGAACCTGGAACAGCGGGAATGTATAAAGTAGGTAAAAGTAAACGTAGGTATATGCCACCAGCTTTTGGAATTTCAATAGCGCAGAGATTAGCCGTACAGCGTGAGGAGAAGTGAATAGTCTACAGTACCTGTGCAGAGTTCCATCTTCAAGGTTCAGTGCGATGCATCCCTTGCAGACGCCGTCTTCCATCAGCAAGTCGAGTGCGAAGTACTCGATGAAGTACTCGCAGTCGTAGCGCAGAGACTGGCCGTACAGCGTGTGGAGAAGCGAGTGCCCGGTCCTGTGGACAACAAAGGTTTCTTAGGGCAGCTATTCCCAAGCTGGAGCATCCCTGGCGAAACGCGAGAATGTCCTAAACCTAAACTTAGCCACTATTTAAGCAGCGGAGGTTACCGTTAGATTGCTAGAGTAGGATTACGGGCTTTTTTATGCCCTGGCGGAAACGCGTAGTGGAATCCTCCAGAGCACTTGTTTTTAGTAGTGCTGGCCTCTGGTGTCAGAGTTTGTCAGGCCGCCCGAGGGCATAACGAGTACCATTAATCAATAACAGCCGGAACACAACGTATCCTCAGAAGCACGGAGCGATGGAAAATCGAACATAACGTACAGGGCACCGGTGGCCGCTTGTGTGTAGAGCCTCTACTGCCGGCTCTGCGGTATACTTAGCGTCAGGTTGTTTAGTTTGATGTAGGGTTATAATTAATTACGTCACTTCATGGCCAGATGGTGTGGTCTAGTATTTGTATACTCTTTGTGGTCTACCAACGCTTTAGTGAAACGAATCGTGCTCCAAAAATCTAAACAGTAGCTTTTAAATTGTGTTATGGATTATAAATGTTTGTACAATATAATTTGTTATGTCGGAGCGTAGGACGGCCTCCGCAAGTTAGACCAACGACCTGGTGTGAACCGCGGTGGTGTGTACGCACATAACAAGCAACCGCTCGTTTCGGCTTTCTGTGGGGAATGCCTATGTTCAGGTGTGGTCGTCTCCCGACTGAGATGATGGTTTTGTTAGCCATTAATTTCAGTTCATTTAAGGAGCTCACCTGTCCGCGACGGCGCAGCAGCGATGCGCCTGCCCGCCCTTGCCGAACTGCAGCGACTGCCCGCCGAACGCGCGCTGGTAGATGCGCCCCTCCGGCGTGCGCGAGAACGGCATGCCGTAGTTGTCCAGCTCGATGACCGCGTGCGGGGCCTCCCTGGTCATGTAGTGGATGGCGTCCTGTTCAGACGAATAATAATATAGACTTTTATTTCCGAGACAAGGATTATTACAAAACTTCCTTACATCTAAATAACTGAAATACTTAAGAACTTTTCTTAAATGTACACTACAATATTAACTGTTATATAACAATAATGTTTTTTTTTTCAAAGTCCTTCAACTCGGTGTGCCTTTTGGCATAGGCATCCTCCAACTGTCTCCGTAGAGATCTGCTTCGTGCAGCCCCTGTTCAATATGGCCCCAACGTCAGGCGTACATTTTTTTCTCGTCTTTATTCAAACGAAACTAGATAAGAAATGTTGTGAGTTTATTTTTATTTTATTTGAAACGTTGTCTGTTTGTTTGAGCATTCACGCGATAACGGCTGGACGGATTTTGATGAAACTTGGAATGGAGATAGCTTATACCCTGGAATAAAATATAGGATACTTTTATCCCGGAAAATTGTAACATTTCCACGGAAAACTGAACAAAACTGGAAAAATGATTACTCGCTGTAAGAAACGGTTGCCGTGGAAACGAATTAACAATTATGTACGTACTTTTGCATTGGTTTTAAATATCTTAGAAGAACATAGGCTGCTTTTTTTTCGCTATAAACAGTAGTCCGCGCGGACGAAGTCATGGGCGGGAAAACTAGTTATGTAATTTCATTTAATTTTCATATCAGACCAGTATCTGATCATTATTATTTATTTAAAAGCTGCGCCCCGCGACTTCGCCCGCGCGGTATTTTCCCGGGATATGGAATTTCCTAGTTGTTATTCCAGGAACTAAAGCAGATATACACACAGAAAAACAAACAACTTTTTTTTTATTCTGTATTCTTGTTCAGTATCGTGCCCTAGCTAGACCAATTTATTTTAAACTAGCTGCGCCCCGCGGTTGCATCCGCGTGGGCTATGATGATGGATAATGATAATTATGAAAAGTAGCCTATGTGTTAATCCAGGATATAATCTATCCTTGTACCAAATTTCATCCAAATCCGTTCAGTCGTTTGAGCGTGAAGGAGTAAAAAACATACACACAAAAGATAAAAGATAATGGTGCTAATCGGTTTTTATGACGTTTTGTATCGACTGTCAGTTCTAATGTATGGAGTTCTGCATCGCGCATACAAAGTTTTCCGCTGGATAATAGAGTATTCATTTTTAAAAGTCTAAGTTCTGATTGACCTTTTACGACAGTAGATAGATAGATAGATAACTCTTTATTGAACCACACAAATACAAATCTTACAACTAAAAAAACAAAATTAATAATAAAGTGTCACAATGGGCGGTCTTATCGCTAGAGATCTCTTCCAGACAACCGCGCACGGAAAGGAATAAGTAACTACACTTCTATTTATATTATTAGTGTGAATATCATCAATGTACCTACAGACTAGTATTAAGTATAGATTGAGTACAAGCGATAGTGACTAGGTTAAAGCGGTTAAGATCAAAGCCGGTTCAGTCCGTTTTTTGTGATTCGCCTGCACAGGTAGATGCGATTGGTGACTTTTGTTTCGTGATATGTAGTGATTATTGAGCTTCAAGCTCATGACAGGTATCGGCTAATAGCAGACCTACCTATACTTACCTATGATTCTGTGTCTATACCTGTATTAAATTTTTATGTTAATTGATAAAAAATTGAACATTACATATACCTATGATATAATTTTCTTGTTTTTTTTTTACAATTGTCAAACTTTCCACATAAGTACTCGCTGGAACAATAGTAATACGCGAGTGAACGCTAAACCGTTTTTAGGGTTCCGTAACACAAAAGGAAAAAGGAACCCCCCGTCCGTCATAGAACCCCTTTTCATAGAAACACGTGGAGGTATCAAGTTGAAATTAATATCAATAATCAGGTTTGCAATCCCTTGAAGCTGTGAAAAATACATTTCTAAGTCAACGCAATCAAAACGATACGGCCGATTATGTCGTATGTTTTGACACTCGCAAGGGAATCAACATCTATATGGTACTTCCCATTGACCTAGAATCATGAAATTTGGCAAGAACAACTTTCTAGCACAAGTAAAGGGAAGTATTAGAAACCCGTAAATTCGTAAAAATACAACAAAAATATATTTTTTATTTGCAGTTGGTATACAGACCGCGACCTATGTCGACGTATGGGGACAACAGTTTTCCAACGGCAAAGTTAAGATTGTACGGAACCCTCAGTGCGCGAGTAAGACACGCGCTTGGCCGGTTTTTGTTCAAAACAAAGCCAGCGTGAGCGTAATGTTTCTGTGAATATCTCATGAGTACTAATACAAAAGCTTGAATAGCCTGAAACGCATAAAAGCCTTGAAATTTTAATGTAAACATTATTACGTAGCAGACAATGACTACAATATAGTCTCTAATGGCGTACATGCAGCTGTTTGTACAGGTGCGAAAATTGGAATTGGAATAGCAGTCGCTAATGAAACTCTTTTTTTTTCGTATTTGTGCTTATTCAGACTCGATAACAAAACTAACTAAACTAACTTAGTAGCTAAAAAAACCCGCCTGCCCTGCCAAAATTGAACTAATGCCAATATATTGCCTTCAATTTGATACCCATATTGTAAAATTAGAAGATTTTTCGCATTTGAAAATGGAGACATACTGGAGTCAGGCTAAATTAAAAAAAAAAATATAGCCTATGTTACTCGGGGGGATGTAAGGATTCTACCGATACCCCATACGTTTAAATCTGTTCAGGCATTTAAAAGTTATGGTGGAATCAAGAAACACACATAAAAAAAACTATATACCTATAACTTTATTTGGACAGTCGTGTAAATAAAAGTAAACTACTGTTTCTAGAGTTCAGGGTTCCGTACCCAAAGGGCCCAACAGAGCCCTATTACTAAACTAAGCCTACGTTCCGTCCGTCTGTCTGACAGTCCTATTTTTTAATTGTATCGTTTGAACCGTAATATTTAGGAAGTAGCTTGAAAATTTCACAGGATGTGTTTATTATGGGGGATATTATAACAAATAATTAAAAAACATAATGTAATAAAATAAAGGGGTCGTATATAAGACCGGAACATTCAGTGCGCGAGTCCTACTCGCACTTGGCGGTTTTAAATAGTTTTATGATAAACTAGCTGTGCCCGCGGCTTTGACCGTTTGGTCAAAATTTATGGGGTTTTTTTTTTGCGCGGAACCCTAATTATTTTTCGAATATAAAAGTAGCCTGTGTTATGCTTTGTAACATCAACTATCTTCCAGTGAATGACCACTCAAAGTCGGTCCAGCTTTCTGAGATTAGCGGGAACAACAGACATACAGAAAGACAGACAAAAAAAATAAAAATGGCTTGTTTGTTATGAGTACCGTGTATACTTTCTTAAGCATTTAGTAAAAATCTGTTATTTTGACATTACAAAACAGACACTTCAATTTTACTTATTTGTATAGATATAGATAGTCTTGCGTTTGTCCGCAATATCACCTAATGTTTATCGGTTTGGAAGATACTTCGGTGATTCCCACCCATTTTTTTCATCTTTCGAGTCGAGTTACGTGCTGCCAATAAAAAGCTTGAGTAGGTGACGCACGTAACACTATTATACAAGCAGGTTATTAGTATTAACTGTACCTACCTATATTCATATATACACAACATAATTATCAGTGCTGGGCTGTGTGCAGCCAAGAAAGATTAGAACAAGGTACGTCAACTACGCAACGTAACGTAGCACTGTGTCGTAATATTATACGAGTACTTACCTTTTTAGTCAGTAGTCAAACAAGTAGTTTATCACGTCTGTCTGTATGTCACAGCCATTTAATTCACAAACTATTAACACTACAATAATGAAATTAGTCACAAGTATTATCTAAGGCCTCTACAAAGTACTCTACATAGATGTAAAAAAATACAGAATAAATCATTTTTTTGATTGATTCCCGTACAACAAGAAAAGTAAAGAAAAAAATATTGTTTGTGCCCCTTCGAGTGGAGTCTAGCTGACTAGGTATTTTAAAATTATAATGGAAGGTGCGGGGCGCTGCTATTAATAGCTAAAATATTGGTACAAAAGACGAATAATATGTAAATATTCGTACGAAAGACGAATATATGTTATTGTATACTAAGTGTTTGAGGTTATCTTTGACATTTTTCCATTTGGTTCCGTTTAAGAAATATTTGTCTCTAAGGTGACCTTTTCGCTTGAGTTGCATGTCCCATCTCAACTCATAAAGCAATGAATTCGTGTTATGGGCTATTTTTCGCCCATAAATTCATTAGAAACATTATCTAGGATCTACTAGTTTTCGAGATATACCCGACAAAGATAACGCTTTTCAGGCCTGCGTCTTGTCTGAACAAATTCCATAGTGAGAGACATAATCCAAGCGTAAAAACAACTTTGTTGGCCTAACTACTGGACCGATTGCAATGCCGTTTTAATAATAATAATAATAATATTCGGGACAATTCCACACCAATTATCTAGCCCCAAACTAGGATACCCTGTAATTTGGGCACTAAATAACGGATAAACATACATAAATACGAATATCAACATCCATGACTCGGATACAAACATTTCTGCTCATCACACAAATGATTGCACCTTGCAGGACTCGAACCCGCGACCGTTTGATTTTGTTCCTAGGATCTCTAGCCACTAGACCAACCGGCCGTTAAACCGCCGTTTTCAAAGTTGGGTAGCTTAGTGTTCTTGCTACGGAACTCTAAGTCTAGGCGTGTCCGACTCACACTTAGCAGGTTCTTGTGCCTTTCTTTACTACTCTATGAAATTTCGGTTTGGTTTAGAAGTTGAAGTGAACTGACAATGGAAGTCGGGTAGGTATACGTACATACGACGTACGCGTCTTGGCGTAGTATCCATACCAATGTATAAAAGTGAAACGTTGACTGTTTGTTTGTTTGGGGAGCTTTCACGAGATAACGGCTGGACGGATTTTGATGAAATTTGGAATGGAGATAGCTTATACCCTGGAATAAAACATAGGATACTTTTTGTCCCGGAAAAATGTATGTGAAAATGTTGATTACTCGCTGTAAGGAACGGTTGCCATGGAAACGAAATAACAAGTCTGTCAAAAACATCAAGAGCTTTGGTGCTTACCTACTTTTGCATTGGTTTTTAATATCCTACAAGAACATAGGATGCTTTTTCGCGATAAACAGTAGCCCGCGCGGACGAAGTCGCGGGTGGGATATATAATAAATATCATGCACAGGATAAATCTAGATCCAAAGTGAACAACTCACCGCTAAACTAGAGAAAGACGTAAATAGATAAAAGAGCGTTATCTGCTTGTTTATTTTCCTTCCAAGACCGATAAAAATAATTGTCTACGTAGTAACTGTTGGAAATATTCCATGTCTACCTAATTTACAAAACCAGTCAGACGAGCCAAGTTGAAGTTACGAGCGAAATAGAAAAAATACAGTAATGACTATATGAGAAAGAAATTATCATTTGAATGTGACTTGTCTGTGAATTGCATGCGCATGAGTGGTGTAATAATAATGTATTACGGTGGAAATAACAGCATGGCTGTCCATCCATATTCTATAGCTAGTTATCGTCACCATACATACAAACATTGTTGTTCGAATACGTAAATGTTTTGTATGGATCTAATAGAAAATTAAATGTTTTAGAATGGCAGTCACAGCTTAGTTAAAAAAGGAACTATTGGGTACTCCTTGCCTGTTTGGAAAAAGAGTTTTACATAAGGATTATCATTTAGTTAAAAATATTTTTTAACAAATATTTGAGTCAATACGATTCAGAATGTTTTAGTTCATATGACATGCGTCATAAAGTCTAATTTCGCGATAATAATATGATAGATTCGATAAGCAAACGTAGATTTTTCTACACAGATTTCATTGAAGATAAGTCCAGTTGGTTAATATTATTGAGTAATATTCGTGTGAGTGGCAATTGGACTGCAAATATGGACAGCAAATTGTGAATTCGCCAAATAAAAACACAAGGTCAAGACGCAAGAAGTGTTACAATTTTCCTTACGCCACAGAGTAAATAATAGTACAAACTTGCGCTATCTATACTTCACGATGACTTTTAGTTATTCTGTGGTTGTATCAAGGCCAAGGTTTTTTTTTACCTCTTTTTTCCCACTGCTGGGCAAAGGTCTCCCCCATTTCCTTCCAGACATCCCGGCCCCCTGCAATCTCTAACCATCCCCCTTGGAAAGATAATTATGGTTAAGGAAGGATAATTAGGTTAAGGATAATTATGTAGAAAATTAGTTACTTGATCTCCGAGCCAGTCCGAGCCTTTCACCGTGTCATACATGTGCCATAGCCAGTTGTCTTGCTCCATGTTTCCTGGAATAATAACATAACATATTTATAAGTGTTATAAAACAAAATACTCTTATCAATAGAGAATATTCCAGTGTTGAAAGTCAGGATAGGTTTGTACCGTAAATAAAATATTATTTTAACTAAAAGAAGCTTAAATTTCGCAATAAAAATAAAATACCGCCACGCAGGCGTTGACAGTGGCGTGTTGACGTTCGTAGCGCTCGTCGCGACTTTTCGGCATAACACTCCCAGACGAAGGACTTCAAAATAGTCCGAAACTGGTCGGACTATTTCGTGCGTTTTTAGCCGTTTTATATAAATCTTTAATAAAAAGGTACAAACCTGGTTAAAACATAGCTTACTCTACCTAAAGGTAAAAAAAGGTAAAAGGTAAAATAGTATTTATTGCCACTAGAAATAAAGTAAAGTGTGCACACAGTATCAATACAAAAAGATATAATTATATTTAAGGGCAAAGGGGGTAAACTCAGCATGTGCGTGCGCTGTTTTTCAGCTACCCCATTGCTCGGACTACGGTGTTAGCCGAGGAAGATATGTTATTGGCGGACAAAGTTCATTAAAAAAATATTAACATTAAGTATACTCGTATATCAGCGAAACAAAACAACTAAAAATCTATCCTTATATACATATATAAAACATATAAAATAAATACATAATTATTAGAAAGTCTGAAGATGTGAGGATGCATGTGGGCTTGTGGTATATGTATATTGTGTGTTTGTGTGCATGTGTGTGTATGAGAGGGTGTGTGTGTATTTTTATTTGTTTGATGCTGATTTTTTGAAGGTTGCTTCAAAATTGTGTTTTTGGCGATCAAGCAGGTTCTTTTTGTACCGGATTTTAAATGTATTGCTGCTTATTTTATCTCTTAAGGGTGGTGGGATATTGTTCCAAATCTTTGATGCACTATATTTGAAGCAACCTTGAAAACGTGTAGTTTTATGTTTAGGGATGGCTAGAGCATTGCGGAATTTTGAGCGTGTATTTATTTTGTGCATATCTTTGGCCCATGACAGCTTCTCGAAGAGATATTCCGGCTTCTTATTCCAAAGAACTTTTTGCGTTATGCATGCTAAGTGAAGCTCTCTTCTAGATTTCATGTTAAGAATGCCTTTTTTAACAAGGTAAGGTGTTACGTGCTCTCTCCTAGGTATGCTAAAACAGAACCGTGCGCAGGCATTTTGCACTCGTTGGATGGCACTTTCTGTTTTTGCCCATAACCTTGGCCCGTACACCGCACTGCAATAATTAAATGGCGAGAGCACTAATAGGTCACATAGTAAAATTCTAACCTATTCAGATATATGCTTCCTTATTCCATATAAAACCTTAACTTTGTAAAAAGCGTTTTTGATCTTTTCATTAATATGTTTAACATACCTCATGTCACTGTCAATTATAAGGCCTAGATTTCTAGCATCAAATTCTATTGGTATATCTATTACCTACAAAGTTTCGTGTGATTTGTATTTCTTAAATGAAATGATAACATACATTAATATGAAAAGTGGCAGTTAACTGAACACTCACCCAAAGCAGCATTGATGCCACCCTGTGCGGCCACGGTGTGAGACCTAGTGGGGAACAGTTTTGTCACACAAGCGGTCTTGAAACCCTCCTGCACGAGGCCGAAAGCCGCGCGTAGCCCGGCACCACCTGCTCCGATAACCAGAGCATCGTGCTTGTGATCGATGACCTGGTACGCCTTGGTCATGTTGGCATTAGCTCTGCCATCTTTGACTGGTGTTGCACCTCCAACAGACAGATGGAGGTTTCTGTACAGATGTGTTGCCTGTAACAAAGATTGTTTAACAGTTAGAATTAATTTTCAAAACACGATATCCACACTAATCACACTGTGCCCGCGTGGTCAAAATTCGCGGACTTTTTTTTGCGCGATTCCCTAATTATTTTTCTAAAATAAAAGTACCGTATGTTACTTCTTATAACATCTGCTACCTGCCAGTGAAAGTCCCTTCAAAATCGGTCCAGCTGTTTAAGAGATTAGCCGGATCAAACAGACAGACAGAAAGAAAGATTAAAATTTAAAAAATCTTTTTGTTATAAATACCGTGTTTACTTTCATAAGCATTTGGTAAAAAGCTGTTGACTTTGATTTTGACAAACAGACACTTCAATTTTAATTTTATTTGTTGGTGTAGATCAGAGAAGTGTAGTCACTGTCGTAACAAGGTAAATCAGGGCTTTAGTATATTCATTCTAGTTTTTTTCACGGCAAAATACATATTTTTTTAAACTGCTGTTTTGTTATAGCTATGAGTGAGTACATTAAAATACACAACTCTCCCACCCATTCTGCGCGCCACTTCCTCCCTCATCCCTTTGAAAAGGGCGACTTTTTACAGATTTTCTTAGTTTTCATGAAAACGGTACAATCCAGGCCAAAATAATTTAGTAGTAATTTGTTTCCTGTTAAGTTACCTACAAATATGTATAAAAAACATTTTGATGCGAGTTACGGTTTAGAAGTGATGGTGCGTCAAAGTTGTTAAAAAAACTATTCAGAGCAGAAAAAAAAGAAGTTAGAAAATGAAACATCTAATACACAGCACACAATGGCAGCGATTTGGTAGTTCACTCCGTAAACTAAACTACACTTAATTTCTTCAAAAGTAAATTTAAACCTTGTAAACTTTGTAACACGGTCTTTTTTTTCCCTGCTACCAATGACGTTTATGTTTTAACATAAAATACGTTTAATTACCAATTTAACACTATATTTTAAACACAATGAATGTCCTCACTTTCTGTAGGATCTTAGTTCAAGCAACGAATGCCCTGACAACTTCTACACATGGCAGAGCATCACAGTCCAGCTTTACAACATCCACATCTTTTACCGCAGCCTTTTTTGCAGCTACATGACAAAAAAACTATCTATCTATCTATCTATATTTAGTATTGACTCTGGAGCCGGTGAGTTAGTTGTATAAATGGGTGACAATAAGTTACTATTCTTTACCCCATTTTTCTGGGCTCAACATATGTCCTCGCCATAATTGAACTTGATGAAAAGTACGCATTGAGTGTTGACAAGCTGAGGCTGAAGAAGGTGGTCACTTGGATAAAATTACTGCATTGTTCTTTAAACCAACGTATAATTATTGGAATGTAATTCGTTCAGGCTGTTTTCGGTTTCTTTAACCCCATACAAAGCAAGGATAAACCTTTGACCTGCTTCTTCTACTTGCTCGTAAGTGGTATCCGCATTGTTAAAAACGTTTATCGTTCTTTGCAAGTCGATCTTACTAAGCTGAAACAACAGAACCTTTCCCTTGGCATAGGGAGCCGTATCGCATCCACTGATAGCATGAAGAAATAGAATCGATTCTCTGCAGTTTTTTACTAAATCTTTGATTTAGCTCCGACTGCTATAAAACCGTTTCTTCACAGTCCCTTGTGCCTAATTTAGCGAGAAAAATATTGTTGTCTAGCGGAGTAAGAGCTAATAAAAGGACCAAAAGATCTATATCTTGTCCAACTGCTACGACATTTTCGTTTCTTTTGGCTTCTTCTATTGCGGTGTGGACAATGAGCAAATCTGCATCGTCATTTGCTGTTAAAGTCTTTATCCCTCGTGGTTGAGTCGGTTGTTAAGCTGCACGATAAAACGTTATATGTTTACAATACTGCTCAAGAAACTTGCCTTGGTTTCCATTATAAGACTGTGGTCATGAAATTCGATTTCTGGACATTTTCCGTTGAGCATCCGCTTCAATCTTTCAGAGCTTTACTTGTACAGTTTTCCCCATATCCGTCGAATACAACGATTACCTTCTGCCCGTATAATTTTTTAATGAAGTTTACATAAGCGGTGTAAATATGTGCCTTCTTTTGGCCTCGCTACTCCATGTATTAGAGAACCACCATTTAAAAGGTACAGTCGATCACTGTCCAGTGTATTCTGAGACCGTATTAAAAATGTCGTAAGCGGCCGTTTTTTTTTCGTTTTTTTCATTGCTCCGTTTTCTTAAAACATCGAAAGAGGTACTGTCGACAATTCGTGACAAAAAAACAGGCGCGCGAATCGACAGGTTGGTACAGATACAGACAATCCTTTGAAATAGCTGATTAAAATTGCGTGCGAGAGTTAGGTTAGCGAGCGAAAATCATATTTTTGGATAGTCCTCAATTTTCAGTCAACTTTAACGCAGCATAGCTCAGAAACTATAACTCGCATCAACATGTTTTTTGTACATATTTGTAAATAATTTAACAGGGAACAAATTTCTCACATATTATTTTGGCCTAGCTTGTACTGTTTTCTTGAAAACTAAGCAAACCTGTAAAAAGGCATATTTTTTCTTATGGCTGAGTGGGGAAGCGGCGCGTGGAGGGGGTGGGAGAGTTGTGTATTTTAATGTACTCACCCATCAGCAACACTTTCAACAAATTATTTTTCTTAGAGCTGAGCGGGGAAGCGGCGCGTGAAGGGGGTGGGAGAGTTGTGTACTTTAATATACTCACCCATCAGCAACACTTTCAACAAATTATATATTTTGCCGTTTTGCCATACATTGTAATCTAGAATGAATACTTCTTAAGACTTTTAAAAATGAATACTCTCTTATCGAGCGGAATACTTCGTATGCGCGATGCAGAACTCCATACATTAGAAGTGACAGTCCATACAAAACGTCACAAAATGCATAAAAATCGATTAGCGCCATTTATCTTCCGAAGTCAAATAAATAAGTAAAAAAAAAAAAACAATTCGCAACAACTCAAAACCTAGCCCCAAACTAGGATACCCAAACCAAACTAGGAAAGAAACCAACCCCAAACTAGGAAAGAAACCAACCCCAAACTAGGATTAAGTGTGTCTGGTGTGTTATATCCTGGACTAACACATAGGCTACTTTTCATCATCATCATCATCCATCATCATAGTCCACGCGGGTGAAACCGCGGGGCGCAGCTAGTATAAGCGTAATCTGTCAACTTTTCACAACTAAACGGTTGAACCTAGTAGGATACATTACTTTAATAATATTTGGTCTGAGGGTTGAACCAATCTTGATGAAATTTGGAATGGAGATAAGTTCATACTAATCTATACTTATAATAAAGCAATAAGAACGAAAAAGTCTGTAAAGAGAAGATAATTTAAAAAAAATGGTCTAAGTTTTTTTTTTAAGTTCTCTCTGTCTGTTTGTTTGTTAGTTTGTATGTTTGTTCGCGCATCACGTAATAACTACTTGATCGATTGCGATGCGGTTTTCACTCTTGGACAGCTTAGGGTTTGACTTAAAAACTGGGGTACTTGGTAACTCAACACGATTAGTAGAAGCCGAGCAATCGATAAAAATAATTTTGACGGCTGAAGGAATTTTGATCAAATGTTGGTATACTGGTATTTTAGGTCCTGGAATAGCACATTGAGTACTTTTAACCTACAGAAATGACCATGCGTGCGAAGCCGCGGGCATCAGCTAGTCTATACGTATAATAAAGCAATAAAAAAGTCTGTACAAAGATAATAAAAAAAAATGGTCTAGGGTACTTAAAATAAGCTACTAAACAAGAATATAACATTTTTTTAAATCGTGTCTGTTTGTTTGTTTGTTTATTTGTCTGTATGTTTGTCACATTGTCACATCACGTAAAACTAGTGGACCAATTGCAATGCGGTTTTCACTGTTGGATAGCTTATGGTTTAACTTAAAAACTGGGTATCTTAATCCGATGATTAGATGCCAAGCAATCGATAAAAAACTATTTTACGGCTGAACGAATTTTGAAGAAATGTAGTATAATGTACTTTATAGGTTACTTTTGGTATTGGAATAACATGTATGAGCTACTTTTATATTTTACGCACATCTAGTATTATATAAACTAAAGTAACTCTGTGTTTTTGTAACCTTTTTATTACTAAATGGCTGAATCAATCTTGATGAAAATTGCTATGGAGATAGTTTGAACCCTGGAAAAGGACTGGGGTTGGCTATAGAATTGATGGGCAGGAGTTGGGGGGTGGGGAGAGTGGGGGGAGGTGGACTGATATCCCTCCCTTCCCGTGGAGTCGCTCGCGGCAGCGGCCGGCGAGCGCCGAAGTTAGCTTAGCGATTTTTAATATATTGTTATGGCTAACCAAAGGCAACCAACATCAGAATTTTATAAACTTAAAAATCTCATAAACTAAGCATCGCCTGCGGTGGGAGGGGTACTAGGGGGCCGCCCACCCCCCACCCCAAACCATAATTATTATTATGGTTTAAGATGAATTAACAATAGCAAGTTACTAGAAAAATAACTTGATGCTTATCTCTTCCAAACCAAATGTTTCTCACGGCTTTGACGCTTTGAGCAACTTTCTACTACATTAATATCCAATTTATCCTTGTTTTTTTATCATTTACTGTTTAATGGATTAACCATATAAAAATGAATCCAACCAAAATCTTTTCACTTTGCTCAGGACAGGACGCCCAATAATTTAAAAAAAAAAAAAACCTTGACTGTTCCTGAACATTTTGTCTGGTATTCATGTTAATTTTAAAGCAAGTTTTTCTTCATTATACATAATAAAATAAAAAAATAAAAAATACTGTACAAATTTAATTCACACCAATAACCTAGCCCCATACTAAGATACCCTGTCACACAAATGATTGCACCTAGCGGGATTCGAACCCACAACTGTTGGTTGATTTCGTACTCATGGTCACTAGCCATTCGGCCAACCGGTTGTCCTTCACCCGTGAATCATTTCATAACCTTCATGTTTTGTTATTTTTTGCATTAATTGTTTGAGAAACAAACAATTCATAAAATATTAACAAATTTAATCCCTTATTTTACAATCACTGGGAATGTGTGGAGCAAACAGTTTAAAATCCTATTTTTTTCCACTTTCCAGGGAGAAGTCCTATTTTTTACCCCTCATATCATTGACTTCTTGACCACCTTGAGCTTCCCTGACTTTCTAGAAAGTGGACACCCTGTAAAACAAATTCATTAAAAATCTTAATGCTGTATTAAATCTGAGCCTCAGTAATCTAAAGATAGGATCTATTAAAGCTGTTGAGTGATAATATATTATAAATAAGATTTGCTGCAATGTTACAATTAGAGTAGATTACATTATTATTATTATATTGAATACTTACTTGTGATAGGATGGACAGAATTTATAAGCTATACTCAGTTCAATGGTTTATGTATCCTATATTGTTGTTTCTATTTTCAGTTGATACTAGCTGCTCTGCCCAACACTTTGCATTTTCCCTTGGGAAACAGTTCCCTATGTCTATAAATGTAATAGTGTAGGTTTCTATCAGTGAAAGAATTGACAGAATCAGAGCAGTAGTTCTAGAGATTACCTCCTACAAACATAAATACAAAAAACTTTACCTAGATATGAGTTTGTATAAGTAGATAGTTCTAGAATATATATATTTTTAAGAGTAATCTTTTAAAACTACTCAGATGTTTTAAAAATGTGTACTTTATCAACAATTAGATATTAATCCAATATTGTAAGGCTCCTGATTGAAGCAGGACTTATCGTCAATTTTGTAAAAAGATTTAAAATAGGTGTAAGTAGGTAAGTACTTAATAGAAAATGTCCCATTATCGATTATTTTACAGGTGATGACAACGGAGAACTTCTGTAATAGGTTTTGAAATTTCTACTAAATGGGAAATTTAAATGAATTCGACTAGCTAAGCACTACGAAGTAATAGTAATTCTAAACCCTATTTTACACACTGTAAACACCTATGCGCAAAATTGAATTCTTCGTAAATCACGAGGTTAACAAAGCAATTTGGTGGCGGTAATGGCTATGTAATTACCAAAACCAGTCAGAACAAGCCAAACTAACCGCTAGGTTACATAACTAAAAATATCTAGAAAAATATTTATTCCACCATAACTCACCAAGGATGCCGGGCTTCGAGAAACGGCAGCTTTAATTAATGCACTCATGATGGAACTCTCTATCCGCACCCGGAGTACAAAATTGTAATTAAATTCGACTTCACATTCACTCGCACCGCACTCAGCTGCTTTTTCGTTTTAGCGAAAGCGAAGTATTTTTTCCTGATCGCAATTGGGTTTTTTGCGTTTTCTGTCAAGTCTATCAACTGTCAAAATCATAGCTATCATGTTTCTGTCAATGTCTGTTACATAACCTGCGTTCGAGATGATGAGATGGCGTTTTGAAGCGTACATTTTAACCCCTTACCGCATGGATAACCAAAAATGGGTACATAAGTTTTATCGTTTAGAAATCAAAACCAAAGTTTTTTCAACCTTCAACGCATATTAAGACATATTAGGAAATGTCTAAATGTCAAATCAAGTACAAATACTGCCACCTAGTTCACCTGCCCCCGATTCAGAACCATTCGATAACTCAGTTGTCGATCAATTCGGTTTGATATCGTTCGATTTAGTAGAATCGAAGAAGAATTTGTCAAAATCGATTCGAATTGACGTCATATCATACTATTAAAACTATGGCAAGGCTATCAAACGCTATTCAGAACTTAGTTTATCGAAGCCGAGTTACCGAACGTTCGATTTTTTTTTTCGATAACCACAAACTAAATGATATCTTCATTTAGTTTGTGGTTATCGAAAAAAAAAAACTACCTACTTTGTGCCCCGCGGCTGCAGCGGTAGTCGAAACTCAGACAAAAACGCGCGCGGTACACAGACAACTTCGGTAACTTATCGAGAGCAACAGAGCATTCGATAGCCTCTATATTATTTAATAATTTTGTATTGTAAAGGAGAATGCGCAAATTTCAAAGAAAACTGCCCCAGCTGCCATCTTATTACTATCACATATATTATTTATATATATATATGTGTGTATTATTTATATATATATATATATATATCCCTAATCAGTGGCTAACACTGAAAAATATTGCCCAGATGATTCTTTCAGGGGCTACGAATTCTATGGCAAAAAATATAATAATTTATAATAAGTTGATTAAAAAAACTAAAAAAACACGCTCTCAAGTGGTTAACTAGTAGAATCCTACTACTGAATCGCTTGTATTTTAGTTGCAGTGATTAATGACGAGTATTCGTTCTTAAAACTTATTTCTTTCTCGGAATACTATTATTATAACTGCTTGTCGCTTAGGTTGTTCCAAAAACATTGTTGAACAGGATTCAAAAATAGCCTGCTGCTATTAAAATATCACTCTTTTCATTATGTTAAAGAGAGAGAAAAGACGTTACTAAGGTACTTACACAAGTTGCTTTATTTATTTGAAAGGGTAACATGTGAAGTCTGTCTTGACTTCGTGTGTGAAATTGTGCTCCTGTGCTTCATTATTTTTATTGGACTTAAAACGACAACTTGGCTTAAGCCAAGTTGTTGTGATGGTGCTAATTGATTGGATGTTAAAATGGAAGACAGCGAACATTGTGTTGTGTGTCATCGATCAGTTTGGAGACTGCGTAGAGACGTTCTTAATAGCCGTTTTCCTTAATATCATGCCAACTTAGTGGAACAAATTAGTACACAACATAGAGCCACCACAATAAGAAGTAAGTAGTTTTTAATATCCTGTTCAACAATGAAATCTATTGATTTTGAATGACCTGAGCGACAAGCAATTATAATCATAGTATTCCGGGAAAGACAAGTTTCGTAAAGAAGATATTCAACAGAGAACTAACGTAACCGACATAGATCTAAGGATAAGCAAGCTAAAGTGGGCTGGTCATATTTCCAGAAGAATCCTATAACTGTTGGGTAGACGAGGTCTTGAGTGGAGACCACGTTTAGGCAAGACGTAGTGTAAGACGCCCTGTGGGCAGGTGGAGTGATGACCTCCGAAAAGCGGCTGGAAGATGAATGAGGAGAGCTGAAGACCAAGCTTGCATTAGAAAAGGCTTACGTCCAACACAAGGGCGGATCCAGCCTTCGAGTCAGGGGGGGGGAGGTCACACTGAACAGGTTCCAAAATTATACAATACTAGCTATTCCTCACAGTATCAATTGCGTAAACTATGCCACTCGGGAATAGTTTAGCTTTAAATCAATTTTCAAAATCAGGCTAATTGTAATCAATTTTTAACTTGTGTTTTAAAACAAACACAATTTTTACCATTAATTTTGAGCAACGTATTTATATTTTTATTATGTTATGTAGTTATGTGAAAAAAAGAACGTTTATGTTCGATCTTCTATGATTGCGAAACATGCTATATAAGCAAGGAAGTGCGAGCGAAGCGAGCGCGAAAGTTTTGAGCTACTCGTAAATTTATTAGTGTAGTTATATAAAAAATCTGAACCTTTATGATCACATAGAATGTGTACAATACATATAATATTATTAACAAAGCGCGAGCGTAGTGTGCGCGAAACTTTTGAGCTATTTCCGTTATATTATACGAATGAGGAAACAGAATATACCATTTAACAAACGCACGTGTAGCGTGCGCGAAAATGTTCGGTAATGACAGAGTAAGACATTGATGGAATTTCTCAGCTTGCGAAAATAGGTAATATAAAAAGGCGCAAGCAAAGCTAGCGCAAAAAAATTTGAACTATTTGTGGTCGTGCGTATGTTAAAAGATGACAATTACTATGGATCCACTGAGCAGATATATGAGAACGCAGCAAATTATTATTTGTACAAATGATTATTATTTACAAGGTGCGAACGTAGTTAGCGCGATAATTTTAAGTTATTTCTTGAAATGTTTGTTAAAACTGAAGGAAAACGAGATGCACTTTATGCTGCATTCAACATGCAATAGCAGAACAAGGGTGCGAGTATAGAGAGCGCGAAAGTTTGGAGTTATACGTATATATACGTGATATTATTATAACGGCACGAGCGAAGGGAGCGCGGAAATTTTGAAGATATTTCTATTAGTGGAACAAATAAACATGATTACAAAACATACGAAAATCGCAAATGGAACTAAAAAGCCTTTGGTTGAAATATGCCCATCTTGACCCCCCCCCCCTGGATCCGCGCTTGGTAAGAACGAATACTCGTCATTAATCACTGCAACTAAAATACAAGCGAGTCAGTAGCTATTATTTAATATTTTACTTGATTTTTAACACATTTTTATTAGCTTCACTTGTAACTAACAATTTAATAAAATCTTAGAATTCAATAACTTTCTTCTAATTGTCGTATTGAAATGTTTGAATGTATATGTAGTTCAGATGACAAAACATCTTAAAGCTGATCTGATGATGGAGCCCGGAGTGGATAGTGGAACTCTTCAGTAGCTACTAGTAAATCCCTTGAGTTTAGGCTCATATGATTTGTTTTGATGAGTCCAATAGATTTGGCTCTGGGTCGAAGGTCTGGTGATGGAGCCAGATTGTAAAACTCTTCAGTAACTACTAGATAACCACTTGAGAGCGTGTTGTTTTTAGTTTGTTTAATCAACATATTATAAATTAATATATTTTTGCCATAGAATTCCTACGCATTCACATCCTCTTCCCAAGTATTTATCGGGAAGTATCGACTAACGCAAGATCTTAAATTGGCCCTGGTAGAGGCCATACAGGCCTGGGAAGGACTTTATAATTGGTATATCTCTATATGTTATTAGGGGAGGGGATGGGGTGGGAGGGGGTTGGGGAATAACCCTCACCCTGTGAGAGAGGGTGTCGTAAACACATATTTTTTAAGAAAAAGCAAAATAAATATTTGATGTGAAGTTATGGAAAAACGTAAAGTTCTCAAAGCTAAAAAAAAAGAATACGAAGGAAAAAGCGGGAGCTCGCTACGCTTTGCTCCCACTTTCGTCTCCTAACCTATCACGGCCAAGTCAGGATACCGCCTAACGCCTCGAGCGGTGCATAGTGATTTTATAGGAACTGAAATTATACAGAATAAAAATGCATTATTCTATGATTTTTTTGCTAAATATAAATGTAATAACGAAGCTCCAAAAGAAACAGCTGTCCACTGCTGTAAAAACACGTAGCCAAGAGCGTATTTTCCCTACATTCATGATTTATTACGTACGCTTTTTCATACTTGGCCTAAAATATGTGTTTGCTTTTTCTCAAAAATTATGGGCTTCCGCAACACCCCCTAACGGGAGGAGGGTTATCCCCTCTTTTTCTTCCACCCCCTCACCTCGCCTAAGTACATATTTACATATAACGATACTAACGACGAGCCTAGTCCTGGTATAAGAGGTTTTTTGAATGGAGGTGACACATATTTCGCCATAGCTGCAGAAATTAAAGTGAGTATATACATAACCTTACTTAGGTATATATTTATCAGGAAGTTAGGTAAAACCTGCTTAATATGTATAGTTAGGTAGCTACTATAGCACTGAAGCAAGAGACGTCAATTTTATATTTTATTTGCATCATATTATGTCCATACAAAAATAACGATTTGAAAGTTAAAAGTTAGCTGATGTCACTGAGAAAGGTTAAAGATTAACTTAATTATGATACTTCGTTTAACCATGTTTCGTCTTGAATAATAATGACCTAGGTAACTCTAAATTTATATCTAATTTTGAATTACGTGCTGCAATTTATTATTATTTCAATAATTACAGTTTTTGAGCGCTCTTCATTTTTATGCTCATGGTAGTGATCAAAATATATTGCCGGTGAACATGATATTGCCATGAGCCAGCCCAGCCTCAGCTAATTATTGACTGTACATTATTTGATTGCGAATTATTGGCCGTACAATATAGGGACTCAGCGTATTCGATCTTGTGACACAGAATACTTATTACTCTTGTGTTGCGGAATCAACAAAACATTACCATTTGTTTGAAAGTTAGTACCTACATATGTTTACAAAGCTTAACTACAATACATACTTTTAATATAAATATGATTTTAATATACTTCTGATATTTTTCTGCAATTATAATTCATTTATTAAAATGTTTGATATGATAGAACTAGAACCTTCAATTACATTTGAATATATTCTTAAATTAAGAATTCAAATTAGAGAATTAGTGAACCTAAAGAGCTTCGTAAACGCAACATGAGATGCAGTCCTAGACAACTGCACATTACTCCGTGGATGCAGTCGAATTCGATTAGTTAGTAGAAAACGAATCGAACCCTCAAGTCGATTGTTCTGAATATCTCAAAAATAGACATTCGATTCGAATCTAATCGATTCGGTTCGTTATCGAAGGGTTCTGAATCAGGGGGCTGCTGGTGACGAAACAAACACCAGTCAAACCAGAGGGCGACCGTTGAGAATTTGTCAGGGACTCAAATTTTCCTTTTTTTTTTTTTCAATAAATCTTATTTGTTATTTTGGAGTCGAATTTTTAGGTGTGATTGATTGTTTTCCCAAGAACAATAATCAAAGGCCGCAAAACACAAAAAATATGTAAGTAATAAGAAATATTTTAGCGTCAATCATGCCTTATCTTAGCATGACAGATATGGAATATTATGGCCTAAAATCTACAACGAGTATTCCATATCTGGCACTGTATGCAGTATGATTTATTTTTGCATTTTTTCAGATCTGGCATTATATGTGGTAAAGAATTATTTAATCATTCTTTTTAAAAAAAAAAAAACAAGTGAAATAATTTCAGCTTGATTATATCTAACGAAAGTGATGATGATGATGATGATGATGATGATTATTTTTTGTAAATATAGTATCTAACGCCTATTTATTTCTTTGTGAGTGAATAGATTTGACGTAATATAAAAAAAAAAACAAGAATTTTTAAAATAACAGGAATGTATTAATGTTATTAGCTGATTTGTATTTTGTGCATACTTATTCTTAATTGATGATTAAGGACCATGTAGATACTATTTGCACGCCTGCAAAGGCCATTACCATCTTTTGTTACCTTATTTTTATGCAAATAAATAATTATTATTATGATTATGAATTCGCGGGGGATAAGCCGGATGATGAAAATTATAATCCCAGTGATAGTACGACAAGACCGAATATAATTATTTATTATTCCGACTCCGATGAACAATCAACGTCAGATGAAGATGACCAGGACACTTTTGCTCCTTTAGCTGCTGGTCCAGCGTGTTCACGGACCAACCCAATTCGCACGCAACACGTAACCTTGTTGTTGTAGTGACTGCATGCGATGCCAAAAATGGCATTTGGAGAGAGAATGGGAATTTGAGACTTTACTGCATACCATGCCATATATGTATAGATTGGGACTAGGTCATTGGCGTGGAATTGTCCCGAATATATTATTATTATTAGTGATAGTGATTTTGAAATTCCTATTGAAATCAACGTACGTGGTACGGCTGCTGTCTGCTCTTACTTTTCTTACGAAAATCGTATGTCTTGATAGCTCAGCCGGGAACCGTTTGGCTGATAGTCTGAAGACCTGAGTTCTATTACATACCTAAGTGTTTAATTTGAAATATAAAAAAAAGATGTTATGAAATGAAAATATTTGTGATGGCTTCTAAGTTCTAACTTAATAGCACCGCACGTGCTCATTGGTCAAATCAAATAGCGCACGATTCACTAGCTTCATATTACACTTCCGGTTACACACTTCTGGTTACACATTGTCTAGCACTTATCACGAAATCACTGCTATTGATTTCAGGAAAGCGAGCGCAATATTTTATACCTACATCAACAAAATTTGATGAGTGTTGGATTTATTTTACGCCAGTAAGCATAACTCAAAATCTTTGATATTACTCGCCGGAGTATTATGCAGATGTCCATGGGCCGGGCTCGAAGTATTTGTATACCGCTGGAGTATTATCCAGATGTCCATGGCCCGGGCTCGAAGTATTTGTATACTCTTTAGGCCGGGCACGGCGCCTATTCCGTGTAGTGTGGAGCGGCGGTGCCGGTGGGCGCGCTAATGCTATATCCGTTATATGTTCTCAAAGCGACGTCCCATCACTAAACTTCACTAAATCCTGCGTTCGAGATGAATCAGTGGCGTTTTGAGCAGTTTCTATTGGCGTTTTCGCCATTAAAGATCCATCCCAAATAGAACGAATAAAAAAAGAGCGAGCCTTGTAGTAGTCGCATTATTGTACGTAAGAACGTTTCATGTTCCACCAACTCCACACATTTCAAAAACTCCGTGCATGGCCCGCTTATAGCGGAGACGGCTTCTTTAATTGGCAAATGGGTAACTAAACAAAGTAAAAAGCCACTATCTATAGTTTTGAGCTGGGGCAGCACCATTGGGCAGCACACATAACTAATGACTACATATCACGTGACCACGCGACACGCACCCCAAAAATAGTCGAGTGATCTAAACGTAGTGATTATATTCTCTTTGGAGTGATCGCATTTTGAATAATAGTAAGTATGAAGTTCTTGATCTTTATTTGTTTCTTTCATCAAAGATTATTCCAGAGTAGCTATGTCCACTACAAAGGAGATGTTCTTTTTTGCATGGAAAATTTATATACTCTTTGGCATGGAAGCCTGGGTTAACTGCTGTCCACCATGTAATAAAACAGCAAAAATATAACGATTTTCGAAGTAGATACACAAGTTCCTTATGACCAGGCCGTGTTGCTGATTGGACTCCTAAGGGCCTCTACTGATGGAAAGTAGACCTACCTAACCAAGCCAACCTATACCTATAGCCAAGGAGAGCTCGAAAAATTGCCAGAGAAACACAGTAAGTATGGAGCAATATTATAGAAAATGTAATATCAAAACATACTAAGCGAACTTTTGTTCTTCTATGGACAAAACTTAATATTTAGAACTATAATCTAACACTTGAGTGAGTCTATGTGGAGGATCCGGGAGGACAGCTTAGGCTACGCGCGTGGAGTAGAGAAGACGGGTTTTTTCGCGCCTTTGTTAGTTATTTTAAGGTACCTTTTGGACGCAAGCGAATGTTGGTATCAAATCCCTGGGAAGGTTGGAAGGTTACGGGAGATATTCTTCACTGAAGGTTCTGCCACGGGCGTCGGCTAGAACGCTTTCTACGGCCCACGCCCTCAATGAATTCTCGAGATGTTGGATGTCCTCTTTTGAAGGCCTCCTGTTGTCCTAACTTCGTTTGACTTCTTGCTTTACTGACGCAATCTCTTCCACCCTAACATTGTCCCGCTGCAGTTGTCCCTTATGTCAGTTTTAGAAAACCCGGGAACGTGCGTCTCGTGTCGATGACGGTTGATTTCTCTCTCGCTTTTTCCGGGCGAAAATGTATTAAACTGCATAGCGCGGGGGTGAAGGGGCAGTTCGTGATTTCACTGAACCTCTCCATCCACCGCTCCATACCCCTGAGAGGTAACCTAATTTAAGATATTAACTAACTAAAAGCTAATAGGGTTATTCATATAATGCTAAAAGGTAGATAATTTTCTAATTAATATTACACATGTTGGCTTTAGAAATTCATGTAACAAAGCGATGAAACGTGTTTACAAAATTTCGGATGACCTGGTACCGAATTCCCAGTCCCAAGATTTGAAATTAGTTTTTTTGTTGTGATAAATGGTACTCCGGTAACCTAGTCCTCATAAGATTTCAGTAGGAAATCTATTACCCAGAAAGGCCAGGAAATCTTCTAAATAGTGCTCATCGTACTTAAAACACACTAAAAAACTTCTAGGGGATATTAGAAAAGAAGGCAAATATTATACAAAACTATCTTATTTTCACGTTAACGCCTTTTAATTCGAATCTTGTTTTTGTTTATGAAGTATGCTGTTCTGTTTTTCTAATGACTTAGACAAATGTAATCCTAGAATTAAATTTAATAAACATTATGTTAGTGAAAAACTGATGATATTGCTGTTTTTCATTTTTATTGATCCCTTTTAATACCGTATCCCATAAAGGTATACATTTTAAATAATATATTCGTATCGTATGTGGTGGCGGATTGTCGTTCGGTATGGTTGCTGTCGTAATGTCGTTCTAGGAGAGGGGGGGGGGGGGGGGCATCCTATGTTTTAATTTACCTGTACTGTGGGCTGACCAAGGATACTAACTGTAATGGTAATCGCACTCAATTATGCTCAATTTGACAGTTCTAGTATGGGAAACATGACAAATTGTGTAAGATTGAGTGCAATTATCATTACGATTTGTATATGTTTTATTTGTTTTTTTTGTTTTGCGGTCAGCCCGCTGACCTCTGAAACTAACTACTGAACCACTTCTGAAAATTATTTTACCAATAGGAAGCTACATTATTCCTGAGCACCATCGTCTATCTATGACGTAGGAAAAACCGCGCGTCGCAACCATTTTTTCATAAAATTTCGTAAACCGTATTTTCGTAATATGTATCCTAAATTTAAGATCCAACGTGGTCACCCTAAAAAAAGGGATAGAAAACATACGTGACGTCATTCAAGGTCATATTTCTTTGCTTCAAGGCATTTTTGTTCTGCAATCTCCAGTGTTATCCATACCAATGTATAAAAGTAAAACGTTGTCTGTTTGTTTGTTTGGGGAGCTTTCACGTCAAAACGGCTAATCCTATTTTGATGAAACTTTGTAAGTAGGTACTGTACAATATAGAGACTAACATAGGATACTTTTTATCTCGGAAAATGGCAAGTTACTGCGGGAAAATGGGAAATTATTTTATTATGTGAACTGAAGGGTTAAACTTGACGTTTCTGACGACAAACAATACGATATTTTTACCTTCTAACATGCTTTTATCATATATTTGACAGATTTGTTCCGAAAATCAAACTAGATGGCGATCATAAACGAGACATATTTTCTGAATCGCGGTGACAAGATTCTCCGCGTACAAAGATGGATCTAACTTTATTTTCTGACAGATTGTTTCGTTCCTAAAATTAAACGTTGAAGCAAAGGAAGGGTTATGTGTTCAAACTAAATGCTTCGTTCGATTTGACAATAAAGGCTATTTTTTACCCAACCGTAGTCGGGTTTTAGTTTTTGAATTTTGAATTTTTGAAATATAGGTTGGTTCCAAAAATTTAATTAGGTGGCGATGATAAACGAAACGAATTTTCTGAATTGCAGTAACAAGATTTACCGAGTGCAAAGATCTAACTATCTAAGGGTCTAACATTGTTTTTCGATAACTGTTGTGGAAATAGAAATGATGATGATGATGAAATATGGTAAATTGATAGTGGTCTAATACTGAATTGTGTTTATTGTTCAAAGTTCCAACTGATTTGAATGGTACCTAATGGTTTTAAAAGTTCAAAATGTTGATTTCAATTTGTCGGCAAAGAGTTGCTATGTAATATGTTCGTTTTCGTTTGTTTTAATTTAAATTGAATGAACTATTTAATGTATACTCGTTGGAATCTGAATACGCTCATGCGTTAATCTCGCAGCTGATTTAATTATATTAATGTTAACAAATTTTTGATATGTAAAAAAATACGTATATATACGTTTTTGTATACGTTTCAAATTCTGGTTTTATTATAATGACATACCATGTCATAAAAATGCGCGGTTGGGTGAATCATCGGCTCAAACCGAAATATGACTTGAAGAGCAACCTAAACTACGATCTCAAGAAACGATTGAGCAAAGCCAAGATCGGGTATACTCGCAAACCCTTCGGCAGGTATCTATGCAAGCCTCCGACACATCAGATCAGAAAGAAACTTGGCGTCAGTCGCAAGCCAGTTGACAAGCATCCTTACGTGCCTCTGAGACGCCAGAGCAAAACCAAACTCGGCTTCAATCTCACGGCTACTCGACAGGTATGCATTAGGGCATGCAAACCGGATACCCGATTAACCAAAAACCCGAATAACCGGCTGATTTGAAACTTGGATTTTTAAGATTGAAAACCCGTTTTTTTTGGGTTTTTCGAGTTTTTTCATTCTAGATGGTTTATGTAAAATACTACCACCAGAACATTAATAAAGAATTAAACTTCTCAAAAACTTACTGTTTCCCTATTTCTACTCTATTGAGTGAATAAATTGGACAGGCTGACTACAATCTATAATTATTATAATGTATTAGGGAGTAATATATTGTTACTTGTTAGGCTTTGGTCTGACGTTGAATAAGTGAGGCGCTGCGAGCGAGCGCTCCAAGACTACGGGAGTCATCTGGTCACGGCGGATTTTATTGAAAATTTTGTAACCCTAGTTAGTTTTTACTGTCAAAGTAAAAACTTGACTAGGGTCACAAAATGTTAAATAAAATAGTAGAAATGGTGCAGATTTATTATAATGGTCCCTTTACAACTTGACAGAGGACCTTAAAATAATTAAATTTGCACCATTTCTACTTCGATTTGATTAGGAATCGTCTTAGTCTAATTTTTTTTCAAAGGTTGTCCTTGATAAAGAACTAATTTTTATTTTATGTTACAATATAAACAATAAATGACTTATTTTATGTGATTTACGATACGAAACACTTTATTGTAATTACCAGTTAGAAAACAAACACATACTTATTTGAAAAAAAAAATATTTTGTTGATTTTGTTTATAAATGCTACTTAATAGTTAATTATAGATAAGGTGTTGCTTAGATTATCGTGCGCGCGCACGCGCGTGTGTGTGTGTGTGTGTGTATGTATATGTGTTTGGGTGTGTGTATGTGTTTGTGTGTGTGTGTATGAAATTTACCTTCTCTTTATCTAAATGTGTTATCTATGAAAGGGAAGAAATTTGTTTTTTTATCATCGTCATAATCATGTCGGCCTTTAGAAGTCCACTGCTGAACATAGGCCTCCCCCAAAGAGCGCCATGACGAGCGATCTTGTGCCACCTTCATCAACAACTTCCTGCGATGGGTACAATGTCGTCGGTCCATCGAGTGAGGGGTCTCCCTACACTTCGCTTGCTTGTTCGTGGTCGCCATTCGAGAACGTTTATTCCCCAACGCTTGTCGGTTCTGCGAACTATATGGCCTGACCATTGCCACTTCAACTTGCAAACTCAGAGAGCTATGTCGGTAACCTTGGTACTTCTACGGATTTCCTCATTTCGGATTCTATCACGTAGTGAAACTCCAAGCACAGCTCTCTTCATTGCACGCTGCGCGACTTTGAGTTTATGTCTGAGACCAATAGTTAGCGACCACGTCTCAGCACCGTATGTTATCACTGGCAACACGCACTGATTATAAACTTTTGTCTTGAGGCTCTGCAGAAGATATGGCGTAATTTCCCGAACACTGCCCATCCGAGTTGGATTCGTTGGTTGACCTCTTTGTCGAAGATGAATCTACCCAGTTGGATCGTGACCTAAGTAGACATATTGATCAACAGCTTCGATAATATTGCTCCGAACATAAACTGGCATGGGTGCGACATGGGCATTTGACATGATGTAAGTCTTACCCATGTTCATTTTAAGACCCACATGTTGGGGAACAATATTGAAGTCACTGAGCATTGTGCTTAGGTCTTCCAGGGTTTCTGCCATGACTATATCATCAGCAAATCGAAAGTGAGTGATGCATTTGCTATTGATGTTAACTCCATATCCGTTACAGTTCAGAAGCTTGAATATATCTTCCAGTGCAGAGGTGAACAGTTCGGTGAAATAACGTCTCCCTTCTCACCCCTTTTTGCAATTCGATAGAATTCGTGCTGCGATTTTGGAGACGGACAGTCAGTTTTTTATTATTACTAGTACCAAATGTTACTTTGATTATTAATACTCGTAGTACATATACCAAATGCTACTTGATTGATCTCTTGGTAAAGCTAAAAAATAAGGACACGAAAGTAAAACATATTTGAATTACGTTTCAGCCTTTTCTTTACTTACACACACTAATAATAGTTCTTTCAAGGCCTTAATAAAGAAAAACTCGAAAAACTCGTAAAAGTCGAAAAACCCGGTTTTTAAAATTGAAAACTCGAAATACCCGGGTTTTTGAAACTACCCGAGTTTTGCATGCCCTAGTATCCATACGCGCTTCCGAGACACCTGATCAAAGCGAAAGTTGGCTTCAAGAAAATGGCTTGCATTATGAGGAAGGACAAAGACTATTTTCACATAAACAAAGAACACAACAAAAATTATAACGAAAGGACATAGGTAGTCAACGCGGGCAAGGCCGCGGCGTGCAGCTGGTACGTTATAATTTGAAATAATTTTACAAAAATTATATTTAGCTACATTGCAAGAATGTTTAAAAAATATAGATTCCACATCTCCAAACTGAAAGTGAAGCACCCAAAATATTATGTCAATATGTTCGTATGTACAAGCCTCACATACGCAAATACACCATGATAGGCCGATCGGCTGCCACACCGCAGCAAGCTCTTGCCATTGTTAGTTGTATTAATTCTGTCAAGTTCTCACGGAAAATCAAAATCAATCCAGGTTTTTGTAATGAAATTGTACATTAACCACAAAGCAGTACAAATTATCAACCTACGCACACATAGGCAGCCGCCATTTGCTATGTTTCACTCGTTTATTTTTGGCGGTGTAGATTTCGCATATTAAATTTCATTAAAATATGAACTTATTTGCTTCGAAATGAAATACATTTTCTAGTTTTTCCAATGAACAGTAGTTTGTGAGGTCAAACTCTTGTTTTATTTAAAATTTGTACGCTGTATTTTTGTGATGAAATTTGGTATCAAAATTAAAATAACAAAAATGTGTAATCATTTATTTCCACCCTTCATAACTAAGAGTGTAGACTAAACTGTCAACTAATAAAACCCGTTTTTTCTAAAATTGTTATAGGTGACATTCCTTGTTCTTCCCGCAAAGCCTTCTATATTATTAGCCTTCTTATTCTTGTTCTATATTATCACGCCGAATATGCCGAATACGAATAATTAACGAATATTCGGTGCATCTCTAGAATCTACCGTTTTTTTTAATGGATTCACCGTCGAACCTATTTTTGACATGGCAAAGTTTGACATAATAATTGATTTATATCTACCGTAGAGAGACTATCTAATATTACAGATTAAGTGTGATCTATATACATTCTCTCTACGTAGAATAGTAGGTATACAGAGTGAAGTTTTCAAGTGGGCGTGGTTGGCTAAACCAGAAGCTATGAGGAATAGCGAAAAGTTCTCAAAGGAGTCTCGGGCCCGATTTTGATGAAAACTAAAACTGCATCTTTGGATTTTTGAAACAAACAAAATTCCTAGGCAGGAAACGAACACGTTGATTTTGGAAAAAAAACACATACTGTATTATTACACCATTCGATAGTGTCGCTAATAAGGATTGAATTCTGGGAAAAAATGATATACGGCAAACTTAAGGAAGGAGCTCATTTTTAACGAAAATAGTTAAACCATAACTGGTTAATTGTTCAAAATGATGACCGTTGTTTTGAATACATCGAACCCAGCTAGGATTCGACGACTCAAGGATTGTACTGCATTCAGTATTAATATATTATTTATTCCGCTTAGAATATTTTCCAAAGTTCGTTTCAAGTCATCAATTGCATTATACGTGTCATTGTAGATTTCGTTTTTTACATACCCCCAGAGAAAATAATCTAAGGGGGTAAGATCCGGTGACCTCGCTGGCCACGGCACAGGACCATAAATTGCGATAAAATGCTGAATCAACATCTCTTTTACTATACGACTGTTAATACGAAACAGTACGCAAACAGTTAGTAATATCAACGAAACGTGGAACAAAATCTAAATTATTGGCACCAATTTACTCTACGTTCTAATTTCAACTGTTTACATTTTTTTCTCTTACTGTGGCCTTTAACCGCGAAGACATAATAAAAAATTGAAATTAGAACATATTGTTTTGAAGATGACCGCACTGCGGGTCTGTGTTGAGAAAAATATTGAGCATCATTTCGGACAAGGAACAGGTAATGCAGGTATGAATTAAAACAGTACTTTAAAATATGAATCAGTTTATTAAAATACAACATTTTCCTTAAGTTTGCCGTATGTCATTTCTTTCCAGAATTCAATCCTTATTAGCGACACTATCGAATGGTGTAATAATACAGTGTGTGTTTTTTCCAAAATCAACGTGTTCGATTCCTGCCTATGAATATTGTTTTTTTCAAAAATCCAAAGATGCAGTTTTAGTTTTCATCAAAATCGGGCCCGAGACTCCTTTGAGTACTTTTCGCTATTCCTCATAGTTTCTGCAGCCCGATTACAGAACTTGGCTTCAATCAGATTGTCACATTTTTCATAGCAAAATCGACTCTATCGCAAAGCATTATTGAATTTGACGGCTTGAAACCGTCATGATCAACATTACGTAATCGCACTGCTGATTTAGCCATCCACGCCCACTTGAAAAATTCAGCCTGTATACTCACGTTTAGTGGCCCAATTACAGAACTTGGCTACAATCGGATTATCACTTTTTTCATAGCAATTACGACTCTATCACAAGGCATTAGTGGTTGCGATATTGAGAATTCGATTGAAGCCAAGTTATGTAATCGGGCTGTAGGTCTCTCAACGATATCTATCCATGCGTTCGAGATGATGAGATGGCGTTGTGGGCAGTTTCGAAATGTACATTTTTAACAAGCCGTTTTCTTTGAACATATCAACACTTGTAATTTTTGCAACTTTTGACACTACCGATCCTTTCCAAACTGAATGAAAAACGTTCAGAACGCTAATTTTGCCCACAAATGGCTAAAGGGAACGCCAATTGTGATCATATTTAGCTCTTTTAACAGGGCCCCGACCACGAAACGCACGTACGAAATTGAACGGTCGTGGGTTCGAATCCTGCAAGGTGCAATCATTTGTGTGATGAGCAGAAATGTTTGTTTCCGAGTCATGGATGTAATATTCTTATCTATGTATGTTTATCCGTTATATAGTGCCCATAGTACAGGGTATCCTAGTTTGGGGCTAGGTAATTGGTGTGAAAATGTAAAAAAAAATAAAAAAAATACTAAACTAATATCGCTATCACTAATGCCTTGCGATAAAGTCGAAATTGCTATGAAGAAAGTGATAATCCGATTGTAACCATGTTCTGTAATAGGGCCACTGTTATTTTCGCCAATTGTTACAAAACGATCGGCCCCTCTATATATATCTCTGTCTAGCCTGAAATATGTGGTAGTCTGTGATTTATATTATTTATAAACATTTGGAATGCTTCCTTTTACCAAATAACCAATTAAGTACCAAATAACTTCATAGAAATGGCTGATATTCCAAGTAGTGATGGCCTATCTGAAGCCGAAAGAATGAGAGGTAAAGATAGACTTGCATACTAACATTTGTACCAATTTTACACCTTTCCCACACGTAATAATTTCGACTTTCAGAGGAGGAAGAGTTAGCTCGAGAACTAGAGCACAGTGATTCTAACGAGGAAGACTCTCAAGAAATTTCCATGGAAATTGAAGAAAAGTTACTAAAAGACGAGCCTGAGTGTAAGTTATGAAAAAAAACTAGGACTACTGCACAAGTTTGGCCCACGATTTATGGGAGATGGGGGGAGGGTATAGAACACCCCGCTTCGCTCCCGCCTTCGCCTTCTAACCTATCATGGCCAAGAATACATATATATTTATTAAAAAAAACACATCTCACAGGGTGGGGGTTCTACTCCCTCCCCTCTACCCGTTCCCCCCGTTCCCACCCCTAAAATCGTGGCCCAAGCTTGTACAGTTGAGCCTAATTGTATTGTATTATTATGTTCTATTTTAATATTATGTATTGCAGACACAACATTGGTAAACTATGGAGAGACAGCATCAAGCACCAACATTGAGAGTGAAATCATTGATGCTTACTCCGATAGCTCCCAGAATGTTGAAACCATCCACCGAGCCGATGAACTTGGCAACATTTACACTGATAACTCTGACACCTTTGCAAGCTCCCAACCAGACATCCTCACTGAAGTCACTGACAACTATGAGCAATACATAAATGATTACTCATTTGAAAATGTCAGTGTAATAGAACAGGGCCATGCTGATATTATTGAAGATAAATTTGAATTAGAAAGTAAAGACATAACAGTGGTGCCTAACATAAATGAGTTTCAGCAAAGCGAGGCTCCAGATATAAGTAACTATGAGTCTCTAATGACTGAAGAGATGTTGATGAATGAGCGGGAAAGAGAGAAGAAGAGCAAAAAAGAGTTGGAAGAGGAGGAGCGGGAAAAGATGCAGTAAGTATGAAAAAAGAGAAATAGGTGTGAAGTTCTTACCATTTTTAAGTTCATTTGTACCATTTGGATATTGGATATCTATTAATTAGAATGGCAAAGTAGACAGAATATGGACGGTAGTCATAATCTATTGTAAAGAAAAATGTATAAAATCTTTTACCCTTCGTCAGGCCAGACTCCGCAAACAAGTACAAATATTATACCTACACTTTGCAGCTGCAATATTGTGGTTCATTCAGTAGTGTCAAGTGTGCGCTCGATGAGTCTCTCGCCGTGTGCTTACAATAAAGTACCTACTTACATAAAGTTTTTGTCAAATGTTATTCTTTTCTTAATTGTGAGTACCAAGAAGAAACCTAGAAAGTACTGCATAGCATTCGGTCTGTCAAGTCTCGTAAAATACCTACATACTGACATTTCATTACATAGGTAGCCATTTCTTTTTCATTCATTATTAAGCATGGAATTCAGACAGACCTTTTATTCATCAAAGTGCAATACCTATTTTATATGGGCCAAGTTTTTAGTGTGAACACATAACACTTCATACATAGACTGTTAACTTCATTACCTTTTCCTTGCTTCGCCATACTCGGGTTAAAGGACTGGCTTAATGGGCCAATTACAAAAGCTTAGTGGCCCTAATGAGGTTGGGTCGCAGGTTGAGTAACGCTGATGTAGATTACATCAGCCAGGGATGTTAAGGAGCTCCGTAACCAAAACATTTGGATATCCAAAATAAAAATGGATCTGTAACCAATATAAAAATCGTTCTGTAACCAATATAAAAGTCCATCCATAACATCCCTGAAGTAGACACTAAAGTAATATTATAAAGACTAATTATGATAATTCCATTTATCTTTCTTCCAGGGTCCTTGTTTCCAACTTTACTGAAGAGCAACTAGACAGATATGAGATGTACAGACGAGCTGCATTTCCCAAAGCTGCAGTGAAAAGGCTAATGCAGACAATAACTGGATGCTCTGTCGGACAGAATGTTGTCATTGCCATGTCTGGTATTGCTAAGGTTTTTGTTGGAGAAGTGGTGGAAGAAGGTACTATAATATAGCATCATTGCACACTTATCTGATAGGAAGATACTTTATTTATAATTAATTAGGCTTGTCTACTGTTATGGAGGATTTACACTAGGTTGATCTTCGACAAACATCTGACCCAGCTGGAAGAGGAGCTGAGGCACATTCTGGGGTTATGTGAAGTCCAAGCAGGACACCGTAACCTTGAAGTAGTACCATTTTTTGTATTTCAGGGAAGGACCACCATTCCGCTACCATTTTTCTTGCACTTGCACACTAGAAAATGCTACTTAGCATGAAGTCCTCCTTGTACATTGTATTTGTGTGCTAAAGAATAAATAAATAAATAAGGAGACCAGCAATACCAAGGCCGTGTCGGGATCCTTGTCAATAAGGTCCTCTCTGACAACATAGTAGAAATCTCCAGTGTGTCGAATAGAGTTGCATACCTTGTAATGAAATTAACCGAGAGGTTATAGCCTCAAGGTTATTCAGGTAACCGAATTCGACACACTCCGATGATGAAGTAGGGGATATGTACGAAGACATATCCAAAGGCTTGCACAGTCTCCAAGGCTCACTTCAATGTTGTGAACGCAGTCTGTACCCGCATTTTAATGCGAGTACAGACTGCAGCGAGTTGGTAGTAGGACAACACGGATTCAGCAGCAGTAATCCCAGGAGGCAAATGCTAGTCAACTTCCTGGAGAAAGAAGGGCTATTTTTAATGAACTCATTCCTTAAAAAGCAGCCCTAATGGAAGTGGATGTGGCAAAGCCCTGATGGTGTGTCGAAAAATGAGATTGACTTCATCATAGCGGACAAAAAGCGCATATTCAGAGATGTCTCAGTGATCACTAGGTCTAAAACCGAGAGTGATCACTGATCACCGACTTGTCAGAGGCACTCTGGATATTGATAACAAGCAACAATCTGTGTTTGGTGAAGTCGATGCTCCGACCTAACCTACTCCAAACAGTTGTTGGATCCGAAACATTCCAATTGAAACTGGAGAACCGATTTGCTGCCCTGGAAAGACAGTTGACATTGAAAAGTAACTTGACAGAGTGATAGGAATTCTCAGAGAAGAGGGAGCGAAGTTCTGCAAGATGCGGCATACAGGCAAGAAATCAAAACTTTCGGTGAAGTCTCTGTACCTCATTGAGAAACGAGAAACGACAAACGACGTGAAGATCCAGCAGTCACTTCGTCATAACCGCGGGCTTTGCATAAGTAAATTACAAAGCTGGTAACCGAAGCAACCTGGTGGAGGCGAGACCTCCGATGCTCCAATACAAGCGCTATAGAAGAAGCGAATGAGCGAAACGGGGGGTCGAAAGTCTTCGTGCAATAGCTTGGTCGAAGCCATCTGACGAAATTGAACACAACAAGTGGGAAAGTTGTCGTTTCTAAGCTGGAGATTTTCGCAGAAGTTGAAGATTTTCACGGAAGTTGAAGATTTCTATGACCGACCCGCTGCATGAGGCCGAATTGCCGCACGGCAAAAGTCGATACCTACTCTACTTTGGAACTTGCGATTATAGTCACCTGCGGCCTAGGCGAATTGCCATTCAGTCCACCGCCTTTAATCACCTGTGTAAAGCCCGCCCGCATCATCTTTTATTTGTGTTGGTGATCAGACTTTTTGAATGGACTGAGTTACTCCTTCAAAGTATGATTATAAAATAACTAGCTTAAAAGCTAAAAAAACACCTGCCAAAAAGAACTATATATTTTTGGATGTGCTTATTAAGGCCTTCAATTTGATACCCTTATAGTAAAATTATAAGTTTTTTTTTCGTATATGAAGGAGTCATACTGCCGCCATGTTCAATATTTATGACCAGTGATTTAAGTTTACGAATAGTTTATTTAATGCACCTAGATGAATTAACCCAGGTGAATTGAGTAAACGCCACCGCAATAACGCATTTTATCAACAACAAAAAAATTGTCTGTGTTACTCATGGGGATGTAAGGATTCTAAAGATACCCCTCAGGCATAAAAGTTATGGCGGAATAAAGAAACTTACATCCATAGAAACATACATGAATCCTAAAAACATTACACTCCTTTTTTGGGCAGTCATGTAATTATGCTGGATCAAAGAAGTGGAAGGATTGATCATTGAGAAGTTAATTTCACAGTGGAGGTGCTCAGCGCATTTGTCTTATTGACTGACTAGCTGTGCCCCGCGGCTTTGTCCGCGTGGAAGCCTATAAAAGTACCCTGTTATTCCAGAACCAAAATTACTTAAACAGTACAATTTGTTCGGCCGTCAAATAGATTTTTATCATATGCTCAGCTTCTACTAGTCACATTGAGATGCAAATTGCACCACAAACCCTAAGCTATTAAACAGAAGTCACCTAGAGAGTCTAATTAAACAGAAGTGCCCTAGAGAGACTAATTAAACAGAAGTGCCCTAGAGAGATTAATTAAACAGAAGTGCCCCTATACAGATTAATTAAACAGAAGTGCCCTAGCGAGACTTATTTTAAATGATCTTTTCAATTTACAGTGTTTTTTTTTGTTACTTACTGCTTCTTAATTTTAATACTATCTATGCAATATTGGCATTTAGCATTACATGATATTTTTAATCTAAATTTTTCAGCACTTGAAGTACTGGAGAAGTCTGGGGAGCCAGGGCCTCTGCAGCCCAAGCATCTCAGAGAGGCTTTACGGAGGCTCCGAGTGAGGGGTGGCCTTCCGCCCAGAAAGGCCCACAGAGCAATGTTTAGACTATAGTTTTTTCAATATTTTAGTATGAGATCTCCCTGCAACATTGTTTACATGCATCTGTTCTGGGCCCCAACTCTACTAAAACAATTGTAATAACAATTGTTAACAATTTTTGCAAAATTTTCGCTTTTACCTTTTAAAAGTGGCAGAGGCGAAAATTTTGTGGAAATTTAAAAAAAAAAAAACTTGAATAATAAAAAAACTCGAAATTCGAAAATTTTCAGAAAATTTTTGCTTCTGCCACTTTAAAAAGGTAAAAGCGAAAATTTTGCAAATTGTTGTTATGCCAAAGGCGAATGCAACACCCTCCTATTTTTTGGTCAGGCTGCAACTAAGATTGGAATAATTGGTAAAATATGCAGTGGGACCTCGTATTATTCATTAATTTATACTAATACTAGATTATAGGTATGTTGTGTACTGTATATATTAACTTTGTAAGTGTTTTGTAGTCTTTATTGTATTGTGATTAATAATTACTATCGTAGATTAAAAATAAGTTGTGAAAAATGCGACAATATATTATTTGTCAAAGAGATGAAAAACATTGTTCATTTGCAGTGCAGATAGTGCATTGGGCTATATACATTAAAACAAAACATGTTATTAAAATGTTAATTTATTACATAATAAAATTGTTATTTTTAAAAACAATATACAACAGTAACTAAAGATTATCATTCATAGTTAGAAAAACTTGAAAATAAAATCAGTCTTGTTAAAATGCCCAACTATGACATAGGTGTTAATGGAAAATCCTTGGAAGGGTATTAAATAATAATAAAAAACATTACTAAAATTACTCTTGCAAGTTTTGCAAAACCAAAATAAAAACCTTACATAAAATTCCATAACTCAAGAATAAATTGGCACCCATGTTTATTTTAAATCTATGAAGACAGTTTCCTTCAAGCGAATGCTCAATCCATTTTTATCACAGATTTTCAGAATTTCCAAGGTTTTCGGCCAGTTTGTCAATTTGTAACATGAATAGAGATTTCGCAAATAAAATAACATTACTACACCAAAGCACTGATTTTTGTAGCAATTTGAGAAGGCACAATCAATTCATGGTTAAATAATTTGGTAACATTTGTAGAGGTATCCTATATTTCATAGCAAGGTTTATGAAATTAATATATTTTTGGGATATAATTACCTTATCTCAGCAATAATTGTCCATAGTTTCTGTGTGCAATGTATCTTACTATAAAAATAATACATGTACTTCAACTTTAAATCTCAGCCATATCGAAGGCATATTTTGTTAGATAAATTAACATTGGTTTATATTTAACTCTCGTACAAAGATGTAATAAAAGCATGATTGCAATTTACAATCACTTTAAATTGACACAAACCTTTTCACATATAAATCATAAAATAACAAAACGTGGTTCAATAAATTAAAAATCTGCTCATTTAACTGTTTAAATTAACGAAACATAAGTATATAATTTGATAGGTAGTACCTATACAAGCGTCATCTCATTATTTCATGTGAAAATTAAGGCTCCAATATTTAGGGGTTTTTTTTCAATAAATATGCTGGATCAACCACAAACCTGATAAATGTGAAACCTAACATATGTTTTTGAGATCTTTATCTCTCAGTGATCAAGACAAAAACGTGATTATCAGAATTTCATTCGATACATTTTCTTATCAAAAATCTCTAAAAATAAATCTCACAGCAAGAAAATATAGTTTATTATCCACTGTCAAGACAAAATTTACGTAACTAAATTCCCAATAAAATAAAGCCTATTAGCCTGCCAATAAAATAAATAACTTTTGAGACTTACGTCATTTAGTTCCGTGCTAAATTGTGTGTTCAAACAGCGCTTGCGATACTCAACCTTGTTACGCGCACCTCAGTGCTTGTAGGTAGTACTCAGGTAGCGGGCGGCAGAGTATAGTGGGGAGTGGGAAAATGTATAAATGGAACCTGGCCTTAAGAGAAGAGTAATTAGTTTCTTTGTGATTCGTGCTCATAAGCTGTAGTGAAGTCAAAGTCTTAGCAAGTAACAATCATCCTACCAATAACCCTTGGCGGCCTGCATTGTACTTTGATATTTCACCACCAAAATAGCTGGTATGTTTCTGTACAAAGGCCACGGGTTAACTTAAAAGACTAGATATCTCACATGTGCCAGTGTTCTTTTAGATGACGAGTCGTTTAGATGATGAGTCGATTATATGACGACACGATTAGATGACGAGTCGTTTAACGCCACATTCGATGCAGAACTTGGCGGAGTCCACGGAGAACCTCGTGCCGCACTCGTGGCAGAAGCGCGAGAGGCGCGGCGCAGGGGCGGAGTCCCGGCGGCCGCGGTGCAGGGACGCCTCGGAGCCGCTCGAGCTGAGCTCGCCGGCGCGCCACGTGGGGGTGCGGCGGGACGACGCGCGGGAACTTGCGCGTTTCTCTGTACACATTCATAAATTTCAGTATTTGGTTGTAAGTAGAAAACATAAATCTGTGCGAGGAAAATAACATCAGCCGCTATGAGAGTGCGCGATCGCCATGTTGAATTCAATATGTTTTGAACAATGGAGTTTTTCAAAGAAACTAGTACATTTAGGTACGGGAAATCTGTTTTTAAGGTAAACGCTGGTTTGCAAATATGTGTGTAGTAATTAGAGATACACTGACTACCATATAATAATTATTATAATTATATCAAAAATAATTCTTAAAAATCAATAGAAAGTATTTCATATTAACGCGCGTGTGATCGCCTACAGCGGAAATAAAAAGGTCTAATATAATTATTAGGCGTGGCACAAGAGCGTAGTGGTGTGGTTCTTTAAGAAAGGTGATAACACCCTCTTGAAGAATTATAGGCCCATTTCGCTGCTGAGTCTATAAGCTGTTTTCGAGAGTAGTTACTAACCGTCTTGCTCGTAGGTTTGACGACTTTCAGCTTCCCGAACAAGCTGGATTCCGGAAAGGCTTTAGGACCGTAGACCATACGCTCCGGCAGATTATACAGAAGACCGAAGAGTATAATCGGCCACTATGTCTAGCGTTTGTAGACTACGAGAAAGCCTTTGATTCAGTGGAGATCTGTGCAGTGCTTAAGTCATCACAGCGGTGCCAGATTGACTACCAGTACATCGAAGTGTTGAAGTATTTGTACAGCAGGCCACATGACTGTCCGTCTCCAAGATCAGAGCACGAATTCTATCCAGTTGCAAAAAGGGGTGAGACAGGGAGACGTTATTTCTCCGTAACTATTCACCTCTGCAATGGAAGATATATTCAAGCTTTTGAACTGGAACGGTTGTGGTATTAACATCAATGGCGAATACATCAGTCACCATCGATTTGCCGATGATATAGTCATCGTGGCAGAAACCCTGGAAGACCTAAGCACAATGCTCAGTAACCTCAATATTGTTTCCCAACAGGTGGGTCTTAAAATTAACATGGGTAAGACGAACATCATGTCAAATGCCCATGTCACACCCATGCCGGTTTATGTTGGGAACGATATTATCGAAGCTATTGATCACTATGTCTACTTGGGTCAGACGATCTAACTGGATAGATCCAACTTCGACAAAGAGGTCAACCGACGAATCCAACTCGGATGGGCAGCGTTCGGGAAATTGCGCCATATCTTCTCATCGCACAATTTATAATCAGTGCGTGTTGCCAGTGATGACATACGGCACTGAGACGTGGTCTCTAACTATACCAATAGTTAACGACCACTCATACTCAAGCTCAAAGTCGCTCAGCGTGCAATCGAGAGAGTTATGCTCGGTGTTTCACTACGTGATAGAATCCGAAACTAGGAAATCCGTAGAAGAACCAAGGTTACCGTCATAGCTCTTACAGTTTGCAAGTTGAAGTGGCAATGGGCAGGCCATACAGTTCGCATAACCGACAACTGCTGGGGAATAAAGGTTCTCGAATGGCGACCACAAACATACAAGAGAAGTGTAGGGAGACCCCCCACAAGATGGACCGACGACATTGTAGCCATCGCAGGAAGTCGATGTATGGAGGTGGCACAAGATCGCTCGTCATGGCGCTCTTTCGGGGAGGTCTATGTTCAGCAGCGGACTTCTAAAGGCTGACATGATGATTATAATTAATTTGGTGTAATCCGCACATTGTGCCAACTTTTAAAATATAATGCTGTATATTTATCCTTTAATTTTGGTGACACTAAAGTGTTTATTATTATTATTTTCTTAGAAGGTTGTAAATAGTTTATCAACATAATTATTAAAACAAAAATGTATCGGTGATTACCTAAAACAGATTGGCGGTTCGTAAATGTACTTACTAGTTTGTTTGATAAACGGCCACACTTATTCAATACTCAAATTCTTTTATTTCCTTAATTTATAACGTTACTGTAACATATGCACCAAAGCGTTACAAATACTGTCAAAGATATTCAATAAAATATCCACATAAATAAATAATAGTTTAAAACATTTTTTTCTTATTTACACTATTAAAATTTATTTTCTATTTTTTAGTTTGGGTTTCTTTATAAAGCGTGTTTTTTAGTTTTTTTAAACTATATTTATTTACTATTTTTTTTCGAATTATTGCATTGTCATCGGTCTTTGACAGGTGTGCAAAATTTGAATAAAATCTGACCGTTTAAAGTGGGTCAAAATAGCGTCCAAAGGAGTCGGTTACAAACATACAAATGAAGCTAATGTAAAGCGTATAAAAACGATACATTTTAGGTTAATAACAATATAAAAATTAAACAAAGAAGTTTAAAATTAAATTATGTAAATAATTATAAAATCAAATATTGTAATAGTCACATTTGAATCCAGAATGGCAGTCAGCGGAATAAAAACGGAAATGAAAATTATGTTGTTGTTGTTGAACTCCACCATCAACTTACCTGTATTGACTGTATGGTTTTCCATTTCTTTGAAAGGAGGTTGTATGTCCGGCTTAGGCAAGGGTTCGTCCAGCTCGGCCGAGCGTTCCATAGCGAGGAACTCTTCGCTGGAACTGTCTCCGGATCTATATCTGACCTCGTCTTTGTGGCTACTGGAGTCCGACCCGGCGGGAACTTGCTCTAATGAAGGCAGGCCGTTGGACTCTTTAGGTGCACATAAGGATAGCTTAGATGGGGATATCCTGTTCAGACTGAAATGTGAGAATTTTGGTTTAATTGGATGATAAATTCAATATGCCATTTGTGGGCGAAATTAGCGTTCTAATTCGCTAATTTCGTTCGAACGTTTTCGTTTCAAGTCTAATATGTAGGTAGTAGTTTTTTTACTTGTTCTAAACTTATCGAAATATAGTCTATTTATTTATTTCCCAAATGTTATATTATATCAGATTATGTATGTAGTTACCTGACTAACCTGCTATAAGCGGAGTCGTTGCTTGGTTTCCCATTAGGAGTATAGTTTCCATTTAAAGCGTTTTCATCCTTTTTCTTCCGATCTGTTTTTAAACGAGTATCGCGCTTAGGTGTTCCGTTGAGTACTGTCGAGCTATATTTTATAGTTTCTCTGTTCGAATGACTGGTTTCTTTCTTTTCGGAAGCGTAAAATTTGTCGAAGTCATTAAGAGATTGCATTAGATCTTGCTCGAGCTGATCGGGTTTGTGGCGGGTCCTCATGGTTTCCACCTTCGGGACGCTCTTCTTCTGAATAGAATCGAGGAGGGAAGTGGAACGTTTCACGGAGGAAGGGAAAAGCTTTTCATTCACGATATTGTTACTGCTAAAATTGAGAGACATCGACTTATTAACGGGTATCATGCCGTTTGCTACTTTAGGAGATGAACTAACGCTGTTCAATTCAGAGCTCCTGTTGCTATCTGCGAGCTGCGACTGCTTCACTACTCTAGTCGTTGAACTACATGTGCGTTTGTTCTCTAATTTGTGCTTAATTATTTCCTCGTCAAAGGAAGTCATGAACTCTTCTAAATCAAAATCTTCACAAAGAGATTCATCATCTCTGACTGAAGTTTTTGAAGCTATGCTCTGTTCGAGCGATGACATGATCTTGTCATATTGTGTGCTAAGATCGTCTATAATTGGGGCAGTGATTTTGTTAACATTATTATTATTTTCGAGCTTATCTATTTTATGGTTTGAGTTCGTAATACCGTTACGGTTTTTAATATTATTATTCAAATTACTAGAGCTAAAAGATTCGAATTTGGCTGGTAAGTTTTCAGTTGTAAGTAGAGATTCCATGCTGCTTATTATGTCAGGATTATTCAGTATTGTATTTACATTTATAGGCAAGTTATCGTTTTCGTTAATGAGCCTTGGATCTATGTAACTACTGTCTGTCATTGATGAATTCTCATCGGCCAGAATTGAATCAAGATTGACAAAACTTTTCTTTTCGTCGCCTCTTTTAATCTTATCTAATTTGACAGGTTGTTTTATGGTAGTTCTTTGGAAGCTATGATACAGGGATGTAGCTATTTTTGGAATTTTGTCTTTTGGTTTGGGCGTACTGTAACTGGAAGCTGTATAACTTGAAAACGATCTATTCAGATTGCTGTTGCGGTTAAAGTAGGACTTATCTATATTGCTAATATTTTCCTTACTGGACTTTGTAAATGTTGTGTTCGTTTTTTGACTAGATTTTTTGTTATCATTTCGATTAACTCTAAAAGAACTGCACCTACTACCGAAAGAGTTATTATTGTCATTATTCGTGCTGCCGAAAGACTTCATTCTTTGTAATGTTGGAGTCTTTTGATATGATTTATTCAACGTATCCTTCATCATTTTTGTATTGTTGTTATTATAAGATGATTGACCTTTTTCTTTTGTAGGACGTAGGATGGGGAGGGTTCTATTGAGGTCTTTGGAAGAGGTGGACAATTTTTTTGGAATATTGGTTTCAGAAGACATAAGTTCTTTCATCTGCCTAGCTGCTGACACAAATGGATCGTAACTGTCGTCGAGCCTGTAAAATTTAAAAGAGAAATAACAATGAGTCAACATTCCCTTAGTTGGTTACTAATCGTACTTCTACGATTCAATTCTCCTTTTTAAATGCTGAAAGGCAAGAAACGTTAAGACATCGTATTGGGAAAAGGGATGAACAGAGTAATCTAACCTTGTCTTCTTATTTTCAATACGAGGAAGTTTTAAAGGTGGACCTTCTGATGTGATGGACTGAGCATCGCTATTATCATCTTGATCCATGATAACAGTCTTATTATCATTGCTGCTTCTGGTTTCTTCACGTAACAATTTGTATTTTCTATTTGGTTTGTATATTCTTTGCATCCTCTTCTTATTACATGACAATTTCGTTTCAGGTTTATTATTTTCATCAATAGACGGTAATCTAAACTCTTTTGGGGCGTCTTTCACCTCTAAAGAAGCTTTCTTTTCTTCCATAGTTTTTTGTCCGTAAAATTTCAATTGGTAAACAGTAATGTGTTCCATGTCGCATACTTTTCTTGCATCATCATTATCAATTTTACTATCTTTTTGAGGATTATCTTTTTGTAGTGGTTTTTTGACACAATCACCTGCAGTATCCAGCAGTAGTTTTAAATGATTTTTTAATTCTTCAAAAGTATCTGAAAACTTGTACTTCGTTTGTTGCGATTCTTCATTGATATAGTCATCTTTGTTTATCGCTTCTAATGAATTAGTTTTTGGAGTGTGCATGTTACTGATATCTTTGTCCATTCCCAATCGTTCTCCTTCAAAATTATGGTTGATTATCATTTTGTCAGTCAAATTGATAAATTCTTCTAAATCGGCAGGGTCTTCCGTAAATTTCGTATAAGTGCCACCACTTCCATAATGATTCTCTTCCGTTTCTGATTTATGTTCTGCGGAATCATTGAATATTTCATAATTGCTCATGTCATTTTCATAATTTTCCTCGAAGTTCTCTTCTGATAAATTGTGCACCTCTTCAATTTTTGTACCCTCAATTGAGTTTTGCTCATCGTTTAAGTCACTCAAGTTTTTTTTAATATACGTTTCTGAAGTATTTATTAGGTTTTGATCACTTTGATCACATGCAGTTTCAAGTATGTTTAAGACTGGTTCTATTTTATACAAATCAAAATTACCTGAATTACTAGCAGTAACCACTGGAGAATCAATAACTGACGAGTTTTCTTTAGACCCTGATTCTCTTGATTGTATGTCACAAGAACTGACAATGATTGGATTTTTATAAAGTAGTTCTACCTTTGGCTCAGGTCTATCAAGATCTGGGTCTTTAGGTTTGTATTTATTTTTTGGTCTTCTACCAGAATGTTTTGGCTCTATATTATCGTGAATAACGCAAGGAACGCACAAAAGTTCTGTGTTGATACCAATAGATTGGCATTTCTTTCCCGAATCTGGAACCATATCCTCAAGACTATCTAAACTCATAGTACTTTCTTTTATTATATTTTTAGTTTCTTTCTTTGTCGTTTTAAGTTTATTTTCTTTGTAACTCGATTCAATTTTAACTTCTTTTAACGAAGCGGGCTTTTCTTTAGCAGTTTCGGGTTTTTTATTACGAGATTTACTTTCTTCATTTTGTTCTTTAGCCGTATCAATGACAATAATGTGTTGACTATTTGATTTTTGGTCTTTACTATTCTTTACAATTTTCTTTTTTGGAACACTTTCTCTGATTTCTTCAGTGGCTATTTCAGAATCATCGATAATTTCTGGATTGTTACCATCTTGTTCTGAAGATTTCTTAACCGTATTCTTTCTTGGAATCGGTATTAAACTATTTTCACGTTTCTTCAGAAAAGTTTTAGTTCCTTCCTGTTTCTCTTTGTTTCTTTCGTTATATTTAGCAGCGATATCCTCAAGCTTATTTAACTGCTTTTGTTTTTTTGCGTTCATTCTGTTTCTTTGTTTGTTTTGAGTCTCCGTTTTTTTAATATTTGGGTCAGTATGACTTTGTTGGACAGTGTATGGTCGAGGGTCTTTTGTTTTTCTAGGAAAAGGGGAGAGGAAGGAAATTTAATTTACAGGAAGCTAATAACAAACAAGGAGATAGGAACGACTAAACATCATTCATAAACAAATATTATAAGTATAAGTAAAATATGAGAAAAATCCTTCCTTTCCCCTTATTTGCTATGGCCACAAAAGGTGAAACTATAACAACAATAATAATAATAGTTGTGTATACAACATTTTACCAAATAATTGACAGATATATACCAACAATTTGACAGAAGTTTACCAAATAATTGACAAAAGTTTACCAATTACTTGACGAAAGTTTTCCAATAATTTGACAGATATATACCAACAATTTGACAGAAGATTACCTGGAGCTGCTAAGATCTCTAGCTAGTCTAGCTTGTCTTGCTTTGACATTAACATCGCCAGAACAATTTTTTTGTGAATTTCTTGAGTTCCTTATCACTGGAATATGAGGGGAATTATCTTCATGACAGTCGTTGCTTGATACCGATTCTGCAAAATGTATCACATCCATTATCTCTTTAGCATTCAATTTTAGACCGTAAATATAGTTTAACAAAAATCAATATTTATTACCTGAAGTTCTAGTACGGCCGTGCCTGTAATCCCCAAATTCTCTTGGTGGCGAAATGCCGCGAGACGACTCAACCGAGGCCGATCGGCTGTTAGACGATTTGTCTCGGGTTAGCGATGACCTTCAAAGAGAAGTGTTCATATAAGTAATAGTTATGACTACTTGCGATATTTGTTACGGTTACTTAATGTGAATTTCGAATCTATTCAATTTGCGTGTAATAGTGCGAACTCTTACATAAGACCTTATTGTAATTTAAACGCATAGGTATATCTGTTGAGGCCGCCTCGATGCGCCAAATTTTATTCGTAGGATTTTACGTTGTACCAGCGACCCGCCCCGGCTTCGCACAAGGTAAGGGCTTTTTCTAAATATTTAGGAATAACCACTTCCTTTATGCACTGCCACGTACTGCTGTAGTCTGTCTCACTATGACGCTACAGAATAATACGTACAAAATAGGTTAAATGAAATGTTGCGGCCAGAATTAATTGACGAGCCTATTCAAACACATCGTCACAACTTTCAAATTAGTGTAAAAGAGGGTATTGTTAAGGAAAGTAAGACTATTAAAATATTGAATTATGATAATAACCACTTAGACTTTAATGACCAACTCAATTTTGCACAAAGTACTTATTTTATGACTAACTCAATTTTGCACAAAGTACTTATTTTATGAGCAACTTAATTTTGCACAAAGTACTTATTTTATGACCAACTCAATTTTGCACAAAATACAAAAAAAAAATACAAAAAATATATCTTTCTGTCTGAACAGATCTTGAATAAATATGGCAAAAAAAAGATGTGATGTGATCATGAGGAAAGACATAGGATATTATTTTGACTCTTTTACTCGGTAAAAATGTCCTTGCGGGCAAAGCCGCGGGGCGCAGCTAGTGTTCTATAATTCTTCCATGCATCATTTTTTATGTCAATCACCGGCTTGCAAAATGTTTTTCAAATAGGTATTAATAATAGTAGTACCCTATATACTTACCAGTTTAATTTTAACCGTGTATTGCAAACTAGAATTGCTTGGTTATTTCTACTTTCACCAACAGACAATTCTTATAGTTGGTATTTTCATCAAACTCTATCAAGCTAGCTAAATATTAATTGCTCAAACTCTTTAATTTATTTTATTTTTATATATTTACTTACTCAAATGTAACATAGCAGAAACATCTAATGCGTTACACTTCTTAAATCTAGTAAAAAAAAGATCTTGTAATGATGATTGAAATTATCTTGTAGGCAATGTTGTTAAAAAAGCTACAAAATACAAAAAAAAAATTAAAAAAAATACAATACTGACTTGCGTCCACGGATAGGTGGTGCCTTGTACTGCGTGCGCGCATTCAGCCTTTGTTTTGCGTCTGCAACGTGCGGCGGCGGTTGCGCTGGCGCAGTCGGCAGGATCTTAGCCTTGTCTGCGCACCACTCCACGTGACGCTCGAATGCACGAACACCGAATGCTCGGTTACAGTGTGGACACTTTTGCCGCTCTGCCACTGGCTGAAATTATTATAAAAAATATATAAGTAAACTTTTCACTTATCGCGGTAGAATTCCCTGTGCGATAGATAGTACCTACCTCTACTCTTCTAGGTATTTCATAAGATAATATAGTTTAAGGAAATAGTATTAGGATTCTTGTAAAGTCATTCGGCGAATAGGTCTTCATTTTAGTGGTAAGCCGTTTTGCGTGTAGGGCCAATGTCGACTAAACCGTATAGAAAGCATTTTTTTTATTTAATGTTGCTAGATAATATAATAATCAGACTCGTCAAAGCCAATGAAAATGAGGCCTATTTACATTGTCTACGGTAATAAATGTAACGATTTTATTACGAATTGTTACGTCCGTTACGTAACAATTTGGACGGTTTTGATTTCTTACGTTTTAAAAGTATACTCGCCTACAACCTAGTATAATCTTCAGTTCCAAAATACGACAAATCAATTCATAATATATACTTATAATAAAGCAATAAGCACGAAAAAGTCTGTACAAAGAACATAACTAAAAAAAAATTGGTCTAGGGTGAGTACATAAAATAAGATATTAAACAAGAATATATCATATTTTTAAATCGTGTCTTGCTGTTTTTCTATTAGTTTTTCTGTATGTATGTTCGCGAATTACGTAAAAGTTACTGGACCGATTGCGATGCGGTTTGCACTCTTGGATAGCTTAGGGGTTGACTTTAAAACTGGGGTACTTGGTATCTCAATCGGATGAGTAGAAGCGGAGCGCAACCGATAAAAAAAAAAATTACCGGCTGAAGGAATTTTGATCAAATGTTGGTATATTGGTATTTTAGGTCCTGGAATAGCACTTAGAGTACTTTTAACCTAGAGAAATGACCACGCGTGCGAAGACACGGGCATCAGCTAGTGTACCTATAAATGCAGAGAAAAACACACGTAACCCTTTGCTTTTAAATATCCAAATGTGAGCAGCTGTATGAATAGGCTACTTATGAAAGGAAGCCAGATTGCCTACGCACGCATGACACATAATGAATTATAAAGAATGGAAATCTTATGGAAAGGCATGTTAATGAGATGCGGCAAAATTAACATGACAAAATACAAGTTATGTGACACTTTATAATTTTGTAATAGTGACTATGTTGCTACTAGGTACTAAGTACCTAGGATAAAATTAAATTCTCTGCCTGTTTTTATTCCAACAGAGTTCTAAAGTGATCAGAGTTCGTTGACGTACAAACAATAAGATCAACATTTACGTTAAGAAGATAGATGCCTCTGAAGTCGTGACTTGAAGAAGACGTTTATCAGTGTGTTTTGTGACCCTTCTGTAGAATATTCCGCTTTCTTTTTATGATAAATTACTTGCGTAGTCTATTTAACTTGTTCGAAAATGTCGTTATGTAAATAAATAGTGAACGAAATAGAAAACTTCGGATGTCTGTGTGAATTCTTTGACCACTTTTAGTTTACTTGTTACATTGAATAGAATACAATGAACAGACTAGGTCGTAAATTTTTCTTCAATCAATCAAAACACATTGACAAATATTTAACAAATATTTAACTTTAATCTGTGAGATGTAGACCTCGCAATTCTGTCTTTGCATTGCTTAAAACAAATTAAAAATAAACTAGTTATCTATCGAACCTCTCACAATATTTCACGACATTCGGTTGAGAAATGCGATCTGCGTTTTTTTAATGTTTCCAAAGCCCCTAAGCGGATATAAGGACATTTAAAAAAAAAAATAGTTTAAATAAAACTAAAAAACACGCTTTATATAGAAAACCAAACTAAAAAATAGAAAATAAATTTTAATAGTGTAAATAAGAAAAAAATGTTTTATTTAAAAAAAAACGTTTTTTGTTATTTACACTATTAAAATTTATTTTCTATTTTAGTTTGGTTTTCTATATAAAGCGTATTTTTTAGTTTTTTTAAACTTTAGTTTGATTTATTTAAAAGAGCGTTTTTTTTCAATTATTGCATTGTCATCGGTCTTTGACAGGTGTGCAAAATTTCAATGAAATCTGACCGTTTAAAGTGGGTCAAAATAGCGTCCAAAGGAGTCGGTTACAAACATACAAGTGAAGCTAATATAAAGCGTATAAAAACGAAAATTTAGATCGACAAAAAAAACATTATTATTTATTTATTTATTCTTTAGCACACAAATACAATGTACAAGGAGGACTTAATGTCAACCTGGAACCTATCGAACCTGCCCCCCGATTCAGAACCTTTCGATAACTCAGCTGTCGATCGATTCGGTATTGTTTATTCTTTTGGTTTGGTTTGAAATCGTTCAATTCAATACATTTTTAATTCACAAATTCGGTTCGTTATCTGAATAGGAAAAATTTCACTAGAATTGTTCGAGAAATGCGACCTGTAGAGAAGAACAGCCGGACATCCGGACATACGAAAGCATTTTTGCACAAGCTGAAACGGAGACGCTGAGCTCGCGCTTCGCGCTCGCTCGGTCTATTATTTAAATTGCACTTGATCGCGCTGGAAACATAATTTGATTTACCTCGATGCGACGTTTCGATCAAGGTGCATTGATAGTGGTCACGAGAAGACTCAATAATAAGTGTATCTCTTATGTAAGTAGATATCTAAAGTATATGGCCCAGCCAAGATGTGTGTCGAGCACAGGACAATGCTCAGTCAGTCAGAATCTCGATCTAAGGCTAGATTTGAGAATAGCAGATTTATTTGGTGGAGATCTTTACTCAAATCTACGTTACGGCGAGATTCAAACAGAGCGTACTCGTAGTTCTATTGATACAGGCCTTAATAGGAGGCAGAATTCGAACCCCGAAAAGGTTCCTCACCTTAGTGATGGCATTCCTGACGGGTTGGACCTTGGGTTTGGGCGCGGGCTTGGCAGTGGGCGGCGGGCTCTTCTCGAGAAACGGACTGTTCTCCGGGAGGCCGAAGTTCTTTGGCAAGTATTGTTCCAAGTCTGTACCTGTAATCATGTAAACAGTCATTATGTATTTTTATTGCAATTTATAAGCTAATCAGATTAATTCTTGTTCCAGATTACAGAAAGAAAAGTATTGAAGCGGCCGTTAGAAGAAAGGTGACTTGTCAGTCTGAGGCCTGAGGGTCTGAATTAAAAAGAAACGGACTCTACAAAAACATTGATCATGGAAACATAACTTGGTTCGCAGTACTCTAGATTAGAGCACCTGCGAGCAACACAAAGTATATCTTGAGAACATAAACGCTGAAGGTAAGACACTAATATTTTCATCGTGACAAACGTACCAATCAGTAACATTTCTATAATACTTTGAAGTGAAGACAGACTTTCTAAATACAATCAGTCACGATAAAAAAAACAGTACCTAGTAGAAAATTCATCAAAAGGTAAAATTGCATTTATTAGTACCTAATAAATACATACATACAAAACATGCTTATGAAACATTTAGTCCATTTACAAACAATAACTGTAGATTCACTCACATTGTTAAACCTCTCCTCTACACAGGATCTAGGCGTGTTCGCCAGGATGCGACAAGATTTACATACAGGAAAGTATTATAATGACTTCATTTTATGATAGAGACATGTGTAGACGGAATGACGTGCTACTGTTAGTGTGTAAGAGTCCAAATTAAGCATTCAAAATGTACTTTTTTACATACGCAACGGAAACATCTTAGAAGTAACATAATATATGTATAAAGAACCTCTTCAACAGCTTCCGCTATTTAATGAAAGAGCTCGATTTTTTTTGTAGGTACTTGCGCAAATTAATAAATATGACACGTGATCTTCTCAACATGAAACTCTATGCCAAAGCGTAAAAAGAAGAAATTGGAACTAAATGTCTGTACTTGCTAGTTATCTGCATATAATAATATAACTTATTTACCTTAACGAGCTTCTAGAGCTCGCGTAAGTATTCACGAAGTATACTATCAAGCGTGTTGCAGACCGAAAACTAAGCTATGTCGAAGCTAAACCAAGGCCTACTTGCACGAAAACAAAGTATCTAGTTAGTCCAAATATTGTAATCTCTTTCGCGCTACTGTCTGTGTACTCGCTATCCTACTTGTCTTACATTTTTAGCCCAGACTAGACACTAGCCCGAGGCTAAGACAGCTGTGCAAATGGGCCTTATTCACAGAAAAATTATGACAAGTAAGATAGAGAGACATACGCAGACAGTAGCGCGAAAAATATAACAATAATATTTGGACTAACTAAATACTTTGATTTGTTTTCGTGCAAGTGGGCCTAAGTCTGCTAAACTAAGCTAATCTAAGTTAGCTATATTTTCTAGTTTAGCCTTGAAATATTTCCCGTGCACACCAAGAACTCAGCGAAAGCTCCGTCAGTGTTGTGAAGGGGTGCCAGGCTAGGCGGGAGGCTTAGCTTAGCTCGTGTAGCTGCGCATCGGCATACACAACTAACTTAGCTTCGCGTATTTTAGTTAGCACACATAGCTTAGTTTGCAGTCTGCATACAAGTATGAAAAGCTGCGTCAGCTATGCGAGCTACGCTAAACTAAGTTAGCTTAGCTTTCGGTCTGCAACCCGCATACTATACCGAAGTACATTATGCAGCCTTATTTAAACATCGAGATCACTGATTAACATAATTTGTATTAACGAACCGTGTCAGTCTACTCAGTTGTGAAACAAACATCAAGGGACGTCGCTAAACCAACAAGACAAGACGTCACCAAACTCACAAACCATGCATTTGAAAAAGAGTTAATTGGTGACAACCGTGGTGTTTAGTATAATGAGTCGCGCGACAGTGGATGTTAAATCGAGGACTTGTGGGCGTTGGTTGCTAAATGACATACGCAACAAAAGGTACCATGTCCTACGTGTATGCTAATGTGAAGCTTGGGTAGGACTTGACACAACGATTATAATGTATGTTAAACCAATGGATTTCGGATGCAGAGCCAGAGGTATTTTTAGGGTCACAGCTCCGGAAAATGCTGAATGTAATTGTTTATAATTCTTATCACAATGTTCTCACTTAAATAAACAATGATAGTTATGCTTGACTGTATAAATATATGCAACCGTGATCCAATTAGATAAGATAAATATACTAACAGTCTAGATATAGCAACGAGTGTTGTACAATACAAACTATAGTCATCCTGAGTTTCTGACGCGCCTGACGTTCTACAAACAAGTGTGACAGGCAGGCCGTGTTAGTAACGTTCACAAACAGTAGGACCGATGTTAAATGGACGGCAGTGAATATGTAATCGGTTCACCCACTCACCGGAATTAGCACCGTTCGCCGCGACCAGCCCTTATTACCCACAAACAACAAATAAATCATCAATATACTTAAATAAACTAACATCATGCTATTTGAGAAACAATGTTCAAATACCACAAGATGGGGGTCATTGGAAAATCACGGGAGTGATTGATTTCCACTTTTTCACTGAGGTTTCCAAATGACCCCATTCAACGGTATATGATTACTCTAACTACCATGTAAACAAATGTAACTCTAAGACATAATAAAAGCCCCTTTACAAAACCGGGGGCATGCATTTATTTCTGTGGTCGATAAAATAAACTACGAATAGGTAATAAAAAGCGATATAAAAATCAGAACGGTCTGATTAGTATGGAAACTCAATCTCGGATTCCACCACCAAACGCAAGTTTACAAGCATCAAATATCTAAATAAAGGAACTTTATGGGCGATGAAAGTTTCCGGAAATGAGTAGAGTGTAAATCAAAATAATTACCTTCACGTCTCTGGCGGGAGGAGTCGAACATCTTCCTTTTCTTGATCGTCATCTTTTCGCATATCTTGACATGTTTGGCGAGGGATTGCGGCACAAATGTGCGGCCGCAGACTTGGCATGGCATCAAGGGCAGAGGGCCCGATGGTTCTGGAGCGACGGGGGCTATGGGATGCAAAGGAACCGGAGGGGATGGGGGAGGGCCGGCTCGGGACGGCGGAGGAGTCCTCATCGGTGACCGGAAGTCGCCATCGCTAGGCGAAGCCTCCCCGGCCGGCTCCGGTGATGCCGTGCGAGAAGACTTTGTAGATTGTTGCTGTTGAAGTTGCCGTTTGCCTGCAAACACGAAGGACATTCTCACTACTAAAAGTTCATCATACATCGTGGAACAGATGACAGAACAGTGTAAAGGACTGTTACGAACTGAACATATCTTTGAGTACCTAGACATTTCTCAAGCAGCCATAACACAAGTTCTAAAACGCCAAGGTCAAATTTTCTTGAGCATAACCGTTGGGAATTCTAAAAATTGAAAAGTAAAACGAGTTCCATTGAGCTCCAAGCACATGCGAGGGCTATTGGCGTGTAAACACGATGACGCAAGGCGGCGGCCACAACCTCATATTGATTAGTTAAATTACGGGCTAGGTCACGCGATCTGGGTCTAAATGGCTAAAATATTCTCCATAGACATTGCCAACAATAGAATTTGTAGGAATAATAAATTATATCAATGAAAATACACCTGACAATCGCATAGATGGAACTCTCCTCGATTACAGTGTTTCAATTGGTACAACTTGAGAATGTTTTAGAGTAGGTCTCGTTCACTTTTTAACCTATCGAGCCTATCGTAAATCTATAAAACCCATATCAATTATCATATAATTAATGAATAGCCTTCCTCAATTGAATTACAATGTTTCGGTTTTAGCTTAGCGTAAACTAAAGCCAGATTAAAACAGCTCAGGGTTATCCGGTGCCTAACTTCCAATTTACGAACTCTTGTAGATGTAAGTTTTCACTGTCCAATGGCCATTCATTCAATAAAGCCCAAGTGTTATTTCGCACTTGAAATAGGGACATGATGTAACCGTAAATTAATTGAATTTGACAAAGACGAACTGAAAGCCGCGTGGGTGGTTAATGGTCAGCCAGAAGGGATTTTTGACCTCACATCGTTAAAAGGATACGACTATTACACTCATAATAATCATTATCATCATGTCTTCGTCCACTGCTGGACATAGGCCTCTCCTAATGACTACCATAGAGCCCGACCTTCGGCTTTTCTCATCCAGTTTTTGCCAGCCACCTTTCACAGGTCATCACTCCAGCTGGCCGGTGGGCGTCCTACACTACGTTTGCCAAGACGCGGTCTCCAACCGAGGACACGTCTACCCCAGCGGTTGGCTGTCCTTCGAGAAATGTGGCCAGCCCATTGCCACTTCAGCGTGCTAATCCTTTGAGCTATGTCGGTGACATATTACACCCGATATATTATGCTATTAAACCCGATTAATTTATAACATTAACATAATATTTATAAAAAAAATATGTAGGTAGGTACCGACAAGACTAATCAAGTACAAATAGCAGGAACATGTGAAGTTCCAAGTTCACCCATGTCCTGCTAATTAATTCTAAATGGACGTTGAACGACCGTTTCCTCTTCACAACCGTATTCGTAGACCATTAATATTCCGGTTACAATGATACCTTTGCTAGCGTTTATGAAATAATTATGTAATTTACGGAGCCATAATAAATGCGCGACACCGACTCCGAGAAACCAGACTGGCGACCTTGAATACCTTTACATATAAAATCATAGACTTATATTAGATATACATGAGCACAAATGCCTGCTCTAGAATAATCTTACACTTGGGATAGAACTGAACCACAGTTTTATGGCCAATAAATCGTAACCTAACCGATAATCCGAGCGGGAAGTTTAAAGAGCGGGTGGCTGAACTCAAAAGCTGGGCAAGTGGGCAAGTGCGCAAGCGCATCGCATCCCGATCGGGGGCATCGAGTGGCGAGACTGGCGAGCATGACTCGCTTGCTAATTGACTAGTCGAACAGGGTGAAACGATTCTTTTGTTTAAAATAAGAACATCTTGATAGTACCTATCCAACACATTCCGATTACGCTTGCCAGATTTAGTTTTTTTGTGACAAAAAAGCGCAAGGAAAATAGCTGCACAATTTACACACAGCTCAATTAAAGTTAATCAACTTATGTTGCAAACCAAGATGATAATAGCTGCATAACTAACACACAATAAAAAATAATTACTCAATTGATATGCGCTTCACATCATAGGATTTTACCGATTTGATCTTTTCCAAGAAGATGTCCGTGGTTAACGATAAAATCTCGTATATATGCGGGGCACACGGTGCATCAGTCACGTGCGTCGAACGCAAAATGCTACAGGTTTAACTTCGTATTCTTCGTGCCTATATGCTGTTAAAACAGGCTAAACTTATGAATGTAGGTACTAGTACGTTAACAAGCGAGCCGCTGTCTGCTGGCTCCAAGGCGGAGACGGAACACATCAAAGGTACAGCGCAAGTAAGGAGCGGAAAGCCGCTAATGGACAGTTCAGAAGATAAAATAACTTCTTCATTATAAAGATGCAAAGAAAAATGTGTCGTAAGTAATTGGGATACATTTCAGACACAGCAAAAGCTATTTATCAAGAGGAAGAAAACTGATTCTGCTGATGAGAAGTGTAGTCCATAGCAGACTGGAAATGTCCACGTATTACTACATAGATAGATGAACTATTTATTTAAACACTACAGTATTGAAACATACAATTAATAAACTTAGTCTAACAAAAACTTGACACAATTAGCATCTTCCAGGCAACTGTGCATGGAGAGGAACTTCAGCAAAGTACATTTGGTGGTTTTCCTTACAATAATTACGAACTTACTATACTAATATACTAGTACAGATAAGACGATAAGAGTAGTCTTGTCATAGCTATGAAACTTTCCCAAGCTAGGCCTTCAGAATATTTACAAAACATAACGCTTGCCTGCCATGGCTTGGGCGAAAAACACTTTTGAATAGCGGCCGCGAGCAAGTCGCTTCGACCTGAATATCTTCCAGCGACGTATCTTAAAGGAACCAGCCTCGATGATTGAACTGGAAATGCGATTTAACTGATAACGGGTGGATTTATTAATGACTCACTGTAATTCTTCAGTCAAGATTTAAGGCAATGCCGTCATTTTTTCGGTTAATCTCAAAAAGGAGGACGTACTATCTGTACGTAATTTATTTACTCAAATTCGGTTTTGTTTGATGTTGAAGGACGTACCTTTTTTATTGGCACAAACGGTTTACAATAAACTTAAAATAAGCTGTATTAACAAAAAAAACTCAAGTGCGAGTCGGAGTTGCGCACCGAGGGTTCCGTACAAACTTGTTGGTATGTAAATAATTCATCCATTACGGGAATCGAGACACGAAGTATTTAAAAAAATTTTTTTTTTTTGTTATTTATCTACAAATTTACGGTTTTCGGATTTTCCCCTTTACTTGTGCTATTGTTACAGTGTTTCTTGCCAAATTTTATGATTCTAGGTCAACGGGAAGTACCCTATAGGTTTTGATTCCCTTGCAAGTGTGAAAACATACGGCATAAACGGTCGTATCTTTTGGTTGCGTTGACTTATGGCCGGTACATATACCTTAAAACGAACCGTTTTCGCTTACTGTCCGTCAGCTTTTAATATAAACGCCATACAAAAACGTCAAAAAGTAGTAGTTGGAAAAACGACTCGTTTCATTTTTATAGGAACGGGGGATTAGAAGTTTGTTTTATTCATAGCTCTAAGGGAGTGCAGAACTTGAGTATTTTCATATTAATTTCAACTTGATACCTTCCACCTTTTCTAAGAAAAAAGGGTCTTGACAGACATACAGACCGACGGACGGAAAACAAAGTGATCCTATAATGGTTATTTTTTTTCCTCTTGAGATACGGAACCATGAAAATAAATACAAAAATGAAAATGCCACAAATAGATACATTATATAAGGTATCTATAATATATGTATCTAATATAATATCTATAATATATCACAAAATAAATAATAGTACTACTTATTATTAACTTATTCGGCATTGTTCCGACTGTTTGGTCAGGTCAGGTGGAACTTTAGCAAATAGTAGGTACCTGCCTACGAGTAGACCTAACTACGTGAGCTGATTATGTTATGATGCACTTGAAAAACGACTTTGCGACTTTGTTTGAAATTGTATAATGACATGGTGTTACAGTCTTGTTAAGACTTGATTATAAATTCGAACTAGGGGGGCGGTAGAAGCATACCCCTTTTGTATGGATGTACACTGCCCTTCAAAACTTAGTACCATACCTTTGAAATTGCTATTTTTCCTAAACTTTAGAAGTCAGAGTTTTGAAATAAAAACAGTTTAGCTAATTTCATCAAGTTTCTTTGAAATTATAGTATATTATACATTAGCAATGTTTATAACTTAAAAAAAAAAACAAAGAATAGGTGTCTGTCTGTTCGCGCATCACGTAAACTACTGGACCGATTGCGATGCGATTTTCACTGTTGGATAGCTTAGAGTTTAAAAAACTGGTGTACTTGGTGTCTTGACGTATGACGGCCGGTTAGTCTAGTGGCTAGTGATCCTAGTAACGAAATCAAACGGACGCTTCCGAGTTTCGAAATGTTTGTTTCCGAGTCATGGATGTTGATATTCGTATTTATTGTATGTTTATCCGTTATCTAGTGCCCATATTACAGGGTAGTTTGGGGCTAGGTAATTGGTGTGGAATTGTCCCGAATATATTTACTTTATTTTATCTCAATCCGATAAGCAGGAGCCAAGCTATTTAATAAAAAAAACTGTTAATTTTAAAAGTGTCGTTTTAAGTTTTGAAGGCCAGTGTTTTTTAAAATAGAAAGACAAGACTAATTTATTACCATCCTTTCCAAGCTACAAGTAAAATGTAAGTTAACTTTATGGCCTAGAAGAATAACTATCAGTAAGCGATAAATAATTGTTACAGTGAACAAGACACATTTATTGGAGGGTGCAAACAATCGTGTGATGTTCAGAGGGGTGAGGGTAACACAGTGCAATTCCGTTCCTGGTACGTGAACGCCACTTTCTTGAGGTGTCTTGGGGACTTGGGGCAACTTCTTTAGTTTACAGTGCTTTGTTTTGATTCTAAATATAATCTTATTAATTTATAGTTAGGAACATAATATCATATTCAACATGCACGAAAATGTTGATTGAATTATTGTGTCTAGAGTTGAAATCAGTACTAGAAATTGATTACAGATATGTGCTGTCATATGACCGTTGTCATTTTACTTTTTTTACAATGGCAACACATTTTGTATTTGTGGCAGAATTTCCACAAGACGTATGGTAACTATGCTTTTGAAGGATTAGTCTAAGTACTTGTAAGCCAGGTTGTCACGAGGCGGTCCAGGGTTTGGGTTAGTTTCACTAGCCCAGGGACCAAACCTCAGTGGACACAAAATTACAGGAACAATAGGAGCATTATTATCACAGACTTTTCGTGCTTCAACAATCTGGATCAAAACAACCGATCAACGAAGGTATTATCATATATATTTAAAAGAGTCCAGTTGTAATAAACTTATTTAGGTATTTTAAACATTATTTCGTAAAATTCGGTTTTGCTAATCCAATCAATATGGGAATGACAGGTTATTTTAATTTAGAATTAATAATGACCTATCAAATGGAATGAAATGGATTATGAAAGAATTAAGAGATCAAATGAGTGTTATTATGAAAGAGGTTTTGACATCGTCACTAGGTGAGGTACCAAAGTTTAAGTTTCTCTCAGTCCAGCACTCGACGAGTCAACTTCACCCCAAGATGCCTCGTGCAGAGACGAAACACGTGTCGTATTGAACAGACGGTTTGGTATTTGGATAGAGGTATATGTTTTTTATTGTATATATATATATATATATTATATGTATATAAAATATATAAGTGTTTTTTCTGGCCTCCAGGCCTTGTCTTTCATTTTATTTATATTTTACAATAGTTCAATTTGGGTAGGGTTTGTTTAGCGTGGGGTTTTACTTTTGTTATAATTTAATTTTACCATTTATCATTTGTCTGACTTACAGTTTTGGCTGAAGTAAGCAACATATTTTTTTAAATATGGGTTTCCACAGAGTAACCTATCAACTTTATCATTACTTACGTAAAAGGCTCATTACCAACAATAAGTGATATAAGTATGCAGAAATCACTATAAAAAACGAAGATCTGCAGCACTTTCGTTACCATTAGTAGTAGTCCACTAGACCACAAATTGCAATTGAATTTGCTCCAAAGCAAATTCTTAGAAGCCACAAGTTTGTAAACTTACTAAGAAGTAATAAGTATTCAAATATAAATAAAGACGAATAAGGCGTTACAGCTGCGGCGTTAGGATGACGTGATGAATTAGCACGCCCATTTAAGTGAAGACATAGTAATAACATACAAACATGCTACAAATAGCAGTCCATTATAATAAGGTATACATGGTGTATTTGTTACAGTACTTGTAATGCCCTTTTTTTATTAAAAAGTTTTTTTTTAAACTTGTATGTAACTTCACTTGCATTTATCTATGTATGTTATTTGTCCTGGAATCTTGCAATTCAAATTTCGAGCACTTCCCGTTTAGCAATCCGGCTGAAACTTTCAAGGTAGCTCACAAACCAATGACAAAGCAATAAAAAAAGTTGTTTTTAAGTTTAATTCGTAAATAGTGAAAATGTAACAAAAAAAAGAAACACTTAAAAAAGCGAAAAAGCAATATTTTTTTTTGTTAAATATTATAGAATTCAAAAACATAAAAAAAAACTGAAAATTAAAAAATGACTGAAAAGCTTTTTTTTTTTTAAATACTTATTATTATTATTACTACATCTAGTTCTTGTTTAGCTTCACAAAGGTATAAAAATTACTACTTCTTAAATTAAATTACGGCTTCGCACGGGGCGTCTACACCGCACCATTTTTATACCTGTTGGAAAACAGTAAGCGTAATTCAAAATCTTTGGCTGCAACGACCGTGGTGCTTTTTGACAATAGACAACTGCATTATTACTCACGTACTTGACAGACTTGTTATTATTTCGTTTCCACGGCAACATGTCAATTCAGTTCCTTACAACGAGTAATCGATATTTTTGCAAATTTTTGATACCTTACGTAAATTGCAATAAAATATATGTTTTTAAGAAAATATTGCAATATTCGTAGGGGTCTCTAATTTTTTGAATGAAATACTACCCATGTTACTTGTTGATAATGTAGCTTTCTAAAGGTGAAGGATTTTTTAAAATCGGTTCAGTATTTATTGAGTTTATCCATTACAAACAAGCATACAAAAATTCAAATCTTTCCTCTTTATAATATTAGTGTAGATGTAACCAATGTGATGATAGGGTAGGATAAGTCTATTAATATTCTGTGGGCTCATCACACCGGAAAAGCGGCAACGGAAAAAACATTCAGTTTTAAGCTTGAGGTGACTGACGAACACTAATTGTTAGCAACACTTCTAAAGCAAAGTTTTTAAGAACTCTAATATCCGCATTGATAGTTTCCTCCTTATCTATACTTATAATAAAGCAGTGAATACCAAAAAATCTGTACAAAGAAGATATTAAAAAAAATGGTCTAGAGTACTTAAATTATTAGGCTAATGAACAAGAACATTTTAAAAATTCGGTTTCACTATTGGATAGCTTAGAGTTTGACTTAAAAACTGGTTTACTTGGTATCTCAATCCGATGAGTAGAAGCCGAGTAATCTATAAAAACGTTTTGATGGCTGAAGGAATTTTGATCAAATGTTGGTATTTTAGGTCCTGGAATAGCACATAAAGTACTTTTAACCTGAGGAATAACCACGCGTGCAAAGCCGCGGGCACAGCTAGTAAAACTATAAATTCGTAAAAATTTCTCCTAAACAAGCGTTTAAGACAAATATTAGATAATTTTATGATTTTCATTAGAAATGAAAGCGTATCTCTATTATGAAGTTTAATTATAACCCGCAATTCGCGTGAATAATGTGGGTAATAAAGCAAGAAATTACTTCCTATTTGAGCAAAATTATACCTACTGCCTACGATTACACATTAACTGTTCCTAATAATTTATATTACAACGATTTTAAGCTTAAACGTTGAAAGAAAGGAGAATTAGATGTGAATGAACTCGCATAAGAGGATAGGGAACCCACGCGGCTTAGATTTTGCCTTAGATTTTCCGTGAAATTTGAGTTTTGGGAGAAAACGTTTCTTCCATACTAAACCATAACCAAATCCAATAATTCTGGTCTTTTTTTTATTAATCACAATTTTATAGCTTTTTATTTTTATCATAATTTGTAAATAATTTAAATTAACGAGTGTTTAAATACCGATATTTTCTCTCAAGTTCGTGTACTGTTTAAATGAAAAATAACTATATATTAAGAAAATCAAAAATCTATAAAGGTTTAGTATGGTAGAAACGTTTTCTCCCAAAGCGCAAATTTCACGGAACATCTAAGACATAACCTGTAGAAGCCGCTTGGGTTCCCTTTCGACTTAATGCACTCACTTTATAATTGCATGTTAAAAGCGCCAGTGAGACAGATTTGTATATTCTGATTTGAAGAAAAGTTGCTTGACAATGAGTGAAAGGGCCACTGAAAACAAAGCTAGGTCTCTATCTGCCAATCTTCGTTACGAAACCTTTGTAAAGCGACATGGGAGAGACAAGCCGTCCGGTTTTACAATATCAGATGAACACGTATTGTCAATCACTCTCATTCTTTCAATCAACACACGAATCTGTCCGACAGCTATAATATTATGAAAGCGGCCGAAAGTCTGCAAATGAAATTAAGCTCAGCCTGGACTATCTCACACTTTCATACCAAAGGTTACTTATAGTGAAGCAATGTGTCCGTGAGAAGTATGCAAACAACTGATAGGTACTGACAGCATGCGAGTTTACCTACATCGTTCACGCCTTTTGTGTAAATAGGGGTCACATTAAGACGCACGGAATGCATTTTTTGTGAGAATATGGCCAGAACTTAAATCACAGACCAAACTGACCAACAACTTGCAACAGGTTTGTTAAACGCCAATTAAAGACATCAGAAAATAATTAAAACTCAAAATCAATTGCAGATGGTGAAAGTAAAATAGATCATATATCCGAAGCCTCGCACCAGTAAGCAACTAGAAAATATGATCGTAACTCAACGATGAAACGTTATATCGGCATCTCGAATATCATCCAGAAATTACTCGAACAATTCGGAGTAAACACACTGTTCGTATTAATTATTGATATTTGTTTAACTTCATATTTATGACAAAAGTTATTCACTAAGGCTAAATAACGGTGTATGCTGATTTGAATAATTGCTTGTGCAAAATTTGTACATGTTGCATTTAGTAAAAATAATAATTTTGATCTCTATAGAAATACTAAAAAAAACAGTTCAATGGAATTCAAGTTCAACGGAACAAAGGTTTTTAAATAAAAATCTCACTTAAACATTATAGTCAGTCGACGGTTCCTGACTTTTCACCCGCATGTATACACAACCGCAATGATAAAAACAATAAAGTCATTAATGCGACAACCAGGCATTATCGCGGACAAAGTCACCGCTAACTGCAAAAGTCGTACTTTCCAGTAGGCGGTTCTTATTCAGTACTCAAACTGCAGGTTTTCTCTATCTTAATAGGTTTATTGTTAGCCTTATCAAAACTGCATGTAGAACACGCTTAGATAAAATAATTCTAAAGCAACAAGACCGTAATTTTAGAGTCATGTCTGTGATTAAATCTGCCAGCCGAGGAGATCTGTTTGTTCCCACGAATTAACTTTGCTTTTTCTGAATGTAATGAAGGTAGTTATTACGAAATTTAGCAAATAGAGACGTCCGGTTTAATGGTGGCAGGTGACAGATGTGATGAATGACGAGAAAGAAATGAATGATGATGAAGATTCATCTCATCAAAGTAAAGGTTAATGATGATAAACACCTAGATAGTTTGGTTGAATGTCTCTCTTAAAATGAGATTATTAAGATCTTGGTTAAAATTAACAAAATCATATAAGTACAGAAGAATAAGAAAATTTTAATTCTTGAAGAACCTTAAATATCAGTCTCCGATAGAAGGTATGCGCTCAACACAAGTTTGAAACAAAAACAAGTGAGGTAGGTATGTATATTTACCTTTTTTACGCCCAATTTTTATGCCACAGAACATGACCATATTTCAATATCTACAACCACTTTAAAATTCACAACAGAACAACTCGCTTTGAGAACACTATCTTATAAACTGAACTGAAAACAAATAACATTGTTGTAGCGAGTGCGAATAACTATATAGGTACTTACTTCTAGAGTTCAAACCACGTGCTTATCAGTCGTACTTATTTTGCTTTACGTAGAGTCAACTGTTTGAATATAATTAAAATATTATATTTTGAGTTTTGTACTGAAAGTTCCTATTGTGTGGTCGTCTCGTCTCGTCTCTACCGCAATATAAATGAAGGTTATAATTTATGAATTTTCAGTGTTAGTGATTATGCCTGTAACGCTATTATGTTCAAGGTCCTGTAGCTCCGTACAATGGCATTAATGTTTCTTTAATTATAGTCGATTTGTCACCAGTTTTGTCGCCATTGTATGCTTTCTTGGCTGTAATTTTATTGAAAAGTATAATTTTGAGCAACGATGTTAAATTGTTTTCATTGTTAGTCTTCAACAAATAATATTTTTCAATAGTTTGAATATCATCTTTGAAATCCAAATTGGTTTTAAGTGATAATTAAGTATACCTAAACCTTATATTATTTCAACACAGGTCAATAGGTGATAATTTTATTATCTGTGTGTTCGGTGTTTTTTTCTTTGGTAGATACGGATAAACCAGGTTTGCCTGCTACCAGACACGCTGAAACGTTATATACATTCAGCAAAATTTGAATTTGATTTGTAAAATCGAAGAAATATTACTTTTAACATTAACAGCCTTAAAATAGAAACACCGCATGGTATTGAGATTATTAATCATTTGGGCAAAATCAACTGCAATCGACGACCGTTACGAACTTACTAATAAAGTACAGCCCATTTCTCACCCTACGAGAATTTATACACCTTTTAAAGATTCCATTTAGAGAGATCCCGGTCGTTATTGAAGCCAACAGCTGTTCGCAAACAGGGTCGACGCAATGAATGTCGATAAAAAACTCAAGTAAGATCTTCTCTACGCGGCGCCCAGCTGCATTCTAGTGCAAAATATTATGTTGGGAGGGATAGACTTTGTTACATCAATACAACATAGTATATTCAGGCCAGAAATAGGTAGAGTACATGAGATATTTATGAGCGGTTAGATTCAAATTCAAGTTAATGCTAGCAGCCAAAGTTAATAGAGATATTGTTACATAGGTATAAGCTAATAGAGATATAATGTTTGGAATTAATGAAAAATAGTTCATTTTATTATTGTTAAACATTAACTTTTCAGTATGTTGAGTCAATCAGATCAGAGAAAGAAAATATCAATTTCAAAAGTCGTGAATCCATATATATGTTTCTGGGTGCGATCTCGGAGCGTGATCTCTTTACGAAGAGCGTCGGATACGCTCAAAAACCTAAGTCGACATATCGACTTTAAAACGTGAGTTCTAACCGGATAATATCATAATTAATAATGTGACAAACTCACGAACAGATTTTCGGTTAAATAATGGAACCTTTTTAGGTAGGTAAATGGAAAAAGATCAAACGGTTGGTTTGGACCTGTTGGTAACAATAGTAATAAATAGACAACAATTGACATGGTAATAGCAATAAAAAGAGTTAGGAATCAATTGAAAATGCCGTTGCTGAACTAAGAGAGAATGTACTGATTGGTCGATTCATTATAATTTTAAATAGAGTAGAAACTATTCTGAACGTATTTTTTTTATTCCTTCCACTATAGGTATTAATTAATAAAATTACGATAACGTTTAACTTTTTGAAATAGGTAGATATCAAAATTCATGGGTTGAACCAAAGAAATATGTTTTATTGTATGGTGCATGATAAACAAACCCAATAATAGAGGAGCAAAAAATATTTACCTTTCTTGGAACCAAATATGGATTTGAGTTTGGATATGGTGCTCTTCTTCATTTTTTTTGGCAGTTTTTTTACTGTTTCCCAAAACGACGCACAAGTGTTCTAGACATCGGTTCACAACTGACAGAAATACATTCAACACTACGTCCTCAAGTTTTTCAGGCGATCTCTCGGCTTTTTGCTCCTTTTGCCGCTCTTATTTCCGTGCTACGAAAATAGTCCCAACGCAACACTTGCACCGGCGCAGACGCATCACTTATACGCATGTATGTTATCGATAAACACGAAATTGAACAAAAGCGGTACTTAATAGAATAAAAAATAGAAAATTAAAAACACTAACAACAAGTAAATCCACTCAACACGAAAACAAGTAAAACACACGTCGTTGGGTTTTCAGCAAATAAGCACTCCTCACTTTACCACATTTGGCTATCTACTAACGCCTTATCGTCCATTATCATTGAACAAGCCGACGTCAATGTGATAATTGAAGAATCCTAAAAAAACTACGAATTGAACACCAATTATTACGGGCACGACGACTGCGGCGGACGGTCGTGGAGAATACTGAAGTTAAATATTTATAATTCCGTTCGTAAACGAGATAACATGACACGATGGTGTGATGAATTCAAAAACGGCACAAGCGGCGGTTACACAACTCGCCGACAGTTTATGATCAACAATATAGCGTACGAGCCTAAATATTTGAGGCGGGAACCATAGCGCTGACGCCTATTCTTAACCGTGCTGCGAACGCAACTAACACGCATCGGCGCAAGCGCAACGCACGGGAATAATAGAGAGCTGACCGGTATACGCTGAACTGGAACAAAAATTGACACAATTTATGAGCCCCCTTCCGTTAACAGAATCCAGTTTCCGACTGAACCTAATCAAGCGTAGATACGAATTTAACTTGTAAAGGCAACATTCGGAGAGCACCAATGTCGCAGTGATGACAACACCGGAGACACTGCATCCGCTGGCTCCTTTTAAAAATGGAATTTAACGTATGGGCTAGGGCACTTTTAGGAAACGAGCCGATTCAAATGGGCCTGGACCACGAATAAATCACGAGGGGTGCGAGAGGAATAAACATATAAAAGCTTGCATTGGGGTGAATGGGACAAAATGTGGCAAAAAAACTGTGCAGGAATTTTGAGACTAGTGAGAATTTATGAGGCATGCCGTCCGTACCGTGGGAAGATATAATTCACCAAACTCATCGACTGATGTATTAAAGAAAGAACCATGAAGATTTTAATTTGTTCCTTTGTAATTTCATCTCCATAAAGACAGTTTTCGTCTAAGCGGTTCATTACCAGACGTGACGCCTGTTGCCGTTAACGGAAACATAACGCATCCTCTCTGGACCGCCTAAATTAGTCCTGTTGAAAATTGCTTCCTTGTTCTCTAATAAGGTTAAAAACAGAACATCTAGGTACTTTAAACCACTGGCTTAAAACTTTTGCTCGATGCTGTACGAGTAGAAGCTTTTTGACATAAGTTCAAAAACTAAAACCTGACTACGGTCGGGTAAAAAATAGCCTACGACACTCTAGCGATGAAGACCAATTGATTGACACGTCGCCGCGTCGTTTTTCAAAATAGGACCAAGTTTATTTTTGAACACATAACCCTTCCTTTACTTAGCCGTAGTCGGGTAAAAAAGGACGATACTTGTAACTTGCAGCCTTGCAGCAAGTACTAAAAATAACTTTTATTATGCTAGCAGAAATGTTCGTGCCTAGTTTGTGCATACTGTTAATTTCGCAAACTACGCCACACCAGTTGCATCGTCAAATATGTTAAGTTGTTGAACAAATCATATTACCTATGTCTTGTCTTGTGACACAATGTAAGTGTTTATTTAGTTTTACTTCATACTTGTTTGCTAGTGTTGAGAAGTGTTATGACAAAATCCTTGTTTAGGCAATGGCCTCTTTTTGATGACTAGAAAATCTGGAAAACTGGATCGGTAATTAGGTACATACCTAAGTGATTTCTCGTGGAAACTAGTTCTGTTACTTCTGATATTATTGTTTATCTTTGAACCATGTCAAAATGTAAACTATGACAAAATGTAAAGCCACATTCCACGATGATGTTACGTAGATCTTTGTTACCTAGGTACTACCGCTCGTGTTATTACTTATTATTGTGGTTACTACCTACCTGCCTAGAATCGAAATCATCAGAAGTTGAACTCGCGAGGAGAGGGTTCCGTACGATGAATATTATATCACCTCACAATATTGAAAGATTTACCATGCTATTTTAAGTCATAGACTTCTTTTAAGTAAATAAAAATTTTGCTATATTTTACACGACGCGGAGGGATATGTGTTTGGGTTGTATGTATTTTTGTTTGTACGTTTCTTTGGCGCGTCCGCGTCCTACAGCCTGAACGAAAACGATAAGATATAACGATATAACGATGAGATTTTGATATATGAGGTATCATTGAAATCGTCTTAGTCGCGAGAATGCTATAGGATATAATTATGAAGTGTCAAGAAAACTATAATGACGGCTGATGGCTTTTTTTATGGCTGGCACATTGTATTTTCAAAAAAATAACCAAAACCAAAAATATATTAGGCCAACTAAGAAATAAAAATAATAATTATATAAACAAAAAAATAATAACAAAACTACCCATTAAAAGAAGGTATTTATATAATATTTTTTTCATTTTTGCTCGGCTGTCGTGTTTTTAATATATTTTTTAAATACTTTTTTTTAGTGACAAGTTTAAAAATAAAGGTCAAGGCCTTCAATTTGATACTCATACTGTAAAAATTGAAGAAAAATGTTCATTCTTAAATTTCATATCAAAAGGTAGGTTTAACAAAATCAGAGGTCAACAAGGAATTTATATCGCACATCGCTGTGTGAAATTGCAAGGAGGAAGAAAGAAAGGGTCACTTAATGTGCATTGCAGAGGAAAGAGTGTAGAGAGTCATGAAATACATAGCAATTTGTTGATGTGCAGTGCAGTATCAGATGCAGGCATGTAATCAAGACTGTAATGCACAATATAGAATGCATTACAGTATGGCCAGTCGATAACTTACTCGTTCTATAACTGCGTGCAAGAACTTTCATTCACGCGTTATGATTTTACTTATTTTTAGAACGGAATAAATCTAGTTTTTACCTCAGACTTACGAGTAGACCAGACAGCATTTCTAGATTTCTCTATAAATAATTATCTGTCTGATAATAGATGTCCCAGAAGATCAAACAAAGAAGATTGAACAAGTACATCATCAAAGAGAAAAAAACACGATTGCCCTACCAAAAACGAACTAAAAGTTTTTATGCCAGTAAATTAATAAATTAGTTGTATATTGTTGGACTGTGTTCATCAATGCCTTTAATTTGATACCCATATTGTAAAAATCGAAGTTTTCTGTCGCTTTGGTAATGGAAGCAACAAAAAAGTGGTGCTTCAAAAAACTATTAAAAAAATATGCTTGTGTTACTACGCCTATATTACTCCGGATGATGTAAGGATTCTAATGATACCCCATACATCTAAATCTATTCCGGCATACTATTCAGTGGAATAAAGAAACTCACATACATACATGAACACTGAAAGAAAACATTAAGTACACTCCTTTTTTGGGAAGTCGTGTAAAAACGGCCGATCCTTGAAGAACATGGGACTAGATGAAGTTTTCTCCATAATACATTTCAGAGCAGGGGAAGAGCTCTGACCCCCATTTCCCCCCTAGCTGCGTGTCTGAACGCAAGCAATGGCGCGCGTCCAACCGTTCTCCAGGCGAGCACGCTTGGATGCGCGTCCGGAGCTAGGCTTGTTACTCGTCTGGCCAGACTTATGTAAAAACTTATTACAAACAGCGCGCATCAGGGCAGTACTGGATGTCGATGCCCCCTTCATCTGAACATGGCCTGCGCGATGACACATCCAATCAATTTCTCTTCAATGCGCTTATGGACAAAAGCACAGCTCTCGCCCTAAAATGTGATGCAAAACCTATGCTTCCATGTAAGCGGATTAAGAGCGGTTTCCACACAACCAAACCGAAAGTGAAGCACCCAAGATATGCCGGTCGGCTCGTCGTACGTACAAGCCTCACACATTTACACTATGCTATGCCGATCGGCCGCCACATCGCAGCAAGACGTGTTAGTCCTTGTTAGTCGTGTTCATTCTGTCAAGTATAACGAAAAAAAAACAAAAACAGTATTTTGTAATGAAAATGTCATATCAATCACAAATTATCAACTCACACACGCAAACACACACACACACACACACACACATGCACACACACACACACACACACACACACACACAACACACACAGTAACACCACAGGTGCCATTTGCTATGCTTCACTCGTTTGTTTGGCAATGTGTATTTTTTTATACAATCTTGCTTCCATGTCAATTTAAAACCGAAGAGGTGTTCTGCCAGTGTGCATAGCAATATCGTGTTTGATGTACTTATCGTAAACCTCTAGATGTTAGATAGTACAACCAAAGGTAAAATTGTAAAATTGCTTCGAAGGAATGCCATGACATCATCATGTACTGTACTTGAATAGTCTAGGAACGCTAAAAGCAAAATGTCTTATAGAATTATAATATTTTTATTATGTTCCTTTTGTAGGTAAACCTATACTTGAGATTTGAAATAAAAGTAAACGTTATAAAGTAGATCTGTTCCTTTTTTTAGGCGTATCAAGTCACAAAAGGTTTGATTACACTCAGTTTTACACTATTATTTATTGTGGTTTTACACCGCAGCGTCCGCGCAGCCCACATTCGAGCGAAATGAGCATTCGAGTGAATTTGATACCCAGCTCGCGACTTGAGATCAATAGATCGTTTGGGGGCATAGCATAGCGGTACAGACAAGATAGGAATTGAAGATAGGACTTGCCAGGCACTCTCTACGTAAAGTTGACACAACTCAACACATGCGCTTCGTAGGTTTTCTTCGAGAGACTGTTCATACTTGATTAGTCATTATTGTAAGTAAAGTCAAAGAAAAAGCGCCAATATTTAAACAATAATCCATCAAAAGACACGCAACGCAACAAGTAACCAACAGTCATTCACGGCAGAAATGACGTCATGTCACAAAAAGCGAGACAATGGTCGTTCCATATTAAGCAGACCGGCCGGGCGGCTGTGGTGCGGAGTGTGGATGAACCCAATTTTGAGAATCATGAAACAAAAGGCGTGGTGTCGAATTTACTAAAACCTGTTTATGACCCATTTCTGTCCTCAAAACAAGGAACTGGCGTAACTGAGTCAAGTGTGCGGTCCTGCCGAAGAGACAATAGACTTTCATTTCATAATGAACCCGAAACAGTTGAACCGCGCTTCCTTTATCTATACTTATAATAAAGCAGCAAGTACCAAAAAGTATGTACAAAGATTATTTAAAAAAAACTAAAACTACTGAACGAGAATAACAGTTTTTTTTAATCGTTTCTGTCTGTTTGTCTATCTGTCTGTTCGCAAATCACGTAAAAACTACTGGACCGATTGCGGTACTATTGTTAGATAGCTTAGCGTATGACTTAAAAACTGGTGTACTTGGTATTTTAATCCGATGAGTAGAAGTCGAGCAATTTATAAAAAAACATTAGACGCCTGAAGGAATTTTGTGTATTTGACAGAACGAGCGCGAAGCGCGAGCGAAGCGTCTCTGTTTCAGCTTGGGCAAAAAATATTTCGTATGTCCGGATGTCTGTCCGGCTGTCCTCTTCTACAGGTCGCATTTCTCAACCGATCTAGACGAAACTTGGTATACAGGTTAAGCGAATTTTTAGATTTTTTTAGTTGTCGGGGATTTTTGATTGGGGGGGGAGGGGGGGGGGGGTACTTTCCCCAAAAAGGGGGCTACTGAATATCTCCGCCTTATTAAATCCGATATCGAAGGTTCTTTTTTAAAAAAAATTGTTTTAAAAAAATTTGGTGAAGACCTGATGAGGGTCTTCGGCGTGATGAGCAGAATAGCTCCTCATAATGCAATAAATTTCTCACCTTTAGGTTTCTACTAGTGGAATCAGCCCTTTACCTCTAGGGATTGATGGAGCGCCTTGGTTATTAATGTTTGTTGTACAATAAGGTAACTAGATGGCGCTACTAAGCACCGCTAGAATGTTTGCAAAAAAGTTTGTACGCGCGAGGTCTACATCTCACAGAGCCACTAGTGGTATTTTAGGCCCTGGAATAGCACACAGGCACTTGTACTATTATTTATTCTGTGACACAGGTAATAATAACCCAGAGAAATGACCACGCGGGGTAATCCATGGGCTCAGCTAGTGTTAGAATAATTATAAGGAACGCAAAAACAGCAGAGAAACTAATATTGTTCTTTTTACCTACGTAGCAAACTTGTAGCGAAACGCAACAGGTGTTTAAAATCAATAAGTTCGAGTGTGGGCGACACTGAAGGTTTATCATACGATATCTTTGTTAATATTTATAAACAATATCTAACAATGATCATGATATCTATGTATTTTGATCGGCAATAATATCAATTACCAAATTATGAGAACAAGAAGCAAAAGTAGATTAGAAAACTATCTAATCTAAAAAAAAAACTTTTTTTTTATTGCTTTGTCGTCGTGTAGTGAGCTATCCTGAAAGTTTCAGCCGGATAGCTAAACGGGAAGTGCTCCAAATTTGAGTTGCAAGATTCCACCCGGAAAGACAGACAGACAGACATTTGGTAAATTTATCTACAAGTCTTTTGTGTTGATTTGTCTATTAGGTAAATTATTTACAAAACCAACATTTTGAACAAATTTTCAGTAATAAACAAACAAATTACTCTACAAATTATCTTATGAGACAACATCCTAAGCGTTTCCCATCCTTTAAATAAAAATTTATGTATACTTATAAAGGGCGACGGACTCGTGGATAGGAACGAAATAATCTGTACAAAGAAGATAATTTAATAAATAATGATCTAGGGTACTTAAAATAAGCCTGAACAAGAATATAAAGATAAAAATCGTGTCTCTCTGTTTGTATGTTTGTTAGTTTGTGTGTCTGTATGTTTGCTCGCGCATCACTTAAAAACTACCAGACCGATTGCGATGCGGTTTTCACTGTTGAATAGCTTAGGGTTTGACTTAAAAATTGGCGTACTTGGTATCTCAATCCGATGAGTAGAAGCCGAACAATCGATAAAAATATTTTTGACTGCTGAAGGAATTTTGATCAATTATTGGTATTTTAGGTCCTGGAATAATTGGTATTTTAACCTAGAGAAATGACCAAGCGTGCGAAGCCGCGGGCATCAGCTAGTAAATTATAGAAAACATAGATATAGATAGATAGATAATATTTTATAGTACACCAGTTTCCAAAAGTTTACAACAAATATGAACAATCTTATAACTAAAGTACAACGGGCGGACTTATCGCTAAAAAGCGATAGCCCAGTCCGTCCGTCCGTTCGTATAGTAACTGAAATAGCTAAAACTGTAGAAAACATATTAGATGCACCTAAATACCGGCGAAGTAGCATACTATCAGACGGAGACAAATAGAAACATGTCGTATTTACTATTTACAGTGCTGTCATCAGCAGATGACTGGCATCCATGCAGATAATGTTCAAGACGTGACTATAATTCAGCTAATCTACGAGCACAGGTAGGTTGGTGGTACTCTACCTTAATAATAAGACAGACTCAAACCGTTATCTGAGATGCATAATATTTCAAAATAATGTATGAATGAAGACGATGAAGACGGTAAAAGAAAACATAAATGTCTATGAATACATGTAAATGCTTTTGTCAGATCATCACAACACATCGAAGCCCACGCTTAAACTACTAATGTAGTAAACGGTATCAGACAGTGACGTAACTATGCGGGGCCTCTAGCTAGCTGTTATATTGGCCCATTTAGAGCTGAAAATCCACAAAGGCAACATAAACATGAAACTTTTAAAATGAACATAATAAATATCTGTAGCTTACTTCCGCCAAAACTGTAAGTCAGACAAATGATAAATGACAAATGATAATGATAAATGGTAAAATTAAATTATAACAAAAGTAAAACCCCACGCTAAACAAACCCTACACAAATTGAACTATTGTAAAATATAAATTAAATGAAAGCTAAGGCCTGGAGGACAGAAAAACACTTATATATTTATATACATATAATATATATAAATATATATACACAATAAAAAACCCCACGCTAAACAAACCCTACCCAAATAAAAACTATCGTAACACTTATATATTTAAATACACAATAAAAATCGTATACCTCGATCCAATTACTAAAAACCTATGTATATAAATATATAAGTGTTTTTCTGGCCTCCAGGCCTTAGCTTTCATTTCATTTATATTTTACAATAGTTCAATTTGTGTAGGGTTTGTTTAGAGTGGGGTTTTACTTTTGTTATAATGTAATTTTACCATTTATCATTTGTCTGACTTACAGTTTTGGCGGAAGTAAGCTACATATTTTTATTTTATTCATTTTAAATACGGATTTCCGCAAAGTAACGCCTGAATCTATCAATTACATGAAACTTTTTTCGGAAGCTAAATTCGAATTTTACAACGAAACTTCTTTCCTATTTCAAGCATGCTTCGACGATCAGCGTATGTCATACAGTACCCTGTAAATCTGGTCATGACAATATGCAATATTGAGCCCCTGACATTAAATCATGCTGAACCGACTCTCCCGTGATACGCCTCTGCTATCAGATAAAGCTTAAAATACTGTAAAAGCATGCTAAGTCTGGTATACAGGTCAAAAGAAGAATGCATGATTGATGATGCCAATTTCCTATTGATCGCTTGTAATACTCCAGTAGGTACGTAGGTTATTTGCGTTAGTGGATCGGTTTACGTTCGGGAGTGAATTACGCAACTTAATGGGATTGATTGTTATTCGGTAAGAGTTATTAGAGCTAATGGGTATAATTTAAGAGTATGTAGAACTAAAATTTATGTTTGGAGTGCCTAGACTGTGTGAGATATGCTGTTGAACTCGTACACAATTCGCCTAGCGTTACTATTCTTGGTTAAAATTTTGTGCACGTTTACCTTGGGCATGAATGCACTGTATGCTTTGTAGGTTAAAATCACATTCTTGTTCTTGTTGGAATAGTAACTGTCGAAGGAAATGCACAGGTTGAGACAGAAAAGACTGCAGCCAAGTCTCAGGATGACATTGTACTTCCAAAATAAACACTGGACTATTGGATTAAGGTAGATAGGTGGATGGGTTTTCAGACATAAGCTTCCTCGAGGTAAGTAGGTATATCGTTTACAAAATACAGCACACAATTTAGTGGGGCTGCTGCGAACGAAGACCGCTGATGATGTAAAGTGAATAATATACTAACTTGGACTAGTTAGATTATTAAAATGGATTTTAAACTGTTATGAATTGGTCTCCTGCTGTTAAATAGAGATAGTTAAGTATGTTCAATGCGAAGCAATAATGTTCAATTATACGATGAACTCTAATGAACCAATAAAGAACTCAATAGGTTCATGCAAATCAAAATGGCACACAGCTGGACGCCATCTATGAAATCATGCAGCAATAGAAGAAATCAGCGTAGAAACATTAAAAACTTGTGGAGTAAGTATAGACAATTATCAAATAGAAGATGGTTAAGTATTTTTTACGCTTACATAGAAGAAAGGCTAATGCTAGCTAATGGAGTAACAGTTAACATAAACAAAATGCAATTTGTGAACATTGTGACTTTTAAATTAGGGAGGCAAAGCAAGAGATGACCCAAGCATAATATATAATACATTGTACAAAACTACATATTGCATGGCATTCGATCTAACGTGGGCGGCCGATGCCCACTCACAAAAGCACACAAAACATTCGACGCACTTCCGATTCTCACAATCACAACAGATAGGTATCAACTAGACATTAGTAACATGATCTCTGCATTACAATACACTTGACTGTGTGAATTGAACGGATATCGTGATCAACACTTTCACGTTATGAAATTAAAATTACGAAGTCATGATTCTATAGCTATTTATTACATCAAAAAGGAACTGCAGTACAGCCTCTCGGACAGATGTATCTACCTAGGTACTATCTATAACTAACCACCGCTTTGTAGCCAACAAATCTGACACAAGTTTACCGATCGCTGCAGATTGTGATCTATGCTTTAAATTTCTAATAACACTTTAAACACGTTGTAAACTGCAAAAAGTAAAAGTTAGATCCAATGATAAATTGTTACAAGTGGAATAAAGGTGCGATTTATAAATGATTGGGTGAATTTAGGTGTAATAGTGACTGGTGTTATTGTTGTTGTTGTTTGTTAATGTTAGGTAATCGATGGTTGTAAGATGTTCGATCCAAAAAATATGCAATTAAAAGGCAAAACTAAGTGTCTAACTAAGTGAATAATTTAGAATATTAGAAACATAGATCTTCTGTTATATTATAATACTATAATATTGTAAAAGCATTATTCATCATCGTCATCATAATAATCAGCCTATAAAAGTCCACTTCTGGATGTAGGCCTCTCCTAATGAACGCCATTGAGTCCGATCTTTAGCTCTCCTCCTCCAGCCGCTGCCAGCTGTCTTTCGCAAGTCGTATCTCCATCGGGCGGGAGTCTCACACTACATTTGCCTAAAAGTGGTCTCCACTCTTTCCCCAATGGTTGTCGGTTCTGCGAGAGGTATGACCAGACATATGCCACTTCAGCAAGCTTATTCTCCTGGGCAATGTCGCAAACAAAAATAAGCAAAAGCATTATTGCAGAAAACGAGTTGGTTGTTGGAAAATGAAATGGTGCATCGGAGGGGGCGGGGCGCGCGACACAAAATGAAATGGTGCATCGGAGGGGGCGGGGCGCGCAACACAAAATATGTTTACATTTAGGGAAGTGTTTTTTCTTTTCAGTAAAATTAAATTATGTATATTATTAGTTGCTCTATCAGAATTCATAATGGTAGTCAACTTTAGCAAACTTGCCAAATATTAAAATGCTAAAATAAAAGTTTATGGAAGATCTTCATTATGAACACTTTTTTTCCAAATCCCGAGGTACAGAATAAAAATCAGCAAACCCGTCTTCAATAAAGATGACTCAACGAAAATAGACCCCGTTAATGACAATCTAAGATGATCATTAGTATCTTTAGTGAGTTCGTTAATAAGATCTCTACGCGGCCACAACACCGTTTCCTCTCTATTTAAACTCATTGAATAAAAAATAAAATGAACAAACAAAACGCTGCTAACATTGATTAATGAACTAGCAGTGCAATAACCTAACATGTATCTACTGAGTTTGAAGAATGGGGAACGAATATAACAATAACTTTAAAGCAAATCAACTTTCGTACAGCTTCCTTCAGACAGTGAATGTGGCAATTGATGGATAGTAACATATTGTGCAATGCAATTTAAACTTTTACGGGTTTACGTAAACCGTGAAGTCGGATAAGATAAAGTTGTTTGAAGAACTAGGTAACGATTCTATGTCTAAAACTGCTAGAGGATTGGAATTGGATGTGAAGAAGTGAAGGCCGATCCCAGTGCATTATCAACACGTACATTATCAACAAGTACATTATCAAAGTAAGAGTAAAAACACGACTGCCCTGCCAAAAATCTAACTTTTCAAATTACTCGCGATGATGTAAGGATTCTAAGGATACCCCAAATCTGTTCAGGCCTTTAAAATGTATGGTGGAACAAAGAAACTCACATACCTACGTGCATACAAACATACATACATATATGAACAGTGAAAACATTACACTCCCTTTTTGTTATTCGTGCAACAATAGCAGGAGTTGTCTATGCTCAAATACAGTAGTAGTGGTGACATTATGACAACATAGACGTACTTTTGCTCTTTAAATTGCCCCTGCTTTTTATAACTTTAGCACAGATAAGATAATTATAACAATAAACAAAAAGAAGCTTGCATGCAATGTTTGTTTGTTTGTTTGTTGTTTGTTGTTGTGCTGGCCTCTGGTGTCAGAGTTTGTCAGGCCGCCCGAAGGCCTCTGACATGGCTTAACGACTGCTATTAGTCAATAACAGCCGGGACCGACAGCTTAACGTGCCCTCCGGTTTTCCATCGCTCCGTGCGGAGGAATGCGATGGAAAACCGCACATAACTTAGAAAAGTCATTGGTGCGGAGTCTAGAACCGAACCCGGTATCGTTGGATTCTAAGTCGCACTAGTAAACCGCTAGACTGCCATCGCTATGCATACAATGGCGTGATGGGTATTCAAGTTCAAGGCAATGTCCGATTCGATGCGGTTTTCGCTGTTGGATACCTTAGAGTTTGGCTTCAAAACTGGGGTACTTTGCATATTTGTTATCTTACATAGATTACTCTTAACTCTGATAAATGGCCACGCGGGCAAAGCCGCGGGCACAGCTAGTACATTAATATAAGACGTTTTAGTATAGAATAAAAGTTAATTAAAACTTTATATGGGCTTTCAATTAATTTCAGAAACTTTGTCCCTTTAAGGCACTGTTTTTAAGTGAAAAACCCAAAGTGGGAACTTCGTTTACCCTCCCCACTCCGACTCACCTTCTAGACGTCAGGACTTTTTTATTTTTCACTCCATAAGCACCCTGAGCAAGTTTCTAAAGGAATCGCTTAGGTACCTGCTCACGCACTCTGCACCCTCTTTTGGACATTCGTTGATCGAACTACAATAACATATTCAATTGGTTATGTACTAATTAAACGTAAAGTAAATTATGGCGCCAAAATCCAGTCCACAGCGAATTCGCGCGCTTATGGTCGAACACCCGCCGCCATTCATAAAAAATAAAGAAAACCCTCGTAGTGCGGAGCCAAAATGGGTGCTTTTATGGGAAAATAATAATATTATAACATTGTTTAAAAAACAGTGTTATAATTATTATTTTTCGTGCCGTGCGTAATGTATGCCATTTTTCCATCATTTTTGAGTTCATAATCCGGATTTTACAATTCGAGTGTAACTAATAAGCATTTAAAATGTCATACATAATTTAAATACTAGGTACTATTATTTTCTCGCAGTCAACGGTAAAAAGTAGAACACATAAAACGTGAAAAAACGGTCCTTGTATCCCTCGATTCGCTCAGGATTCTACTCTAGACTACGCTGCTCTCGAGATCCAACTTTGTCCCTTTTTTAAATCCCTTTTCTACACTTCTTTCTTGTGTAATCTACTATTGTTGGCGTGGCGTATTAAGTAAAAACTACTGAACCGATTGCAGTGCGGTTTTCACAATGGACTAGTTAGGATTTAGGCTATGGAACCATAAGTCTTTGTGTCCGATACGCACAAAGACTTATGGTCAGACGATTTTTATAAAATTTGGTAGATTAGGTAATTAATAATAATTATATAATTTTGATGCTTGTTTAACGTACAGTACGGCCGATAAGTCGTGGCCACTTTGAACTTCGTGCAAATGGTTGCGCTATGAACATATTTTTTTTTGGTGTCATAAAAAGAATTTAGTGAATACATTTAAAAAAATATATTTTGTTCATCGTAGTTTTAGAGCTATTAGCCAAAACGTGTAAAAATCGGTCATCACGGTACATCGGGCGAATAACTTTAGTTTTAGAGCTATTAGCCTAAAACGTGTTAAAACCGTTCCATCACTGCACGGTACATCGGGCCAATAACTTTATTTTTAGAACTATTAGCCTAAAACGTGTTAAAATCGTTACATCACTGCACGGTACATCGGGCGAATAATTTTAGTTTTAGAGCTATTAGCCAAAACGTGTAAAAATCTGTCATCACGGTACATCGGGCGAATAACTTTAGTTTTAGAGCTATTAGCCTAAAACGTGTTAAAACCGTTCCATCACTGCACGGTACATCGGGCCAATAACTTTATTTTTAGAACTATTAGCCTAAAACGTGTTAAAATCGTTACATCACTGCACGGTACATCGGGCGAATAATTTTAGTTTTAGAGCTATTAGCCAAAACGTGTAAAAATCTGTCATCACGGTACATCAGGCGAATAACTTTAGTTTTAGAGCTATTAGCCTAAAACGTGTTAAAACCGTTCCATCACTGCACGGTACATCGGGCCAATAACTTTATTTTTAGAACTATTAGCCTAAAACGTGTTAAAATCGTTACATCACTGCACGGTACATCGGGCGAATAATTTTAGTTTTAGAGCTATTAGCCAAAACGTGTAAAAATCTGTCATGACGGTACATCGGGCGAATAACTTTAGTTTTAGAGCTATTAGCCTAAAACGTGTTAAAATCGTTGCATCACTGCACGGTACATCGGGCGAATAACTTTAGTTTTGGAGCTATTAGCCTAAAGTGTAAAAACCGGTACATCACGGTACACCGAACAAATAACTTTTAGTTTTAAAGCTATTAATCAACTGTAACAATATATAACAGCGACGCGCGCTTTTGATAAATATTTGGCTAATTAAAAATTCTAGCAGCGAAACAAGTATGGTACAAGGACGCTGCCCATGACGTAAGTTTATTGATATTTCTCGCCAAATGAGGCAGCTCATAAACCGGCGAGTAATTGTATTAGCCTGGAGTCGTGTTTTTAACACTGCGAAGTATTCCCATCCCTATGACTGAAGTCAACCAAGGCCTCCCTGTTAAGCTTTTTCAAAAGCTCAATGCAGTTTTACCAACCAGTGGCAATGCTCTATTTACGCCGCGTATTACCGGAGTTTAACTTGTACTATTATTTATTCTGTGGTTTAACTTAGAAGCTGCTATAATATTTCCAGCAATCGCATTTTTAGATCTCGCCAAAGTACGCTAAACTGACTCAAGAATGCGCTGTATTTGTTTCGTGCTGTCCCTTGTGTTTCTATGTTAGGTACTCGTTGTTTGCATGACGTAACTTGGCCTATTGCGCGATTTGCGCGGCATTGTATATTCGCTGGCCATAGAAACATCGGGTTTATGTTGATGATGATGAGAAACATCGGGCTGCATACGACTTGGTCGACCTGCCATTTCTTTTACGTCACCTTGTTCAGGCTTTAGGCTTATTCTGTCTGGAATAGCTTTTGCTCGCGGCTTCATCCACGCGGACTACTGTTTATCGCGATGACCCAGGGTTCAAACTATCTCCGTACCAAATTTCATCACGATCAGTTTAGTCGTGAAAAGGTACCTAACAGACGGACCGAATTACTTTCGCTTTTAATATTAGTATGGTAAATGGATGTTGATTGGAGTTTCATGCCTAGATAACCTAGCTTTGTATTTGTGGAGTGTGTGATGCCAAGGTAGGTAAATAGGCACCATACATACCTAATGTAAGGCGAAGAGTAGGTAGGTGTTAAGCCATAACTTACGTGTGTAACTTACCAACAGTTAGATGAGGAAAATTAAAAGTTTAAAGACAAAGGTTGATGCATTGTTGGGTCACTTGTATGAGTATTTGAGATAGCTAAGATTTTATTAGTCTGTTTTGGCATCATGGTGCAGCTGACGCCCTGATAAAGTATTTTTAATGAATAATTTGGAGGACTAAAGGTGGGCAGTCTTGTATTGACTCAAATCAAAAATATAATGTGTAGGTTTAATAAGATTAATGCGTTTTTTATTTGTTTTTTTTATACCCATAAAATAGGTCCATCACTGAAAATATACTTTGTTCACTGAAACTAAATTATTATATCGCATTTCGCATTGTAGTTTAGCACAATTTAGCCGGAATATTAATAAATCAAATCAGAGGAAAACGCCCAATATTAAAATATTATACGCTTTGTTTGATATTTGATCTTTGTGGATACCTATCAAATCACAGCATTAGCAAGATTCATAAAAATAAGTCCTTCAAAGCAAACCTGTTCTTGTTTTTGAATATTTTCATTTAGGCGCGTAAACAAATCGTGAGTTTTTCTTTACAAAATAAGGTAAACTAAAGAAATACCATTTTTAAAAGCTTACCTTCAATAATATCCATGTCGACTCCGTCCAAAAAAATTATAAAATTACTTCGTAAATTAAAACGTTTCTATGACGACGCATGACGGCAAAACTCTAATCGGATTCTTATTGGCTCTTTTCCTACATATCGGCTGTATCAAAATATGACAAATTTTCATTGTCAATTTGTCACGATTGTCATTGTCACGTAAAGTTCCATGTAAACCATAGACAACATGTGGAAGTATTTAAAATTTGGTGTAATGATAATCTACACAGCAACGACATTTACAGTTCCATGCCGCGCGAGCCTATAAACCGTTGAGAACTACCGGTTACCAACAGCTAACAATGCTTAACAAAGCGGCAACCTGCCGACCGCGCTGGAACGGGTCCCCGTCCGCTACTTCTTAATATACGAGGCGGATTTGGTGAAAGATTTAGTAAAACTATTTCATTAACGCTTTGTATGTTTACTATTCTCATTATTTTCGATCATTTTAATTGCACTTTGATTATCTTTAAGTAGGTACGTTTCGTTGATTCTACAATTGAAATAAGATACTATACCTTTTAAATAGAGCTCAGATGTAGCCATGGATGCAATTACATACTCCGACTCTGTTGAAGACAAAGCCACTGTTATCTGCTTTTTAGAAAACCATGAAACTAAAGAACGATGGAGGAATCAAAATGTCCAGAAACGTCCTATATCCAATTTTTAGCCTTAGGAGGCCTAGATTTCGATTTGCCTTATTTTTTTCTAAATAAAGAAGTGTCGATATTTTATAATACAGCTCATCATTGTGTTCGTACTGGTCCACCTATATTAGTATGAATTAATTCACCTATTTGTGATGATCGTGGCTTCTTTGCAGAAACAAAAGGATGTCCATACACGGACTGTGTTGAATGTAAAAGTTAGGTTCACGCCAAAGTGAACTAGATGGCACTGGAGGTCACTAAAACACGCAAGCGTTTTGTTAAAAGACCACCGGGGCCCTGTTTCATAAAACTTACATTTGTATTTACTATTACAATTTAGTGTGCACTGAAGTTTATCTTCTAGCAAAATTCATATTTACATGTAACACTCTAACATATGCATCTATGTACACTAGAGGTGGGTCGTTGACGGTTTCTCCGTTAATTTAATGTAACAGTTTTTCATCAATGGTCAACAGGTTAAAAAAACAGTTAATTTAATTATTAGGTTTTTTATTGTAAAACATCGTTAACGTATTTCATCAAGTTGACCATTGATGAAAAACTGTGACATAAAATTAACGGAAAAACTATCAACGTTTTGGATCACTATCGACTGTAAACTGTAACATTATCAGGTGGTTGACGATAAAATAGTTTTTTAAAAAAAAAAAATCGCCCTTCTTTCGTACGTTTTTAGGCTTAGGTTAGCAAAGTAACTAACTGTGTCTGGCTTGGCGTACGTAAAAACGTTTAATTTTATAAACTTTCGCTATGAACATGGTGTCTATTTTTCGTTTTTTTTTATTAGATATACCTATTCACACTTTTTTGTTAGTCTTTTTACACTAAACATATTTGGAAAACCTGCTTTCGTAAGCTTGGTTACGCACAGAAAAAATAACAATACTCGTAACTCGACACCGTAACCTTTTGACTTATTACATTCTAATCTGCAAACAATAAATAGGTACCTATAATTTTTGCGAGCTATCTGTAGATGCACCCTCTCACTTGCTCGCATAGCGGAGTGAGCGGGAATACCATCGACCGTGCCTCGGATTCCACAGTGCCTGGAGACGAAAGTCTTCAATGCGTGCGTCCTATAGTGCTGACATATGGAGCTGAGACGTGGACACTCACCGTGGGACTAGTCCACAAGTTTAAGGTCGCTAAGCGAGCTATGGAGAGAGCTATGCTTGGAGTTTCTCTGAAGGATAGGATCCGGAAGAGGAAATCCGACGGAGAACCAAAGTAACCGACATAGCTCAGAGGATTAGCAGGCTGAAGTGGCAGTGGGCTGGTCACATTTGTCGAAGAACGGACAACCGCTGGGGTAAACGGGTTCTTGGGTTGAGTGGAGACCACGGCTTGGAAAACGTAGTGTAGGACGCCCACCAGCCAGGTGGATTGACGACCTGCGAAAGGTGGCCGGCAAAAACTCAAAAACTGGATGCGAAGAGCTGAAGACCGAGCTCTGTGGCGATGATTAGGAGAGGCCTATGTCCAGCAGTGGAAGGATACAGGCTGATGATGATGTGCCTCGGATGTTCAGGAGATGATCGGATGTACTTATTCGTAAGGTAAGCGTTTCGTTGATTTCGTTCGTGTGTATTAAGCATTGACCATAAATTAACAGGTTTTGAATTTTTAACTGGTTTACATATTGTTAGAAAACAGTTAATGCGTTGACGATTAAAAAGCCGTTGAAAAAAACAGTTCGTTGAATCAACGCCCACCTCTAATGTACACTAAATTGTAATTTTAAACTATAATTGTAAGTTTTATGAAACAGGGCCCTGGCCATACTTTTAGCCGCCAATTTCAAATACATAGAACCTTGTGTCAATAGCAAATGGTGTTTATTTTTCACCTACCTCGATCTCGCGACCCTAAAGGCTTGGATATTATTCAGACTGCAAGTTTTGTGGCTGTATGGTAACTTCATAGGGGTCGTTCGTTTTGTAACAATTGGCGAAAATAACTGTTAAAAACGCTAAATATGATCACAATTGGCGTTCCCTTTGGCCATTTGTGGGTGAAATTAGCGTTCTGAACGTTTTCGATCACCGTTCCTTTTGCAGGTATCGATGACATGTTGACATAGGGAAATTGACTTTATTCCGTCACGGACAGGGTCGTTTTTCATTCGGTTTGGAAAGGATCGGTAGTGTCAAAAGTTGCAAAAATGAAAAAATTGTTGAAAATATTTAAAGAAAACGGCTTATTAAAAATGTACATTTTGAAACTGCCCACAACGCCATCTCATCATCTCGAACGCAGGGATAATGCGCAGACTACGACTGCTAAGATGGCCTAGTATCTTGTGCCAGAGATCATTAGAACTATCTACTGTCCTTTTACAAGAAGCATTGACACTTACCTCAGTTTTTAAAGTAATCAGTTTCCCTGAACATTATAAAATAATGTGTATTTCAACCCTTTTATAAAATAATGTGTATTTCTGTTTACAATAGTTACACTTTGCTGACTAAACTTTACATCATGACCTGTATTAACCATGTTATTCACTGACATTAAGTTGAATTTTAATTTTTTTACTATTAATGCCTTCATTAACTTATTTTATGCCCATTATGTAACATTTCTAGATGGCCTTCTCTATTTGCTGTAATAAAATCACCATTTGCAATATATATTTTCATTGACTTATCTAACTTCCTCAAATTTGACATATATTGTTCAATATTGTCTTTTACTAAATGATGTGTGCATTCTGAGTCAATTACCCACTCTATATTTACACAAGTATAGTCATAGAAATTTGATATCATACCTGTACTTATAAATGAGAAATCTTTTTGCTCCTCGCTCGTAGCTAAATGAGTTTCCTCTCTTCTCTCATACTTTGGTTGCCACTGCTGTTGCTATTCTGGTCCTCTGTATGCTGTTCCTTGATAGCCTCTCGCTGATCTTAGATAGACTCTAGCACGGTAATGTTATCTATCAGTATTGTGACTCGGCTCTGTCCTTGAAATAACTACCTACAGCCGCGTGGTACGTAAACACGCGATAGGGCTGCCCGCCTGCAGTATTTTAATTTCATCTACCTACTTGAATTTCTTTCTAGTTTTGTGATTGTATATTTTATTTATTATATGTAAAAAAGAAAGAAATTCGTTGTGAATGAAATAGGAAGTGTTCAATAAAAATACATGTGTGTTTTTTTAAATTAGAAGATTTAATTAAAAAATACACCCTTATAAATTTGATACAGAAAAGTATTTGTGCCTCGACTGAGACGTACGAAAAGCTTTATTGTTAAATTTAATAGTATAAAAATCCGCATTCGGATAAATAGTTTAATTAAAAATACTTTTGGGAAACATGGACAAGGAGGATACCGTACTCGCAACGTATCACCCCAAAAGCAAAATATAATTGAAGAATTCAAACAACCAAAAACAGCGCATTATAGTCTATTCGTGCTCTTTGCCATATTAAGTTAGTACTTGTACTTATTTCAGTAAAATATTCACAAATCGCACGCTTACTGCTTACAAAAAAAACACACCGTTCGTTCGTCACTGCGGCCACGACATTACCGAGCCACACCGAGCTGCGGCGCATTCACGACTGGCCGTGTACCGAGTGGGTACCAACACGCGGCGCGTAGGTATAACTCACTTTCCGGCCGCTTGTATGAAGATAGAATACTGTATAGATAACATTATCGTGACTCTAGCTGCTCCCCTCACTCGTCCTCGATATTGACTTTTCCCTCATTTTAAGTAACAATATTTTGGTGTGTCCTGGCTTGCTGCAAAAAAAAAAGAAAAGAAAAAAAAAGCAGTTTCAGTTGCATTACCTGTGTTCCTTTTCTCGTTTATTTACATTTTCTCGTCTAAAAACGCGCTTTCACGAATTCCAGTTGCACATCAGATGTTTTCCCTGATCGATCAGTATTGCATTCTATTGCTGTAATCACCGTGTCAAATTTTGTATCAAGACCGATTATCAAATACGCGATTTTGTCTTTTTCGCCTAATAATTCTTGCACACACTCGTGTTCATGTACAATGCAGTCAAAGAACAATGGCGAACTCCCATACATACTTTTATATTAGTCAAATTTACGGCGTCTTTAGACAAAAAATATCGCTAGTAGTCCTGAGATTGTTAGTCTAAGTTATTTTTTTGGGGAGGCTAGGAATAATTGTTATTAGGCTTCAAAGTTTTGTAGGTTATGTTACTGTTAATGACCTTTGAAACAAGTCTTAGAGATTTTAATTATTTTATCCACTCAATTAGGTAGGCAAGAAAGTACTTATGCATGATAAACATAATGGTTCAAGATATTGTAGGTACCCACCTATTCAATTACCTATCTAGTGTAACAAACTAAACTTTTGAATAAGAATTATTTTCAATCTGTGTTTCTTGTTCTGTGTTCCTATGTTTCTTTCGTATTTATTGTTCAATACTTTAACCAACACGCCCTATGTACTATTATTTCTTTCACGACCTGTTTTGTATAGAGGTTTTATATTGACGTATCATTTTGTCTATAGCACAGTCTATATTATTATTCTGTTTATCGCAAGGAGGTTGAATTACGCTAACTGTTAAAAGATTTAACGCCAGTAAGCTTAATTCAACCTCTTTTGGTTTAAAAAAACTGGATGGGAAGTGGTGGGAACTATACTGTGTTGACAATTTTGACGTCCAAACCGGAAACGTCATTGTATTATATATTTTTTTTCACCCGTTGGGCAGACAACAAGGCCTGTAAAACATTGTAGGAAGGAAATGAAGTTACAATTTCATGATTTTTTAAATTGTTTTTTTAACCTGGGTTTTACTAGTTTACATGCTATATTGAAAAAACGAAGGAAAATAATTACTTTAGTTCTGTAGAAATGATAAGTCAAGACGCTGCAAGATTTATCGCATAAAATTCCGCCTATGTTCTTTATGAAAATAGTCTTCCAATTTTCAATTGTGACTGTTTAAGATTTAGTAATTTTCTACGTAGCTGTATTATGGAGATCATACTTTTTCACTGAAATGTATTTGTAAGGACGTCGATCATGTCTTTTGCTGTTTCGCAATGTTCAGGTATTTATCAGGAATGCATTGAATAATTAAGCTTTTGGCTTTGCGTTTGCCTGTTTATTTTCCTGCTCTTCGTTTTTCAGCGTAGGTACATGATAATTGTTTTTCATCCAAGATAATCTTTACTCTAAACATCCAATTATTAAAATTATTGGAATTTAGCTGAGGATGACGAAGCCATTTTTCTCTGACAGTATTTTCAGTTTCTCTTACCCGTAAATTAAATCTTTGAAAATCTTCCTCCTTTTTCCACATCCACGTTCGCTGATAACCTTTTAATGTACGAGGCGGATTCGGTGAAAGATTTAGTAAAACTATTTCAGTTTACAGACCAAAGATTGTTTTTTTTTTTATATTATTTTTTAAATTAACGTACAGACGAGTGCCTACATTTTTTTTGACAACTGCGAAATCAATATAAAGCTTTCTCTACACTTCTGAGATATGAGGCGTGGTTCACACTTTCCTAACACTATTTATATCTCTAATTGCTGAATGTTTATCTCTTTATTGAAACCAAGAAAATAAAACGATACAGACATAGGAAAACACGATTATAGGTACAATGAGCGGTCTTGTCGCTTAAAGCGATCTCTTCCAGACATCCTTTGGATGGACAGAAATTATTGATTAACAAGGACGGTGGTGTAGCAATATAGAAATATATTGTGTGAAATTAAGATTTGGGCTATAAATAGGAATAAAAACTAAATAATTACAATACTTACATACTATAAATAAATAGAATAATAATACATATTTTATATATACATACAATACTTGTAATAATAATAATTATTTACATATATTAAGTATAATATAATTATATAAAATAAAAAATAAAATATATTTGGGACAATTCCACACCAATTACCTAGCCCCAAACTAGAATACCCTGTAATATGGGCATAACGGATAAACATACATAAATACGTTTATTACGTATACACTTAATATATGTAAGATAGTCAAACGTGGAAATAAGAAAATATAAATATAATGTTTTGAGTTACTGTTTTGAAAGCCATTGAAATAAGCAACAAGTGTAAAAATATAATCCCAAATAAAATGTAAATAATATGTAATATGTTGTAAATGTTCAACTATAATGTAAAGAATACTGTATGTTTGATTAGAAAAAAGAACTTGTTAAACTGTGCTATTTTTGGAATACATGACTTTTACTCTGAAAATTACTTTATTTTTATTTTGTTTTTATATTGAGTATAATATATTGTGATATATTGGGATTACATTGTGTCTCTATAATATTTGCTATATAAATAAGTACAAAACACCTCGGCATTCTCATGCGCATGAGCTTACAGTCACTAGAAAAAGATATTGAATTATCAATTAATCTTATTATAGTTTGGAACAATTTAATATAGATAAATTTTGATAAAAAAATATCGGCAGTAGTTTAGCGTGAGTTTCTGCCGCCCGGGGCCAAGACAAAGTTTACCACCTAGGGGGTGGTAAATTTTGTTAACCTTTCAATTAACCTTAATTGAAAAGGTAATTAACCTTTCAAATCCAAGTATCCATCGAAATTAAAATCATATGAAAAATAATAATAAACGCAAGCGAAACGAGCGCGAAAATTGTGAGCTATTTCTATCAATGTAGAAATGAATTCTTATTTTATAAACTATATAAAATATTGTATAGACATTAGCAAACGTCAGGAGCGAAGCGAACAATTTTCATGTTCATTTAATTTCATAGCATGTTGAGCTATTTTCATCAATATGTAAATGAATTCATAAATTCTAAATCATTTAAAAATAATTATATTGGCATGATAAAAAAAACACGAGCGAAGCGAGCAAGACAATGTTGAGCTATTTTATCAACGCAGACATGAATTACTAAATTCTAAACCGTATAAAATAATGTATTGACATGATTAAAAAGCGCGAGCGAAGCGAGCGCGAATATATTGAGCTATTTTTATCAATATTGTAATTTAAATTTAATTGTTATTCACAAAAACATGCCCTAGAATGATTAAAAACTGCCATTGCAGCAAGCGCGAATATTTTGATTTATTTCTGTCAATGAAAATAGGAAGGCCTCCATGGTAGCGTTAAACGTTTATCGCAACCTTGTTGGAAGTTGCATAAGAAGTTTCACTTCAATAACGTATTGAATAAGTTTACCATTACAAAGATTATATTATCAATAGTGCAGATACTAGTAGATAATAAAACATTTATTTTGTAGTTTATAGTAACTACCAATTGGCTCATCTGTACAAGCTTTACTGTTGATTTTATGGAGGGGGGGGGGGGAAGGTGATAGAGGACCTAGACTTCCCCCCTTTTGAGATTTGAATTGTTAAATTGTTATACCTATTTGTAAAATCTTATACCTAAGTATTGTATCCCTTGAACAACATAATAACAAGTTTTTGTTGTTTAAACCTTGAAAATCTATCTGTGTTAATACCTTCAGTGGATATCTGATGTGACCGTGATAGGTTAGAAGACCGTTGTCTTTGTGGTATATATTAAATAGCTTTGAAAATCGTATCTGTTTTAGCACTTGTAGAGCACCCCTGGTAAGTTAAGATACGGGTTAGGCTTGGGGTGGCCTCTGGGCATCGTATACATCCACTTCTACCAAAAAAAATATAAAAAGGGGGGTGGGGCATCTAATCTCTACCCCTTCCTTTTCAGTGGGGTTCTACTAATCGCCACAACCTCCTCTCCTTAAAAAGCGCGAGCGAAGCGAGCGCGAATATATTGAGCTATTTTTATCAATATTGTAATTTAAATTTAATTGTTATTCACAAAAACATGCCCTAGAATGATTAAAAACTGCCATTGCAGCAAGCGCGAATATTTTGATTTATTTCTGTCAATGTAGAAAATGAAACATTCCTAGGAAAATCATGAAAATATCTACATATAAACGAATTGCGATCGCAAAAATTTTGCATATTGGTCTGTTTCTCTGCCCATCATATTGCAATGTCCTAAAATGGTACATAAAAAACTATCAAAAGTTAACGTCCAAACGTTAAAAGGGTGCAGCGATTAGACACCAATGCTTACTTCCATTCAGTATGAGCGCAACTTGCCCTCTATAAAACTTGCTTGGGTTTTGAGCTAACATTGGTAGCTTAAAACTTTGTCAATCGTTTTATACCTTTGTTTGTTATTTTTCCTGATATTCAGGTTGAATTCTTAATTTATGTATTGTGTTGTCTAGAATTATAATAAAGATTCAATCAATACATTCAATATGTCAGTTGATTGTTAAAAAAAACTGATTTTTTAACAATAATCTGACACATTGAATTGATTGTCACGTAAATGAAGGAATTTTATGTAATTAAATCTCAAATAGTCGTTTTTTATAACTAGTTGCAACATTAATATTATAGATTATTAAGGTATAGTAATAGAATCGGTGTTTAACTCGATTTTAAAAAATTCTAATTTTGATCAATAAACTTTAACCTGCCTAAATTAAAAAAATAATGTGCATGTCATTCTTTTGGAAACTATAAAGAAATATGCTTGCAAAATGGTGTAGAAAACTTATTTGTTTGATAATATTAATATTTACTACGGAATATTGAATGAACTAATATATCAGTAATTCATTTACTGATATATTTTCTTTCATATAAGTTCTGATTTTGCTTGATTAAGATATAAGGTTAGATTAAAATGTAATACTTCCGAACTAGTTGAGTTAAATGAAATGCGACAACATAACATAAAATCTTTATTTTCTAAATAACCTTATTTAGTTTTTTTAAAGATGTAAGCTAAGAATTTGACAATATTTTCAAAGTTACAGCAGCTTTTTTAGTGTTTTTGTTTGGTTTGGCAAATTTCAACACTTTGCCATTTTTGCAATTTTTGCCACCAACGATTCTTCGAAACCTGAATGACAAACTACCTACTTTCGACCCTACTACATAAAGTGGCTTTTCCGATACCATTTTGTCATACAAAATGAACGAAAACATTTCAGAACGGTAATTTCTCCCACAAAATTCCAAACCAAACGTCAAGGACAATTTTATTTGCGTTTTTACTGGGGGGTGTTTGCCATTTGGCTCAAAAACGAACGCACTATCTGTTAAAGTTAACGATACCAAGACCGACTCTCTTGTATATTGATTAAGCAAGAGCCAGTCTAGTAATTATTATTGTGTAGTCGTCTACCTGAATGTAAATCTTTGTAGTCTGGAACGCTAAATTAATTGAATGGCAATACTAAAAGCATAGACAATATCAAACGTTGCGTTTTCTGACGTGCATGTTGCTGTCGTCAGACTCGTCAGTCAAAACTTTGTTTCATTTTATTTCGTAGATTTCACATGGTTTTTGCTGTAGAATCAGTGCATTCGTGATTTTATTGTGTAAATAAGTTATTGGAAAAGTCAACTAATCATGGGTCTTACAATATCTAGTGTTTTTACCAGGCTATTCGGTAAAAAACAGATGCGTATTTTAATGGGTGAGTATGGTAACATGACAGCTCATCTTTCGCAGATTGCTTATAATATAATTTTCTTGTCGCTATTCCGTTCGCTTGTTATCAAATTGTGTTACGTTTGCGCTTTGTTTGCAGTCGGGCTCGACGCCGCCGGGAAAACGACCATACTTTATAAGCTAAAGTTGGGTGAGATCGTGACTACGATTCCTACGATTGGGTTCAACGTGGAAACCGTAGAATACAAAAACATTAGCTTCACGGTGTGGGACGTCGGTGGCCAGGACAAGATCAGGCCGCTCTGGCGCCACTACTACCAGAACACACAAGGGCTAATATTCGTAGTTGACTCCAGTGACACAAAGAGAATAGCTGAAGCCGAAAATGAATTGGCTAATATGGTATGTTTACTTTATCTAGGATATTTTAAAGACCTATTTCATATTGAGGGCTGGCTGCAGAAATCTATTGTAATGGCAAACCTCTTCATTTGACTTATTTAGTATGAGAAAAAAAAAGTGTGCGGAGTCCCTCCGCGCAGAAGGGCAGAAGTGAAACTTCGTAATGTGGAAATGAAAATAGGAAGGCCTCCATGGTAGCGTTAAACGTTTATCGCAACCTTGTTGGAAGTTGCATAAGAAGTTTCACTTCAATAACGTATTGAATAAGTTTACCATTACAAAGATTATATTATCAATAGTGCAGATACTAGTAGATAATAAAACATTTATTTTGTAGTTTATAGTAACTACCAATTGGCTCATCTGTACAAGCTTTACTGTTGATTTTATGGAGGGGGGGGGGGGGAAGGTGATAGAGGACCTAGACTTCCCCCCTTTTGAGATTTGAATTGTTAAATTGTTATACCTATTTGTAAAATCTTATACCTAAGTATTGTATCCCTTGAACAACATAATAACAAGTTTTTGTTGTTTAAACCTTGAAAATCTATCTGTGTTAATACCTTCAGTGGATATCTGATGTGACCGTGATAGGTTAGAAGACCGTTGTCTTTGTGGTATATATTAAATAGCTTTGAAAATCGTATCTGTTTTAGCACTTGTAGAGCACCCCTGGTAAGTTAAGATACGGGTTAGGCTTGGGGTGGCCTCTGGGCATCGTATACATCCACTTCTACCAAAAAAAATATAAAAAGGGGGGTGGGGCATCTAATCTCTACCCCTTCCTTTTCAGTGGGGTTCTACTAATCGCCACAACCTCCTCTCCCTCCCCCTCCTAAAATTGAGGGTGAAGCTTGTACAGTGGTTCCGCTAAATTTTTTAAGACATTAGTAAGTAAATTGACAGGTAACACTTTCATGTTGTAGTGATGGAATTAAGATCATTTTTACCATTCAAAAGAACGGAACTATGAAAAGCTCAGAAATAACCATTAAAACATTTAATAAATGACTTATCAAGTAAGCATTTACTGCTGATAAGTAAAATATAATCCCCACATATAGCCAATGGTTAACAAGTTAAAGGGGTGGATGGTCTGATAAAATCAATCAGTTTTAGTCATATTATGTAATCATTATCTACTGTAATCTATCTAGATGTAAGTTTCAGCCAATCCCTATGTTGGCCTATACTACCGCTGCTAATGCATGGCCTGAAACAGTTCACTGAAATTAACTGTGTCACTGAACTAAATCTTTTTTACAGCCAGTCTATTATTATTTCATGAAAAAGTGCTAATATCGGTAATGTCAGTTTACTCTGTCTCGATGAAAATTCTATTGTAAATAATTACTAATCAAATTAAAAAAAAAAAATAGTGTATGGTTTAATGATGCATTGTTATTATTGCTTTTGAAAGGATGGTACATCTTAGTTCTAATAAGCTTATTTCTCTTAATTTTTCAGTTGAAAGAAGATGAACTGAATGATGCAGTGATATTGGTGTTTGCAAACAAACAGGACATGCCAAATGCAATGACTGCATCTGAGCTCACAAATGCTCTTAATTTAAACAATATGAGAAATCGCCGTGTAAGTATCCACTAACTTTAACAAGATTAGTTTCCAGTTCGTACAATACCCAATTTGATCAACGAATAGTAAATTCTCAGTTCATATGATTAGTTTTGCTCACATACCCAATTCGTATCTACTCAATGTACTGGTATCATCAAACACAAAATTCAATAAAAAAATTGTTTCATGATTTGTAAAGTACCAGGAGGCCAGAAGGCTTCTGGCCTCCTGGTTTTGCAGACTATGTTCTTGGAAAACTGCAGTAACAATAAAAGACAGGTGTGGACAGTGTAATAAATAGGAGGTAATCCTAAAATCGTAAGGCATCACAGTGGGAACAAAAACTCCCGGTAGTCAAATTAATCTGGAACCCTCTCACCACAACTACTAATGAAATTATCTTTAACTTAACTACCTGTAAGTTGAATTTATGTCGCTTATGAGCACATTACCTAAAAATTAAAGATGCCACTGCAGCTATTGTACCTATAATTGCTAATTGACTAAAAGCAAATTGCCATAGCAGCACTATGTATCTCCAATGCCTAATATGCAGATATGACGCTTGTTTTATTGAAAACTCTTTTGTTTGTAACTTGATGCATATTATTATACAATTTATATAGTTACTACCCTGTAGTTACCCTGCGGTTTTACCCACATGAAAATGGAATCTTCTTTTAGTATAGTGTGAAGTCAGATGACAGCTTTGACAGCTGTCATAAATATATAGATATCATCGATATCTTGGCTGTGTTCACTTACACGCTCGAATCATCCGTGCAATTATCGCTCGATCATCCAGAGTTAGTGAACGACTTTGGACGTCCACATACAACTGACAACTGTCAAGTGTCAGTTTCATACTTTTCCTCCCCTCCCCTACTATTTTTCGGATGACGCAGGCGAACGCCTGGACGACGCCGTGAACGATTTCGAGTGTACACGCGGGTGATCCGTGCGTCCTCGAACGTTTATGTGAACGGGCCCCTGAAGTGATAGAAAGCATCGAGATCTTCATTTCGTATAACAGCTGTCTAATTGACAGGTGACAGCTGTCAAACGTCAAAACATCTAGTATTGACAGCATAAGTCAAAAATGACAGGCAATGTCAAAAATTACATATATGAGAATGAATATCGAAGCAGCAGATGAAAAAAATCAATTTGTTACTAAGAAGTCACCATACAATGTCTAGGCATTCTGATTTTAGGCAAATTAAAATTATAGTCACCATACGTTTTAGGCATTGTGCTTCATGGTCATTGACTATTCATAGTCCCAATGCATTGTAGGCAATTTGCTTCTTAGTCAATTAGCATTATAGGTATGATTGCAGCGGTGGCATCTATCATTTTAGGTAATGTGCTCATAACCGATTTATGTTTGCCTGGTGCATTTGAAATAAAATCTAATATATACTATAATAATAGGTATAGTATATCAAACGGTATCTATCATTTTACAAATTAGGATAAATATATTATTGAACAAAAGAGGCCAATTGAGAATAACCATTGAACAAACTGGGTAAATAACAACCTAGAACGAATTGGGTATTGTACAAACTGGGAACTAATCTTTAACAACATGCTTGCTTGTCGTATGAGGTAGTGCTGGCCTCTGCTGTTAGAGTTTTACAGGCCGTCCGAGTGCCTCTGACTTGGTTTAACAACAGCTTTTAATAAAAAACAAATCTTAACCTTTTGAACGTAGATTATATCTTATGGATGCCAAATATATTATGTTTAACTTAATTCATAAATTATACAAAATATTCTATTGAAGAAAAGAAAACCTTACTCTTTGCCATTTGACTAAAAAGACTGCAGTACACGTGACATCATTATTTCCAATTCGCGATTGTTTAGCTATCGATTAGTTTACGACAATAAGTCAAGTACCCTCTTGGGAAATAGAAAAAGAATCACAGAAAAATTTGTAAGGTAGGTATACTTCTTTGGTGTCTTTTGGAGCAAAAAGCACTTGTTCGCATTGTCAATGGACGTCATGATGTTTGTTCAAAGAATCATGCCCTGAATCACAAAGTGGTAACAATCCGCTCATCATGCTAAGATACCAGAGTAAATGCTACAATTTAACTTATCTAGAAAGCAATTGAACTGTTGTATATTTTTCAGTGGTACATCCAAGCTACATGTGCAACACAAGGCCAGGGGCTCTACGAAGGGTTGGATTGGCTTTCCAACGAACTGGCAAAGAAGTGAGACAGAACAAAACAACAGTCAGTAGGGATAATACATTCCCACATTGACTGAAAATTCCCAACTTGTGAACTGTTCGTTATATTGAACACAAAAGACTATGGATAAATTTTATGCTATTAATTATACATTTTCATTTTGTAGGTTATGGGCTTTTTTCACGATGCCTTGCTAGATATGTTTAGATTATTGCTGGTTTGTTGTGATTTAGTGAGGAAAGCCCCAACTTATTAATAATCTAATTAATCATTCAAATAATAAGTTGCTATTACATGCTACATGCTATTTATGAGGCCAAACAGTGCATAATTATTTAGAAGATTATAGGGATGAGAAAAGCCTAAACATTTTCAAGTATTCTGTGTTATACAGTTATTGATGTGAAACGTCCAATGGCGCGGTACGGGAGTAAGGCCGACGCATGGTGTGGCGACGCGCCGCTCATGTGTCGTCGGCTCCTTCCGCCTCAGCTCGGCGATATTCGATGTTTCTCATCTGCCAGGCGTCCCGCGACGGCTCTTTGTTTTTATTTAAACATTTTGGTCATATAAATATAATGTTTTGAATTACATACTGGATATGAGAGCGCCTGCATGTCCTCAGGCCACTTTATGAAAGATTAGCTGCTCTGCCCTATGGCTCCGCCCGCAGTTTTCTCTTCATTTTCCCAGGGAAAAAGTACCTTATGTCTATTTGTAATAATGCAGCTTTCTGTCAGTGAAATAATGTTCAGAATCATTTCAGTAGTTCCAGAGATTACCTCCTACAAACAACTTTATCTTTTTATAATTTTAGTGTAGAAAACACAACATAAAAGCGTAAACAACACACAAGCCGGGCTAAACTAAATCGTCAAGGGCAGCATTATTGAAACTGAAGCAATAATACTATGCACTATTTTGCGCAACCTAGTAAGGCAACTCCACTAAGTAATCAATTAGTTTCATTTCAACTTTAGATACATAACTAACCAATTGCTTTAGTCTTAAACCTTCTCCTTAATTGTGTAAATAAATTTAAATGGTGACCGTTGTATTTTAGCTGTTTGGGAAGGCAAGCTATGCTGAAAAGCATTAATCAATTGTAAACAAACGAATGGACTTAGCAACAAGATAATCAACCCCATATTTTCATCATTTTAGTTACACAATTAGATTGCTGCAGTCCAAATATGTAAAATTACTAAAAATAGAGACAATAACATATTGAATTACACTGAGTGATTAAGCGGACATAACATAAATTATTCCTTTTAAAATTTAAGGTGTATTTATCATTATTTTTTAATTTGCATTTAGTTATATAAGTTAATTGCATTTTGTACTTGTGGACATCATATTATTTGAAATTATTATTCATGTACTCTTGTTTGTATTACTAGAAAAATACGAAATTTTGAGATATTCAGAGTATTGTCTATGGTTAGCTTATGCTTGGATTACGTTTACTGGAGTAAAATTATGCTAAGGCAAACTTGGATTATCACTTTGAAAGTAAATTCTGTGAAGGAATGAAAAAGTCTCTATTTTGTACTATAGAAAGCTTTTTGGTTTCAGATCAGGCCCAAGAAGTGGTAAAAATCTTCTGGTTATATTTACACCAACTTTTTCACCTAATAGCTTTTACAGGCCTAGTTTAGAATATTCTATCAAATAAAATCATTAACTGCAGAAATAAAACCAATAGGTACTGTAAATCCGCACCATAGATAAATCTACCTTTTTAATTATAATAATATTCCTGAAATTGTTAATGTACCCGTGCAACAATCTGTATATAAGGTAAGATTTCATATTGGCCAAATAATAATTTTAAATAGCCCTCGTGTCATGTGCGCTAATGCTTCACAATACGTTAATATAATATTTATAGTGTCAAATAAAGTATAGGTGTAAATAAAATCGCTATTTTTTTGTTCCAATTTCCTGTAACTATTAATTTAATTTCTTATTTAAATATACAAAAATGCTTAAAACTTTAGATATCAGGTTATCGATATATCTTAGATTATTATTTCCACTTGAACCCCATGAGGGGTCATTACATTTGAAACCCCAATAAGGGTTAAGAATAACTACAAAATTAGGGTCGGCCAGTGTTTATGAAATATCATCAGTAACACACGGAGTTACGGACGATAAACTCACATGTCCATTCTACTTGTGACTCCAGTTAGCTTTCCTCTTTTCTACAAAACTCTTTATTCCTTCTTGCCCGTCATCAGCGTTAATATTTTCCACCATAACATCTTCACCTAGCTTGTAAGCTTCGAGTAAACCAAGGTCGGTATGTTTGTAAAAGAACTGTTTGCCCAAAGCGATGACGCTACGACTTTTCAGTTTGATCTTTTCAATGATTTTCTCTACTTCTGCGTCTAATTCGCCGGCTGGAACTACTTTGGTGACAAGCCCGCTTTCGTATGCTTCTTTCGCTGATATAGGTTCGCCTTAAAACAACAAATCGAGTACAATGCCCATTTGCTTTTTAATAAGCCAAATACACAAATACTGGGCCCCGATTCTGTTAGCTATTGCACTGCGATAACGCAAGTCGATCGCTTGTATTTTTTTTTTGTGAAATTTTCTCGTTTACCAAAATTGTGCGAAAATTTTAACTTATGAAAATTCCACAAATTTTTTGCTTCTAGCATTTTTAAATGGTAAATGAGAAAATTTCGCAAATTCGACTTGCGTTATCTCGGTTCAATAGTTAACAGAATTGGGGCACAGTTGCGTGAAAGTTAGATGTTCAGCGACTTTTGTCGTTGACTGTACTATTACAGTAACATGACAAGCCAATGAAAAAGGAATGACGTGGACCATTGTAATTTGTACACGTTGCTACTCTGTTATCTTTAGCTCTTCTTTATGTACTTAGGTAATTATTAAAAATGTAAAGTAGCAAACGCCTTTCCTATTTTTAAAATTGCCCTCCTGTATTAACAAAAAAAAAAAAGAAAAAGAAACCCTCACCTCCATTATAGCTAAGAGCAATCTCGATCACATCAGCTTTCAAACATAAAAAACCGCATCAAAATCGGTCCATTCGTTTAGAAGCTACGATGCCACAAACAGACACTGATACTCACCCTAAACTTATAACCCCCGTCTCTATGGTGTTCGGGGATTATAAAAAACTAGGTAACCTAGGTATTTCAAGTACAAATTATAACAGAAACAAACCTGTAAAAAGCATGTAAGTCGCTCGTGACTTAGGGACGGACCTTCCAAGAGCTATACCTGGCGTTGAACAAAATATTCCAAAGTTGGCCCTGCAATATCATTAACAATTAGTAACGCTACGTGAATCATCATCCCTAATACTTTCTTGGTAAAAGTTCAAAATGTAGAGGCGATATTGTTTACCCAGGTGTAGAGAATTTGCTGTTATCTGAACACACGATCATGTCACAGCTGGCTACAAGCTGACAACCCGCGGCTGTGGCGAATCCATTTACCTACAAAAATAAGTTATTGTTCTGTATCTTAAAATTTATGAATACGATCACTTTATATTTCTTAGCCCATTCAGCTAACCGGATCTGAAACCTAAGTTTACATAGAACTAGCGACTCTGCCTCTAGAATGTACACTAAAATACTCAGAAATAAACGTACACATTGGAGACAAGAAAATTTACGCACATAGAAAAAAACCCCGACTGAGAATGGTTGAACCAACTTTAAATCGTAATAAATTCTAAATGGTCATTCGAAATTAAAAATGTTAAAAGAAACCTAAATATGATTTCCCTCTGTATATGGCGTCTGGTTGTCGCCATATTGAATTTTGATTACTGTCATGTCTTTATTAGCCCTTGCAAGATTAACGCCCGGTTTCTTGATGGCTATTCAAATCTATAATCAACTAACAGACCTGTTAAATTAACAGAACAGTCAAATCAAATTGGGTTGCTGAATTGGCGATTATGATAAAATTAATTAATCAACGATCAATGTCAACTGATTAAAGAAAATAGATTATGTGTATGGCAACATCGTGTTTTTCATTCATTTGATAAAAAGTTCGTTCACGTTGATTTTTGACATTTATCTAAGCGAAAATCCCGCCTTTAGAAATGTTAAAAATCAACTTTTGAATGTTTGAGATAACTAGAGATATAAATTTAAACATGGTTTGAAGTGCTTTTCATTTCATTATGGCATCGACTTCAAGAGGAAAAAACTAACAAAGAAAGCTACAAAAATGAAATGAAATGTTTGCTTTAGAGTACAATAAATAGGTAAGTAACTATTTCACGTTTTTATTGTTAAACTAGATGTGCCCGCGGCTTTGCCCGCGTGGACATTTCATATAAAAGTAGCCCAGCCCGTGTTATTCCAGGACCAAAAGTACCTATAACATACAAATGCTACATTTCTTCAGCCGTCAAATAGTTTTTATCAATTGCTCGGCATCTAATTCTCGGGTTAAGACACCAAGTACCCCATTTTTAAGTCAAAACCTAAGCTATCTAACAGTGAAAACCGCATCTCAATCGACCCAGTCGTTTTTACGTGATGCCTTTTAGGAGTCTATTTTAAGTACATACCATAAAACTTTTTTTTTTAATTATCTTGTTTGTACAGAATTTGTCTTGCTATATTACAATAGATACCTACCTGTAAAGTTTTCTACTTTCGATGACTTACTTTTCAGATATTATAAAAACATTTTTCGGTTTAGTATCGAATAAAGAGTACCCTCCAAAAAAAAACTTAATATCTTCAATGTACAGAATTGGCCCTGTTATAGTTTTATTATAAGTATAGATAGGTAACTAGAAAATATCCAAACAAAACAGAAAATTACAGGGAACTCGAAGATAATCGCCCAAGCTCGACAGATTAGCTAACACAACATTTGACAGCGGCTTGACATGACATTCAAGCTTAATCGTTCGTTCAGAAACCCAAATTCTGAATTAAAAAATGATTTTTGTACTAATCTGATTATTGTTTTAACTGATCAAATATTTAAATCAAAGTGCCTAATTAACGTACGTGCAACTCGTTTTCAACTTAACAAGAGATTTAACACATGATTAGTTAATTTTAGATTTGAATGGCCGTCGAGAAACCGGGGGTAAGACAAATAGTTTGACGTAAGAATCATCAAAATCGGTCCACGCGTTTGGTCTATATAGTGTCAGAATGGAACAGACATACCTACTTAAGCTGATAAACACAATACCCTCCCCTTAGTCGGGTAAAAACCGGAACAATATCGGTTCAGTAATTTCTGAGATAGACCACACAAACGACAGACCGTTTTTTTATATGTAGTGCAACAATATTGTATAAATATTGATCTCACCTTTAAATAGATATATAAATAAAGATGATGTGATATCATTGATCAGAGAGCTTAGATTTCTTGTACACTTAGGAAAATGTACAAGAAATCTTGATATGGCCTAATCGTAACTTGACACGATTCTATCATTCTCTGTAAGGTCCTCTCCAGTAACGTGGGCCACAATTCCACATAAACTTGCATGATGGCAAGAACGTATAAAAAGACTCCTCACCGCCAATCTCAAGAATGAAGCATAGCAATGGCGTCAGGTTTGAGTGGGCTATGTGAAACAAATATTACGAATAGTGGAATTGTTTTTATACATTTTCACCACAAAAGACTTCGTTTTTAAAACTGTGACAGAATCAACGTGAATTCACGGACGAAGACGTGCTGTGATGTGGCGGCCAATCGGCGTTACATGTGTAAATGCGTGCGTGAGGCTTATGCCTGCGAGTGGACCGTCATAATATATTGAGAGCTTCACATTTGAATCTGGCGTTGAGGAATCCATCTGTTTTTAACCGTTCTGCATGATGGCAATATTTTTTCCGATGCTTAGAGCAAACTTGGTATTACCAGGTACTCGCTATAAAAAGTCTTATACCTACTATTAGTTATTCTGTGATAAGTAGATAAGTTTAACCAACATTCTTATCTTTTGGCTAATGTACCTACTTACTATTCGCCATAATCTTTATTTACCTTGGCTATAACAGGCACTGGACTTAGAACAATAGATTTCATTAGTTCGGTTGCTTTGCTAAATACTAACTTGTGCTGGTCAACTCCTGTGCTTGATTGCTGAAAAAATATAATATAGTGTAAATAGCTAGGTACCTACTTCGGTAAGTACGGTTTGTTAATTTCAGTACTGTAACTACAACTCTACACGATTACTGAATAAACCGATTTTATTACGTTTAAACTCGTCTCGTCGCTCGCGCGAGAGTAGATGAGCTATAAGGTGTCACAAACAAAGAACCTGTAACTGCTGAACTGTATAGCCTGCATGAGCACGTCTTTAAAACCGGTGGAAAAGAATAGGATGAATAGTTTAATAAGTAGGTACTATAGTCTGCTATAGTATGGGAAGCTTGACACTGCATCTACAATATGCTGCAATCCCCGGTTCTGCAGCTTTTCCGAAGCAGTTTTGAATTGTGGACTGTGTTATTTACGCGGCGTTGTGTTCGCGGTTTAGGGTAGTATTTGCGCGTCGAAGGAGTCCCGAGGAGGGACATACAGAATTCGGATTTTGGGCGCAGAGGCAGACACGAGACACGAGGGTCGGTCGCAGACGCAAGCACGATGAGCAACTACAGCAGAGCAAACTTCCTGAAGACAAGCGGTTTATTTTTTTGTGCCACGAGATGCGTGACAGATAGTCATCGAAACATTAACAATGGAAGGGAGAAAAAGATAGTGAGTGCCAACGTATGTGGCTTGAATAGAGTAGGTAAATACAGACTGGGAACTAATAAAAAAAATGCTGCGTTTTTAAATCTATGCCTACCTACTAATTGCTGCAAGAACCAGGACTTGCTTTTATTATTATAGATAGATACTTTATTTGGGTTTTGTGCTTAGAGGTAACTTGACTTACCAATTCCTTCAAGTTATGCCCAGCAGAAAATACATTTCCTTTGGCTGAAAGGACTATAGCCCTCAAATATACATCATCTTTATTTAAATTTATAGCTTCTATTAGATGACTCATCATATCCAGGGAAAGAGAATTCCTATAATTAAGAGAACACAATTTACTAGACCAAAAATTATGGGTTATTCCCTTTCTCTCCACCAGCTTTGTCCCACTAATGTGAGGAGAAAGGGAAAAATAATAAAAAAATGTATGGCCTTTCTCCCCAATATGAAATATATTATTTGAGAGTGGGGGAGAAAGGTAATAATCGAAAAAGTATTCTCTTTCTCCCCTCACGCAATCCTTTCGCAGTGGGGAGAAAGGAAAGTAGTCAAATTCACTATACTCAAATTTCCCACTGGACTTGAATGATACCACCATTATGAAAATAATGTTTGCTTCATATCAAGTCTAGTGGGACATTATACTATAGTCAATTGGGTTATTCCCTTTCTCCCCACCCACCCACTACTATGATAGGTATATTTTTTGATTCCATAGTGGGGAGAAAGGCCATACATTTTTTATTTTTCCCTTTCTCCAAAGGGAAAAATAAAAAAGTGGGACAAAGCTGGTGGGGAGATAGGGAATAACCCATAATATATACATGTATCAATATTTATAATAAAGCAGTAATACCAAAAATTCTGTAAAATTAAGATAATAAAAATAAAAATGGAATATGGTACTTAAAATAGGCTACTGAACAAGAATACAACATTTATTAAAATCGTGTCTCTCTGTTTTGTCTGTATATTTGTACGCGCATCACGTAAAAACTACTGGACCGATTGCAATGCGGTTGGATAGTTTTCACTGTTGTATAGCTTAGGGTTTGACTTTAAAACTGGAGTACTTGGTATCTTAATCCGATGATTAGATGCCGAACAATCTATAAAAACTATTTAAAGACTGAACGAATTTTGAAGAAATATAGTATAATAATAATTATTGTACTTTATAGTACTTTTGGTCCTGGAACAACACGTACGGGCTATGTTTAAATGAAATGACTACGCGGGCAAAGCCGAGGGCACATCTAGTTTAAAAAATATCTGCCAACTAACTCATAAGTTTAAAAATAAATGAACAAAACAATCTTAACTTACGTAGAATCCAGAACCTCTTCCATTCTTGAAGTCAGTTAATTTTTTTCGTTTTTTTAATCTGTTGTATTAAAACAACTGACAGTTGTTTTAGGTTCAATTTATACACAAATTCACAAGGATTTATGTTGTGTAGTAGCGTACTTACTTTGTCTTCGCATGATCTAAAACGATTTCTCTGGTGCCATCACTTTCATTTGTAATCAAATATTGGTTGTGAACAGCACGAGTAATTACAAAAAAAGGTCTGGTCAAGTTTCTCTGCAATAGGAGAAAACTCTTTGGAAGAGTATTGTAAACATAACCTTAATGTATTGTCTTAGCACTTACCGGAATTGAAGTTAACATTATGAGTACTATCCTGTATAAATACGAGTAAAACTAATATTCTTTGTATCTTTGAGTTACTCAGTTATATAGTTTTATCAGTATGTATTATTGTATAAGTGAAAACTTGAATCAAAACAAAACAAGTTTCTATAACTAAACTAAAAATAGTAAAACAGCTCAGCTGTCATTGTAATGTTGCCATGCATTGCCTACAAAAAACATCAAGGGCAAATATTGATAAAGTAATTATTTTATCAGCCACACTAACATGATTTTGCACTTATGGGTTTGTGAGTTTTGAATAAGTATTCCCTTGGCCTAGTAAAACGTAAACTACGTAATTAATATATATTTCGCTACTATAAATGTACATACAGTATGTATAGACACTACATAGAGAACAAACAATTTATTCGTTAAACTAAAAAAAAACGTTCAATGGATGTACTGAAAAAACTACTGAACAAATTTTTATGAAATTTATATGGCACCACCATTCAAATGTACCCTTCATCATCATCATCATCAGCCTATATCTGTCCACTGCTGGACGTAGGCCTCTCCTGATGCATGCCACTGAGCTCGGTCTTCAGGTCTGCCCTTGGTCTTGTACTATTATGTATTATGTGCCTTGGTCTACCTTTTGAAATAAAAAAAAAAATCAAGCGAATCCTTTGACAAGACAAATAGCGAATCGGTTCAGTGAAGTAAGAAACACAGAAGTTTAACCCTTAGAGCACCACTTACTCGATAATATCTCACATTATTGTAATTTGCGCTAGCATGCTCGGTGCCTGAAGGATTAATTGAAAACATCTTCCGTTTTGTTAAAAATGAAGCCCATTTTTATTCAGACATTTTTTTCTAATAAGACCCGTGTTTTTTTTTATCTGTAAACACTGTAATCTTGCTGTAGTAGAACAAAACAACAAAATTGCTTTTTACAAATGAGATCACTTTAATGATAAACAAACAACATTATAATTAAACATTTAGAATCTTTTCAATGTAGATATCACACAAGGAAGATAACTATAAATTTAGTATCTGTACTACTAAGTCTTCTGTGGTTTTAGTTTCGAGTGTGAAATATTGTTTTGTTATATAAAAAGTTATAAGAAAGTATCCACTTTTCAACAATTTTATTTATTTACTAAAATGTTATTTATGAACTATCCACACTTCTGACATTTCATCACTCTGCTCCGTGCAATAAATGTTTAGCTCCACATTTCCTCGGGAGGAATGGCCTCGAAGTGTTGGTCTTCTTCATAGTCTTCTCCTAGGTACTGTGTACCTTCATCTTCTGCCGTGATCAGGTCGATTACAGCGCTGCAACATATTGTACTAAATATTTAATTTCCATATTACTTATATACTATAACTAGCTGTTCCCGCGGCTTCGCACGCGTGGCCATTTCTCTAGGTAAAAAGTGCTATTCCTAGACCTAAAATACCAATATACCAACATTTGATGAAAATTTGATTGAGATACCAAATACCCCAGTTTTTAAGTCAAACCCTAAGCTATCCAAAATTGAAAACCGCATCGCAATCGGGCAGGTAGTTTTTACGTGATGCGCAAATTAATAAATAGACAAAAAAAAGTTATGTTCTTGTTCAGTAGCTTAGTTTTGAAGAAAATTGGATTACAATGCAATTTTTAGTTAAAGTTTTTAATCTCCGGGAAGCAAAAGCCCATACATTTAGTAGTCGTTTGTTGGAATGCAGTGTCATCGTGTTGTGAGCTACCTTGAAAGTTTCACCCGGATAGCTAATCGGGAAGTGCTCGAAATTTGAGTTGCAAGATTCCACCCGGAACGATAGACAAACAAGAGTGACTTTCTCTTTTAAATGTTATTTTTTCCTTTTTTATCAATTTTTTTCTGCGCTTGGCAGACAGGAAGATAAGTGTTCGAAGAAGGTTATTCAATTATACCTGTCCCAAAAATGTATGTCTAAGGAGTGAATGACACACAATCGCGTTTTATTCATACGATTTTCAACATTCTTAACGAAAAAAAAAACAAACAATCTTATTACACAGAAATAAGTAAAAAACAGACCAAGCCACACAAAATTCGCATAAGCCTACCTCAAAATTGCTTCGTCAAATTCTACATTCCTTTTCGACGTTTCGCCTGTTAAATGGCAAATTTTGTTCGTCAGGACTTGGTCCAGCAAAGATCTCATCTGAAGCAGAAGCTGTGCCGTTTCTTTCAGGCAGCCCACGTTTAGTGAAGATATTGAGATGATGCATTCGTCAAAGTTATACCCTGTAACAAAAATAATAACACATAAACAAACTTGCAAAACTAAGCTTGCAAGGTTTGGCTTTGTAATGAATGACTTTAAAACGAACCTCGTAGTTCTACTCGTATGTAGACAGAGAATTGATGAAAATCGGAATAACAGTTAATTTTCATAGAACATACAGACACAATTGGCGACTTTTGTTATAAGAACTAGGTATCAACAAATGGTGTATGGTATGGCGTATGTTAATATAGGCATTATGTTAATATTTCCAAAAACATTGTAAGGTCGTTTATTAGGCGCAGCGAAAGTATGTGTCTCGGAAGTTGTCTGCTAGTCGCTGCGCAAATTGCTATTTTTCAGGCGCAATCCGAATGTTGAAGGTGAAGACAGCATTGTATAACCGCCTCGCTCACTCGCTTACGTTTTTCGCATATTCTATCTCGCTTTTACTTTATGCTACGAGTATTTTATTCCCACAGCATTACCTGCGCAATCATCACAGAGCCTAACTTCACAAACATATACATTGGCTGTTACTAAAGAGTATATAAATACTACGTAAGAGTTGCGACCAAAGAGTATATAAATACTACGTAAGGTTGCGACTTCTGTACATACGGTTATAATCTATGGCGTCAGTCAAAGAGAAACAAAAAGAAAAATAAATTAATTAATTGTGTAAAATACGAGGTGAAAATTGATGAAATTCTAATCTAAGAAGATATGTAAATATATCTCGCTTTTAATTTATACTATTTTATCCCCACAGCAGTACCAGCGCAATCGTCACAGAGCCTAACTTCACAAACATATACATTGGCTGCGACTACTGTAAATTGTTGTAACATACCATACAATGTTTGTTTCATTTGTTTTTATTGTACAATATTAATTATTAATATTTTAACCGTACAATTTTATTAAATAATTAGCTGTGGCCGCTTGTTTTTTTTATCGATAGCTCAGCTTTTACTCTTCGGATTAAGATACCAAGTACATGCGCTTTTAAGTTAAGCCCTAAGCTATTCAACAGTAAAAACCGCATCGCAATCGGTCCAGTAGTTATAACGTGATGCTCGAACAAACAGACACACACCATTAAAAAAACTTCATCAGCATCATTATATGTTTGTCCACTGCTGGACTTAGGCCTCTCCTAATGCACGCCACTGAGCTCTGTCTTCAGCTCTCCTCATTCATTTTCTTCCGGCCGCTGTTCGCAGGTCGTCACTCCACCTAGCCACAGGGCGTGCCACACTTCTTCAACCAAGTAATTGGTGTAGGCCTCCTTCAAACTACTCAATTTCTCCCGATTTTGGGCAGTGAGAGTCCAACTGCTGCCCGTCACTTTCTTGATATCGTCTGTGTCTTCCTACTGGCTGGTTATGTCCATATGGTCGCCACTCCAGCAACAGTTTGGACCAAGAATTCAGTTTGCGGGCTATTCGTCCTGCCCACTCCTACTTAAGTCTTGCGATTCGTTTGCTTATATCAGAAACTTTGCTTTTTCGCCTTAACCACTCATTCCCTCAATCTTCAAGTTTTTCTGTCCCTCAATGTAATACCCACCAGATTCCTTTGCATCGTCCTTCACTAAGTTTGTCTAAACGTGCTCTCCACTCGAGAACTCGTCTTACCATCAACATCATTTCAGCCTTTAGAAGTCCACTGCTGAACATAGGCCTCCCCCAAAGAGCGCCATGACGAGCGATCGTGTGCCACCTCCATCCACCGACTTCCTGCTGTAGCATGTTAAATCATGACTCCAAGGGAGTTTTGTTATAAATCCCGATTAAATAGAATACATTGGGTACAACGCCATCTGGCGAGGAGGGGCGTCTTCTCTCCGAGATCGCATATAATGCCGGCGCTAGCAAAACCTATTGGTAGAAGCGCCATCTAATGGTTTTTGAGGTGCGTTTTCTCCTCAAGAGGATAACCTAACCCGATATTTAGTAAGCAACGCCGAACGACCGTTCGCTGCGCCACTTACTCAGCCAGTCGATGAAGGATCAATGAAAGCGTTTCTTTATTGAAGACTGAATGATAATTTTGCCTTTCTAAAAATCCATGGATAATGGTTGAATCTGCCTCTGCAAGTAGAAAGGCAAAGTTTTCATCTCATCGCTCAAAATGGTTGAAATGGTAAATACACGCAGCGACAGCTAGTGTCGAGAGACATGAACTAGAAGGAAGGTGTAAACGATGCGGAAACCTCTGTCGGGAAGTAGCGCAACTTTTGGTGATACCCTTATAATAAAAGTTTCAGGATTATTTTCAGGCCCTGAATAGATTCAAACAAAGGGAAAAATATTTGGAAAATACGGCTTATGCCGATAAGCCGTATCTTTGAGTTGGCGAACAAATCAGAAATTCAGAGGGTAACGATTCATATGTCAAAAATAATTTACACATACAAATCGCTCGCGTTGGTCACACCATGGAATGTTTTGACGGGTCGAGTAGAACACAAGAAATTTCTAGTTCATTTTGTTTTTCTATATGGAGTTGAGATAAAAAAACAAGTTAATCACGGCGGAACTAGACTGGATTGCACCAGAGCTTGCTGAAGGACTGTGACCCGTATAGCTAGGCCGACAGGGTCTGAATTGCGATGCAAGCTGCAGTGTTGTTTCCAGAGGCTTCTGGAAGCCGGATGTAGTTTCGGGCTGCAGTTTGCTACTCATCGTAAAAAAACAGAATCCGTATAAATACAAAAAGGAAGGTCTGCTGGGAGCATTTCCAATACGGACAGTGAATTAGTTTGTTTCACTTAGTTTGCACGTGATTGAGATCGGCGCAGGTGAGAAATTTGTTTGTTCCTGGGTTTCAGTAGATTCTGTGCGAAATCAACATTGTTTTACGGGTCTTAATTCGCAGGCAGCATCGGGCACGATCCGCGGCGGCACGCGAGTCGACAGTACGGCGACCCGGGAAGCTTCCAGGTTGGTCCGTTCCAAATCATTTCGAGTCAGCGAGCTGCGGTAGTGAAGGAAGCTTTCGCCTTATTGCGTGTTAGGATACAGTTTGAAAGATACTTTCCGTTTTAAAGTTTTACATCCCTCTGGGAAACACAACCTTACACACACACTCCTGTTTGTACAAGTACTTTTGATTTAGAACGTGCTTATGCCTAAGCAAGACGACAGTATTCCGTTGCGTTGTGACCGGCATATGATGAACTGCTGACCACTGTCTCTCTAAGTTTTTACTAGCCTAGGTTTCTGCAGTTCTAAATTCATATCGGACAGGCCGAATTTATGTAGGTACTATTTATGTATGAGAATTTTGTATTTATAGTTTGGCTATTTGAATCATAAGATAAAATTAACTGCGTTGATCATATTTTTGATGCAGAACAAACATTGTTAAGTGAAAAATATTTCTTTAAGAATTCCTCATTAAAGGGGAGAGAACCAAGCTTTGATAACATATGTGTATATTTTTACTGTAATAAAGCCGTTTGTTATTGAATTAACCATCTTGTTTAAATTACCTCACCTTTACCTGAGGAGGACCGTTTCCAAGCCGGGCAACGGTCTTTCCTGCGATGGCTACAATGTCGTCAGCCCATTGTGAGGGGGGTCTCCCCACACTTCGCTTGCTTGTTCGTGGTCGCCATTGGTTCTTCTACGGATTTCCTCGTTTTGGATTCTATCACGTAGTGAAACACTGAGCATTCTTTCCATTGCACGCTGCGTCTTGTGTATGAAACCAACAGTTAGCGACCACGTCACAGTGCCGTATGTCATCACTGGCCCATCCGAGTAGGATTCGTCGGTCGACCTCTTTGTCGAAGTTAGATCTACCCAGTTGGATCGTATGACCTAAGTAGACAGTGATCGACAGCTTCGATTATATCGTTCCCAACATAAACCGGCATGGGTGCGACATGGGCATTTGACATGATGTTCGTCTTACCCATGTTCATTTTAAGACCCACCTGTTGGGAAACAATATTGAGGTCACTGAGCATTGTGCTTAAGTCTTCCAGGGTTTCTGCCATGATGACTATATCATCAGCAAATCGAAGGTGAGTGATGCAGTCGCCATTGATGTTAACACCATGTCCGTTCCAGTTCAGAAGCTTGAATAAATCTTCCAGTGCAGAACAGTTTCGGAGAAATAACGTCGCACTGTCTCACCCCTTATTGCAATTTGATAGAATTCGTGCTCCGATCTTGGAGACGGACAGTCATGGTGGCCTTGCTGTACAAACACTTACACTTCGATGTACCGGTATTTAATCTGGCACCGCTGTAATGACTGTAGCACTGCCCAGTTCTCGACTGAATCGAAGGCTTTCTCGTAGTCCACAAACGCTAGACATAGTGGCCGATTCTACTCTTCGGTCTTCTGTATAATCTGCCGGAGCGCATGGATGTGGTCTACTTTGATAAAAGCCTTTCCGGAATCTAGCTTTTTCGGGAGGCTAAAAGTTGTCAAACCTACGAGCGAGACGGTTTGTAACTACAAAAACCGCTACTTCAGTCTTCTCGTGACCACGATCAACGCAACTAGATCGAAACGTCGAGGTAAATAAATATTAAGTTTTCAGCGCGATTAAGTCGCCCACCGGCCACCTGCGAGAGGCGGCCGGCACAAACTGAATGAGAAGTGCCGAAGACCGGGCTATGTGGCGTTCATTGGGAGAGGCCTATGTCCAGCATGGACGGATACAGGCTAATGATGGATTAAAAAATGAGTTTTCTGTGGTGGTTTTGTCCATAGCTTGCTTTCAAACTTGTACAAAATCTAGTATAATTCTATTTAATCATATCATCTGATTTTCTCTAAAATTATGTAATTATATTTAAGTCAAAGTATGCAAATAGGCAACATAAGCCTGCCAAGCGTGGTAATTATGGCTAAAATTTCTGCTTCAGGTCACGTCAAACAGAAACTGTTCTGAAGATTTCTGTTTCTACCGTTGCTTAGGAAATACGCCCGCTAGAGAAGAGTCTATGCGTCAATGCGAGTCATCCGTAAAAAGGTTTAAGTTTGTAGTTTCTACTCACCTTTGCTAAAATGGAGGTCACCGAAGAATAACAGCGGCAGTGTATAGACGCATGTCACGTCCAACAGAAACAGTTCTGAAGACTTCTGCTTCAGCCAGTACACCAGCCAATTTGCACCAGTGTTTGCACACAGAGGCGGCTGGTTCCCTTTGTGGTGCATTTTGGTATGCATCACGCTGCTTGGGTGTATAGACACTTTGCCGTCTTCAGGAGTGTATGCTTTGATACTCATGGGCCTGTTTGGGTTTGTGTTGTTTTCGTTTGACCATCTGAAATGTTTGTCTAGTTAGTATTATGTTTGTCAAATTTTTTAACATTTTATTTTTCGATTATGTTTCGCTATCTTAAATTCTGACTATGTAAGAGGAAAATTTAATTTAATTTCTAAATCATTTCGACAATGATAAAATTAAAAGATTTATTCCCCAGAGATACACTTTCCCCGTAGATACACTTTTAATAAAACTACACACTAGATGATACATTGCATGATACACTTTTTAAAACCCGTACCAGTTTGTCCTCTTAGATGTACTTTGCGGTACTGGTGTGCATAAAATAGAATTATTCCCCAGTTATACACTTTCCTCGTAGAGATTTTTTGTTGTTGAAGATAACACGACGTAAGATCGATCGATTGATTTACGCATCAATAAAATTGTAGATGTCATTAACGACAAAATCGATATGGAGCAGTGAATAAGGCGCCTCTCATTCGTCCGTTTAAAAAAAAACACTGTTGAGAATTTTTCCACAGTCACAGAATAAATAATAGTACAAGTACAGAAGGATAACTAAGTAAAGTCATTAAAATACATAGCAACTCTCGCTACAACGCAATAAAGTCCAATTTAAGTCGCACAGCGCTACGATCTTTCAATTATATTTACCTAGAAGGCGCTCATCCATTGGGTGCAGGCTAGAATGTACCGTATCACAACGCGCGAGAGCTTCCATTGCTCTAACCGTTTCAGAATCGCTCTGTCACTTTTTCGCTCAGCAGGGTTGTATCAAGATATGACTAGGTACTTGCACTAGTAATTATTCTGTGATATGATATGACTTAGATATTGCAACAGAATTAAGTATTATGTAATAATGTATTATTTTTTACTTATTATTATAAATGTTGATAGTTCTATTAACTACATATAATGACAGTATTATCAGTATAGACCTAGTACCTCATTATTTGATTATAACTTAATAGGTATTGCACTTTTTAATTTTTACTTTTAACAGGGAACGGATTTAGACGGATTTGTTTGACAATTAAGATGAATAATAAATACATTGCATTCATTGTCTCATTTTCCCTGTATTAATCAAACGGTCTAACTTTAAAATCTACGTTGAATAGGCCACTACAGCATTCAAAATATGCATGTTATTTTATAGGTAGTACACCTACATTGCGCAGAATTCGCTATAAATTCGGTCTTTGGTACATAGGTACCTGCGGTACCAGTTAAATTTGCATCACTGGAACAGCTATGTCTGCGAGAGCTGTCAGGGGGAAATGCACAGAACTTAGTAAGGAACGGCGGTAAGGTCTGTACAGCAACGTACAGGCCTTACCGCCACAATCTAGAATCAGAAATATGCAAGTGTACTAAAAAAAATGTTGGGTACCTAGCGCAGAATATTTGTTTCAGTTTAGTTTTGTAGGTACCTACTTCATTACCTACATAATTTAGGACCTTTTTCAGTATGTAGTCTTCACATATTTTATATAATAATTTAAGAACACACCTCACATTTCTCATCTGTACTTTTCATTGGGTAGGGAATTTATTAACGTACTTAAAGAAAATAAATTTTGTTCCAGATTTCCAACGAATGAAAGTACTAGGAAAGCCTGGCTAGAAAACATGAAACGCCAGGATTGGCAACCCAGTTCGGCTAGTGTATCAAATGCATTATACTCGAAGCATTTTAGAGATCATCTGTTTGACTCCAGTACTTTTTCTACAAGACTTCTTCCTGGAGCAATTCCTACTTTGTTTAATGAATTACCTCTTGCTGCACAAGTAAATTAGTGCAAGTAGTAACCACCTCATTTCATAAAGGTTAGATGTCATAACCAAGGCCGTAGTACCAAATAATGTTTACAATTAAAGATAATGGTGTCGATTCTGAGTGCACCAATTAAAACTAAAACTAAATTTAATAGCTCTAATATTATTGCTGTCACTTACAAACCGTTTGGAAACGAAAGGGACAGCAACAATTTTAGAGCTGTCAAATTTAGTTTTAGTTTAAATTGGTGCACTCAGAATCGACACCAATGTCTACATTAATTACAATAGTCAATAAAACTATTAAACTAACAACAACATGGCCTAATATTTTTGTATATTTTTTTTATATTAAATATATCCAAGTTTGCAACACTGAAAACCCTGCGCAATGAAATTCTTTCACTTGTTTCAGTTTTTTCGACAAAAATCTGATGTTTTACTATTTTCTGGTTCTGGGGAAACTATAAGACGTAGACAAACAATTTTAAGCTAATTAAATTAAATTGAAGGTCATTAAATTCTCTACAAATTCCTCTCTCATGACTTTAGTATAAAAATTGTAATTATCTTACAAAAGACCAAACAGTTTTTATTTATTATTTTTTGAAAATTGACCCTCTTTGTTTGATTATCTCCACAAGCAATAGACTTAGAGAAATTGGGTGGAGCTCAAAATTGTAGGAAGTTTAGTTTGCTTTACAAAAGTATAATTCCAATGTATGTCACAAATATTATTATACATTACAATAACTACCTATACATTTTTGGTGACAAAATCTGATCAATATATCAATTAATCGATCTATTTATTTATTTACAGGATAAAGAACTATCGGGAAACACAGACTCAGGCAAGGAGTTCCACTCCTTAGCGGTCCGAATGATAAATGCGGAAGCGAATCGCTTCGTGCCTGTACGTGGAATATTCACCATATAGCGGTGAGGTATTGCCGTTCGTATGAGTATCCGATGAACTAGTTATGCTGATGGAAATCAAATTTAACAGACCACCAGTTCTCTAATGTCGGTTATCTACAAGGAACAAACAATCATCCTTCATGCTGCCCATGCTAAGTTAATCATTTATGTGTGTGTACTTGCTACGCTGTTTGTTACCCAACGTTTCGTCTGCTACTGTATATTAGAAGTCTGTGGCACAAACGAAAGTACGGCACAGCAAATCCATAGAGATCAATGTGCTGACCTTAAAAATCGACTCTAGCTCCGGGTGCTGACGATGACGTTTAAAACACGCTGGCCTTTCAAAAACACAACATATGTGTTTTCAGCAGTGAAAGAATTAAACCTTCTTGACTTTAGTTTGTCGAGGTGATGATGAGTCGCATAGTTTGCGACTGCCTCGCAACTAACTGGCAACAGAACTTACCTCACAGTGGCGATATTAGGATACAGAGCGGCGGCGACTATAGCTTTAAACAAGCTCAAGTTATCCATATTCCTATTCGCCCAAGAAGACTTGATATCAGCCTTGCGTAAGAAGCCCATTTGCTTCAGATTGCCTGCAAACTGACTCTTCATGTTCGACAGAAGTTTCACCGTGCTTTCTAAGAGGAAGTTCGTGTAAGCGAACTGCCGTCGTTCGGTGTTGCTCCCGCAGTTCTCCCATTGTATGATCGCTTCGGCCATCGCGATGTGGTCGCTCGGTTCGCCCAGTGCGAAGTCGCGTTTCACTTGCTTCACTTCGTTTTCTTTTTCTGCGAGGAAAGATCAAAAGTTTAGGTACGTTACATTCTTAGGAAGAGTCTTTAGAGTCCTTGTCCATACAAAAATAAAAAAACACTTATCTACCCCTAAATACTAGTGTCTCTGTGAGCTGTAGACCTCGTGCATACAAACATTTTTGCAAACAATCTAGCTGTGCACAGTAGCGCCATCTAGATAACTTAGTGTAAAACTAACATTAATAACCAAGGTGCTCCATCAATTCCTACCTAGTGGGTAAAGCTCAATGCTGATCTATTTAATCTTCACAAATGTTCTGACAGCTACGGGATTGCAGTTAACCCAAATAAGTGCCAAGCCATTATTGTCGGCAGCTCGCGTCAGCTTGTCAAGGTCAATGTATCTGATCTTCCTTCTCTTTCTTACGATGGCTGCATAATTCCGTTCTCTTCCACCGTCAAAGACTTGGGTGTCATCATTGACTCCAGTCTTTGCTGTTCGGAACAAGTAAAAGAAATTTCTCGTAAATTCTTCTCTTCCTTTCACTCTATTATTCGGCTTAAAAACTTCCTTCCTATTACTACCAAAATCACCCTCGTTAATTCACTTCTCTTGCCTCTTATAGATTATGCTGACGTTTGCCTTGTCGACCTTAACTCTGTACTTCTCAACAAGTTAGATCGTCTCTTGAACACGTGCATAAGATTTATCTTTGGTCTACGTAAGTACGAAACTTCAGTGGTTACCTATTCGTAAGCGAAGAAATGTTCGGATTCTTCGCCTTCTTTTTTCGGTACTTAATGATCCCAATTCTCCTAGGTATCTCAAAGAATCTTTTCAATACCTTAGTAACACTCACGAGCGTCATCTTAGGTCCTCCAGTAACCTATTTCTTGCTACTCCTAAGCACCTTTCCTCCTTTCTGGACAACTCCTTCTCCGATGTAGCGGTAAGACTGTGGAATGCGTTGCCAATAGACGTAAAAAAGGCAACTTCTAAGGGTATGTTCAAGCGCCAAGTTCGCAACTTTTATGCCGAAAAGGTTCATCATTCATAATTTCTCCCATTTTTTTTATTTTTTTTTTATTTGTTCCTAGATATATGATATAGTATGGATTCTTAAAAAACTGTTTTTTTTTTTAAATTATTATTATTTTTTTTTTTCTCCTGTCGTACATAATGATAAATGATAATAATATTATTATATATTTTTTATATATTAGTGTATTACTTATAATATTCTTATATTTATTTTTTATATTTTAGTTTATAGCTAGGTACCTATTTCTATTCACTTTCGTTTTTTTTTACTGCACCGCTACCATTTTTCTTGCACTTCCAGGTTGACTGGTAGAAAATGCTACTTAGCATTAAGTCCTCCTTGTACATTGTATTTGTGTGCTAAAGAATAAATAAATGAATAAATAAATAAATAAAAGGGATGATTCCACTGGTAGAAACCTAAATGTGAGAAATTTACTGCATTTTGTGGAGTTATTCTGCTCATCACGCCGAAGATCCTCATCAGATCTTCACCAATTTGAGAAAAATTTAAAGTACCTTTCAAATAAATAAAGAACCATCGAAATCGGATCTAATAAGGCGGAGATATTCAGTAGCCCCCTTTATGCCCCTTTTTGGGGGATTTTTGATTGGGAGGGGGGGGGGGGGCTCCCAATCAAAAATCCCCGAAAACAAAAAAACTAAAAATTCTAAATATGTGTTATTCCAGGACGTAAAATACCAATATCAAATTTACTTCAAACGTAAAAAAAAACTTTACTCGGCTTTTTCTCATCGGATTGAGATATGAAGTTCTTACACCAGGTTTTTAGTTAAAATCTAAGCTATCCAACAGTCAACCGCGTTTGAATTGGTGAAGAAATTAAATAATATTTCCATGTCATATAAACAAATATTGAAATAATCAAAAATGTTCACTCTGTACACAATTTTAACAACACAATTGAAACATAATTCTAAATCGCAAACTTGGGCTCTCGAAGGTTCCGAACTATTTATGTTAATATAGATTTTTAGAACAAATTATAATACCAAATCACATGACATGAAAATGATGAAAAAGAACCACAAAAGGGAGCGAAGTACGAGCAAATTTTGAACACTTCTGCCAGTTAAATAGTTCTAAAAACATAACTCCAAATAATATTCAAATGTGCATTGTTAAGAACAAGACACGCAAACGCAGCGTGCGTACTAATGCGATATTTCAGTCAGTGTTTCAGATTTCTTTCAGTGTAGAAATTGAATAATTTTAAATCATACGAAATTAACAGATTTACGTAACAGGTATAAATTTAAAGAAGCACGAGCGAAGCGAGCGCGAAAATTTTAAGTTTTTTCCAAATCGTATGAAAATAACGAATTAACGTATCCAACAGCAAATTTTACAAAGAAGCGCGACCGAAGCTAAGGTTAAAGTTGTAAGGTTTTCTCTAGAAGAAAATTTAACATAATTAAAGATGAAGCCTTTGGCAAAGTTATGAGCGCGACGGAAGCAAGCGTGAAAGTTCTAGATTATTTCTATAGTATTTTTGTTTATCGTATGAGGTATTGCTGGCCTCTGGTGTCAGAATTTGTCAGGCCGACCGAGGACATCATTCTTTTTGCCATATCAACATCCGAATTGCAGCAAATGCTCGAAGAACTGAGCACTGCGAGACTTGAGGTTGGACTTATGATGAACCGGTCCTAGACCCAACTTATGACCAACAGCACGAGACGTAGGGTCGAGATTGAAGGGCAGGAAATATACTAATGTCCAGTTGGGCCAGTTATTGTCCTTCGAAAACAGGCAAGAAAAAAAAAACCGATCGACGCATCGACAATGCCTGGAAGAGCTACTGGTCCATGAAGGCGCTACTGAAGGGAAACTTTCCTCTGTCTCTAAAGCGCAAACTCATCGTGTATCCTGCCTATCCTAACCTACGGTGCTCAGACTTGGTCACTGACCGAGTATCAGAAGTCTAAACTCAAAGTTTGTCAACGAGCAATGGAGCGTAGCATGCTAGGAGTAAAGAGAACTGACAGAGTTCCAAACACTACGCTACGCTCTAAAACAGATATTGCTGATGTTGACGAAAAGACAGCCCGGCTGAAATGGGATTGGGCGGGCTACGTGAGCCGAATGCACCCGCACAGGTGGGCCCAAGTTGTCACCCAGTACACCCTAAGACGAGGTAGACCAAGAAAACGATGGCGAGATGACTTGGATTCCTTTCTGCGGGATAGGTCTGACGCGGCCATGGATAGGGATGCTTGAAAGGAGATGGGGGAGGCCTTTGCCCAGCACAGAGAAATCGATGACTAAAAAAATTAAAATAACATAACATATGAAAATAATAAATGGAATTAAAATATAAACTGATTGACATAGGCCCGGAAGGGGGAGGGTTCATGACCCTGATACCCCCTCCCCCCCCCCCCCGATCCGCGCTTGACCCGAGGGTAGTCAAGGTTCTAAACTTACCCATGACAAGTACGAAGGGCTCCTTGAACCCCCACACTGCGGCCACGCTGGCGGCGCGGTCGAGGCACCCAAACAGAGCGCCGAGCAGTAGCAACTTGCCGGCTGCAGGGTGCACGGGGAGCCGCGCCAAGTGCCACCCGAGGGGAGTCAGGGTTTCGTTCTCATCTAAAGCACCAATGCTGAAAATAAACATTAATGATCATTAGTGCATGAACACATAATGCTTGAGACAATTGAACGATCTATTATTTCAAATAGTAGGATAACTTAGTTATCAGCGCAGTAAGTATAATTATATTATAATGTGTGTATGTGTGATACTTGTCTATATAAAGTTTATTGGTGACAAAGATCTCCTCGATTTAGTATTTTATCTACACTCGTATCGTAAAAACTGGATTATGTACTCAAAAATAGTGGCATAATGACAAACATTACGCACGGCACGTCTCTAATAAGAAAACAAACCATTATAACACTGTTTTTGAACTAAACATTGTTATAATAGTATATTATGCAATTAGTGAATAAAGGATTGATTTAAAGCGAGTGATTCATGGCCCTCGGTATAAATCCGTTTTATTCAAGAGTTGCATACTGTACTTTATACCATGACCGAGACCATATATTGGACCACTTGAAGAATATACCCTTTCAAAGAAAAAAATAATGTTTAAAATCGGTCCGCAATTGACGGAGATATCGAAAGACAAAAAAAATATATAACAGTCTCCTTTTCTGAAGCCGATTCTTATTAATATTATTAGGATGGTCAACTTATGAAGCGATATTTATTTACTGTCGATGGTCAGTACTTCTTGCTGGAGGAACCGCCCGCTCTTTCATAAACTCAGGTCTACACAAGGAGTTTGTATGTCGAGTATACTTTGCACAAGGAGGTTGTATAGCATTGAGATGGAAGTCGAATATTATATTGGTGTGTTCTAAATTCAAACACCAAAATAGAGATTAAAAGTGCTTTGTTAATGGCGGCGCGTGTTAGACCGTATGCGCGCGAATACGCTGTGGACTGGATTTTGGCGCCATAATTTACATTTAATTAGTACCTATAGAACCTAACCAATTTAATGTGTTACGAGTATGTATTTTTGTTGTTCAAAGTTTTATCCTGATTAAAAATGTCCGACAGCAGTGTTAGTGAGGAGAATTTGACTCCACCTGACATCACGGAAACAGCAACGAACATGACGAACGAGGTTTTACGAGCCAAATCAAGAAAATATTACGGTTTTTTTTCATTACAAGTTCCTATTGCATGAGTATAGATAAAGTAGTGTATGAAACGGCACATAACTAGGTATTGAAACACTCGAGTGATACTATTAATACTCACTATTAAACTCACTCTCGTGTTTTAATACCCCTCATTATGCAACTGTTTCATAAACTACTATTATATGCTACTCATCAGCACTCATGTATGCAAAATTTCATTGAAACTGAACATTTGAGGAAGTTTCTAGCTGCAATTGTGCCCGAGATCCTTTCATAAAGAGTGATTAGAGCTGATTATCTTGAGCACTGATTTCTCCCAAATAAAGCTAACTCGTCAACTCTAGCATTAAATTATAAACGTATTGAAATCGGTCCACTCCAGCTGTTCCATTACAGACAGACACACAAAGGCTTCAAACTTATATTACGATACAACACACCTCTTTCTGATTTAGGGATAAAGTAACATACCGATTTTATCATTCCATGTATTGCAGAGAAGCCACCCAATTTTTGCAAATATGCAAAAGTCATACTGATAGTAAAAGATACTGAAGTAATGTACTCACTGTTGCAAATGCTTGATAGCTAAATGTATGGTCTTCTCCGCTGGCACTGCAGGCACCATGTTGAGAGCGGTCTCCGCCTTGCCCAGCCTCAGCTTCTTGATGCAGAGCACCTCCTCGAGCAGGTTGCTCCTCTGCATCTCTGGCAGGAGACGGTCTTCTAGCATCTCAGCACGGTACGAGGTGATGAGGTGGTAGCATTTGCCTGGCTGGCAACGACCGGCGCGGCCGCGTCTGGAACAAATATGTTTCTAGTACCTAATGTTGCATTGAGGTAAGCTCATAGTCGAAGGTGGAAAAAACATATTATCATACTACGTCCCGCGGTTTTAGCCGCGTGGTTGGTGATGACAATGACGTAGGAACTTATCCTGCGTGTTATTCCAGGACCTACCAAAGGCCTATTTCAACACAATCCGTTCAGCCGTTTCAACGTGAAGAAGTATCAAACATACATATACACATTCATTCACAAACTTTTACATTTAAAGGTAATATAGTTCGAATGGCGCGAGCAAATTGAGCACAAAAATTTCAAACAATTCATAGCAGTTTATAAGAAAAAAAACCTATGAATCTCCTGAATTTATAAAACTTATAATTATCCTTGTGTTTCTTTTTTTACATGTTTGAAATTTCTCAAAATTTTCTCGCTCGCTTCGCTCGCGCTTCTATGCTAGTGCCCGGAGCATTGACTTTATTATTTGCTAAGGAAAATCGTTACTTATTTGCATAATAATAAATAACTTTGACACACTAAGTAACAAGATGGAACGTAATTATTTTTTACTAGTGTTTCGCCCCACGGTTTCGCACGGTAGCGCTCAAACCGAGGCATTTTTCTTACTTTTAGCATTTTTATACCCGTCGTAAATTCTAAAAATACACCAATAAGCGTAATTCAAAATCTTTGGCAGCAACGTGGTGTTTTTTGACCATAGACAACTAACTGCATTAGTATTCACGTACCTGACAGACTTGTTATTATTTCGTTTGCATGGCAACTTGTCATGTTGTTCTGTAGCTTTGGTACCTTGGGTTACATTATTGCAATTTTCGAAGGGATCTCTAATTTTTTGAAAAATAATGAGCAGCCCATGTTACCCGCTGATAATGTCCCTTTCTGTAGGTGAAATAATTTTTAAAACCTGTTCTGTATTTTTTGAATTTATCCATTACAAAGAAACAATCAAATCTTTCCTCTTTTTATATTAGTGTAGATTACACGCAAGCAAAATATATTGCAAAATAGTAAAACAATATTTCTAACCTTTGTCTCAAATTGGCTTTAGAAATCCACTCGACCTGCAGAGTTGAAAAGTTATTTTCAACATCCAGTCCACGGTACTTAATTTTCCCACAATCCACCACATATACAACGTCATCGATCGTTATTGAGGTCTCAGCTATGTTCGTGGCTATGATGATCTTCCTCACATTATTGGGGGGTTTATTGAATATTTTGTTCTGGTCTATGGTGGCTAACTTCGAATGCAGAGCGTAGATAACGTGAGATGACGTCGGGAACTGTGTGTCGTCGCGCAACATTGACATCAGTTTGCTTATTTCGCCGATACCGGGCAGGAAGACTAGTATGGCACCGGGCGGCCCTCGGCATATGTGCTTGAGTAGCGTTTGGATTAGATTTATATTTAATTCTTCGATCCTGTAATCTTGTACTAGATTGTAGACGTCTGTGTCCATGGTGGATTTGACCGATTGGAGCCACGGAGCTGCAAAACAAATATTGTATTTTTTTTTAAAACGACCGAGCCTTACTTTAGACGCATTTGATGTGTAACATCTACATTTGGTAATAAGCAACACTAACATACTCTAGTACCGCGCGCGCTCATTGGTCAACAGTGAAATCAGCAACTCTTCATCTGCTCTATAGATCTTACTTTTCGTCAGAAAACCTTATGTCTGGATAGCTCAGCTCGCAAACGCTCGGTTGATTATCTGAAGTACCGGAGTTCTATTCCCGACTGAAGTGTTTACATCATGCACTTTGAACATTTTATGTGATGGCTTCTCTCTTGATAGTGCCTCGCGCGCTCATTAGTGAAATCAAATAGCGCGCGCTTCCCCTGGTTATTCTTCAGGTTACACATTGGTTACGCTTTTCACGAAAGTGCTCCTCTAGATTGCAGGAAAGCGAGCGGAAAGATGTTACACATCGCAAATTAATTGTCTGTGGCTTGCGTGATCTCTATTGAGAAATGGTGAGATTATAAATCCCAGTGTCACATGAACTCGACATGTGACACTGGGTCAAAATCTCGGCCCGCACCAAAATTCAAAATTAAGAGGGATTTTAAATTAATTACTTACCAATGCTAGCTTTGTATTGTATTTCTTTCTCTATCGTTGCGACTGCACCTCTTCCTCTACTGGTATATTTATGCCACGGCTTTGGCTTATAATTTTGAAAATTGGTGCCGGGTGGTAACTTAAACTTGGTCATCTTTAGTATTTCCTCCAAGTAGATATCCTCCACTGGATAGGCTAGGCCTTCGATGTGGACCATCGGGCATTCGTCATAGTACTTGCTGAGAGTGTCCGCGTCGATAGTAGCACTCATCAAGATCAGTTTCAGATCTTTTCGTTTTTGAAGGACCTGCAAAAGAGAATAACTTGAGTCATGAACAGTTTGCTGTGATTCTCCTTTATTAAACTACTACCAAAAGGAGGTTTTAAAGAGGACCTTGCATTTTACTATAAAACCTGGCTGAGCCACAAGTGAAAAACGAGGTGGGGCTGTGTCGGGGCGCACGGCTATTTGTTTGTCGTGAAAGCTCCAGAACTTCTTCTTTCCAACAATGTGCCTAATTTTTATTTTAGTACGGATTTTCCGGGCGCTGTGCTCACTTTTATGATATTTATTTTATTTCCATTCCTTTTTTTTAAATTTACTTAAACATATGTAGGTTTTTAAAACTTTTTCATATTGAATCGAATGTTCCCAACGAGATCTTTACAACAACATCCAATCGCGAGTTATACCGAATTAAAAATCACAAAAACATCAATTTTGCTTATTTTTCTGTGCGTCCCGACCACTCCCTGGCAGTCTTTCGACAAAAAAAATATTACATCACTGAGCTGACTATATAAAGACGTATGTATCGGAGTAATTTTACAGACGTTTCTCGTCAAAAACCGAAAAGTCGAAGCCACTGATCAAACCTTAGTAAATTTAATCGATAGAGGACTTCAAATGCAAACAAAAAATGTTAGAACACTGGTATCCTAAAGTATCGCCTTCCTCAATGATAGCATCTTTCCGACGTCTGTCTGTAACGCTTAATCTTTTAAACTACGCAACGGATTCTAATGCGGTTTTTACCATCAGTTTTTTATATGTTGTGCCCGCGGCTTTGCCCGCGTAGTCAAAATCTATGGGTTTTTTTGCGCGGAACCATATCTCTTAAAAATAAAAGTAGCCTTCGTTACTCCTTATAACATCAGCTAACTGCCAGTGAAAGCCCCGTCAAAATCGGTCCAACCGTTTCGGAGATTTTTATTATTATGGATATGGATAATACGAGCATACGAGACCTGAACGTAGTGAGGGGGGAGGCGGCAAGCGAAACGTGCCGACGTCCCCCCGAAGCGGAGTGAAGGTTGAGTGTGCCAGAACTAAATTTTTCACCTCATTTTTTTTCTTAATTACGCCTTTGCGATCCGGGGCGGTTCGCTAGTAATAAATAATGCTATCTTTAAGTTTTAATATTTCAGAAACGCGACACTTTAATAAACAATTTTCTGTTTATATTGTAGTCCTCTATTGATTTAATAAGGTTTGATCAGCGCCGCGACTTCTCCATTTTTGCTATTATATGCCACAAAGATTAGAAATCTCAGGACTTTTGAACCAATTTAGATGATATTGTTTTTATTTCATAGGGTATGTGTTATCCCATATAAATGTCATCAAAATTAGTTCAGTAGATTGAAAATACTCTTTTCAACATTGTGGCCTCTCCCAAAGCACGCCATAAGTGAAAAAGAAGAGCCCGATCAGCCGGGAGCTCAGGCCCGATCTTCTGCTCTTCTTTTCCAACTGCTTTCAGCAATTTTGTTAATATTGTAGAGGATTTTACTGTCGAAGGTTATCGGTCCTTCGACAATAAAATTATGACCAGCCCACTACCACTACAGCTTATAAATTAAAGCTTTGTTTTAGTATTAATTTAAAAATAAACAACAAATATATTAATTACTAACTGTGCCGGCTTTGCCTGCAAGGTTATTTTTCTGGGATATAAGGATCTTGTGATATTCCAGGATCACAGGAATCACACACACACACAAAAATCTAACTTCGTTCAGACGTCAAATGGTAGTTTATCGATTGCTCGAATTATACTCATCAGATTGAGATACCAAGTACACCAGTTTTTAAGTCATACCCTAAGCTGTCAACAGTGAAAACAGCATGGCAATCGGTCCAGTAGTATTTACGTGATGCGCGAACAAACATATAGACAAAAACACAAACAGACTAACAGACAGACACGATTTTTAAAATGTTTTTTAAAAATTGTGTCGTGTCGCGAGGCAGTCCCCGGGTTTGGGTTGCTCCCACTATTCCAGGACACAAACCTCAGTGACACAGAATTACAGGAACTTCCTTCCGCTCGATTCTAGCACACGGCGGGAGCAGACTCGGCAGGCCAGAGTCTGATATCGTCCGGCTCTTGTCTAAAAGAGTTCCGCGCGAAGCCGTTCATCGAGTGCAACGCGATCGGGCGCTGCAACTCAACGATGTTCCTCAAACCAGAGCAGCAGACTTTCAGATTTTTTTATATTAATGTTAGCGAAGGAAGGACGAAAGATATATTTTGCAAATTAAATCAATGAAAGCACTAAAGTGGAATATTTTTCTATTTTGACTAAAAATCAATGTCAATGACAGGATATTTGTATGTAGAAGTATGTAATTTAAAATTTTTCTTGTTCAGTAGCTTATTTTAGATACCCTAGACCATTTTTTTAAATATCTTCACTGTACAGTTTTTTTCGTTCTTAATGCTTTATTATACGAGGGGCGGTCAAAAAGTTCGCGGAATGGAAGGAAAGAAAATGAAATTAAACCAAAAATTATTTTTTCCTTTTCAGTATACTCTCCCTTAACTAAAAAAAAAATGTATTAGACATTTTACCGATCTGTCAAATAATTTGTTTAAACCAATGAATAACGTCCTATTTCCTTTAAAACCCTTTTAACTTTTGTAAATACTCCACTTGTAAATATTCTCTTCAAATATATAAGTTCTAATAAAATTAAGTTATAAATATATACCATACCATACCTACTCTAAACGATATTATATTCACATACATAATTATATATATATATATATATACACAGTCATAACATATTTCAACAAATCAATCAATAATCTACTTGGAGCTCTTCGATCCTCCCATATTTTACCGATTAATATCCTTCTGGTATTCTCCCTTATTTTTCGGAATACAACTTACGTGACATTGGCGGAATTGTGGAATGGCAACTCCACAAATGCCATAAAACAAGAAGTGAAGTGAAGAAATGTTTAGTCGAGGCCTTCAAAATAAGCCAAAATCGCCGACTTCACTTCTTCATCGTTAACTTTTTTCCTCGAAGTTCATTTTTCATTTTCGGGAACAAATAATCCGACGGGCCAAATCTGGACTATGTGGGTGGTTTAAAGTTCCGAAGCCACACTTGTGTAGGGCAGCCCTCGCAACATGGCTCTTGTGAAATGGCGCGTTGTCGTGCAAAAGCAACACACCTCGAGTCCATTTTCCCCTTCTTTTTCCTTGATGGCATTTTTTTAGCTTTTCGAGTAAGCTGGCGTAGTATTTTCCGGTAAGGTTGACGCCTTTTTCTTTGTAGTCGATCAACACAATACCCTCAGAATCCCAAAAAATCGTGGCTATGATCTTTCCGGCCGATTGTGACACTTTAAACTCTCTCTGCCTTGCTTGAATAGGCCGTGCCATCTGTAAATCATGGTTTTCCCAGGGCAAGAGTCCCCGTAAACAGACATCTCTTCCATGATGATCTGCGGCGTTTTTTCCCAGCTTGGTGAGAAACTTTATGACAGCAAAAAACTCAATTTTCTGTATAGTTAATATTTTCTTCCCGATTGACCTGTTGACTGGCGATAACTCGAACATGAGTGACCAGATTTAGCCAAAACTTGGTATTTATAGTGAAGTTGAGTCATCAATTAGTCCTAGGTATACCAAAAAAAAACCTGTCGGTTTCTAACAATTTCATTCCGCAACTTTTGACCACCCTTCCTTAAGTATAGATGCTTGCATTTCATACGAGATGGCGCTGGCCTCTGGTGTCAGAGTTTGTCAGGCCACCCGAGGGACTCTGGCATGGCTTAACTGCTATTAATCAATAACAACCAGGACCGACAGATTAACTTGCCCTCTGAAGCATGCAGCGATGAAAAACCGCACATAATTTTGAAGTCAATGGCGAGGAGCCTAGGACCGAAACCTAACATTGGGTTCTAAGTTGCACTAGTATACCTACTGCTAGGCTACAATCGCGCTATTAATAATTATGGTTTGATTAAACACTCTTTTCAGTTATTCCCATAAGCCTAGCAGAAGAAAGACATTTTTGTTCCCCGTTTCCATGGAACCCAAAAGAATAAAATCAGTAGGTACCTGTCTCAACATGCACATGGCCAGGTCGATCTGGCAGTCTCGCTCGTGCACCTCGTCCATGATGATGTGGCTGTACTCGCCAAGGGCCTGGTTTTGTTCCAAGTTGACTAACAACACACCGGTTGTGCAGAACATTATACTGCCCCGCTTCCTCGCCTGTACACTGAGAATGTTAAAAAAAAATTGGAGGTATATGTTGAAAGATAAGATAATGTCTGAGCTGGCTAAGTCTTCTATCAGCGGCCTTGATTATACGATTTTTTAACCGATTGAGGAGGGTTATGTATTTGATTTGTATGTATGTTTGTTTCTTAGGCGCGTCCTACAGCTTAAATGCCATATCAAAAATATATAATTCTTATAACTAACCAGTAGCAATTTTCTTTTGAGCTTCTTTAAAATTTTCAGTTTTAGATTGTTAAAGTTAATGTGAATACTATAGTCTTGCATATAGTATAATGTTGCAATTGCAACTACACTCATCAGCACGGAATGTGGCCCAAACAAAAATACACCGATAACAAGTGATTTTGTTATCGCTTTTTTGAATTTCGAGTGGCAGCTTCTCTAGACTTTTGTTTATGTTAGTAAAAGAGGGTAGGCCCAAAAAAAAAGAACATGTTGTGTAATATCTGTGACTCTTAATGTTAGTTTGTTGCCAGAATGCATAGAACAAAGGTGAGTTAAACTACGATATTCAAATGGTTGTGCATTTAACCTTTATTGTTTTGTTTTTAATTAATCTGTAGTAGCTCTGATAACCGCCTGCATACGATTAGGCATGCTGTGAATCATGTTTTTAATGCGGCCACCAGAGCGGTTGTCAATTGATCGAGTCTCTGGAGGGTTAGAACTGGATCGAAGGCGTCTTTGAAGCATTTCCCAGACATGTTCTATGAGATTCATATCTGGGCTTCATGCTGGCCAATCCATTTTCGCAATGCCGACCTCCGATAGGTATTATCCTCGTAATGTGCTGTGTGAGGTTGGGCGTTATCCTGCATTAGGATAAATTCTTCGCTACCGATGAATCCCACGTAAGACATTAAATGTTCCTGGAGGATCTCTTCAACGTGCCGCACTGCCGTTAGGCGACCTGCAACTACCACCAACTCTGTATGTGCATCAGAACTGATACCTCCCCAAGCCATAACGGATCCTCCAAGATAACTGTCAGTTTGCTTAATGGTGATTGGCAAAAACCTCTTTCCCCGTCTTCTCTACACACGTTCACGGTCATCTGGAGCTCTTAAGGCACTCATCTGTCCACAGACCTTTACTCCACTGCTCGTGAGTCTAATTTGCGTGTTCGTGAGCCAACTGAAGTCTAGCTACACAATGGTGCCGGAGCATTTCTGGACCTCGAGCTTGTCTCTGAGCACGCAGATCCCGTACCTCCATTCTCCTTCTTATAGTTCGCTCACTCACGTTGACCCCTCTTGCCAGTTTGTTCAGTTTTCGCTGAGAACAGTTGTGTCGCCCAAGACCTCGTGATCTAGTATAAAAGTGCAACTAAACATAAACGTCGAGCCGCGATGGCCCAGTTATTACGCAAGACCGGAGCTGAAGGTGAATTTTATTGCTAAGGCGTGGTTCAAACTCGCTTTAATTTTATTAGAAGTTTGTAAAAAAGGGGTCCCCGAACGAAGCAAATCAAAATAAATATGACAACAGAAAATGAACGTCTGTTGTACGATATCACATGAGAAGAACAAGTTGAGCACGAACAACTGCAGTTCCTAGTTAAGGACTTAAAAAGACAAATATAAATTCTTCAGCAACAGCTGAAATGTCTTGCAGAGACTAAAACATCGGAGCCTGCAGCGGCAACAATGGAGACTTCTTCCCCACGCGCTCCATATAGCACGGACGAAGAAGATCTAGCTCGAGAAACTGAGTGGATTCGAACAAAACTAGAAAGAAAAGAAAAATGAACAGCTCACCCACTCAAGACGAATCATGCAATGATGAACAAACAACTAAAGATAAAATTTAAAAAACTCCTTTGCCGCCACCCATTATAGTGGATGGCATTAAGGATTATCAAGGTTTCTTTGACTTTTTGTCAGAAAAACGGATAGTGGACACGTTCAGTATGAAAATGATGAACGGTGATACTGTCAAAGTGAATGCCACAAATTATGACTCTTATAGAGCAATAACCAAAGCCCTCACTAACAACAACTTTCTCTGGCACTCGTACGAAAACAAGCAAGAGAGGCCAATCAGAGTCATGGTAAAAAAATTGCACTCTACTTGCAAACCACAGAGAATCGTAGAAGACCTTAAGAATAAAGAATACAAAATTATAGACGCAGTTAATAAATTAAGTTGAAAAACCAAACAGCCACTCAATATGTTCATGCTGACCCCTTCGAAAATGACGAGGAAATAAATAAACACAAGCTGTGTGTAAAACAGCTGTGTTGGGGTACAAATTAGAAATACAGCCAACAAAAACCATCAAATTGGTACAAAAAATGCCAACCCTCAGTGCAAAAAATGCCAGGCTTATGGACATACGCAAAATACTGCTCCAAAGAACCTAGATGCGTAAAATGCACAGGTAAACATTATACTAAGGACTGTAAAAAGCCAAGAGACGAGAAACCAAAGTTCATGACATTTATTCGACGAAGACTGAAGAAAATTGAAAATAGCACTAAATCGGCTACATCCTAGACGAAAAAATTAATCATACACTTAAAATTATGACATGGAACTCGAATAGACTACAAAAACATCAAAATGAATTATAGGTAGTCCTAGATATAGAAAACGTGGACGTGTGTCTAATATCCGAAACGCACTTCACGAAACAATGTTATATAACGTTTAAAGGATACAACATTTATCAAGCTCTACACCCGATAATACTGCAAGAGGTGGTAGCGCCGTCATTGTGAGAGAAAACCTTTTTCAAAACTAAATACGAAGGGAAAGAAATCCGCTATAGAGATTTGTCTCAAAACCTAGTTATATCCTATAACAATCTCAGCCATCTACTATAGTAAAGTTAACAACCCTTATTAATGCCACACTATGGTTGAAGCATATATCAGACTTATGGAAAGTTGCAGAAGTAATCACGTCAAAGTCAAAGTATTTTATTGTAAATAGGCAAAAATAATAGCACTTTTACAAGTCAAAATTAACATCTCATGAACAAGGAGACATACATAAAATAATATAAAAAGATCAAATCAATAAAAATTTAGGTAAACTAAGTATTCTTTGAGTTTGAAAAGGAAATTTCCCTTTCATGTGCTAACATACTTAAATCTCACACTGGAAAAGGAAATACCCTTCTGACTCTACCGGTACTTACACCCGTTAGAGACGAGAGCACCAAGAAACTCTACTGGGATGTATTTTTTTCCATATTTGTTAAATCTTTATATTTTTTCAAATGTCACAATTATAACAAAACATGTAAACTACAGATAAAAAAGATAAAAGTGACAATAAAAAAAGTAAAAAAAAAAACTAACTAGATACGTTGTATAAAACAACATGACATCATGTCATGACCAAAATAACATGTTTATTATGAAGTCGATTTAATTTTTTTGGAAAAATATTTTATGCATTATTATTACGTTGGTAATTTCGAAAAAGTGATACTGTTCTGGCTCAATTGTAAAAATTTTTTTTTGGTCTAAGCAAACATTGGAAAGAATTAATGCCAAATAAAATAGAAGACACTCACTTACTTTAGTCTCAAAGCGTTGGTAAATTAAAACCAAGGATGAATAAAACCTACATATATAACAACTGAATTAGTTTTGACCTTTTTCCATCATTTTGTTGTTGCGTTCCTGTGACTACCTTCCGGCTCCATCATCAGACAGTGAAAACCACATAACACCAGAGAACTCATCAAGACAAACCAAATGAGCCCAAACTCGAAGGGGTTCCATCATTTTGTTGTCGAGTTCCTTTGACTGCCTTCCGGCTGCATCATCAGACCCTGGATACCACATAAAACCAGAGAACCCACCAAGACAAACCAAATGAGCCCAAACTCGAAGGGGTTCCATCATTTTGTTATTGAGTTCCCGTGACTACCTTTCGGCTCCATCTTCAGACCCTTGTTACCACATAAAACCAGACATGATCTCATCAAGACAAACCAAATGAGCCCAAACTCGAAGGGATTCTATCATCCAATTGTGTAGTTCCTTTGACTACTAATACTACTACTACTACTACTACTACTACTGTAGTTTTTAATTATCATCAGAACTACACCCACATGTGCAAAACTTAAGCATTTTTGGACGTCCTTAAATTGTTCAAAATTGACTTGCAATCTAGTCCTAAACATTATAAAACAGTGAATCAAATTAAAGCTTAAACAAGCTTTAATTTGATTCACTACTACTACTACTAGCTACTAAACCAATTGTGATGAAATGTATACAGTACCACACTAGCGGTCTTCTTACTCAAGTAAAAACAATCATCTAATTCGGTTCAGAAATCCCAAGATATTTGAGAACATAAACTATAAAACAAATTGATTAGATGAACAATTATTAGAATAAAACTACTGAACCAATTTTGATGAAGTTTATATGAGACTACACGGAAAGTTTACCCCATTTGAATAAAAAAACAACCATCTAAATCGGTTTAGAAATCTTAGAGAAAAACACAAAATAAAGGCAATATAAACACAAAATCGAATGGATTTACTCAACAAAACTATTTATTCTCGAAAAACTGCTGAACCAATTTTGATACAATTTATATGGGACCATTTGGAAAGTATAACCTTTCAAAAAAAAAAAATTTTTAAAATCGGTCCACAATTGACGGAGATATCGAATGACATACATAAATAAATTAAAAAAAAAAAAAAAAAAAAAAAAAAAAAACATACATACAGCCGAACATATAACCGTCTCCTTTTGTGAAGTCGATCAATAAATACAACATAAGATAAGAAAGAGTTTTTTGAAGGCGGTGCCAAGCCAAGCCATAATTATTAATATGGTTGAGCTTATTCAAAAAGATAATGTCTTAAACGGCTTGACGTGCTATATAAAATAATAAGATTTTAAAGTTATTATCTACAAAAACTTTACTATTTACTAGATTGCTGTATTCGTGTCAATCGGTCAAAAGCCATAATATCTTTCCTCTCCTTAAATGTATCATTTTCACTAAATAAATTAAAGACCCACCATGGGACTTAGCTTTTTTCGTTTTCGTTTCGTTTCTAATGATGGTATCAAAGTACCTATCGTGAACCAATGCTCAGTTACACACATAACATCGATCTTACACACATAACATCGACTTACACACATAACATCGACCTTAGACCATGATAGTAAAACCTGGGAAACCGCCTCATGGAACCACATCATACAGGTCAATCTCCTTGCTCCCTATAATGTCAAAGCTTTTTGAAAAGTTGTTACTCAAAAGGCTGAAACCAATCATAGATAGCAATAATCTAATACCAGTTTGGTTTTCGAGAAAAGCACTCGACTATAGATCAAGTGCACAGAATAATAATCATCATAGAAAAAACTCTTGAAGGTAAAAAACTGTGCTCTACAGTATTTCTAGATGTGGCGTTTAAGCAATTGTCGGGAATGCTAAATAAGCATATTTCGCGTGCGGCATCGACACCGCCCCTAACACCGATAGTCGTCTCCCAACTTCCGCTCATAACACTTGTAATAGTCGTGTAGCCATATGAATATCGTGTGAACCTCATAAAATATATTATAGCATAACCCTATGCGTTTCTAATACACACCCACACTCTCACACCACACATCTCTCACATGGCGCAAGCTTTTGATAAAGTGTGGCATGAAGGCCTTGTACATAAACTGAGAAATATGCTACCAAAACATTTTGCGGATATCCTAGAATCTTATATATCAAATAGGGTATTTAGTATAAGACAAGAAGATGCCTTCTCAGAACTGAAGGAAATAAAAGCTGGAGTACCTCAAGGAAGTGTTTTAGGTCCGCTCCTGTACCTGCTTTATACTTGTGAAATTCCTGAGATAGAAAATAGCACCATCGGGACCTTTGCGATCAAGAACCGTAGTACCCATCAAAAAGCAGCAAAAAAGGTCCAAGCAGCGGTTAATATGACTGGACTAAACAATGGAGGATTAAATTAAACGAATCCAAATCAATTCACATTGACTTCAGCACCAAGAAACAGGAATATTCTCCAGTTTATATAAATGATAAACAAATTCTTTACGAGGATACAGCCAAGTATCTCGGTATGACGCTTGATGCGATGCTCCGCTGGAAAGCACTCAAAGAAAAGAGAAGAGTTAGAACTGCAATACAAAATAATGTATTGGCTGCTTGGAAGACACTCCACTCTGTCAACACACAATCAATTATTATTATACAAGCAAGTCCTAAAGCCAGTCTGGACTTATGGTATACAGCTGTGGGGCTACACCTATCAGTACAAATTACTTATTAGCCAATTCGTAGCTAGATAGTAATAAAAATAGGAAAACCAGGAAAATATATATAAAAAGAACTAGCTGTACTCGCGGCTTCGCACGCGTGGTCTTTTCTTTAGGTTCAAAGAACCATAATGTGCTATTCCAGGACCAATATACCAACATTTGATCAATATTTCTTTAGCCGTCAAAAATACTTTTATCAATTGCTCGGCTTCTAACTCAACAGATTGATATACCAATTACACCAGTTTTTCAATCAAACCTTAGCTATCTTACAATGAAAACCGCATTGCAATCGGTGCAATAGCGATACCTGATGCGTTAACAAACAAACATACAGACAAACAGACAGAGCGGTACGATTAAAATATATATATTCATGTTCAATACCCTTTTTAAGCACCCAAGAGCTTTTATTTATTTATCTTCTTTTTACAGTCCTGTTCGTACCTATTGCTTTATTATAAGTATAGATATATGACTGCGTCAATTTGCATCAAATAATCAAGATTTGTCAACAATTATACCAAGTTCCATTTTAATTTATTCACTAGTTTCTGTGCGATGCGCGGTTAAGATACGGACAAACAGACAGACAAAAATAAATAGTAAAACAGTTTTGGCTTCAGTATCGAACATAGAGAACCATCCAAAAAATAATATTTATTACTTAAATATTAACATAACTTTGGACCCATATCCCGCAGAAGCCCTTTAATTTTTCGGGATAAAACGTGTCCTCCATTTTAATCCATCATATAAATTAAGACGGTGCCAAGTTGCATCCAAACCCGTCATTAGTTTCAGCGTGGTACGTGTTTTTTTATATAAGTTTCAACCCCTATTCTGCGATAACCCATTAATTTTTCGGGATGTAAAGTATCTTATGTCCTACCTCGTAGTATGAACTCAAATCATACCAAGTTTCATTTTAATTCATCCAGTTGTTCCGGTGACGTGATGCGCGTCCAAGATACAGACAGACAGACATACAGACAAAAATGAAAAAAACATACAGTTTACGGCTTCATTCTCAACAATAGAGTGAACTCCAAAAAAAATATTCACAGTATCTTTAATGTACAAAATTTGGACCCATATCCCGCAGGAACCCTTCATTTTTTCGGTATAAAAAGTATCCATAATTTTCACACATCTTATAAATAAACTATGTCTGTGCCAAGTTGCATCAACATCCGTCCAATAGTTTCAGCATGCTACGTGTTCTTTTAAATAATTTTCCACCCCTATCCTGCAGGAACCCTTTAATTATTCGGGATGAAACGTATCCTCAATTTTAACCCATCATGTAACTAAAGACGGTGCCAAGTTGCATCAAAACCCGTCCAATAGTATCAGCGTGGTGCGTATTCTTTTAAAAAACTTTCAACCCCTATCCTGCGAGAACCCATTAATTTTTCGGGATGTAAAGTATCCTATGTCCTACCTCGTAGTATGAACTCAAATCATACCAAGTTTCATTTGTATTCATCCAGTAGTTTCAGCGGCGTGATGCGCGGCCAAGATACAAACAGACAGAAATGAAAAAACATACAGTTTAGGCTTTATTATCGAATATAAATAACCTTCAAAAAAATATTCACACTTCCTTTGATGTACAGAATTTCGACCCATATCCCGCAGGAACCCTTTATTTTTTTCGGGACAAAAAGTATCTATCATTTTCACCCATCTTATAAACTATGTCTGTGCCAAGTTGCATCAACATTCGTCCAATATTTTCAGCGTGCTACGTGTTCTTTATAATTTTCCACCGATATCTTGCAGGAACTCTTTAATTTTTACGGGATGAAAAGTTTCCAATGTCCTACCTCGAAGTATGAACTCAAATCATAGCAAATTTCATTTGAATTCAGTGAGTATTTTCGGCTTTCGGTATTTTTGCCAAGATACAGACAGACAGACATAAATTACAAAAATACAGTTGTGGCTTTAGTATTGAATATAGAACGGCCTCCAAAAAAAAATTACAAAATATCTTCAATTTACAGAATTTGGGACATTATCCCGCAGGAACTCTTTATTTTTTCGGGATAAAAATTATCCTCAATTTTTACCCATTATATAAACTATGATGACTGTGCCAAGTTGCAACAAAATCCGTCCAGTAGTTTCAGCTTGACACGTGTTCTATCAAAATGAACTCAAATCATACCAAGTTTCATTTAATTCATTCAGTAGTTTCGGCGTGATGCCTAGCCAAGATACAGACACACAGATTGTTGGTGATTTTCCTGTTAAGGGATGGAAACATTACTTTTGCATTTCTGCAATCCGTTTTCTTGTTCCACCAATTATTATGCTCTCTCTCTGTGTATTGAACAAGTAGGTTTCTTACTTCCATTGCGGTGGGTTTACAGAGCTTCACCGCATCTTCTCCGATATGTTTCTTAGCTCCTAACTTGGCGAGCATGTCTGCCTTGGTATTTCCTGGACATGAGCCGTGGCTTTTCGTCCATTTGACTTTAATGTAATACCTATCAGATAAGTTTTGTAGAGCCTCATGACATTCTGATACAACCCTCGACCTAGTTATAGGTTTCTTTAGTGCATAGATGATGGCTGCACTATCTGTGATAAAAGTAAGGAGTTCACAGTCACTATTTGTACCAGGTGAAGGTGCATTGATCATAGATATTGCTCTTGCCGCTAACAGTAGTCCCATAGCTTCTGCCTGAAATACTGATGTGGTTTTGTTAAGGGCTTTTGATTGTGCGATTACTAGCTCCGGAGAGTAGAAACCACAACCAACCCTCGTCTTGTTTTTCGCACTATCGGTGAAAACATTGTAAATGTTATGGGCACACGAGAGATCCTCTGAAGCATTGTCTTCTGTAACCAGCTCATACATCTTTTTATCTAGGTGTATGCTAGCTACTTTGTCCGTGCCCTGACATGCTTCTGGGATTATTCTCGTTGCTTTATCTAAAACTTTTGAGTGGTTTGTAACGGGCCCGGTGCGTTTCCACTGATTTGTAGACTTGATCCTTAGTGCTGAAGCCATCGCCTCCTGCTGGATATGTAAATGCAGCGGGTTCAGACCCAGAAGAATGTCTAAAGCGGCTGATGGAGTCGTTTTCGTGCAGCCGCTGATTAAAGAGCATGCCAATCTTTGGACTTGCTGTAATTTGGTGATTGTGGTCACCAGATTTGTTCTCGGCCACCACACTACGCATCCATATGTGAGAACCGGTCGTACTATAACAGTATACAACCAGCGGCACAGTTTAGGTTTCAGACCCCAGTCCTTACCCACTGCTCGGGTGCATTGCCATAAAATATTTATTGCCTTTGTGGTTATATGGTCTATTTGTTTCGCCCACAACATCTTACTATCCAGCCATATGCCAAGATATTTTACTTCCTTGCTGAGTGAAAGTTTTGTTCCAAACAGTGTAGGAAGTCGAAGACTAGCTGATGTCATCATCTTCCGAGTGAATAAGACCATCTCAGTTTTTTCTGGGTTTACAGATAGAGTGTGGCGTTCACACCATCTCTCGACCTCCCGAAGCTCCAAATTTTTCCCGAAGCTCAGAATTTCGTCCAAATCCGTTCAGCTGTTGAAGCGTAAAGAAGTAACAAACATACACACAAACACACCCTTACATTCATACAAACTTTCGTCTTTATAATATTAGTGTGATTATTTTTGCTTATAACTTTGTTTGCAGTCGCGTTTTTTGTATTTATATAATAATTTTACTTGTTCAATATGACGGTTAACTACCATAGGAATACAAGGTTCCAAAAATTGTTTTTTGTATTGTCACATTACATCGCTCATAGTGCACAGTATTTAATTCATAGTAAATACTTACGCTTCAAGTCTAACAGCATACCCCACTGAAGTTCCAGGGCGCTTCTCCCCTCTTTCCTGAGCTACCCTTAAAGCTAGCGACGAAGCAGCAATACGTCTCGGTTCAGTCACTAGAACCTTGATGTTCGCTCCTCTGCCATTTGCCACTGCATCATCCAGAATCAATTGTGGTACCTGAAACATCATCAGATTTAAAGAAGGAGCAACAGAAAATGAGGATAAATGGCATAGACTACTCGGTAGTCAATTTTCTGGTTAATACTCTTTGAACTTATGTCAAAGTCTGTGCATACGTAGCCATTGAATAAATAATAGTCACTTCAGCAAAATGGCGCGAAATTATTGTTTTTGCGACCTTCTAACTTATTTTCCATTCCTTGCTCAATGGCTTGGTGCAATCGTACAAAACTCGGCCTGTGATTGGCTGAATACATGTAGCCACTGACAAACCAAACCAAAGACTTATGAAGTTATTATGTATGGACATACCATCACGAAAAAAAGGTGAAGCCAAAAACAGGGAACTTTTTGAAAAAAAATATGTATCTTGGTAATAAGATCGATGACACCCTTCTTATTCTTATTCGAGATGGGGGCGGTAAGGCCTGCACTGACATCCCGATGACACCGTGTTATTATATTTTATTCGAATATTACATGAATCTATCTAATAACATTAAAATATCAACACAGTTTAGTAGAAAAATTGACCAGAATATCTTTGTGAAAACTAGCATTTTTTTTGTCAAAACTGCAGGTCCTGTTTTATTTCATTTTTATTTATACTACTAAGGTTATTGGTACTTGTTGGGTGTTTTACCATAGAGGAAAAATATAAAAATATCCCTTGACTCAATTGAATATCTTTCAAAGGATTCAATTTTAATCGAAAATTGGCTGTCGCAGAAACCAAGTGCATCGGGCGTTCAAAATTTTGACAACGTGGGTGGCCGCGTGTATCGACAGCGCGGGAAACTCGCAACATATCTTGCCGCGTGTATTTAGCAATTAAAAAATAATATTCTAGTACCATTACTTTATCCAATATTTTGCTAATGAGTGTTTAAACTGAGATATTTTTTCTCACCTGTGTTGATTTGCCACATCCAGTCTCTCCACTGATCACAACCACTTGATTGTTATTAATAACATCGAGGAGATCTTTTGCCTTCTTATAAGTTGGTAACGTTTCACGGAACTTCAACATTTCCTTATATTTTTCATTCATGCTCAACATTTGCCGATGGTTTTCTTTAAACAAATCATTCAATGCAACTGTTTCATAATTTTTTATGGTGATGTCAATTCCTTTAGCCATACATTCATCCAGTTTCTCTTGAAAGGATCCAGTAATGATGTCATTATATCCATATTTGTAAGAACCATCTGCTTCAGCATTGTTTGTATTTGTTTGTATGCAATCAGCAGTAGATGTGCTGGGTGTGATGCTGATGTAATTGTTAGACACAAATACTGCAGTATTATCAGCTTCCATTGAAGTATCAGCTTTAACTGAGTCACTGACTTTTGCATCTGTATCATCAGTAATGTCTTCCGAGCTTGAATCTAGGATTTCTATAACTTCAGGTTTTTCATTCTTAACTATGACAACATCACCATACTCTTTTTTGTGTATGTTGGTGATGGTGTGAATCCTCTTTTCAGTATCTGAGACATTTATGGGAATAAAGTCTAAGTTTGCAGGCTCAACAAACTGAAGTTTCTTGGCTGGTGGTACATAGATGTTATTCTGCCGGGCAATGTCTTCTATTTTTTCAAGGCATTTGTATAGACCACTAATGACAGTATGAGGTATCCTAAAATGTATCTGAAATTTTAATAAACATGAAAGTGTTAAAATATAATAGAAGATTAACCCATCCTGTAAAGCAACTTACTATCATCAACTCTTACATTGTTATTCTACTGTTATAAAAATGGCGAGTACTGGACAGATTAATGCCATTAGTTGTGCATAAAAACCCATTAGTAAGTAGTTTTAAATTTTAATCTTCAACTAATTTTACATAATACAGACAATGGTTTGTATACATTTAATATTTGAGTCAACCGAGCATTAGGGAAGATACAGTGACATGATATGCCCCAAAGTCTATGTGACCAACATACCATACCCATAGTTAAAAGTATGAACATACCAATGAGTTTTCTTTCTTTTCTTTCCTGCTCAGGCTTAGATTCCTGTAGTACAGACCGATCTCTCTTCCCTTCAATCCGGGAGGCGGTCGATTTTGTTGGGAATGAAACGGTCCATTTCTTATTAATGATCTCGGTTTTTTCTGTCGATTTTGCCAATGTTTGTGCTTCGGCGGCATTGTTTCTCTTACGCACGGAAATTATTAATCTTTATATTTTTTCTCTGATCAACTCAACCTTGGCAGCCACTATGCTAGCAGCAATGAGCAAAATTATATACTTGCTCACCACAGAGATAAGACACAAACTAATAAATGATAGTAAAACTTAGGATTTTTGTACTGGCTAGTTAGCAGCTACAATATAATCTGTTTGTTTATTTTCACAACACAGTTCTACCGAAACAAGACAAATGTCCACAGATTAAGTAGAGATCAAATGTCAATCTGTGTGACCAAGAAGCCGTTCGTTTTGATGCTAAATGATCGAAAATAACAATTAAAAACTCTAAATTTGTCTCGATCAGCGTTCGCTTTAGACATGACAGTTAAATTTGACATCGGAAAAGCGACTTTATGTTCAATGTTTTAGGGTCGTTTTTGATTCGTTTGGAAATAATTATTAGTGTCAAAAATGGCCATCGAAACTGCTCAAAACGCCACTGCAACATCTCGAATGCAGGGCATGTATATATTTTTTCTCTTTGGTGACCATCAGCCGTAGACAGAGGGGCTGTTCGTTTTATAACAATTGGAGAAAATAACTGTTAAAAATAAATTAGCTGTCTGAACGTTTTCGAACACCATTCGTTTATTCAGTCTTTATAAAGAAATCTGAAGGAGATACTGCAATGCACATTAAATCCAACCTGCAACTACAGAGCTTTCAAGAAACCCCAACACTGAGTCAACATGTCTGTTCAGTCCATCGGCAAACTTCGACCTGGTACTCTGGAAGATACTGATTTGTATAGTAAGCCTAGTGAGATTTGTTAATTTAGAATCTACTCTTTTTGTATATATTTTTTTATTTTAATTCAAACTGGTTCTGTCTCATATTTATTAGTTTTACTTAAGTCATATACAATTAATCCGTTAAACCAAGCATATGTATCACGTCATACACATACATCAAAACACACACACACGAATTCTTTAAACAGTTGCTGTCCACATTGCACACAAATCAACCACACCTATTATTTTAATTTTGTATTTTTCCTTTTTGTACGTTTCCTGCATTGATCTAGTTTACCAAAACTCTGTGTCTGAAGAAAAAATATGAAAAAATATATGACCAGACTGAAGTAAAAAAAATACCATGGACACTGATAGCAATATCAATGTCAGTATCAAGTCTCGAACTCCACCCTTAACGTAGTTATACAAAATATTGCAGCCTGAACCAAACCTGGACGATTTTAAAATTCTCTTAAATAGAATAAACATTAATGAAGACATTATTGTGCTTATTGAATGTTGGTTATCCAAATTTGTAAACCTGCTTAAAACCGATAACTTTTATTCTTACCAAACATTGCAAAGTTTGAACCAAAATGATGGTGTAGTGATTTATGTTCGGAAATCACTACAAGTTAAAGTTCATGAACCACTGAATACAAAGGAATTGAATTGTCTAGTTATGACTCACAAAAATGAATATGCTTTCATATGTCTTTATAGACCACTTTCATTTGTTAATCTTGGGCTATTTTTGGAATCAATTAATAACGTACTAAAAGATTTAAAACTTTCTAAAAAAATATTTATGCTTGGAGACATGAATATTGATATAAAAAATGACGATTACAATTTTAGATCAGCAGATTACCTCAATCTTCTTGCTTCTTACCGACTTTTACCATCACATGTCTTACCCACACGCGGTAACAACTAAGCAGTTGTGTTGACCATTGTTTTGTTAAATCAACACATCCTACGACTAAAATAGTCTGAGTCTACGGTGACAAACCATTCTACTGTTATTCAATCTCTATCTACTGGCCAAATTGCGAATAAGGTAAAACACAAACCGTTTAAAAAATTGACTATAGTACTGTTATACAAAACTAGTACATCATCCAACTTAGATTAATTTGTTCTGCTCACAGCTGATGAAAGTGAAGTAAAGATAATCATAAAAGGCCTAAAAAACAGTCCATGTACAGGTAGGGATGATATTCCTTCACTTCTATTCAAAATAGGAATATTATATCACATTAATCTGCAATATGTGTTTCATGCATGGCTGTTTTCCTAATGCTTTGAAGAGATCGGTTGTAATTCCTGTATATAAAGCAGGGGACAGGGACAGTACATCTAACTATAACTTACACACGTTCGCCAACACTATCAAAGATTTTGAAAAAACTTATAAATAGTAGACTCAAAAACTACTTAGAAAACAACAAATTACTCTCTAATAACCAGTTTGGCTTTCGAAAAAGAAAATCTACATCCGACGCAGTTCAAACACTAATTGAAATGATTGTTAACAATTTAGACAAATGTATAGCAATATTCCTAAACCTCGCAAAAGCCTTTGATACTGTCTCTGTCCCTTTGTTGTTGGAAAAGTTGTATAGAATTGGTATAAGGGGAACGCAACATCAACTCTTCAAAGATTATTTGTCGAATTGGAAACAGTCTACGCAAATTAATGAACAAATTAGTGAGGAAGTAAGTGTAAAATATGGCGTACCACAAGGTTGCATTCTCGGTCCAACACTGTTCCTTATTTATATCAAGGACATGTGTAACCTTAACCTTGAAAACGGCAGTGTCGTGACCTTTGCAGATGATATTGTTCTATTCTTCTCAGGTGACTCCTGGATTAGTACAAATCAAAACACAGAGGTCGGATTTGGAATTGTGACTAGAAAGGCTAGAAAGTAACTTGCTAACTTAAAACTTACTAAAAACGAAATATGTTACGTGTAGCATAAGAAACTCTATTCAACCTGCTCCCTCTACTATTAATATAAAGGCACATTACTGTGAAGATAATAGTACTCTCTGCTCTTGTTCTGAGTTGGTGGCTACTAATGAAATCAGATTGTTTAGCGCGGAGGAGGTATATCGCTTGATAACTTCATGTATACCACCTAAAACATGGTATTGGTAATGTATATGGCTTAAACATGAAGTTACTTAGAACTGCCGCGATACCTCTGTCTCCAGTTTTCGCTGAACTATTTAATTGCTGCTTACGGGAAGGAACCTATCCTGATCCACTAAAAATAGCCAAAGTGTCACCTGTTTTTAAGGGAAAGGGGAAACGCGAAGACATAGATGGATACATACCAGTGTCAATAATCCCTGCGGTTGCGAAGGTTTTTGAAAATGGTCTTAGTTCCCGCCTCGCATCTTTTCTCACTACGACAAACTCTCTATCTGATCGACAGCACGCTTATCGTGAAGGTCGGTCAACAACGACACTGACCCGTGAACTTGTTTGTCGAGTGATGGTAGCTCGAGAGGGGAAACAGCATGTTGCTGTGATTTGTTGTGACTTATCGAAGGCGTTTGATGTTGTTGATCATGCTGTACTGGCTGCTAAGTTGCTGCACTACGGCGTGGCAGGCAAGTCTCTCACACTGTTGACCAGTATACTGCAGGGTCGATCACAGATAGTAGCCGGGAACGGAGGCAAGATAAAATCAGATCCACTCAGCTCTTCAACGGGGGTAGCTCAAGGGTCCTCCATCTCGAACATCATGTTCTCAATTCTGTTAAACGATCTACCAGAGGCAGTAACCGCAGCTGAAATTTTGATGTATGCAGACGACGTGGCTGCGCTCGTTACTGCGGCCTCGGTGGATCAATTGGAACAAAGACTGAATTAAACTAGTTCACAACTGTTCAGACGGTTTCGTATAAATGGACTAGCTCTTAACCTAAAAAAGACTCATTTTATTCACTTTTGCCTGTCGGGCCGGAAAATGAGACCTCTTAGTGTACTTGTAAATGACACTCTAATCGAGCAAACCCAGGCGACGAATTTCCTTGGCTTTGAGGTAGCCTTTGGGCTAAAATGGGAGTTGCACATCCACAAACTCTGTGGTAAACTAGAGAGTGCGTGCTATGCGCTCAGACGAGTGGCCCGATTCGTGTCCTTGCAGGTGGCTCGTACGTGCTACTTCGCCACGGTGCACTCGGTGCTCCAATATGGAGCTGAGCTGTGGGACCGCGCTGCAGAAATACAACGTATATTCCGCATGCAGAAGCGCGCTATTCGAGCCATGGTGCGTATACCAAGCGATGAATCTGCAAGACCACACTTCAAAAAGCTTGAAATACTTACGTTGCCGTGTATTGTCATATTACAAGTCGCGATGTATGTGAGAAACAATTTGGCGTCCTTCACGAAGCACTGTGACATACATTCACACAATACACGTAGAGCAGGAAGACTCGTATGTATCGGAAGATCACTCATGTCATGGGTCCAACCGTGTACAACAAGTTGCCAACCACCATCACCTCTGCACCTAGTATATTATGTTTCAAGTCTCGCCTAAAGCGCTAGCTTGTCGAGCAGACGTTTTACAGTTATGAAGAATTTTTGACATTTAAGTTCTCTTAATTATTACTAAATGGATCATTTATGATTATTATTTTTAGTTAGGTATTTAATTTCATTATTATTATTATCATACAATAATTGTATTTTTTATTTTTATTTGATGCATAATTTATAACAATACTTAACATTTTTGACTTGTAATTGATATTTACCAATAAATAATGTCTATGTCTATGACTACGAGAAAGCCTTTGATTCAGTCGTGATCTGGGCAGTGCTACAGTCATTACAGCGGTGCCAGATTGATTACCGGTACATCGAAGTGTTGAAGTGTTTGTACAGCAAGGCCACCATGACAGTTCGTCTTCAGGATCAGAGCACGAATTCTATCCAGATACCAAAAGGGGTGAGACAGGGAGACGTTATTTCTCCGAAACTGTTCACCTCTGCACTGGAAGATATATTAAAGCTTCTGAACTGGAACGGTTTTGGTGTTAACATCAATGGCGAATACATCACTCACCTTCGATTTACTGATGATATAGTCATCATGGCTGAAACCCTGGAAGACCTAAGCACAATGCTCAGTGACCTCAATATTGTTTCCCAACAGGTGGGTCTTAAAATGAACATGGGCAAGACGAATATCATGTCAAATGCCCATGTCGTACCCATGCTGGTTTATGTTGGGAACGATATTATCGAAGCTGTTGATCACTATGTCTACTTAGGTCAGACGATCGAACTGGGTAGATCCGACGTCGACAAAGAGGTCAACCGACAAATCCAACTCGGATGGGCAGCGTTCGGGAAATCACGCCTCATCTTCTCGTCGCAGATACCGCAGAGCCTCAAGACGAAAGTTTATAATCAGTGCGTGTTGCCAGTGATGACATACGGCACTGAGACGTGGTCGCTAACTATTGGTCTCATACACAAGCTCAGAGTTGCGCAGCGCGCAATGTAGAGAGCTATGCTCGGTGTTTCACTACGTGATAGAATCCGAAATGAGGAAATTCGTAGAAGAACGAAGGTTACCGACATAACTCTCAGGGTTTGCAAGTTGAAGTGGCAATGGGCAGGCCATATAAGTCGCAGAACAGACAACCGACAATTCCAGAAGACATAAAGTCAGAGACTAAAACCCACATATTTAGCAGAAAATTTAAAGCATTCTTAATAAAACAATGCTTTTATTCGGTCGAGGAGTTTGTTGGACGATAATTAATGGTAAAAAATGATAACATTAAGAAGACTAAAAATAATACTAGTAATTAATTATGACATGACTAATATGAAATTGTAAATAAGTTAAGAATCGATATAGTGTTTAAAACTGACTTATAGTAGGGAATTTAATTGAAATGTTATTTTGTTTAATTATACTTAGAATTAATATATTGTGACCGACGACATTGTAGCCATCGCAGGAAGTCGGTGGATGGAGGTGGCACAAGATCGCTCGTCATGGCGCTCTTTGGGGAGACCTATGTTCAGCAGTGGACTTCTAAAGGCTGATATGATGATTACCAGAAAGTCTGGGGTCTGAGAAGCAAAACTGTGGCGTTCTACAATAACGTGTCAGCTAGTCGATGTGATGTAATAGCCCTCACTGAGACTTTTCTGAGGAGTTCGGTATCTGATGGCGAATTGTTTCCTCTGGGATACGTAGTGCTGCGCAAGGACCGCGCAGGTGATGTCAGCTGGGGTGGAGTCCTACTGGCCGTGCGTGATACTTATTCGGTCAAATTGGTGTCACATGTGGATGGTTTAACGAATGATAAAGAGATATTACTACTTTACTAGCAAAAATAACGTAGAAAAATGTTAAAATTTTGCATTGTGTAGTGTACTTACCGCCTAATTATAGTGATGGAGCAGTACTTGGAAGTCTTAACTTGTGTGGAGAATGCAGTGTGTAAATATTTTTCACTTATTGATGTAATAGTGGTTGGAAATTTTAATCTTAGTTCTTGTAGTGCCAATGTAAAGTTGCAATATGATTTGTTTGTTGATTTTTGCAAGTTAGAGCAGCATAGTAATATCTTAAATTCCCATGGCGGCATGTTGGACCTCGTGTTGACAGTTCTAAAGTCTGGCAGTGTGGCCGTGTCTGATGACGTGGAACCTCTGGTGCCACCTGACGCGTACCATCCGCCTTACGAGGTGACGCTGACCTTTCCCCGCAGTACTGATTTTCATATTACTTCTCCAGTTTTTTCCGTTAGTAATCTTTCTTATACGCCCGACTGGGATTTTCGTGAAGCAGATCAATCAATCATCATCAAGAGGTCCCAAAATGTCTACTGTCATTTGAACATGGGCTTCCCGTTAAGAAATTTGGGGGTTTTCCATAATGACTGGGCATGGCAGGCGTCTTGGTAATCACAGTTGTTGATAATGTGCAAGAAAACGCGCCGCCTATTTCATGTTTTCTTTTCCTGGTTTCACAGCACCCGCGGGTGTGAAGGGGTATCACATGGCAAATTATTTACAAATTATTACACAACTTCTTCAGTTGGTAGAACAAACATTGATGTTTGAAACATAGATTAATGGTTCTATTCCCATCCCATGTAGGTAACATAGACATTTACATTAGGTGGGTGACCAAATTCGGTCAATCATTGCAGTGAAATTTAGCTGGAATTTCATATGGTGACCAAAGACAGCTGCAGTTAAGTACAGCCAAACCAACCTAATGTAAACGCACTATTAGATGCGTTGAAAGCTAGGTATCTAACTGTGTTGATGAAAATTAAGCAGATTGTATAATTTACTAAATCTTCTCAAAACTCTGTTCAATTCATTGAATGTTTCAGGGAATGGAACCCACTGTCCAAAAACATCGAAATGGTTCAGTGCACTGACAACTTCCGCAATGCACCTTGTAACATTTGACTGAAATGCACCTTCATCTGTAGATCAAGGCTACTTTGATGCAAAAAAGGTTCCACCAATGACATCACTTCGGGTGTGGGATCTTTGGACAGCCAAAACTTTTCTGAAAGCTGTTGTCAGAAATTCCACAGGCCTTTTGCTTCCACGCGCCTTCTATGCACCTCTGCTTTTTGTCAAATTGTATGTATGTAGGTATTTGAATAATTATTGAGAAATAAACATTTATTTTTAGATAATGTACTGCGTTTTATTAAATGAACCGGGACCACAGAATAAATTGCCGGAACCCACACAAGAACTAAAATTATTACATAAACCATAGTACTAATCAAAAAATAAGTTCAATAACCAAAACCCGACTATGGTCGGGTAAAAAATTGCCTATGACACTCTTGCAAAGAAGACGAATCAATTGATACCTCACTTGTAAAAAATGGACCAAGTTTTTAGTTTGAACATAACCCTTACCTTGCCTTGACGTAGTCAGGCAAAAAATTACACTATACCTGAATACAAATCGATTGGCAACTCGTTTGTCTAAATCAAACCAATAGGGGTGATACTATGGTGGAACATCAATATATTCACATGAATAGATACATACTGTAGTCTTGGACACATACATACATAGACTGTTAAACTCATTACTCTTCCCTTGCTTTGCTGTAGTCGGGTAATAAAACAAACAAAATTAACTGACCGTAACAGGTCGAACTAACTGGCTTCCAACAATTTCCTCATGTATACACGTACGCTCAAAACATTTTTGAATCAAAATATTTCTGAAAAACAGAAAAGATGTTCTTACGAATCGGTTCTGTACCTACAATTGAGTAAGCTAATTCTATACTATGTAGTCAGCCCTTCATGATTAAGGAAATTCGAATTTTATTTTCTACATTCCATAATACTGCCAATTTTTTAAAACGTTAACTAATATGTATAGGAACGTTAATTAGTAACTAATATGTATGGGGATGTATAGGAGCGAATATAATCTCAATGCTCTAAACCAACCTCACTTGCACGCGGTCATCCAGCTGGATAACGAACGAGGCTCTGGCGACTGACAGATGGCGGTATAACCATCCCAAAAACAAGCGTAGCTAAATGACACAGGCCGGTGACGGGCAGCAGCGTCACCGTTGCGAGAAGCTACGACCTGCGATCGCCAACCCGCATGTCCAACGTGGCGATTATGGGCAAAACCACCAATATGAACGGCAGAATTAAAAAATGGCCCCCAGTTCCCGGTCGCCCTGCTAGTTCTAACCAAGGTGGCGGTCAAGAAAATGGCAGGGCAGGGGGTGCGAAGAATCCCCAGGCTACCGTAGGCAACCCGAAACAAAAACCACTGACCCTGGCTACGTACAACGGATGAACGATTAGGCTTGACGATCACATGGCGCAACTCGAGACGGAGCTTACCAAGATAAGGTGGCACATCCTAGGGTTAAGTGAAGTCCGAAGAGAGGGGGATATTTATGCTAGAAGTATTTGTAGACTAGGTTTAGCTTAATTCTGCCGCATAGTTACCGGTTTCCCGGTATTAATGTTGATTGCGGGTGCTTGACACGCGTTAACTGTTTAGTGAATTCCAAAACTTTCACGACCTTCAAGCGTACCCGCAGTGGGTGCTCGATGACAATCACTCAACCTCACTCCTTATGGAATCAGCCTGCTGGTCATGGCCGCGGTCCGAATAGAATTTCATTACTCAAAAGTGTTGACGGAATTCACAGCGGTCCGAATCAAAAATAGCGATTTTGACAGCTCAAAGTGCTGTCAGCCACTGTCATCGTGATTTTGAATCGGACCTTCCTTTGATCGCGGATATGTTTTCTCTTTGTCGCGGACTCACTCTATTTAGCTCGTTCGACCTCTTGCAGCTTCAAACGGAGGGTGAACTGCCTCCCGGTGCCTTCAACATTAATAGGTACCTACTTCAATTTTCTCCATTATTCTAAACGCAGGTAGCAATGACCATTATAGAAGGTACTGGGATGTACATATTGTAGACATTACATTCTTTAATCTAAACTCAACTTATTTTTTAACGGCTTGTGTGGGTTCTTTTCGCATTGCAAACCACAAAACCGGCGATGTTAGGCAGAAACGTCAAATTTGACATAAGGCTCACAGTGATTTCACGCAGAAGCATAATCACCGTAAGTTCAATAAGGCGGCAACAATTACGTCATCTATGACATCACACGCGATATCTTTAGTGTCGAAGGCGCGCTTACGCTGAATCGGGCCGCTTATGAGCGCGATAATATTGATTATGGCCTGATTCGGACCGCGCCGCATGTCATGTCATATCCACAGACTACACATAAATACTACGAATGTCATGACTTCACAGTGTGACCAGATTTAGCAGGATCTGCGATTTTAGCAGGATTAAACTCTCATTTTAGCTCCTAGCAGGATTTAAAAAAAAAAAAGAAGAAATCTAGCATTATTTAGCAGAATCCAATAAAACGTAGCAATAATCTGGCAGGATTTATTAAATTTCAAAATACCCCAAAAGTGCAAATACTACGCTCAAGCTTTTATATTTGAGTGTATTGGCTTCTGGAAGCAGCTCTGATGGCAAACTAACAGATACTGAATAATTTCTGAAACCAACAAATTGAAAGAATGAATTTAATAAAATTGAAATGGTACTAAAAATACCCCAACATTGTGAATTTTGCGCGGGCTATGATGATTTTGCTAATGCCAAACACTTATTGTGAATGAATCATTTCACTGATTAACAATATAAAAATCCAGCTTAGAAATCGATTTAAAAATAAACATAACGTTTCTGTAATTTTGCATGCCAAAAAAGTAAATATATAAGCAAAATGGGTGTGTGAATTTTGAGTCACCAAAAATATGTTAAAATTATCTAGTAACTCATCATCGTTATACAAAGGATTTGCTACGGACAGTGATAGTAACAAGTAAATTGTGTTGTAAACAGATATAAACCGACCAAGTGCGAGTGGGGCCGCGCACTGACGGTTCCTTATCACACCCTTTTTTATATATACCTAATATATTGTTTTACTATAGTGTGCAATCATGCCAAGTTTGACTTTGACTCTTGTACGTATCACCGTTTAGAGCAAAGACAAAATACGTATAAAATACTTTTGTTGTATAGGGATCCTTTTTTATTATTATTTTTTCTTCATTAATCCACCGTAACATTAGTCATATTCTATGAACATTTCAACAGGCTATCTAATAAATATCAAAAGATCATCATTATCAGCCTATCAATATTCCTACTGCTGGGACACGGGCCTTCTTTCAGAGAGAGAGAGAGAGAGAGAGAGAGAGAGAGAGAGAGGATGGGCCATAATCCACCATGCTGGCCCAGTACATGTTGGTGAATGTCATATATCTGAATTTCAGATTGTTTGTTCTTGGACATACCGGTTTCCTTATGATATTTTCCTTTACCGTTTTTGAGCGATGGCACCTAACTTATTTATGTACTATTATATTATCTTTTGAGAGCGATACGATCGCTCTCAAAAGATACAGTAACGGTCCAAAAGATACAGTCGTTAAAAGGTAGGACGCACAAACAGACAGACAGCTTATGCTTAATAATAGTTGACCGTTGAAACCCTTTGGGTATGGAACCCTATTAAAATTACATTCTAATCGTATAAATTGGCATTTTAATTCATATTTTCTAATATTTAAACAGTATCTGTGATAGCAGTAATTTTGCATTATTTGAAAAATGTCTAGCATTATTTAGCAGTTTTTTGTCAGCATGTCACATGCTGCTAGCCTGAATCTGGTCACACTGCATGTTCACTAACATTACAGCTTGCACACAATAAAAAAAAATGATTGTAAATAAATAAAGTAAAATTATAGTACATGTAAATCGTACAAGCTTGTTCGACTTTAAATCGAAATATAATTTTAATATTCTGCATCAATTTCCTGCCTCCAATCACGTATTTTATGAGTCACACAAATATGCTGTTCATTAGAAATGTAAAATGTTCTTACTATCTCTCAATAATATTCATGATGATTTATTGTTTTGTGATTTAGCTTTTACGTTGTGAAAGTGTTGATTATTATAGGCATTATTAAAAATATAGCAATAAGATTATGTGTTTAATTAAATTTCAGGAGTATTGGTCGTTGCTGTGTAGAGGTCGCAAGAAAAAGATTGTATCGCTGTTAGTGATTTTAATAGTTCTTCTTAATGCTATGTTCTATATCAGTATAGAACTTTATAACGTGAAAAATAAGCATAAAGCACCTTGGTATAACAAGTGAGCATAATGGTTTCTGTTAGTCGAGATATGAAGCTTTGATTTTTATTAATTAAACTGCGTTTCATTATTTTTTTCAGTCTACATTTTGATAAGAACTCTTATGTGGACAACTCAGGCATGAGAGTGATTGTGGGTCATTATGTTGGCGGCAACAGTGGCGGAAACTTATCTGAAGGTACCTTATTAGACTAGTTTCCAATTATTTCTTTTACGGTTTAGTTATCATACAAAGTTTAATAATATAGCCTGACACAATAACTTTAAATTTTTACTTATTTAATATTCCACTTTGGCACAACTGTACAAGCTTTACTGTTGAGACGGGGGCTGTTTTTTTTTAAATAGAGTGCTTATATTATAAGAAGTCTTCAGGTAATGTTCCAACTTTAGAAATTGAAAGGTTTGTGAGATATAATTTTTGTAAAGGCTTTCTTACCTTTGTGGCCTAGCTACAAGTGAAAAAAAAGTCCCGTCCACTGATCAAAACTACCTACCTATATTAACCTACTTCTCCGTTTTGTCACTTAAAGCTATGCCAAGCTTCAGGAAAATGTAAGGTCCCCTTTATAATTTTAAATGCAAACTAGCATGACCTGTGGATATATTTTAGCAAAAATATGATATTTCCAATGAAAGTCAGTAGATTTATATTATTCACAACATTTATCGTTAGTACTCTATCTAATCTGTGGTTTGTACTTGCATGTGAGAGCATGCATGCATGTGCTATTCCGTTATAGAACCAATAGTACCCAATATCATCAAACTTCGTTCCGACGTCAAATGGTTTTTTATCAATTGCTCAACTTCTACTCATCGGATTGAGATACCAATACAAAGTCAAATACTAAGCTATCCGACAATGAATACCGTGTTGTAATCGGTACAGTATTTTATAAATGATGCGCAAACAGACAGACAAAATAGCCTGGATATGGCACAGCTGAACTCTTTCACTGCTGAAAACTCATACGTTGTATTTTTAAAAGTGCGACGCCAGTGCTGCAAAATACGCCTAGCGTGTTTTTAGACCCAGTCTAACCCAGTTTCTAAATCAGATCAAAACCAAATGTGTACATAGATTAACACTTTCACTGCTGATCTTAAAAAGCGAGTCTAGCTCTGGGTTCTGACGATGATGTCATTGGGTTCAAATCACGTCCAAAAACACGCTGGGCGTATTTTGCTGCACTGCTGTCGCACTTTCAAAAACAACGTATATGTTTTCAGCAGTGAAAGAGTTAAGAAAACTTCTAGTTTCTATTGTTTTTAGTTAAGACGTACAATGTCTTTTAAAAATTATAAAGGAAACTTTATTTTTATTTTTCAGATGTAATCAATTCTAATAACTACCTGCCAGTGCCAGGGGCTGGTGAGTTTGGACGACCGGTGCAACTGTCTCAAAGGGAGCTCATCCCAGCTCGTGAATTGTACTCATTGCACTCATATAATATACTTGTAAGCGATAGGATATCAATTAACAGGAGTCTTCCGGATATGCGAAGTGAGAGGTGAGTGCTTACAACAACAATGTTCCCCAAAATTGTTGGGGTTTTTGGGGATACCCATTATACCTTGGGTAATATTCCAGTATGATATCTTTATATATGGTCTTAAATTAACATGGTAAATCTCTCAATACTGAGAGATAATTATATACATTGTACAGAACTTCTCCACGGGAGTTCAACTCGCACTTGTCCGATTTTTCTAAAATTATCTATTTTGTATAGACTTTTTATTACTTACTGTATAATTAAAAGTATAAATTATAAGTATAGATAAATGTAATTTGACCGTTTTGATGTAAAAATATAAAGGCATAAAATTGTTTGGAGACTGGAGAGTCACAGCAATCAAATCTTGTCAATTGACAAGTGAGCACATATGAAAAAAAAAGTATTCTAGATTTTGTACCTATTTATGTATATATTTTTCAGTTGTAGAAATGTAGAGTTTGACTATGATAACCTCCCGACTGCAACTGTGATTATAGTCTTCCACAATGAGGCGTGGTCTACCCTGATGAGGACAGTCATGTCTGTTATATTGAGATCACCAGAAGCCTTAATGAAACAGGTAAAAAAACCCTACTATTATCAAACATTTCATGTCAATATATTCAAATTCAAATTATATTTTTATTGCATTTCATATGTAATAATTAGATGGATACAAGAATATAGACCGATATGGATACCCTGTCGGGCACAGCAATTAGAAGAGAGGAGGACTTAACAGTTAAATCATCATTATTATTATTATTAATTCTTGTTTTCTTGTTTATTTTTCTTGTTTGTTTATTCTGATACAAATCAATGTTCTTTTCAGGAACTGCTATTTTTTCTGAGCTAGACATAATAAATATCTGAGGTTAATATTATATGTGACTAATTTTATGCACACTAAAAAGTGTGGATGGATTGTGTGAGAGATGACATGTGTAAGAAGGGAGTGAATACTGAGATGACGGCTGATAGAGAAAAATGGAAGAAAAGTACATGTTTTACCAAGCACTCTTAATAGTGCGATAAGGGTAAGGAGATAATGAATTATGATTATATCTGACTAATATTTGGGGTATGTCTGACCAATGTTTGTGTTATATCTGACAATTATTGGGGGTATACACGAGAAATATTTGGGGTATAACTGTCTATTTGTGGTACATGTATATCAATTACTAGCTTTCCCGCCCGCGACTTCGTCCGCGCGGACTACTGTTTATCGTGAAAAAAGCATCCTATGTTCTTCTAGGATATTAAAAACCAATGCAAATGTAGGTATAGCACCAATGCTCTTGAAGTTTTTTTGACAGACTTTTTATTTCGTTTCCGTGGCAACCGTTACAGCGAGTAATCAAAATTTTCCAGTTTTCCCGTGAAAACTTTCAATTTTCCGGTATAAAAGGTATCCTATGTTTCATTCTTGGATATAAGCTATCTCCATTCCAAATTTCATCAAAATCCGTCCAGCCGTCATCGCGTGAAAGCTCCCCAAATAAACAAACAAACAGACAACGTTTCACTTTTATTTAATGGTATGGATTGGAGGTATTCCCGACAAATTTTTGGGGTATATCTGTCTATGTGTGGTATATCTGACAATGATTATGATTATAACTGTTAAATATCTGTCTGTTCGATACCTGACAAATATTTGTGGTATATCTGACAAATATTGTTGGTAAATCTGTCAAATAATGATGGTGATTGTTGTTGTGTTCTGTCAAATATATTTAGTTAGAGAGATGAGAAAGTCCACTTTACTTTGACGTATAATCTAATCTCTGTGTCTATATGTATAGGCAATTTCAGTTTAGTCTTCAAAACCTTGCGCTATCTTTTCAGATAATCCTAGTCGACGATGCAAGCAACCGTCGTTATCTAGGCAAAGAACTAGACGATGCAGTAGCGAAGCTAGACAGAGTACAAGTACTCAGGAGCAGCAGTAGGAAGGGCCTGGTGGGAGCAAGACTTATCGGTGCAAGGTCTGCGACGGGGGACGTACTTGTTTTTCTGGACGCCCATTGTGAGGTAAGTGTGAGGTATGATAGTCCTCGAGTGACATTATACAACGTGAATTTATGTTATTACATAACATGAAAACATTAAATAAAAGCTTGTAAATTAATACTATTTATTAATTGTTGACTACTACTTGTGTGACTATTGACTCCGGCCTGATGGAGCAACGAAAAGTATCTGGCAGCATGAGACAAGCCGAAAATCGGGCTTAGTGGCGCGCTTTAGGAGATGCCGTCCAGCAGTGAACTAATGCAGGCGGGAGCCTTATTCGCTATGACCATTCAAACACGCATAAATTGACTAGCTGATGCCCGCGGCTTCGCACGCGTGGTATACCAGGTGGCTTACTCTTGAATACAGTTGCAATCGCTATCAAATTCTAATCCGATTTAGTTTCAATCGCAATAAATAGTTATTTGGCACTCTCGAACAAAATCAAGATGGAAATTGAAATCGGGAACGCGATCGACTTCACATAATCACATTGTGGTTCATAGAAGAACACCACTAAATATGTGTGGCCATACACAAAGCAACAAAAGGTATAATTTGAAATTACCTTGCAATGTCCTTATTATTTCAACACTAGCTGTACCCGCGGCTTCGCACGCGTGGTCTTTTCTTTAGGTTCAAAGTACCATAATGTGGTATTCCAGGGCCAATATAAAAAACATTTGAACAAAATTTCTTCAGAAATACTTTTATCAATTGCTCGGATTCTAACTCACCAGATTGAGTTACCAATTACACCAGATTTAAATCAAACCCTAAGCTATCTAACAATGAAAACTGCATTGCAATTGGTCCAGTAGTGTTTACGTGATGCGTGAACAAACAAACATTTATACAAAAAAAAAAGAAGAAACAAAAAAAAAAACAATATGTACCTTTTTTAAGCACCCAAGAGCATTTTTTTCATTTGAATTCGTTTAGTAGTTTGGGTGCAATGCGCGGTCAAGATACGGACAAACAGACAGACAAAATTAAAAAGTAAAATAGTTTGGCTTCAGTATCGAATATAAAGAACCATTCAAAAAATATTTTTTATTACCTTAATATTAACATAACTTCATATACCCTTCATATACCCCGCAGAAACCCTTTACTTTTTCGGGATAAAACGTGTCCTAAATTTTAACCCATCATATAACTTAAGACAGTGCCAAGTTGCATCAAAACCCGTCCATGAGTTTCAGCGTGGTATGTGTTCTTTTAAATAAGTTTCAACCCCTATCCTGCGAGAACCCATAAATTTTTCGAGATGTAAAGTATCCTATGTCCTACCTTTTAGTATGAACTCAAATCATACCAAGTTTCATTTGAATTCATCGTGTAGTTCCGGCGGCGTGATGCGCGGCTAAGCTACAGACTGACAGACATACAGACAAAAATGAAAAAACATACAGGCTTCATTATCGAAAATAGAGTAACTTCCAAAAAAACACTATATCTTTAATGTACAGAATTTGGACCCATATCCCACAGGAACCCTTTATTTTTTCGGGACAAAATGTATCCATAATTTTCACCCATATTATAAACTATGTCTGTGCCAAGTTGCATCAACATCCGTCCAATAGTTTCAGCGTACTACGTGTTCTTTTAAATAAGCCTTTTTTTGTTCTTTTAGCCCTATCCTGTAGGAACACTTATTTTTTTCGGGATAAAAAGTATCCAATGTCCTACCTCGAAGTATGAACTCAAATCATACCAAATTTCATTTGAATTCATTGAGTATTTTCGGCGTGTTGCGCTGCCAAGGTATAGACAGACAGACGGTCAGACATACAGACAGACAAAAATAATAAAAATACAGTGTTGGCTTTAGTATTGAATATAGAACGGCCTCCAAAAAAAAACCATAATAAATCAATTTACAGAATTTTGGACATTATCCCGCAGGAACACTTTATTTTTCGGGATAAAAAGTATCCTCAATTTTTACCCATTATATAAAATATGAATGTGTCAAGTTTCAAAAAAATCCGTCCAGTAGTTTCAGAGTGGTAAGTGTTTTTTGAAATAACTTTAAACCTCAATCCTGCGGGAACCCTTTTATTTTTCGGGATGAAAAGTAGCCTATGTCCTACCTCGTAGTATGAACTCAAATTATACCAAGTTTCATACAAATTCATTCAGTAGTTTCGATACAGACAGACAGACAGATAGACAGACAGACAAAAATTAAAAAAAAAACAGTTTTGGCTTCAGTATCGAATCAAGAGTACGTTCCAAATAAAATTTTCAAAATATCTTCAATGTACAGAATTGGACCCGTTTTATTATAAGTATAGATTTTCAACTAATAATAATGATATTGTAAAAACTATCATGTTTTATGATTTTTACTCATAAAAAATTAAAAGCGTTAGTTTGCCGACGAATGTACAGTAACAACGGCTGAATGTGTACCTCTGTCTAAGACAAAAGGACTCTGAAGTTCCCGCTCTTCTGCTCAGCTGACTCAATTTTTCAAACAACTTTGTAGTGGTTTGGTTACCTATATTTTCTTAAATAATGAGTCGGCCAACCTACCAACAACTTGAGGCTCTTGCTGATTTCCTGATGGAAAAAACAGGAATTGCCAAAGGTTTTATTTTCGCTCTTTCCGTGGGCATAGCTCAAGAGACCTTGCAAGAAACAAAAAGGAAATGGGACGAGATAGCAAGCTATATTAATGCGCTAGGCGGTGCACAAAAAGATGGAAAAGGTTGGGCAAAGGTCGATGATAATAATTTCGTAAAAACTCTTCAAAATATAAAAAATAAGTTTAGACACAAACCTTGTATCTCGTGGATAAATCACTACGACGAATAGGCTTTGGCATTAAAGGCTCCAAATCGCCACATGTCATATGTCTCAAAAAGATCTCTAATGACTCTGTAGCATTTCTTGAACTCGTCGTCGTTCATGGCAAAAGTTTTCTTACTATAGCGCGCCATTCTTCTCATGTGTCCTTGTTTTCGTTCTCATCATTCTTCTCTTCCTTTGCCTTAGAACTGTATGAGTATTGACAAAAATACTAAACATGAGAGCTAAACCACCGAATAAATAATAGCAGAAGTTGCACTTCGCGCAACCATTAATAGAAATAGCGACTCTAGCTACTAAACAACAAAGTGGAATTCAGCTTGCATAAGCGCTCAGTGCCTAACGCGATATTCACCTAAACGTTGCCACTCTCTTCTAACGCGTAACTCTGTCGCTATCTGGCGCGGAGTGACGCGCTAGCTGTGGCGCTAGGGTTGGTCGGCTTGCCGCTGCTACTATAATATTCATCGTCTATCTACCTACTTGACCACGTAATCTATCTATAACTATCTATATATTATCCTTTGAACATCAGATCTAGATCTTTTATTTGACACCAAAATCATTAAGATATCTCACCAACCAAAAAACACATTTTCATGTTGCTCTCATAATTATCCAACATGTATGAAACAATTCTTTTAAAAACCATGTTGTCAAACATTAAACGTTAAATTAGTTAGGTAGGTAGGTAGTTCTAAAATACAACGCAAAAATGTGTGTGACTATGAAAAATGTAAGAATCTGAATGCAAGCGCGCGGCGGCCGGCCTCGTCTGATTTGTAGCGCTAGGGCACAGCAATCTGTAGGTTATTAGCTCGCTTAAGTAGGTAGAGTGACGGATGCCTGGCTAAACGTCCCATTTTTTCTTTGATAATCACTAAAAACAACACACTCGATCGCAAAAAATATTTTTTGTAAACTGTTTAGCTTCTATCGCAAATTCTATTCCAATTCAATCTGTTAACGTCAAAATCTGGTCGCGGGTTCGAATCTTGCAAGGTTATTTGTGTGATGAGCAGAAATGTTTGTTTCCGAGTCATGGATGTGATATTCGTATTTATGTATGTTTATCCGTTATCTAGTGCCCATAGTACAGGGTATCCTAGTTTGAGGCTAGGTAATTGGTGTGGAATTGTCCCAAATGTATAAATATTAAAATATATTATATTAAAATCGAGTCAAGAGTACCGAAAAAGAGAATAGCGTCGAGTTGAGTCGATTTCATTTAGTTCCTTAAAATTCCACCATTATCGATTCCAATCGTGTGCTAGTTTAAAATTCAAGATTACCAAATGGCATGATTTCGATCCCAATCCCAAATTACGATTGAAATCGGGTGTCAAGAGTAATGTACCAGGGCCTAAAATACCAATATACCACCAACATTCAAATGTTGGTGGTGTATTGGATGCGCGAATAAACACACAGAAAAACAAACAGAAAAAAAAGGCAGACACGATTCTTAAAAATGTCATATTATTGTTCAGTAGCTTATTTTATGTACCATAGACCATTTTTTTATTATCTTCTTTGTACAGACTTTTTCGTTCCTATTGCTTTATTATAAGTACTTATAGATAGATAGATAGATATCAATTTATATGGGACTATATTGGAGGCATATTCTAACAAAAAATAAGAATCATCCAAACAGATTTAGGAATCCAGGAGATAATGTGTAGAGTACTCAAAAAAAAACCAGTTGAATCCAGTATACCTTGTGGAATATAAATAATTATGTAAATAAAATAAGATTCGCATTTGATCTCGTGGCAATGTCAGGATTACTAACTAAACATTGCTATTGTACTTCAGATCTTTTATAGAATTTTATTTTTTGCCATAAACTAGTCCATGTAAAATTCAAGGTTGCGAAACAATGGCGTTAGAATCTATAGACATGTAAAGCGGATCAAGTATCAGTCAATCTCGAATTGTATACTGTATTGTAATGGTTTGGTATTATTATATTGTGGGCTGTTAGAGGGCAAACTGTATTGTTAACAAAAACTACAAGTTAAATATAGATACGTTAGTACATAAGTACCTAGTAATAGAGTGACCTTGATTGTTATGTTAAAAGTTATTTATTGCTGATCTAAACAAACATAAGTTCAAAAACAAAAACCCTACTACGTCGTTAAAAATTAGCCAATGACACTCTTGCGATGAAGACGAACCGATTGATACCTCGCTTGTCAAAATCGGAACAAGTTTTTAGTTTGAACACATAACCCTTCCTTTGCTAAGCCGTAGTCGGGTTTAAAAAATAGCCTGTAAAACTCTATAAATTAAGAAAAATCGATTGACACCTCGCTTGTCAAAATTGGTCTTTTGTTTGAACACATAACCCTTACTTTGCCTTGCCGTAGCGTAAAATATATAGCCTATGACACCCTATACCGGAAGACGAATCGATTGACACCTCGCATGTCAAAATCGAACCAATAGTGAAATAGGGGCGCTGCTATGGTGGAACAACCACATACCCACATATATATAGATACATACATACATACATACATACATACATAGACTGTTAAACTCATTACCCTTTCGCTTGCTTTGCTGTAGTCGGTTATTTAAATTTTTGGTGCAATACTTTCAGGTGACGCAAGGCTGGCTCGAGCCTTTACTGGACAGAGCTGGCAGCGATGACGTATTCATCTGTCCCCACATAGATCTACTCTCTGAGGATACTCTAGCGTACACAAAGAGCATCGACGCACACTGGGGCGCTTTCAGCTGGCAATTACACTTCCGGTGGCTGATGCCGAGCAGAGAAGTCATGACGAAAAAAGCAGAGAACCCCTCAAAACCGTACCCTACTCCAGCAATGGCGGGCGGACTATTCGCCGTAAGGAAAAGCTTGTTCTGGCGATTGGGAGGCTACGACGAGGGAATGCTTATTTGGGGTGCTGAAAACTTGGAACTGTCTTGGAGAGCGTGGCAGTGCGGCGCCAGAGTCGAAATCACGCCGTGCTCTCGAGTCGGACACATATTCCGAAGACACAGCCCTTACAAATACCCAGGAGGGGTAGCCAAAGTGCTAAACTCAAATTTAGCTCGAGCCGCCACCGTTTGGATGGACGAATGGGCGGATTTTTTCTTCAAATTCAACCCCACAGTCGCGGCAATACGAGACCAGCAGCTAGTCGGTGATAGGATAGACTTGCGCAGCAGCTTGAGTTGTAAAAGTTTCAAGTGGTATTTGGAAAACGTGTGGCCTCAGCATTTCTTTCCCACTGACGAGAGATGGTTCGGCAGAATCAAAAGTGAGAGGGGAGCCTGTTTAGGCATTATCGCCGCGACTCCTGGGCTAGGAGGGCCGGCGTCCGGCATTCATTGCGGCTACGATTTGGACTTGCAGAGATTGCTAGTGTACACTCCCGAAGGCAGAATCATGGCCGACGAAGGGCTGTGTTTGGAGCAAGGGAACGGTCGCGCCGTTTGGAAAAGCTGCGGTGACAGTGAAAAGCAGATATGGATTCAAAATGGTCCGAGATTGAAAAACAATAACCTGTGTCTTACTTTAGTGGCGAGTGATAAACACAAAGACGGAGTTGACGATGCCCTGACTGCTAAGAGATGTGTGAATTCCGATAGTCAGATATGGCATTTTGAACGTGTGCCTTGGAGGTAACCCTGATAGTACAAAAGTATGGTTGATATTTTACTCGCAGGTAGGTAGGTAGAATAATTAATGCAATTTTAGTTAGTTTTGAAATTACACAAGATTCATTGACAAAAGTGTTTGTGCAGACAAACGGTCAGGGTGGTTCCCATTTGTCCAAAATGCATGGAACGTGACGTCATCGGACAAAATGAATCTATTTTTTACTGATTTGTTCTATAGAACTATATACTAGCATTTCTTCCGACTTCACTTCTCAGTGACGTCATAGAACTAAATAAGAATATAGTTTATCCACGTGACAAATATCTTCCTGTCGCATTTGGTGTAGTTTATTGAGTTCGGAAGAGTTTAGAAAGTCAAAAAAGGAGTGACTCTGTGATCACATCACAAATCAGAAGTTTTTAATGTTTGTTATATGGAACAAATGAGTAAGATATCATATTATCCGGTGAAGTCAAGTTCCATGGAACAAATGGGAAGCACCCAACGGTCACACTACTTACAACTGCATGTCACCCCGAGAAATTGGGTTTCTCTATGTACTTAATACGCAATGGAAATGATTTGCGTATATAATACGTAAATGAACATTATTTATAAAATGCCACCAAGTCACAAATGCATTTTTTCTGCATTTATGTATGCAGAGTCTGAAGAACATACAAAATCCTACCATAGATTTGTTGTTCCTTTATTCGTAGACTGGTTGTTACGAGACATGTTATCGTGGTACATCTCTACATTATTTGCCTTCATGGAATAGATCTAGTTAAAGGGGGAAGATACGGCATGCAAGTAAACAAAAACTAGACCAGATACAAGGAAACAAACCCACATAGCTACATTCCCACCGTGTGCTTCATGTGCACTAACAACAAAGATAGTTAACTAGCGCGAATGAAAAACACTGCTAAAACGTGCTACACAAACACTCTTCCGATTGTGACTAAGGTCAAAGCGCCAATTGCGTGCGTTGCACCTAATTTATGTACGACGTGGTCTTGTCTCCGCCCATGGCTCCTTTGACGGAGACAAGGAGATTTTTTTAGTGGTCTTGTCTCCTTGGGAGACAAAATAATCGTGAACTGGCACACTTGGTGTCTCCCCCAGGGGAGACACCGGGGAGAAAAGGAAATTTTGCTTGTGGTTTAGGCTCCCCCAGGTGGGGGAGATAAAGTTCCTTACATTTTCCGTAATTTTAAATACGGCCCACGCCCGTGGATCTAGTACCCTATCATACCATTTTTAATTAGATCTATGCTCCGTGGAATTAATATTATATTCGTCTTCCGAATTTAAAAGTATTATCAAAAGGAATCTCAACTTTACAAGGCATAGACAAATACAAACAAAAAAAAAACTTAATCTTGTTTCATATTGGTCTATGGTATAAGCTAAACTAAATCAGAGCTACCGATCTAAGTTGATGTTAGGACTAATATTTTTGATTATTTTTAGGGATAGATAGGAATCTACCACTTTATACAAATAAATATTGTATTATATTGATATAGTAAAGATTAGTCATATTTAGAAACTGTGATTTTTAATATTGATATTTTAGTTTAAATAACCATGGTGTTAATTTTAAACGAGACGACAGATTGTAATGTTTTGGTTACATTCGTTTTAAAAGATATGCTTTATAGTGATGCTTTATATACGTACAGGGTGGATTTTAGCCAGGCACCTTAACCGTCATAGTTATAGCAAATCGTTGTTAGGAGACTGTCCTTAACTTTTGGAGATATTTTGATATACTTCATAGATTTTGAAAAAAATTACAGGCAATACGAAAATGGCAAATTTAAAGAAACTCCTTTTTTTTTACTCTTATCCGAGTTGGTCCGGTTGAAAGACTTGATCCTTGCAACAGAATCGATTGTCATAAAAATAGTTTTAATGTAAATTGCTTGTCTTCTTAATTTGTATTTGCGTAATTGCCGTTTCTGTACCATCTCACAAACCCACCTGATATTCAATGGCCCTATTCAACACAATCATTATTCTAGATTGGAGAAAAAGTCCGAGAATTTATACGTTTTGAAAATGCTTATTTTGGTAGCTTGAATTTTATTTTCAAGATTAATTGTTTAATTTTAGTTAAGTAGTTGTAATGTACTTAATCGAACTATTAACGACTTTAATAATACTCCACATTCCACTAAAATTAAGAATTGTATTTGCATTTTGGTAAACTTTTTCTAGTCTTCACTTTGAATCTAAATAGTAAGCATAAGCTTACTATTTTATAATATTCTTGTTTTTTATTTACATATTTATATTTTTTTAGTTAAATGTGATCTGATTTATGTATATTATTATATGTAACATTAAATATGAAGATTTTATTTTTATCTACTGGCTGCGATGTGGATAATGTAATAATTTCAAATCCAAAATATATTAAATAATAAATACAGTCATTATTCTAAGGTGTTCAAGGGCCCTTTCAGACTATAACGACTCAACAGCAAACTTAAAGTAAGTAAGTATTGGAATGCGAGCTTTTGTTTTACGTAGATAGAATACATTTTATTAAATTAAATGCTTTCATTATACTGAGTGTTTAATGGAAGGTTAGCCAAAAGTGGTGGGCTTGTAGGTTTGGAAAATACGAAATACAAAAAAAAAAAAACGCTAGGTGTTATTTTTATTCTCTGTGTTTATTATAGTTTTAGAATTTTCCAAAATGTTGTGTTCTTACATCTCTTTTACGTGCATGTTTCTGCACAACTTTTTTTTTTATTGTTTTTTGTTACGATGTATTTTTAGTCTACTCAAGGCCCTTTTAGATCCCCACAATACATAAATAATTTAATTTGTTCAAGTTTAAAAAACACCTAGGTTTTATTTGTATTTAACAAATAGATCCACCCACACGGCCACCACGTTTGGGTAATCCTCTACCAAATTATCTGTATATTATGACTAAATAACAAAACAACACACATACACAGTACGTACAGTAGTCGCAGCGGATCATTGTGTCTCGGAAGTTATCTGCAAGTCGTTGCGCAAACTGCTATTTTTTCAGGCGCAATCCCAATGTTGAAACAGCAAGGTGAAGACAGCATTGTATAACTGCCTCGCTCACTCGCTTACGTTTTTCGCATGTTCTATCTCGCTCTTAACCTATCCAATGATAACCCACTTAACATAGGACGTCGACTTAAATTAGGTGAAACTAATTACTATTATGTGTGAGGGCTGAGTGACCAGACATATATATAAAAAAACATATATATATATATATATGTTTTTTTTGGTAATTTTAGTACCTGAATTGTTTAGTAAAAGTTATAAAACATTTTTTAAATGCTTAATGGAATTTGTAAATAATGTATTGATGACCCTTTGTACTAAAAATTAAAACAACAAGAATACCCCACTCATTAAGTACTTAATAATATCGATCATTTTTGATTGTTATGAAATTTTGATGTGTTAGCTACTTTATTTACTTTTACATATAGGGGATTCTGATGAACTGATGAGTTCACTGGGATCCCCTGGGGGATCACGCTAGGTGATTCTGGTGGACGAACCCGTTTAGTTAAAGACGCGTGGACCGCGCGTCAGCCACGCATCAATTTTGTAAAATATGCTGTACAATAAGTTATACAAAGCATACTTTTCAATGATTTAGTTTGAGTAAAGCTGCTGTTGAGTTGTCATAGCGACGACACCATGGATAGTATTATTTTTAGTCTTTAACAAGCTTTTATGTGCCTTTTTAACTCGAGCTGAGTAAAATTAGCGCATGCACTGAGTAGCTAATTCCATCCACACTAACTTCGATAAAATGAGAAGAGTCTGAAAGAACACAAATTTTTATATTAAAATTAAAAAGTTCTACGATTACTATGTACTTACCTATTATAAATTTATTATAACAATTATTGTATATTACCGACTAATCAATTTTTTATTGTACCGTAAAACCGGGTTTTCATGAAAGACCCTACAGTAGTCGCAGCGGAAGTATGTATCTCGGAAGTTGTCTGCTAGTCGCTGCGCAAACTGCTATTTTTGAGGCCCAATCCCAATGTTGAAGGTGAAGACAACGTTGTTTAACTGCCTCGCTCATTCGCTTAAGTTTTTCGCATATTCTGTCTCGCTCTTACTTTATGCTGTTTTATCCCCACAGCAGTACCTGTGCAATCGTTCACAGAGCCTAACTTCACAAACATATAGATTGGCTACGGCTACTGTACTAACTTATAACTTACCCAAAGTTCGGGTAGTGCTAAAGTTTAGGGACTTCATAAAATTGAATTATATATCTAATCGCACTTTTATATAACTCAACTTGAAATGTAATTTGTGTTGCTCACTACTAGCGGTAACTGTGGTTACTAAAATACGGTACTAAAACAGGTTTATGCACGCGCGCTCGATTTGAGTCTGTAAATACAAGTACTTACATTGTACGTAGGTAGTATTACAATAATGCATCCAGTTGCAGCTTACAACCAGATTATATTTTATAGTTGGTAGCGATTAAATAAAACATAATATTTGTTGTTCACAGTTATATTGTTTTCATGTGTTTTTGTAACAACAAACAAAATTAGGTACAAAACTAAAAAATAAACGTCTCATTTTAAACTTGTCTATCATTTCCCAAAAAAATATTCCTTTTATTTCCATTCTTTCTTCACCTCAGAACAAAGTACAATGTGATCGCAGCTGATAAAGTATGGAGAGAGATCTTGAAGGTTTGCGCAACAGAGTTGCAATTGTTGCCGTTGCATACGAAACACCTCGCGTCGCTGTGTCCTCTCGCTCTTTCAACTGCTACTAGACCGAGACAGACAGAGTCTACCTGCACTCGGGGTATGCAGCCCTTGATGACGTCGACGGTGTTGCCAACTGAAATAAAACGTGTTTTTGATAGAGTTTTGTTATTTATTAGCTTTAATGTTTTATTGATTCTGATTATTGTGATAAGTATATTTATTGTTTGCTGTTTTGTAAAATCTATAAGGAAGTGTGTAAATTGGGATGAGATATGAGACTACCTAGTTTTTAACCGACTTAAAAAACGGAAGTTGTCAAGTTAATGTAATATGTACGTTGTGTGTGTGTATGTAATATGTATTGTTAAAAAAAACTTCATTGTAAATACTTTTTCTCATTACTTTATTTTAAGTATAGATGTTAGTCTATGTGGGTACCTATCTAAACAAATGTACCAAATTTCGTGGATGTGTGTATGTATGTATGTATGTATGTATGTTTGTCCACGTATTTCTCAAAAACTACAAGTCTGATTGCAATAATTCTTTTTGTAATAGTTTCAGTATCTTTTAACTTGGAAATAGTTAATTTTTATCCAAATCGGTTTAATAATATAACTAAAACGGCAAAAAACTCACGAAATAGAAGATCGGAAATTCTCCGACCTTCGGACTATTTTGAAGTCCTTCATCTGGGAATGTTATGCCGACAGGCCGCGACGAGTCCTACGAACGTCAGCATGCAACTGGCAGGGACTTCAAAATAGTCCGAAACTGGTCGGAGTACAAATCAAAATCAAATAAATCGGTTTAGTTGTTTTTAAGAATATAAATCCATATATTAAAAACAACTAACTAAACCGATTTAGATAAAACAGCTATTCCCTAACTAAAAAGATACTTTTGATACTGAAGAAAGCTCTACTATTTTCAGTAGGGCTTTCTTCGTAGCGAACGGAATTAAGTATTGAATTTTCTTAGGCCTACATTAACTTAGGTACCTAATTAAAAAGAAAAAAATACCTATAAAAAATATTAAACCGACTTCAAATTGTATAAAACTACCATTTTTTGCGGCCGTATGTGTAAACTTTCATTTAAATCACGTTTCGTTTAAATCAATCATAAAATTATTTTTTAGAACGACATGAGAAAACGGCGTAATATATCAAACTATTTGCTCTTGCAATAAGCATAGGAGCCAATACTGTTTCTACGGTAAACATGTTCACCTGTCCTGTTTCTACCGTAAAAATGTTCACCTATCCTGTTTCTACCGTAAAAATGTTCACCTATCAAGAGCAAATAGTTTGATATATTACGCCGTTTGCTCTTGTAGTTCTAATAATTTAATAGAATAAGTTCTATTAAAGTATTATGATATGAGTCATTGTGTATTTGATTGTTCTATAAGTAGAACAATCAAATACATAATGACATAACATTTCATTGATCTGCGTATAAAATAGTTTAAGTATAATGATAATTTCTCTATTGAATTGCTTACAAGACTTGTCATCCGGCGTGGCCACCATTTTCAGGCACCTGTATTCTATAGGCACCTTCGAATCGGTCGAGGGCGGCGGATGCCCGTAGTTGTGCACCCACTGAGCAGTCACCCAGTTGCTGGGGTGGCAGTTCACGGGCCTCCCTGGATTTATCCAGGTCTCTTGCGGGTGGCAACCCAGGCATCTCTGGTAGAAACAGCTTTCTGGTACCACTGGAATGCAATAAAAAGTATGGAAAAGTTATTGAGTACTCCATCCATCTTATCTTTTTGAAGGAGTTCATTGATTTCTGAAACGGAAGAGTACCTACCTAAAGTTTGCTCAATATTTGAGACGTGAGATAGTCCGATTTAGAACCCTCGAGTTTCAAGTGGTCTTCATATCAATTAAAATACAATCGATTTGCGTTAACAAGTCACCCGACGGGTTTAAAATGAGTTCCTTCGATATCGGAAAGGTGCCGCTCTGGGTAATATTTAATGGTTTAAGATAAGAAAATTATAAGAGCAGTCTGTGGTTACAGTGTATATTTCCAGTTTCTTATCAATATAACTCGTCTATAGACTGATATAGGTAAGCACCTACTTACTGTGCAAGACCGTACATAGGTATATTCTACAAGAGCTTTACCAGCAAAATGAGATGTTGCGGTTGAAAAAAAAACACTAGTTCAACTAAAAAGTAGAGTTTACTAAGTATTTATTAAAAGCTTATAACTAACTTCACTTGTATTTATCTATGTACGTATTTCTGTCCTGGAATTTTGCAACTCAAATTACGAGCACTTTCCGATTAGCTATATGGCTGAAACTTTCAGGGTACCTAGCCTACAAGGCATGAAAGAAAAAACTTGTTTTTTTCGGGCAGCCTTGCTTACTTTCAGCTAGGTAGGTACCTAGTTTTTACCTAGGTAGGTAGGTACATATTTCTCAGCGTAGTCTCGGGTAGAAAATAATCTTCGTGAATCATAAACAAGTTAGTTGTTTTTGATTATAAATATCGGTTTACCCATTTGGCTTTTTGGTCCTTTTCTGGGTTACGACACGAGCAATGAACCCTGCTTCATAGCGGGAAGTATGCAATACGCGGCACTCTTTTCGCGGCGGCGGCGTGACCGCGTTTTTTTTTCTTGTTGATGCTTCTGTCTCCTAACTCCTACCTGCTGGTATAATTATATTGCAAAGCACCTACAAAATACATGCAACATTCCGGACACGTTAGTGTTAAACTGGCTAAGGCTATGTAAATATATATTTAAATATTTAAACGGGACTTAATCGCGCTGAAAACTTAATATTTATTTACCTCGACGTTTCGATCAAGTTGCATTGATCGTGGTCACGAGAAGAGTGAAGTAGCGGGTGTCAGCGTCGAGAAGGGCGAGCGTTGTCTCCAACTACCCGCATTTGGTTTTGTAAAAATTCAGTATTGTCACGACACACGGCACTAACGATATCTGCAGATATCTTCTGACATAAACCGCGATGCGAACACTTGCTTATTGGCTACTTGGCCCAATTCCATAACTTGGCTACAATCAGATCACTTTTTTCATAGCAAATTCGACTCTATTGCAAGTCATTAGTGGTTGCGATACTGAGAATTCGATTGAAGCCAAGTTATGGAATCGGGCCACAGGACGCAGCCAACTTGAAACCATACTCTCGGTTGGTTTATGTGTTCGAATCGCGAAAGTTTTAAAGTTATGTAAATATAGGCTATAATAAGAATCAAAGAGTATGTGTATATGTCGTGGCGATATCGTAAAATTGATCATTTCATGAAATGGTTGGCCTCATCATGATAAACTTTTATTTCAAGAAACGCACGGCTACTTCATGATATGGTCAAACATTAGTGATCATATCGTAAAATAGTTACATTATCCACCGCTAGAGGTGCTGGGTGGAATCCCGACTTGACAGTGATAGGTTAGAAGAGTAGCGAGCTCCCGCCTTTGTCTTTGTTTTTTTAAAACCTTGAAACCTATCTGTTTGAACACCTTTAGTACCATGAAAACCTTACATTAAAGAAATTTAATGATATGGTCAAACGTGGATTAAAATATCATTAAACGTAGACGTTTCATCGATATGGTCAGTTTTAGCTGGCCTTTTCATGAAATTATCGACCATTTCATGAAATAATCAATTATACGATATCGCCACGACATAGGTATACGTACATCAACCTACCTACTTATTTATGAAATAGAGTAACTAACTTGTATGAAGCAATACATAGGGTGGTCGCTCCGTCAAAACGTGAGTCATCGCTCAAACATCGGCCGACGACACCGGGTGGGCAGCCACAGAAGTTTCTATTGGGGCAGCCGAGAAAGTGGTTGATGGGCATCTGACATAATTGCGCATGTCTATTGTCATACTAGATGATTATTAGTCATTATATGCAAGATGCGTGCTTTTTGTTTCTGCGTAATCCTATACCTACGCTTGCTAGCGTCCTATACCTACGCTTGTTAGCGTAGGTACCTACATCCTGACAGATGCCTAGATAGATACTACAGGAGATACCTAAGTTCGATATTATCTCGCACAGATATAAGATATGTAGGTGCTAGGTAGATTTCTCCTGTCCGTTTTCTAGGTACCTACATGTTATTTTAATTTTAATCATATTTGGAAATACTTGCCATCGAAAGTCTTGTAAAGTCAGGAATAGCTTAACCCGGTTTACCTACTTTGAAATTATTTATTAAAAATAAATTACATCAGTAAGTAAATTTTTCATTGAGAAGATTAAAATAAAAATCTAGGTCGAAAAATGAAATTACCTAATGACCAGCCTCGAAAGCGGATACCCTCGCTTTGTGCGGGCTGGTGCGGGTCAGTCGAGCGATTCTGAACGACGACATGATGGCCGATAAAATACCGCGAAACGCGAGAAAATGACGTATGATTGCGGCTTTTAAACAAACCTAAACTGCAGCCACCAGTGGGCATTTACCATTACATGGCGGGCGCGTCCATCAAGCCTTCACTGCCATCAGTGAATGCATTTGATGCACGATTGGATTGGATATGCAATGTGCAGCCAAGAAAGTACCGTACCGTAAGTGTGCGGGTAGTTGGTGATCGGAACTAATGACTTGCAGAATGGTTGTGTCAATCGGTTAATGACATCGGTGCTACCGTGAAAGTGGTGTAGTAGAAATCAATGAGCACGAGCATCAGAAATTAAGAATCCTTATAGGGTGTTTGGTGCATCGTCTGCCAATTCTTTTGCCATCTTCTCAGCCGCTCAGCATTCTTTAAACCGCTCTTATTACAATAACTTAATGAAATTGGCCCCACGGGTTACTTTATGTCTATTTTTGAAATTTTAGTGATATTTCGAAAAGTCAACATCAAAATATCTTTATTGATATAGCCTCAAAATATACATTTTATTTTAATGTGTATGGTTTTTATCAAAATCAACATTACTTGCAAGTACATGTAGGTTTTATTAACTCGCTAAGTTTTTGGAAGAAGTAGACCTAAAACTAAAGCTTAATTTTGAATTGAAATTAAAAAGAATTTTATGATTCAAGGCCATTTTGATTTCGCAAACAATGCACCAAACACGCTGTTTAATGAAAAAGCTTAATGAATAAAAAACAATTTTTTGTTAGCTCTACGGAAGAGTTACCGTTTATTCTGACCATTTTTTAATTAGTAAAGCACCTACTGTGTTTAAAATTGCAGTATCGTTATCTTGCAGCACTCCCGGTACGACTATTCATGACTTATCTAAACGGAACACTGACCTAAATTCATAACAAGTGATGATCAACATAAACCAGCTTCCCACGCGCTTTCTGTCGCTGCACTCGTGGCGACACAACTAGACGAGCAGCTGACAATGTAAATACGATTGTCAACAGAATAAATAAATATTTATCCAGAGGCGAGATGAGTCCATTGAATTAATATTACACTCGGTATTCCATTGTGTCGTGCAGTAAGGAGGCAGACGCGCGGGCGGTAGCGCCCGTCCCATTCATTACAAATTAAATTCTAAAACTACGTGATGTAACAAAACATTCATTGTTACGTTACATTACAACTGTTAGACAATACGTGACTTACCAAACGGCAATAATCCGACGACGCTCAAAATAAACAGCAACATTTTTAAAACAATAAAATTCTAAATATAACACCACAAATCAGTGACGTGTGTCGTCAACGCAATTGTTTATCACACTAATCTTCTGGTAGGATCGTTTTATCTTTTACACTGTGTCCTTATCGTTGGGCACTAAATTATTTAGACGTTCCGAGTGGAAAACAAAGGTATCGCTATGCAGTAGAGCAGTATATTTCCTATAATGTTGTTGGCTGGATTAAAGACGAAAATAAATACCGTTATCATAGGTCGGCCGGATTTAGTTCGTTGCCATTGCGCGAGTTGGTAGCTATTTACTCCAGTTCTAAATCTTGGCACTGCCTGGTTTGAACCAGATCAAATAAATAACGGATAAACAATATTAGGTCCATTTATTTGATACTGTTTCCTAAACAACCACCTAAACAACCTATAACTACCTAATTCGAATGAAATAGACACCATGAGATTCTCCACTGCAAAATGTAGTCATCAAAATGTATTTGGTCAAGCAATTAAGACTGGTTTTTATAAATGATTTATTTGATCTGGCATGCGCTAATATTTATTTTGACGATATCCTGTTCGGTTTCTAATAACAACACACACATACCCAATTACCATATTCATTTTGTATCTAATGTTAACTACTTGAACTCACGTGGTTGTATCTACCTGCACTGGTTAGAATAGGTATTACGTAGGTATCTATTGGTCATCTCTACCTCTACCTAATGTGATTGACACCTATCCCTATCTACCTTGACTGGGACTTATCTAAATGTTATAAGTAGGTGTTTAGTTTATTTGGTCTTTCGTACATAATAGTACACATATACCTATTGTTAGTTTTCGTTTTATGTACTATATTCTATTCCAGGACCTAATATACCCTTATACCGCATTTAATCAAAATTCCTTTGTCCGTCAAAAATATTTTTGACTTTTGCTCGGCTTCTACTCATCGGATTGAGAGTGAGATAAGTATCTAATCTACATCAGATTTTAAGTCAAGACCTAATCTATTTAACATTGAAAACCGAATTTCCAGGTCCAGTAGTATTTACGTGATGCGTGAATAAACATCCAGACACACAGGCTCGATTTTTAAAAACGTTATATTCTTGTACTGCTCATAATAGGTAATCGAGGCATTTTTTTATTGTCTTCTATGTTCAGACTTTTTGTTACCTACTTACTACTTTATTTAACTATGTTAATAAAAAGTATCTTACAACCAAGAATGTTTAAAAACAATACTTATAATATAACTATTAAAGTGTTACAACTATTAAAGTGAAATTGTATAAAGCTACTACTAAAATGTTGTTAACTCGTGTTTAAATCGACGACACTCATAAGCTGAGTTGGAAGTGCTGAGCTTAGTGTTCCAGGTTCGAATTTTTGCCGGGGAAAACATTATGTGTAATGAGCTCATGAGCATAAATGTTTGTTCTCGGGTATGGGATGTATGTGGCGTGTTCATGTGTGTCCATGCTACCACCTGCGACACATGGAATCTTAGTATATAAACGTTATATGTATAGATAGGTACCTAAACGTTAACAGATACGGTAAGTATGTAAAAGGAAAATTTATTTTATTAAATGTTAACATGCTCTCAACTCAACACGTATTTGGTATGCACAACTGATAAAACAAAATATATTAAACATAAACAACTTAATATTCAAAATATTACAAGAGATATGGCGGCACGCTTCATCGATCGAGAGAGGTGTCATGTCACATCCTAACGCAGATCTGGGGCCAAATAGGGCTGACCGCAGGCACGTAGCAACTTTAGGAACCGCGAAGCTTGAGAATTTCAATCTTATGTCCTTGAAATAAGAGTTAAAGGATTTTCGGGGATTGTCAAGGTGTGGAAATGCAAAGAACCAGGGCTGTATGGTCACACGCCGCGACATCGTGTCGGCATGCAGAAGTATGGATGTCTTCGATAGATAAGGCAGATCCTAAGATTGATAGTGCTAGCAAGTAAGTATGCTCTGCCAGCGAAATGTGATGTTCAGGTATCGCTGTGAGATGTCACTGAATGCTTTCTAAATGTTTATTCTAAGCTACATGCGTAATGCTAATGCGCCATCATGATTGTTTTTCCTCGTGGTCACACCATGGGTGTGTAATACGTCCCCGATAATGTTTCGATCATTGATCTATATATAACATTACAACATAGATTGTAATAACTAGCTTAAACGCCTGTGCTGCCAAAAAAGAGCTTTTGCCAATAAATTATATACTGTTGGAATGTGCTTATCAAGGCCTTCATTTTGATACCCATATTGTAAAATTCGAAGCTTTTTTATTTTTTCGAATTTTAAAACGTAGCCACATAAAATGCTTTAAAAAAATAATTGCCTATGTTACTCAGGGAGATATAAGGATTCTAACGATACCCCATACGTTAAATCTGTTTACGCATTTAAAAGTTATGGTGGAATAAAGTGTAACGAGGTCAAACCTCTTTCGTAATAATACTCATTTGATCTCTTAATTCTTTCATAATCCATTTCATTCCATTTGATAGTTTGTCATTATTAATTCTAAGTTCAAATAACCTGTCATTCCGATTGATTTTAGCAAAACCGAATTGCACAAAATAATATGTTATAAAATACCTAATTAAGTTCATTACAACTGGAGATTTTAAATATATATAATAATACCTTCGTAAGCTGCTGTTTATGATTATCTCCTCCTGTTCCTGTGCTCCTAATTGTTCCTGAATCCTGACCATTCATATTGTCCACGGAGGCTTGGTCCCGGTGCTGGTGGAGCAAGCCCAAACCCTGGACCGCCTCGGGACAAAAGTAACTCAAATACATTTAAACATACATACATGAATGCTAACAACATTACACCCCTTTTTTGGGCAGTCGTGTAAAAAAAGTAATTTTACCAATATAACATTTTCGACGTTTTAAAGGCTTTTTACGTGTAAGAAAGCTCTTCTAAGCCTATAAAATGTCGAATATGTTAAACTTCTTGGTAAAACTGGAAGTTTTTGTCAAAGGCAAACAACAATTTTATTTATTACTGGAACAATACGCCACTTCAATATTATTAAAATCCAAACTGTCTGCATACATAATATTCAAACAACGAAAACTGCATACTTAAGTAAATGAATCAATATGTTGTCCAATAACTATCAATTTAACACATTCTCGGAGATCGTATCATGGATCAAGATACAGCTTGGCACAAGCTTGTATCTTATCGCTCTCCAGATCTACCACTCCGCAATGTTTTTGAACTTTTTGAGCGCAATTATGTGAAGTCGGCGTACTTTCACTAAAGGGAACCAATTAATTTTTCGTCGATACATTAACCGTTCGATAAATTTCTTGAAAAACGCCGCGGCGGACGTCGATAAGGATGGCCGGCCTCATCCACGTCTTAAAAAGGTTTTATTTATCTTGGACAATTTGTTAATGCCACTCACCGAGCCTTCAGGTAGCCGAGTAAATTGAATCTTCTGGTTTTCGAAGATTTATTATTCCCATTTGATTGAGCTACCGTCTTCAGATTAGCGGCTCTATTGACGATGCGTAGCGAACTGCTTTTTACTTTTAAGTTATAGCGTTATTGCAGCACGTTTATGATTTAGATGGCTTTATGTTGTATTGTTCTTAATTAGACAGATTAAAGTAGTCGTTGTAAATCGCTCGAAAAGCTGACTTAGTTGTGCGTTCTCAGTCTTTATTTACTACCGAGTAGTGCCTTATGTTATTGCCTAGGCTGGACGTGACAGCCAACAAAGGCCGGTATCTCTCCCGCGAGAAAATTCAAGGGTTGTGCCTAGAAAGCGTGCTATGCTATCTGCACACATTTTATTGGCTACAATTACAGCGAGATAAGAAGGACGTGGTAAGTTTGTCCGACTCGCGACACAGTGACCCGGGGCCGATACGATCGGAGGACGACGCGACAGCGACGCGCCGACGACACGGGGCCGACGCGGCTGCGGCGCGGCCGATCGCGTGAGATATGCTCGCACACGTCCAAGCTTTGCCCTCACGATCCTGCGCCGTTATTTTAATTTATCTCATTCTTTTGTACCGTTTCCATTTAGGTTATTTTTCTAAGTTGCACTTTACAAAACGAAGAAACTAAACAACTCAAATATAATAAATGTATGTAGAAAAGAAGGTAGAGACTGCTTTACTTACAAAATAAAGTTTTGTTTGCAAAAGCAGTGTTTTCGTTTTCAATGGCAGTAGAGAGAGCTTTGTTTTTGAACCCTTTGATAATCAACACAACACACCGAACTATATTTCAGCCAAGGCACGGTTTTTATACCTGAATAAGCTTTGGGTTACGGGTCATTTTCTCATCTCGGGATAGTCATATTTGAGCAGCACATCTAGGTGTTGCGCACACCTATATAATATCTAAATCTGTAAGACCATTTTAGTACCCTTGTCACGTGAGTTTCACTTGCAGGGTTTATTTTCACCCGAGTACGGTGAAGTAAGGGAAGGGTAATGAGTTCAGTCTATGTATGTATGTATGTATGTGGATGTTTCATAGCGTCGCCCCTATTGTGACAAACGAGGTATCAATCTCATAGACTATTTTTTTACCCGACTACAGCTTGGAAAAGGAAAGGTTATGTGTTCAAACTAAATACTTGGTCCGATTTTGACAAGCGAGGAATCAATCGATTTATCGAGTTTTTTTTACCCGACTACAGCGAAGCAAAGGAAGGGTTATGTGTTCAAACTTGGTCTGATTTTAACAAACAAGTCATCAATCGATACTTTTTCATCGCAAGATATATCATAGGCTATTTTTTACCAGACCGTAGACGGGTTTTAGTTTTTGATCTTATATCTTGTTGTAGTTGTAAAAATAACTACAATTATTACAAAATATTTCTCAATAGAACTAATCTTCTCGTGTCTGAAGCCAATCGGCTAGAATCACTGTGAAATGACATTGCCAAATTGCGACGTTACTGAATCACCATCGAGCAAATTTTGCGTGACTTTGAACACTGAAACTGACAATAGGATTTCTAACAAAATTCAAATGACATAATGATGACTGAAAAGTGACTCAATTGTGAGTTATCCACAACAATGAGTAAAAAGTACCTTTTTTTTTAATTCTTTCGTTTTGTTGTTTATATCCATACCAATATACATATACAAGTGTAACGTTGTCTGTTTATTTGGGCAGCTTTCACGCGATAACGGCTGAACGGATTTTGATGAAATTTGGAATGGAGATAGTTTATACTCTACAATAAAACATAGGGTACTTTTTATCCCGGAAAATTGAAAGTTTTCACGGGAATACTGGAAAAAGTTGATTAAAAGTTTTTCCTAACAAGGAACGGTTGCCATGGAAACGAAATAACAAGTCTGTCAAAAAACTTCAAGAGCATTGGTGGTAACATCTGCATGGTTTTTAATATCCTAGAACACAGGATTTTTTTCGCGATAAACAGTAGTCCGCGCAGACGTAGTCGTGGGCGGGAAAAGTAGTTTATTTATAAAAAAAACACTATACGCTAAAGCTCAAACCGTTTCCCGCTGTACTATTGTGGATCAAACACAAAGTATTTATTGAAAGCTAGCTTTTCCCGCGTGTTAATTTTTCTAGGATATAAGTAATCCTGTGATATTCCAGAACCTAAAGTACCAGAATCATCAAAGTTCGTTCAGACGTCAAATGGTTTTTTATCGATTGCTCGAATTTTACTCATCAGATTGAGATACCAAGTATACCAGTTTTTAAGATAAACCTTATGCTATCCAAAAATTAAAACCGCTGCGCTATAGTTTTTACGTGATGCGTTAACAGACAAACAGACAAGCAGACAAGATTTAAAAATAAAACTTGTAATGTAGCTTATTTTAAGTACCCTAGTTTTTTTTTTGTACTGTCTTTTTGTTACGTATTGCTGCATTATTATCAAAAAGTTATAGAATAGTTAGATAGATAGATAGATTGATACTACGACCGTACTGGAGATATAAATATTTAATAAAAATCTCATAAATAACCGACTTGCACAGAAAGATAATATTCAATGAAGAAGCTTTAGATAACATGACCTACCCTACAGTGAAAACCGCATCGCAATCGGTCCAGTAGTTTTTACGTAATGCGCGAACAAACATATAGACAAACAGATAACACGATTTAAAAAAATATGTTCTTGTTCAGTAGCTTACTTCAAATACCCTAGACCCACTTTTTTTAAATATCTTCATTGTACAGATTTTTTGGTACATAATGCTTTATTTTAGGTATAGGTATATTAGACAAAATGATAGCACTTTTACAAGTCAATACTTAGCATCTCATGAACAAATAGATGTCTCTCTTAAGGAGAAATACATAAAATATTATAATCATATCAATAAAATGACGCAAACTAAGTATGCTTTGAGTTTGAAAATGAAATTTCCATTTCATGTGCCGACTCATGAATCTCACAGCGGAAAAGGAAATACCATTCTGACTCTACCGGTGCTTCGGAAACACGCCCGTTAGAGAAGAGCACCAAGAATCTCTACGGAGATATAATTTTCTCTATTATTGACAATTCTTTATATATTTTTTAAATGACAGAAATTATAAGTAACAAATAGATGTAGTATTTTTGTATTAATAGGTTTTTAAAATCTAAATAAATGCAGTTAAACAAAAAATAAATATGAAAAAAACGATAGATACAGGGGAGGTGCAACATTTTGTTGAGGAACCTTTTCCAGGCCGTTGGATAGGCACATAAATTGTACCATAAAATGGCCATCACGTTCACCCGATACGCGATGTTTTTTTTATATGGTGGCGTTATTATAATGATCGAGTTTATGAGTCCCGATACAACACCATAAAGGAGTAAAAAGACGTCATTAATAATCATCTAAACAACATTCACTACACGTCTTTGTCTAATACCAATAGAGGTCATAAGAAATATACCAGCATACATATTGTGATCAGCCTTCAGTATTATGTAAACATTGTGGTATTTTATAAAACCGAAAAGCACTAAATACACAGGTTGTATTAGAAGTTAGCTGAGGTACTAAGCCTTAATGACATGACTTCTAACCTTCGATGAAAGAAACAAATTCTTTCATCGAAGCTTCTAACGTCTAGGCAGTTGTTTTGTAGTAAGTAGAACATAGTAGGAACGGACAAATCAGTTTCAAAATATCGGCTCTAGTTTTCAAATAAGAATGGAGCTCATTACATGATTTGTTGATGCTTTCAATAATGTCACTCGTCCACATTTTATTCATTAGAGAAAAACTCTTTCAACAGTGCCAGCCAACCAGACACATCATATTCAATAATTAATTATACGAAAGTTTGTACAGTCCAGATTATAGCACGAAAGTGTAGTAATAATTCCGAGATGCGAATTAAAAAAAAACAATTATCGTTTGGGTCTGTTTGCGAAAGCGGGACATTTTTGCCTTCGCTGGGGACAGCCGGACCAGACAGCCTGGAAGCGGGACTGTCCCGCCCAAAGCGGAACGTATGGTCACGTTAAGCATACAGCAAGATGGAGGCTATATTGAAATTTTTTGAAGCATTACTTTATTGAGGTACCAGATAAACTGTAAAAAAAATATTTTTTTATTAAATTTGACTAACTTCTACTGTTCAGGTTTTTCTTCCAATACAATGAAATGATCAATCATTACATGAAACTGAGTCAACCCAAATAAAAAATATGTTGGTAAATTTAAGCATTTTACTGGCCAACTGTCACTTGGGCAAGAAATTAAGTAAGTATACCAAAATTGATTCCATGAAAAAAGTGGTTCCTAAGACATTTTCCCCGTATCTCTACTACTAATAAGTTAAAAAAAAACTCCAACCACATCAAAAGATTTTAAGGAAGAATAAAAATAATATACTTAACTAGATTCTTAAAATTGTTGAGTAGCCAAATTGATCGAGAATTTATTTTAACACAGTATATTACTCTTGGAAATTATTGTTTACTGTTCGATTCACAATAATGCGTTCAGGAAGATCTCTCGGAGCGTGATCTGGTGACTTGGCCAACAAAAGTAGGTACGCTTTTGTTTTTGGTTGACGGCACGCTCCAATCGCTTATGCGCTTCCCGAATGCCTTCTCTCGCGTAGATGCTGATGTGCTGCACGAAATATTTTGCACATAGGATGTTTTTTCGCGATAAACTGTAGTCCGCGCGGATAAAGTCGCGGACGTATGCTTGTTATAAATAAAGTGGAAATAGAATTACCCGTACCGTAAGAGTAGGCAACGCATCAACAACGCCCCGGGTGTTGTGTAAATGTTCGCGATGGTGACCGCTAACAACATGATATCGACCACCATCAGGCAAGCTTCAGCTTCTCAATATACTTGCTCGTAAGTAATATAAAAGAAGAAAAAGCTGATCGGTCGGCTGATTTCTTCGTATAATAAATTATAATGAAGCGAGACTATATAAACAGCTGTTAACGCGTTAAAATTTACAACATCAATTAAACGTTCACACCACACCGATCATTTTACATTGTTTGGTGAATTTATAATATTCTCACCCGCCACCTATGGCGCGTTCGAATTATAATCATAATTTAAATTTAAAAAACCTTACATAAATATCGATGAGTGCTAAATAATAATTGAATTCGGGGAGCGGTCAAATAAGAAAGAATTGAAAAAGGAATGGAGGGGCGAAAATTGGCCGCAGCACCGTTTAAAGTATCGTTAAGGCTTGTCCGAATGAAAATATTGTAATCGCAATAATCGCATCGTTGAACCGATCAGCTGCAGTTTACGAGCTGCGGAAAGCGAACACAATTATTCGAATAAGGGTTGCCAGAGTTCACGCTTAAAATACCTGTAAAATATTGAAGGCAGCAGATATTTGGGAAAAATTTGGAGCGCAAGCTATTCGATAATTGCTCTTTTGTTATGTCAATAATACAATTATTTATAAAAATAATAATAATAATTTTATTATTATACAATTATTTATATAGTTTTATAAATAATAGTATCTACTGTTACAGTTATCTTAGACAAGGTGTAAGCTAAGTATATATTGTCCTGTTATGGTAGAGGGATGAATGGATTGTCGTGCAACTCTTGCGCACACTCTTTAATGGATGATATATCTAAAACCATTATTACAGAAGCTAAATCACTGGCGGTGCTCCAGACCAAGCATATTCGAGGTGACCATTTTTATCTATACATATAAAACAGTACCGTGACATACCTAATGATTGACTGAGTGATAGACAACGCACAGACTAAACCGACGGACCCAGTGATTTAAAATTTGGAGATAATATTCCTTGAGTATCCTAGAGGTGCACGTAGAAAGGATTTTTTGACATTACAACCTTAGGGGATGGACCAGGATGGCAGTGTTCAGGGGTGCTGCTAGTTATCGTTTATAAGTCTTGCAGCACGTCTTTAAACTGATACTTGGCCGTCACGTCTTAAATAAGGCAGTAGTTTCCACACACGAGTGAATCTGTTCTTGGTAGAGTGTCAGAAGCTGTCCCGGTGTGAAGTACCGTTGACCTTATTTATGATGCCAAGCTTCTTGCAGTCTTATGTTTCTTTGGATTCTAGTCATCCTCCTCTTTAATTAGATTCCCAATGTCGTGATCACATTATGACATCTCTTTTTGCATATTATATATTCCTGATATTTCATTCATTGATATTTATCCACCAGCATCAGGCTTTCAGCGACATTAATTGAATCGGAGAGACTAGCGTTGAATATGTTGCAGATTTATACAGACCATCGCATCGGGCTCCAGCCTCTTGGTCTCTTCCCTCCCAATTTCCCGGTCACAATCCACTTTAACAAGTTGTCGCCTGATTTGCATGCAATGTGAAACATGATGTTTCCTGTGTGTGGCTGTGTGTGTGGCCAATGTTTGTGGCTCCTCATGAGAGTCTTTCGTCCTCTACAATCCAAGATTTGGGTTTAAATTGTCTGCATAAAAGCCGTACCTTTTTTAAAAAGATTAGAGGTTTGCAGTTTCTGGGCATACACTTCTACCTCTTTACATAAGTTAAAAATATAATTAGACATAGACATAGACATATCTTTATTGTGACAAAAAAACAATAAACAAACAGGGTAATCAAATGATGTAAAAGGCTAAAAATAGGTATTACCTACAATAACGTTTTTTGCCACAAGCCGGCTCCAACTCAGCATAATGCTGGTTGCAAAACAACCAGTGCTGGTTTTCCATTGGAAACGGCAGGTGAAGTCATACACGGAAATACACTACAAAGTTGTTCAACTATACACACACATTATGAGATGGCTTATACAAATCAGTGATCGGAAATCAGTAATTATATGCTAGCAACACTATCCTAAAACAACACAAATGAGGCAAACCATCTCTTTGACAAAGAATCCAACTCCGTTAAATTCTCTTTTTCAGCAAGCTTAAATATATCAGGTGAATTTAAACCGCAAAAACCGAAATTTGAGTTTTAAGGGATTTAGAATAAGTACAAAACTTATTTTTACTTTATTTTATTTGTTTAGTAATCCAACAGCGATGTTACAGAAATATTAAACATAAATAGACTTAAAATTAGGCCAAAACAGGATAACATAATAAGTTTTAGATATTAACAATAACAAAATAAGAGAAATACAATAAGTGAAATACGAGGCTATATATTTTAATAGTTATGCATTTAAACGTGTGTGAGGGTGTGAAGGGGGGGGGCTGAGTGTGTGTGTGTGTGTGTGTGTGTGTGTGTGTGTGTGTGTTTGTGTGAGAGAGATATACAAAATATAATAATAAATAAACATTATATAGATAAAGAATGTTTAACCAAAAATACAGGTGGATAAGTAATGATTATATAACACTAATGTCAGTTTTTAAAAGTGCTTCGCTTTTTTGATGTGTGAAAATATATTTTTTAGCTTAAATTTGAAACCATGTATACTTTGCAGGTTCCTTATTGGCGAAGGGATGATTCCTATCATGCCACAGTTTGGAGTCTAGTAATACATTCTTAAATAGAGCGTAGGGGTTGCCTTCCTGTACAAGCTATCCCTGTTACCGCAGAAATCGTTTTTTTTTAATAGATACCTAATAGCTGTTTCTTCCTACTCCTATTAGAAATTGGTTTCGAACCTTGGTTTCGAATGAGTCGGAAGAAACAAAATTACCCTTTTTTAGGGGAGTTCTCCCACAGTGGAAGTACCGATTCGGACCGTTGATTTAGTACATAACAAGTCCATCTTTGGACTTATTGGGGGTGGTTTCGAACGCCCGCGCCGCGAGCGGTATCGCCTTTCAATTTACTTTGCCTACTTGTAATTTTCATAATACTTATCTTCTACGAAACGCATAATTATGAGAAATACAAGTATTTCATCGCAATCTTTGCCTTTATTTTTAGGTCAGTATTACCTACTGGTAAGTCCGAGCTCTTTCGTCATAAAATTTCCTGCTTACAATTGGTCAAGAAATAATAATTTCCAACGGGAGCACTGTGATAATTAGAGTAATTTTCAACAATTAGCACTAATGACGCTATCAGCTGAAGGCGCAGTCAGGCAGAGGTATGGTGGTGATTTGGCCCTCCCTGAACGTACTCAGAATATATACACATATACCACCTATACCTATTATAATATTTAATTTACAAAGACTTATGCAGTGTACACTACATTTATAATTCTTCCATGACTGAAGATACACGCTCATGGTGGAAACGTGGAAAGCCTTTAATAGACTCACTCCGTACCCAAGTTAGACGCTGAAGTGTAGTACTATTCTTTAGTCTGTGGGGCATGAATGACTAGTCAAGGATGCATTGTGGATGTGGCGCACCTGCGCATCCCATGTCACACTTGCTGGAGTGTCATTCTTGTCCCTACCGCTGCACACTGGTATCAGTTTACTGGTAAGCCATAGAAGTAGTCACTTACCTGTACAAGTGGATTTAAAACCACAAAATGTATCATCGACACGAAGAAGATGAAATGTGGTATTCAAGCTACAAGCTCGTCGTCATGTTCGTTCAATAGTTTTAATATTTTAGGTTCTAGAGTATACCGTTCCGGAGTAGGACTTGAAACGCTACAAATAGTGGGTGCCAATGTATTGTCTCAAGCAAACGTGCAAACAAATACGCTGGGTACACAAAACCAATGACATTTTTCATTATTTTTAGTGTTCCGTCTGTCACCTGTTTATTGTAAGAACCGATATATTGTTATTACAATCTGATGGATTCTAATTCGTTTTGTTACAAGCAGACGAAAAATTGTGAAGGAACATGCAAGATCAAATATTACCGATCAATCAGTGCACAGCACAATTTATCTGATTTCTGAGATTCTATCGCCAATTGAAAACCTGCCGTTGATTAGTCAGATTCGTGTTTATCACGATAGAGTTACAAATTAAATAGTCAGTCAATTGCAAATTATCTCGAGATCATTCACACCGACATGGTCTAAAATTGATCGTGAATTACTTAGTAAATGGGCTCTCGCCAGAACTATCGCATCGTCGTCCCGTCGCTCTACTCACACACTCGACCTTTACTCCGCTTAGGAAGTCGCCGGCTCGCTTTGCTCGCCACCTCCCTTTCGCCACGTTCAAGCCTCGTACTCTAATTTCTCTAATTTCGAACTTCTTGCTAGCTTCTGGCTCCGCTTTTAGAATTTTACCCGGGGGTAGAGCAAGGTCGAACTACGTGGGAGACGGGCTGCTCTGATTCCGTTTCATGAGCTTCTATTTAATTTATAGATCTATGGTAACAAACCTAGACGTAACAAACCAATCAGGAAACGGTTTATGATGCGATGGTGGCCTAACGGTTATATAGTGCAATTTAGAATCTAACGATACCGGGTTCAAAACCTAGGCTCTGCACCAATGACTTTTCTGAGTTATATGCGGTTTTCCATCACTCCGTGCTTCGGAGGGCACGTTAAGCTGTCGGTCCCGGCTGTTATTGATTAATAGCAGTCGTTAAGCCATGTCAGAGGCCCTCGGGCGGCCTGACAAACTCTGACATCAGAGGCCAGCACTACCTCATACGACAAACAAGCAACAAACGGTTTACTGGCGATAGTATCTGTAAATATGTAAAACTGCACACTGATTGGTCCATAATACCGTTCCAGTAGCGAGTAGCGTGGGTCCGTTGACGATTTTTTCGTTTGTTTACAATCTAACGAATCAGGATCCGTTGAATTGTAATCTATCGATTTTTACAATCTAACGGTGACATGTCCTAATGAATAAAAGGAACCCTTATAGGATCAGTCGCATATCTGTCTGTTCGTCTGTCACAGCCAATTTGCTCCGTTTCTACTGGACCTGGACCAGGATTAAGTTGAAATTTGCTACACATATGAATAACTGTGACCCAAATAAATTGCATACTGTAACATGTCAAATGAAAGGGCTTGTTATAAACCTGTTATAAGGGTCTTATTTTTGTTGTATATCATCTTTCCTTTCGCTTTCCTGCAAACTGTGGGAGTGATTGCGTGAAAAGGGACGGAAGTGTGTAACAGGAAGTTGGGGTAGCGCGCGCTATTTGATTTGACCAATGAGCGCGCGCGGTGCTAGAGTATGTTAATGTTGCTTACTACGAAGGTGAGATGTCAGATGTTACACATATGCGACTACTGTAAGGCTCGCTCGTATTTTTAAAATTATTTTATTGTTTTTTTGTTATATAGGAAAATAGATGAAAACTGACAAACCGCCTATCTCCGAAAATACTGAGACGAAATCTTTGAAAAAAACACAGACACAAGCCTTATATGAAAACAAAACTTCGCTAACGTTTTCTTCGCTATCTTCAATTTAGAATTAAAACATATCTTCCTGTCTACTCTAAGCGTTGTAAAAAATTTCACATATTACCTTTATATGAGAGAAGGCGTATTGCTGATCTCGCTTACCTACTCAATATAGTGCATGGCCGAGTCGATTGTCCCGAGCTGTTGGAGCGCATTGGTCTGCGGGTCCCGCATGCCTCACTTCGGAGACAGTGCACGCTGCATGTCCCAAGAGTAAAAACCAACTACAGGCGAAATACTTACTGGATAAGAGCGAGCAGGGGTTTCAATGATATGGCTGCTAAGTTAGATGTTGACTTGTTTAATATATCTGCCGAGCAGCTAAAGCGGCTGCTCGCTGCGGACTTTTTTGTATGAAAATAAGATTTGTTTGGTGTAGGTGTTTTATATACTTAATAATGTATATCTTGTGTGTCCGTTTACTTTGTAATTATTCTATTCTTTCTATATACTTATCTGTGGAAACTTTTAATTGACCTTTCAGTACATTTTCGCATATTTGACACTATGTTGTTTTAGCTGTAAGTTTTCCTAAAATTTATAAATAAAATAAATAAAATAAAACGCCTGCCCTGACAAAAAATAATATAAATAAAAATAAAATTGGAATGTGCTCATCAAGGCCATACCATTTGTTACCCATATAGTAAAATTCGAAGTATTTTTTCGCATTTGAGTTTGGTGCCTTATTGCAGACATACCGATTTAATAAAATACATAAGTGTTGCTCGGGATGATATGAGGATTCTAACGAGCATACATCCAAATCTCACATACATACATACATAATATGTAACATACGAACATATATAATCCCTGAAAACATTACTCCTTTTTTTTTGGGCAGTCCAGTTTTTTTAGTTCTTTATTCATAGGTGACAGGAAAACCTATGTGATATCTATTATTAAAATAACTTGACTTTTGATCAAGGGCTTGATAATAGGACTATTTTTTTAAATCATATTGTTTTTAAGTTATTTAAGAAAATAGTTGACTAGAAGTGGACCATTCAAAGAATTCTCCCGAAACTACTGAGCCTAAAGTTTTGAAAAAATATATACATAAAATAAACTTAAAAAAAGAAAAACTGACTTCAATAAGAATAAAATAATCTGTGGGAAACAAGGAAGTCTGTGCCGTTGATTTGGTTAGAAGAAAATTGGGCACCGACTTCCTTATCTGTTTCCCACACAAGATTATTTTATTGTTTTTGTAGTCGGTTTTTAAAAAGTGGTCCTAAAGTGGGTGAAAGTTAATAAAATTAAGTCATCCCCTAATATTCCAACCTTAGAGGTGGAACATTTTCATGAAATTTCAATGGGACTACCCCTGAGGCATACACTAACCATAAAAATATATTTTGATATCGATCCACAATTGCCTGAGATTTCGCGTAACATACATACAAAAAAAACATACGGGTCGAATTGAGAATCTTCTCTTTAAGTCGGTTAAAAACAGTTCTTTAGTTATAGATTACCGGAAAAGCTATAAGAAGTCTATGGTCTTAAATAGCCCAAAATAACTTGGTAAATCTCTCAATAATATGAAATAATTTCATCGTACGGAACCCTCTCCAGGCGAGTTTCACTCGCGCTTGTCTTGTTTTTATTTTGACTAGCCCCGCTAGCCAAAGTCCTGGCTACGCCCTTGCCCTCTGTTGGAACTAAAATACGGTAAAAGGGTTTGAGAGTGCCGTTTTATGGCGTCGTGCTTAGATACTAAAGACACGGTCGGAGCCACTATTTTACGACTAACTTATAGTTTAATTATAGAAAAGTTGCTCCACTGAGTTGTAAACTGCTGGTTAGTAATGTTGTCTTTCTAAAAATATCTATAGATATATTTATTTCGTTGACATACAAACGTACAATACATCTCCATTATAGCTAAGAAGCATCTAGATCACATCAGCTTTCAAACATAAAAAACCATCAACATAGGTCCATTCGTTTGGGACCTAAGATTTGGGCTTGTTCTCTGCTAAAAAGAGTCCTCTTAACCGATATCCGTCTTTCCGTAGTGTAACAATACCATTAGGTGACCATTTGGAGCTTTTGGGTGTCGAGCTCACATCGAACCTGAATTTTGGGTCTTACATTAAATCCAAAGCCAAGGTAGCTGCAAATAAACTTGGTATTTTGTCTACGGTTAGTTCACGCCGGGACAGCTTTTGAATCTTTACCAAGCACAAGCCCGATCTTGTATGAAGTACTGTTGCCACCTCTGGGACGGTTCGGCCAAGTATCAGGCTTTGGATTCAATTGAGAGACGTGCTATGAGGCTCATTGGAGATGACACTCTGGTAAAGAGTAAGCTTCAAAGTCTGGCGCATCGACGTGAGGTCGCAAGCCTGTCGGTATTCTACAGATTGCACTATGGAGAGTGTGTACAAGAACTGAACAATCTGATTCCCCCATCACCTTTCCATTACCGTACGACTAGACGATCGGCAAAGCGCCATCCTTTTATGGTTGAAATACCTCGCACAAGAACGAAGCGTTACGCTTCTTCATTTATTATAAGAACTTCTAAGGAGTGGAATGCCCTGCCCTCGTCAGTGTTTCCGGTAAAATATAACCCTGGTGTGTTCAAGTCAAGAGTGAATAGATATTTACTAGGCAAGCGTGCTATACCTTCGACCACATCTTCACTTTCCATCAGGTGAGATCGTGGTCAAACGATTGCCTAGACCGTAATAAAAAGAAAAAAAAAGTCGACGGTATTAACTTACTTGTAGTATTATTTATTCTGTGATTAAAGTCAGGAGTATATAAGTGTCAATTTTAGTTCCATGGATGGTGGGGCGCTTTGAATCGGCACAAACGAAAATTAGTACGACAAAGCCAATCAATAGATATAGACGTCAGCGTACGTCGCACTGAGACTACAAATACAGTCAGATGTCACATTTTAACTGCAGAAATGGAAGTAAAAAACACCAGATATCTTACACGATGGCTTTAGCTGAAAGCTTGCCTTATTAATTATCATTATGACATTTGACACCAATATCAAGAGTTTACATTAATTGGTAAACATTGATGTGTCAATAACGTACTATTAAACGTTACCCTACTTTTAAGTCCTTGCTACAAAAATCGTTGAAATCAAACAAAATGTCAGGGTAAGTGGGTCGAAGAATGACGGCAGTTTGATCACGTACGTGGCCATTGTAAAATGTATTATAGATGATGGAAATGATTGGGGCTGGCCCGAAATGGTGGCAATCATCCGTGGTTGGACGTGCTCCGGAGCTGAAGTGTCAAGGATGTTTGAAGTTTCATTTGCAGGTGCTACTAGTTTCCTCGGAGCAATGTGCCGTCTGGTGGAGTTGCTTTCGATTTCGACTAATTTTATCAATAGACAGTTAACTGTTATAAGTCATCTTTTTTCACTATGTGCCCTCTGGTGGAGTTGCTTTCGATTTCGACTAATTTTATCAATAGACAGTGGACTGTTTCAAGTCATATTTTTCCCCAATGTGCCCTCTGGTGGAGTGTTGCTTTCGATTTCGACTAATTTTATCTATAGACAGTTGTTTCAAGTCATATTTTTTCTAGGAAAAGGAATATAGCTTTTCATGTTACATTTTCGAGTAGAAGTTGTAACAAAACTTTAAAATACGCGTTTTTGCCGTCTGTCAACTCGAGTTCTGAGTACCAATACATACTCGCGTCTTCGACGTGTCAGTTTCGCGCCGTGGCATCACTGTGGTTAGTATTTGTATACTCTTTGACTGTGGTAAGATTGTCTGTATACAAATACTAGCATGCAAACAGTAGACCACGAGAGCACAAACTTTTTTGCAACAATCTAGTGGTGCGCAGTGGCGCTATTTAGTGACCTTACTGTAAATTAACCTTAATAACCAAGGTGCTCCATCAATCCCTACTTAATAGGAAAGGACTGATCCCACTACTAGAAAACTAAAAGTGACCAATTTACTGCATTTTGAGGAGCTATTCTGCTCATCACGCCGAAGATCCTACTCAGATCTTCACCAAATTTTCATGAGACCAACTGAAAGTTACAACCTATCAAACAGATAATGAACCGAAGCCATCGAAATCGGATCTAGTAAGGCAGAGATATTCAGTAGCCCCCTTTTTGCCCCTTTTTTGGAGGAAGTACCCCTACGTACTTTACACAGTACATGTATTTTAAAAGTACCTATACCTAGTATATAAGTAGTAAGTATCTACCTGTTAGTGAACCCGACATGTTTTCCTGCACTAATTAGCTAAATCATTAATATATGCAAATTTAAAACACGTCTCCTAAGTGCAAGACATTAACATTCAGGATTAAATGCATTGAATACCTACATATATGTACCTAACCTCATTGTTATGCATTAGTTTGAAGTCTGGCTCAGGTGACAGTTATAGCATAATACGAGGTTTTATTTTATTTTATTGACACTAATACCAGTAATACGTCCAGGCGCAGAATAAATAATAGTACAAGTATAAAATAATAATAATAGTAGTAATAATAGTACACGTGCTCTGGGTATATTATTCACGTGCTAGTAGGTACCTAATGTAAGCAGTATTTTGGCTTTATCTAAAAACAAAGTGCACGAAACACGGTGTTATGATTGTGAATCACATATTCATATTATATTAATGAGTACGTAAACTTCATAGATATACTAGCTTTCGCCTGCGACTTCGCCCGCGCGGAGTTCAGCACCCTATTTCTTCTATGATATTAAAAACCAATGTAAAAGTATAGTATCAACGCTCTTGATGCCTTTTAACAGACTTTTAATTATTTCGTTTCCATGGCAACCGTTCCTGTAAGGAACGTTCGAGTAATCGTCATTTTCCAGTTTTCCCGTGGAAACTTAAAATTTTACGGGATGAAAAGTGTCCTATATTGTACAGTACTTATTTACAAAGTTTCATCAAAATCCGTCCAGCCGTTTTGGCGTTAAAACTCTCCAAACAAACAAACAAACAGACAACGTTTCTCTGTTATATATCGGTGTGGATTATATCCATAATATTATACCTAGCTAGCTGCGCCCCGCACCTTTGCCCGCTTGCAAACTTTGCCTCCCCCGTTCACTCCTTGGGGATGGAATTTCAAAATATCGTTCCTAAGTGCTCCTCTAGGATACTCAAGGTACCTATATATATATTTCCTTCAAATATCAGTTCAGGCTGTGCGTTGTCTGTCTGTCAGTCAGTCAGTCAGTCAGTCTGTCAGTAGGTAACTGAACATGATACTGATTTATAGGTATAGATAGATGATAAAAGGAATGTATACCAAAAATGTTTAAAAAATATGTATTCCACGCTCCCGACAAACAAGTTTATAGTTTTTTATTTAGGATAGAAAATGGCCGCTGCTTATGTATGCGTTAGTGGATACTATTTTGTGATGTTTTCTCATAGATACACAATTTCATCTCAAAAGACTGTATGGTTTTTTATTTTTCGTGAAAACTTAACAGAATTAACACTACTAACTAGGACTAACTCGTATGAGGTCTAGCTGTGATGTGGCGGTCGATTGGTATAACATGGTGTAAATGTGTGCGTGAGGCAGGCACGAGCAGATCGGAAATTTCGGAATATCTTGGATGCTTCACTTTCGATTTGGCGGTATAGAATCATACACGCTCCAAAACCAAGCTCACTGGCGTCCGAGTAGTGACTCGACGGTTCTCTGTCACACCCACTTGACGCGGGATGCGTAAATTATAAGTGTAACTAGCTTTCCCGCCCGCGATTTCGTCCGCGCGGACTACTGTTTATAGAGAAAAAAAGCATCCTATGTTCTTCAAGGATATTAAAAACCAATGCAAAAGTAGGTATCGCACCAATGCTCTTGTTTTTTTTGACATACTTGTTATTTCGTTTCCATGACAACCGTTTCTTACAGTGAGTAATCAACATTATTACAGTTTTCCCGTGGAAATTTTCAATTTTCTAGAATCAATCTGTAGAATACCGACAGGTTTACGACCTCATGTCGATGCGCCAGACTTTGAAGCTTACTCTTTACCAGAGTGTCATCTCCAATGAACCTCATAGCACGTCTCTCAATTGAATCAAAAGCCTCGAGCTAATACTTGGCAGAACCGTCCCAGAGGTGGCAGCAGTACTTCATACAAGATCGGACCTGTGCTTGGTAAAGATTCAAAGGCTGTCCCGGCGTGAAGTACCGCCTAACCTTAGACATAATACCAAGTTTCTTTGCAGCTACCTTGGCTTTGGATTCAATGACCAAAATTCAGTTTCGATGTGAGTTCGACACCCAAAAGCTCCAGATGGTCACCTAATGGTATTGTTACACTACGGAAAGACGGACATCGGTTAAGAGGACTCTTTTTAGCAGAGAAAAAACACGCCTGCGTTTTTGTAGCATAACCAGGTTAGCATCGCCCCAATAGGACACGGCTTCTAAGGCTAAATTCAAACGGTCCACCATAGCCTCTCTCTGAAGCTGGACAGCGTCGCAGCTGGCTTGAGCATTGGAACTGTATCTCTCAATCACAGTACTGCCATCTGCATACCCAAAGGTACCGGGCTTCAAAAGGTCGTCTATTCCCGTTGTCCCCCACTTTTTGTCCACCAAAAAAGTACCAAAAAAGTAGTAACGCTACTAAATTATTCCCGTTGTCCCCCAGTGGTGGACATCGGGAAGAAATGAGTTGCACTGTCCCCCAGTGGTGGATTTAGAAACTAATGTGGCATTGTCCCTAACTATATAACTATTTTATTATTACTGTTTCATGTACATAGTGACAGGTGTCAAAGTGACAGATGTCAAAGTGACTGATATCAAAGTAACAGATGTCAAAGTGACAGATGTCAAAGTGACAGATGTCAAAGTAGAAGATGTCAAAGTGACATGTCAAACTTCAAAGTCGTACGTCAACACCTGACAAGATTTAATCGATATCTTCGTTTTGGATGACAGCTGTCAAATTTAAAAGGGCTATAACTCTGAAACTAGTGATCCTAGACTAGTAGTTTCTTTACAGAAGTGATAGGTCTCATCAATATCTTCATTTTGGATGACAGCTGGTAAACTTAAAAGGGCTATAACTCTGAAACTAGTGATCCTAGACTAATAGTTTATTTACAAAAGTGACAGATCTCACTGAAATCTTTATTTTGGATGACAGCTGTCAAACTTAAAATGCCTATAACTTTGAAACTAACGATCCTGGACTAGTAGTTTTTTTACAGAAGTGATAGGTCTCATCGATATCTTCGTTTTGGATGACAGCTGTCAAATTTAAAAGGGCTATAACACTGAAACTAGTGATCCTAGACTAGTAGTTTCTTTATAGAAGTGATAGGTCTCATCGATATCTTCATTTTATTTAGTACTTACGTCGTGCGAAGGACCCGGTTGCCAAAAAACAGTTTAAACCAAGCAAAGGATGTACCGCGCCTCAGTCCGGTTATCACACCTACACTATCTATGTACACTCACACAAATGCAAAGCTCAGCTTACGCCTCGCGAGCTATACCCGTGTCGGCTAATGCACCAGCTGGGCGAGATCTAATGCTAGAGCAAGTTTTCGCGTCTCTCTACCAGCGTGGTCGGTTTTCTGGTATGGGACAAGCCAATTTTTCTTTTTGGTGGGCGTTAAAATCCCCCAAAAACACCAATTGAGCAGACGGGTAACGCTGTTGGGCCACACCAGCCGCCTCACAGAGATAGTTTACCAATCAAGTTGTCCCCTGATCTCCGCTGTGAGAACGGTACACACAGGCATATAGAAATGTATCTATGCCCGTGTCCAACAGCACCCAAATCACCGAGAAATTAGGGTGCTCAAGATTTCGGAGACGCAGACAGCATATGTCATCACGGGCTTAAACACAAACGCCGGCGTTTCGTATAAAAAGGTGCTCCAAGACATAGCCTGGGTAATCCAAGTATGCCGTATCAGCTGGACATCCCATCTGCGTCTCCTACAAGAAGAACAAGTGGGACTTAGAGGTCTCCAGATGATAGTGGACCGGTTGGAGATTGGAGTGAATCCCACGAATATTCGCAAGATCCACTTTGAGTGTGAGAACGTGCATCTGCTGTTTATACTTATTTCTTCTTTGGACTTTTTTCATGATTAGTGTGAATAGATTGGACAAGTAATAGCATAGGAGATGTCGGAATGGCTAAACCACGGAAGTCAAGGCATAACTACGACTTTGGAGAACTTGCACGGAGACTGCGGGGACGCCTAAACCCCCCTGAAATAATTCATCAGTTCCTCACATCCAGTCGCCAGCCGGCCCAATAAATCATTTCAGGATTTTACACAAGCGGCGGGGCAGGCTTTCTAAACTACTGGTAGTCTTAGCTGGCTAAACTACTATTTGGGCCCTCTACAACTTGCGGTCAGCCAGCAGAGAATACCGTGCTTCGGATACCGCTACCTCGGAGGGTAGTCTTATAGGGTAGTTTCTTATGTTATGTTGTATTTAAGCATTATTATTACGTTGCTTATTTCGAAAAAGTGATACTGCCCTGGCTCAATTGTAACTATTTTGTTCTTTTTAGGGGTTATTTACAAAATAATATTTTTATTATGAAGTAGATTTATTTATCATTGGAAAAATATTTTATTTTTTTATTTTTAGTAGCCTAAGGAAACATCGGAAAGAATATATATGCCAAAGAAAATAGTACACACTCACTCACTTTAGACTCAAAGCGTTGGTAAATTAAAACCAAGGATGAATAAAACCTACATATTTAACAACTAAATTAGTTATGACCATTTTCCATCATTTTGTTGTTGTTCCGGCTCCATCATCAGACCCTTAAAAACACATAGCACCAGAGAACTCATCAAGACAAACCAAATGAGCCCAAACTCGAAGGGATTCCATCATTTTGTTGTCGAGTTCCTGTGGCTACCTTCCAGCTCCATCATCCCTGGATACCACATAAAACCAGAGAACTCACCAAGACAAACCAAATGAGCACAAACTCGAAAGGGTTTTATCATTTTTTTGTTGAGTTCCTGTGACTACCTTCTGGCTCCATCATCAGACCCTGGATACCACATAACACTAGAGAACTCATCAAGACAAACGAAATGAGCCCAAACTCGAATGGGTTCCATCATTTTGTTGCCGAGTTCCTGTGACTACTTTCCGGGTCCATCATCAGACCCTGAATACCAAATAACACCAGAGAATTCAGCAAGACAAACTAAATGAGCCCAAACTCAAAGAGGGTTCTATCATTTTGTTCTTATATTCTTTATTGTACACATAAATCACATAAACAGTAAATAAATTTTATAGCAGATGTACAAAGGCGAGCTTAACCCTAAAAAGAGTTTTCTTCCAGCAAACCCTTGAAGAAAGAGAACGTTCAAAAAACGTAGGTTTCTGTGTAAATGAACCTAAATCAGCAAGAAAATCGCAACAAAATATATATAATAAATTGCAAAAGGAAGTCAATACTTATATACTATACATAACAAATATAGGTATACATATGGGTTCATATAGATACTTACATAAATAAATAAATAAATACAAATTAACATGTCAAATATATCGGGTGAGATAAGAATAGTTTATTTAGAAAGAAAATGCTCTTTTGTTTTCACTTTGAAGACTTAGAGAGAGGGACTAGCACGAATAGAATGAGGAAGTGAATTCCATAACTTGACTGCTCGTACAGTGAACGACTTACTGTAAGAACTAGAATAGTGAGTGGGTATTTTAAGGAGGAGGAATTTTGTGGTCCTGCATTGAATGTCGCGGGGCACAAGATAGTCAAAACGCTCGCGAAGGTAAGGAGGAAAGAGTAAAGAAAAAATAACACATGAGAGTCACGAGGCTTACGGATAGGTAGCCATTTAAGTTGAGATCTGAATTCTGATACATGATCAAACTTACGCAGACCGAAAATAAAGCGGATGCATAAGTTTTGGAGGCGCTCTAATTTGTTCAGAAGTTCCTCAGTGATGTCAAGAAAACAAACATCAGCGTAGTCAAGGAGAGGAAGTAGAAGGGCCTGAGCCAAAGTTACCTTGGTTTTAAAGGGTAAAAACATCTGGAGACGCTTGAGAGATTGAAAAGAGTAATTCGCTTTCTTGCTGACTGCGTTGATGTGAGTAGTCCACGACAAATGAGCCAAAGTTACCTTGGTTTTAAAGGGTAAAAACATCTGGAGACGCTTGAGAGATTGAAAAGAGTAATTCGCTTTCTTGCTGACTGCGTTGATGTGAGTAGTCCACGACAAATGAGCCAAAGTTACCTTGGTTTTAAAGGGTAAAAACATCTGGAGACGCTTGAGAGATTGAAAAGAGTAATTCGCTTTCTTGCTGACTGCGTTGATGTGAGTAGTCCACGACAAATGGTTGTCAAAGATTACACCCAAGTTTTTAGCAGTATTAGTATATGTGATCAGAACTTTTTCATAAGTTACTACAGCAAGTCTAGAATGGTTTAAAAGGTTAAGCATAAAAGTGCTGCCTATTATGATAACTTGAGATTTGGAGGGACTAACAAGAAAACCAAAGGATTTTATGATTTTTGTTGTTAATTTCCCCTGACTTCCTTCCGGCTCCATCATCAGACACTAGATACCACATAAAACCAGACATGATCTCATCAAGACAAACCATATGAGCCCAAATTAGAAGGGCTCATCATCCGATTGTGTAGTTCCTTTGACTACTACTACTACTACTACTACTACTACTACTACTACTACTACTACTACTACTACTACTACTACTACTACTACTACTACTACTACTACTACTACTAATACTACTGTAGTTTTTTAATTGTCATCAGAATTACACCCATGTGCAGAACTTCAGCATCTTTGGACGTCCTTAAATTGTTCAAAATTGACTTGCAATCCAGTCCTAAACATTATAACACAGTGAATTAAATTAAAGCTTGTTTAAAGCTACTAAACCAATTTTGATGAAATTTTACAGTACCACACTAGAGATCAATCAAGTAAAAACAATCATCTAATTCGGTTCAGAAATCCAAAGATATTGGAGAACATAAACAATAAAACAAATCGATTTTCTAATAAAACTACTGAACCAATTTTGATGAAGCTTATATGGAACTACACGGAAAGTTTACCTTTTTGAATAAAAAACAACCGTCTAAATCGGTTTAGAAATCTTAGAGATAAACACAAAATAAAGGCAATATAAACACAACATCGAATGGATTTACTCAACAAAACTATTTATTCTCGAAAAGCTGCTAAACCAATTTTGATATAATTTAAATGGGACCACCTGGAGAGTATTATAACCTTTCAAACATAAAATTCATCCGCAACTGACGGAGATATCGACCGACATACATAACATACAGCCGAACATATAACCGTCTCCTTTTCTGAAGTCGATTAATGACATCACGTTTATAAATTTGATTTATTTACAGTGTATCACACCTACATATAACATTTTTTTTAATCGTGTCTGTCTGTTTGTCTGTTTATCTGTGTCTGTTTGTTCGTTCGCGCATCACGTAAAAACTACTGCACCGATTGTGATGTTGTTTTCACTATTGGATAGCTTAAGGTTTGACTAAAAAAGTGGTGTACTTGGTATCTCATCAGATGTGTAGAAGTCGAGAAATCGATAAAAAACTTTTTGGCGGCTGAAGGAATATTGATTAAATGTTGGTATACTCGTATTGGTATTTTAGTCCTGAAATAGCATAGTAGTGGCGGCACGGCGGCAAGCTGCGATGACGGAAGGCAACGGGATACAACCGTAATTAATTTCCCTAGTCGGTCAGCTCTGACCATATAAACCATGGAAAGTACAGATAAAGCCACAGCCCTGAGTCTCCGGGGTCCTTTAGGTGGGACAGGGGTGCTAAGAATCCGCAGAGGCAAAGAAAATGAAAAACATTTAAGTCTAGGAACGTGGAATGTTAGGAGTTTGAAGCAACGAGGTAAATTACCAAACTTAGTCAAGTAAATGGAGCGCTTACGAGTAGATATAATGGGTATTAGTGACACCAAATGGCCTGGGATGGATAGGTACATTACCGTAGAAGGGAAAGTCATTTATCATTCTGTTAATGAAGATGGCTTATAAGAATCATACAGCGTCGCTGTATTGCTTAACCACGAAACAGCTTTAGCAGTACGCTGCTTTGTACCATATTCCAACCGAAGCATGCTACTATGTTTGGAAAGTAAACCCCGAAATTTAAACATCATACAGGTATATGCCCCAACCGCTGATAAACCTCAGGAGGATGCAGAACAACTATACGCTGAAATTGAGACACACTTGCAATATACTAAGAAATGCGACATTAAAATAATCATGGGTGACCTTGTAGTATTGTATTCACTTTGGTGACCTTAATGCCAAAGTGGGTTCAGAGGAGTTGCAAGGTGTAACAGGCTCACATGGATTGGGTGTCAGTCTTTACTGGAATCAGACTGACACTGTTAGAGTGGATGGTGAAGAGACAGAAGAGATGGCCATATGTCGGGGTGTGAGGCAGGGATGTATTTTGTCGCCGATATTATTCAACTTAAACTCGGAGGCCATAATCTCTGAAGTGCTTGAGCATAAAAAGTGGGGTGTAATTATTAACGGGCAAGTTATCAACAACATCAGATACGCAGATGACACCGTCCTTATTGCGTCTAAACCTGACGATTTACACAAGATAGTGGATAAAGTTTACGAGTATAGCAGAGATGCAGGCTTGTCTATGAACATCTCAAAAACCAAAACAATGGTCATATCCCATAATAACAGCCTACACCCTACGGTTCAAGTTTCTGACACAAAAATTGAATGGGTCTCGAAGTACCTTGGCACGTGCATAAATGAAACATGGGTGTCCGACATGGAAGTGAGGACCCGGATTGAAATTGCATCCTTTAATAGGATGAAAAAAATACTGTGCCTCAAGCAACTGGACATACGCCTTCGAGTATGGATACTCTAATGTTTCTCTTTTTATGGATGCGAAGCATGGTCAATCTAAGAGAATCTTCGCAAGAAACTTGAGGCTGTGGAAATGTGGTTCTACCGCCGCATGATAAAAATTAGCTGGATTCATATGGTCACAAATGAAGAAGTCTTACGACGTGTGCACAAATCCCGAGAACTTGTTCTGACTATCAAGAGAAGAAAAATTAGTTTTCTCGGACATGTGCTCAGGCATGTCACTACCGCCTTCTCAAAATTATTATGATGGGAAAGATAGAACAGAAACGCCACGTCAGGAGGAGAAGAAAGTCGTGGCTAAAGAATGTCCGACAGTGGAAGCAGAAGAGATGTTTCGACTGGCGAGAAACAGAGAGGTATATGCGGAGCTGACGGCCAACATCCAGTAGTGGAGAGGCACCGAGAGAAGAAGAATAGCACATAGAGTACTTCTAACCTAGAGAAATGAACACGCGTGCGAAACCGCGGGCACAACTAGTACATAATATAATTAGAATCAGTTCTATAAGTATTGAGTAAAAAATATTGTAAACAGTTTGGGTCATAAATATTCTTGATGCTCCTCAATGAAATTCACACGTTTTGGACGTTTTGATTATTTAGATATGTACCTAGGTGCCTACAAAAATATACTTTTATGATAATTTGGCATCCAAATTAATTAAGCAAATTTAAGAATTTTTGTATTCTATTTACTATTTAATTTTACTGTTAATCACTTTTTTGTGTTCTATGTATTATTATGTCTAATCTATCTATATATCCATACCAATATTATATTAAAGTGAAACGTTGTCTGTTTGTTTGGTTTTTTGTTTGTTTGTTTTGGGAGCTTTCACGTGATAACGGCTGGATGGATTTTGATGAAATTTAGGAAATAATGGAGATGGCTGATGCCCTGGAATAAAACTTAGGATACTTTTTATCCCGGAAAGTTGTAAGTTTCCACGGGAAAAATGGAAAATGTTGATTACTCACTGTAAGTAACGGTTGCCATAACAGAATGATCTGTGGTTGCCATGGAAACGAAATAAGAAGTCTGTCAAAAAACATCAAGAGTGGTGCTATACCTACTTTTGCATTGGTTTTGAATATCCTAGTGAAAATAGGATGCTTTTTTAAGCGATAAACCGCGCGTACGAAGTCGTGTGCGGGAAAACTAGTATAATATAAAAATAAATGTTTGTATATTTGTCTGTACTCCATGTGCTCCTAAAATATTGATCTGATTGTGACGAAACTTTGGTTGGGTCTTCTGGTGACGCCCGGAATGGTTTATGTCTAAAAAATATCATAATTTAGAGAAAAAATAAGAATTACCTTTTTTAGATTTTGAAGACGATGATTTTGATTCTGACGACTCCCACGAGGGTTTATGGCCAAAAAAATGTATATAAATAAAAAAAAGACGCAGAAATGTTTAAAATGTCATGTCGATTTTCATAGTAGGTAAAACTGTTTCTAAATCTGAGATATTGTAAGGAAAAAAATTGGATAACAGTGCAAAAAAAATCCGCCTTAAAATCGTGCAATCTATAATTTGAGATAGAAACATGTTTTACTTATTTTGAAAGAATAATATGATATTCTTGAATTATTTAACTGTTTTTAACCTTTTACTTTTGCATGATAGTCATTCTAAACAAATTTAGACTAAAGTTAAAGTTTTTATCGTGCAATTATTTTTCTTAGACTGGGAACACTGCAGGGACTCATAACATTTTGTGCAATAGCTACCATTTAGTTCTTTGTTTTTCTATGTTTGTGAATTTGACACCTTACTCCCCGTCACTTGGCTACTTGTCACTGCCCTCACAGACACAGTTGTACAAAACTTGGCCTTAATTAAACGTGATCTTTGTTTTAAATTCAGACAGATTGCACTATGGAGAGTGTGCACAAGAACTGCACAACCTGATTCCCCCATCACCTTTCCATCACGGTACGACTAGACGATCAGCAAAGCGCCACCCTTTCATGGTTGGAATACCTCGCACAAGAACGAAGCGTTACGCTTCTTCATTTATTATAAGAACTGCAAAGGAGTGGAATGCCCTACTCTCGTCAGTGTTTCCGGTAAATTATAACCCCGGTGTGTTCAAGTCAAGAGTGAATAGGTATCTACTAGGCAAGCGTGCTACACCTTCGACCACATCATCGCTTTCCATCAGGTGAGATCGTGGTCAAACGATTGCCTAGTCCGTAATAAAAAAAAAAAAAAAACTTAATTTTTTACCAATAATAGCCTCGTTTCAATTTGTTGAGCCTTAAATTTAATAAATTTACAAAATATTATTTAATCCTGGATGGCTTGACCACAGAGCTGAAAGCTGCAACAGGCATGGGCAGACGACTAATAATAAGCCACCTAAGCAACGAAGAAGAGTTTGTTGAAGGTCTGCTTGTGTTTCAGTCCCAAAACAAATAGTGCAAATTATCACCAAGACATGGAGTGCTTTGAAAAGTGGTTAAAAGTGGAGACTCTGCCAAAGTTGAAGCAAGATTCTGTTTTGGTAATGGATAACGCTCCGTATCACAGCCGAAGAAGTGGAGCGGATCTACCGCCTGGAAAAAATTCAACATCCAAGAATGGCTAAGCGAGATAAATGATACACAATATGATCACAATTTAGTAAATATGTGGTGGATTATTGGCCGCCCAGCCACCATTCAGCGACCGCCCCTATAATTTTCAACAGTGAAAAATGTTTTGGGCAACTGGCATGTCACTTTGATAGTGACTTTTCGTGACATTTCACTGTTTACATAAAATATCAAAGATTATGAAACATGTTATTGCCGATTAATATCATTCTGGTATTCTCCCTTAAAATTCGGAATACGACTTACGTGACATTGGCGGAATTGTGGAATGGCAACTCCACAAATGCCATAAAACAAGAAGTGAAAGTGAGTGAAGTATGAAACATGGTATAGCAACGCATTTTTATCAACTAGTTTTCTTCCATTGCAAAGCGTCCACATCCTTATTTTTAGATCTTTCCATGCACACAAGATTCGAAGAGCATAAATAATAGAAAGTTAACGCAATAATTTTAATCTTTAATCAAGAGGCCAATCGCAAAATGTACTTTTAATGAAAAGAGAATATCATAGAATTGCAAATTTTTAATTAACAAAAATATTAAATCGGCAGCAACACTGGTAAACGAAAGTTTTTGTGCAGAAAATCTGTACTTCATCCTTGTTAACCTGGCCGTTGATGTTCTTAGCTTCTCAGATTGCACATCTGATCGGATCATTTGCATAATTTGACAATTATAAGATGATATGGTAATATTTTTCTACAAGCGATGATGCCCCCAGCAATGTCGATAAAAATGTAATCTGGCGTGCATTCACCAATTAGGAAGGGCGTGTGTTACACAGAATCTCCGATGCGAACATAGGTTTAATATATTATTTGGGCTAGAACACTTGGATTACTAAGGCTGTAACGGCATGTGGGTTGTTTAAATATTTTCAGTAGTAGTAAGCTAGTTATATGTTGTTGTAGTAAGTAGTAAGTTTATAAATGCACTTGCACTATAAATAAATAATAGTTTAAAAAAACTAAAAAACACGCTTTATATAGAAAACCAAACTAAAAAATAGAAAATTAATTTGTATAGTGTCAATAAGAAAAAATGATTTATTTCAAAAAAATCGTGGGGTGCATGGGTCAATAGTTATAAATATTTCATTGACAGATATGAGAAGAAGGATTATCATTTCGATAATATCTTAAAAAGCACCCCACGCTTTCTTTTAAATAAAACTTTTTTTTCTTATTGACACTATTCAAATTTATTTTCTATTTTTTACTTTGATTTTCTATATAAAGCGAGTTTTTTAGTTTTTTTAAACTATTATTTATTTTCTACTTTTTAGTTATTTTTTCGAATTATTGCATTGTCATCGGTTATTGACAGGTGTGCAAAATTTTAATGAAATCTGAACGTTTAAAGTGGGTCAAAATAGCGTCCAAATGAGTCGGTTACAAACATACAAGTGAAGCTAATATAAAGCGTATAAAAATATTTTATTCAAAAATTTTGTTCAATGGAAGTCTATTCACTGCTTACAAGAGACTGTTTAGTATCTTCTAGGTAGGATATCATGCTACCGAAACTGCCAATATCTTACATACTACATTAATTAATTATGTTAAGGTACAGTATGATTGCCTACCTACCATGATGAAATCTACAATATTACTATTATACAGGATACACAGGAGTATAATTATATTTATACACCTGTGTGTCCTGTCTTACTTTTATACTCCAATGCTATGGTTAAAGATAGACCACGATTGCCTACGAGACCGCTACTAATATTTTCATTCTTCAAGATACAGCTGTGAGGTTATCCTAAGCAATAAAGTGTGTGTCTCTGTGTGTGCTTGTTTTAAAGCTTACAAGACTCTTGTCATTCCAAATACCAGGGGACGAGCGCAATGCAGTGCCTTGGAAGCTATTGGAACCCAAAGTTCTGGGTGGCAATGCAATTGCTATTGCCAAGCGTGACGCTTACCATCAGGCTAATGACCTGCTTGGCTCGTCAATCTGTTGTTTAAAAAATATATAGGCAAACGTCGTTTTAGACTTTCAATTTCCTAGTGTCGATGATGCACTTCCGTAACGAACGAGTTCTTTCACTGTCAAATATGTAAGAATACATTTGCTTCGGTGTGACAATCATTTGATTCAGGCAGTTATTTAGGGTTGTCAAATTATGGTTGTCAAATTACCTTTGTATCGGGTCAATCGTCTTTTAGTCGCTATTAATCATGGTTAATGCGAGCTCAAACGCCTACTATCGATCATTTAACGAGAAAACAATAATATAGCCCTGAACCATCTTTGTGGTGCTGGCTGTGCCATCATAATCAAGAGTGATAAATAACGTAAATTTATCGTGAATTCATGACTGGGCAAGGCTGGAGATTTGAACATGTTTTGGACGAACTATTCTGATCACTTTTCTGTTCACTCTTGTAACTTATATATTGGTTCCTGGAGTATTTTGTACACGGTTGATCCATCACGATTGGTCAGTATGGAATAATCTGAAACTATTAGAGACAGATAAATTTGTTCTAAGGAACCAAGTCACATTATATACACCAAGTCATAATGTTATGACTTGCTGTTTGTAGGTACTCGTAATATGTAGGTAATGTATACAAAGATTTAAATAAAAACTCATTTACGTGATACGAGTATAACCAAGGTTGGTAAAAACAGTTTTTATTTCTGAAAACAAATAAACACGTTTTATATCAATTTTTCATACATGTTTTATTTGGTATGTTTTAAACAATTTTGATTCCTCGAGCACGGCGCGTTCCTGATACTCGGAAAGACGATCATATGTTTATTTTTACAAGGGTAGGTACTTACTACCATATTTTCAATTATATTAAATCAATTGATTATGATAATTTTCATTGTCACTGTGCCACCAAGGCATGTTGTCATAATAAGTCGGAAATTACTTGCTAATGCCAAAGCTACTAAAACCGTGAAAAAATGTTTACTATTTATTTGTTTCAGTTTCCTTTTAGCGTGATGCTTTTGCCATGCTCTAGTACGAGTATTCATTATGTAATGTAAACAAACTAAGATTAAATAAAATGTTTGAAACTAAATGTTTTGTGTTTTTTAAACAGGTGTGTTTTTTCCCAGTGTTTTAAACAAATGTTTTATATATATTGCCAACCCTGGATATAACGCCCGATGATCTCATAGGTAAACAGATCCTGACTGTTAATATCTATCCTAACCAGCTTTGATATTCTCAACCCGTTGAGCTAGTTTGGTTTATCTTCGTAAACCAGAAATGAACTAACGCTTCCATTGCAAACATAATCTGGCAACAATGACCATTAGCCAATATTCAAATTCGCATTTGAAAGGGCATCTCAGTGCTCGATATTCGCGCAGAATAAAGGAGTTGGCCGCCTCAGCCGTTATCTACGGAATTCTGCGCCGGCGCGGTGAGTCACGCGGCCACACCTGACGATACCAGCCCCTGTCGAATTCCAGATGCGATTAATTTGCCCAATCCCCTTTAGTTGACATCTTTAGATTGAATTCTATAGTAGTATCTTCTTTCTATATCTTTGGTGCAGAGATATAACGAAAAAGTAAAAAAAATCGTGTGATGAGACGAAGTCATTTTATACAAAATGACATTTTGTATAAAATGACTTCGTCTCATCACACGATTCATTTTCCCAGTCTTTCTTTAGTGTTTAGATTCTATGTCTATTGGATTCTATAGTATTGGGTATATCTTCTTATGCAGAGATAGAATGAAATACCATCACATTTTGATCGTAAAATGACTTCATCTCATCACTCGCATCGACGTCGTTTGTTGTGTCTAGTTTTGCTCTGGATACGATCGCGAAATATTTTATCATTTTTCAACAATCGTAAAAAAGTGAAATCTCTGGGATTACGTAGATAATTCGTGATAGATACCACTCGAGTTTACTGTCAAAAATTACATTGCGATGGCTTACTTTGTTCTGGGCTCTTCGCAATCATATTTATAGTCTCAGAGCTAGCGACTTGATGAATGGCACCATTATGAGGACGGTGGTATTGTAAAGCCAATTAATAATACATTATTAATGGTACATACATTAAAGGCTAAATACGAGCGGTAGCTTTGGTTGCCGTTACACTACATACAAAATATCCCGTTCTGCACGTGCGCTCGCTTTGTGCCTTTAATGGCCTGAATATTAACTAAAACATAACATAATGTTCATATAACTACCTAAAAGATGTTGAGATAGATATTTTTGGAAGCAGTAGCTGCTAGCAGTCAGACCAAAACAAATCGTAGGTATCTATAAATTAAAATGATTAAATACTACCACTTGGCAAACGTAGTGTAGGACTATTGGTAAGGTAGAGCGACAAACTCCGGAAGGCGGCTGGCAGAAAATGGATGAGAAGAGCCGAAATAGGTACGGGTTTAGTGGCGTTATTATGGAAGGTCTATCATAGATTACAGATCACAACACAGGCGTGTCCAGCAGTGGACAGACGGCTGATAAATCAAATTAATTGTATGTCTCCAAACAGCTATCTGCATACGAACTATAAATTTGGCGTATTGCCTAAGAATATCATAAACGTAACATTGATAGCAGATTTCAATGTCCCTAGCTCCAGGCCTATACTTACGGTTCCGAAATGAGTTTTGTGGTTAAACAATCAAGCCTATCCGGGTGTACCTAGTGTAGTCCGGCCGTTAATTTCACACTACATTTGTATTCGATTCTGTAGAAAGAACGGAATCGATCGCAATAGTTCGCACCGACTTAGCCGTGTGAGCATGACGACGCCTTTCTGACTGCGGTATGAAAGTTTCGCTTTCTGTGTAAATGTTATAAAACTTTGTGTAGTCGCGAGGAGGTCCTAGGGGGTTGTTCTGCCAGCCCAGGGACCGACGCTCAGCGGACATTATGAAGTAGGTTCAGTGGAAACTTCTGCGAGCCATCCTTTTATCTTTGGATAGTAGATTTATATAAGACAATAGACTCACAACTGACATAGCTTGAACATACACATTTCCATCAGCTATGTTCAGTAAACTTTGATTTTGAAATTAAATGTAGTATAGCAGGTATTCCTTGTGTTGTTTGTTGGTAGGTCTACCTTGGACATCGTTTGTCCTTTGGACAGGACTCTCAGATTGCAGAAATCAGTCGGCGTATTCGGCTAGGATGGGCTGCTTTTGGGAATCTTGACGATATATTCAAGGCAAAAATTCCGCAAAACCTGAAGACCAAGGCTTTTAACCAATGTGTCCTTCCATACTCACTTATAGTTCCGAAACATGGCCGCTCACGCTGAAGAACATCCACAAGATTAAAGTAGCCCAAAGAGCAATGGAGCGCGCCATGCTAGGAATCAAGCTGGTGGATCGTGTGCCGAATATCGAAATTCGTCGAAGGACGAAGGTCGAAGATGTTGGCATGCGAATTGCCAAGCTTAAGTGCAGATGGGCGGGACATGTTGCAAGGCGGAAAGACGGAAGGTGGACCAAAGCAGTCACCGAGTGGTGGCCACGAGAAGGTAAAAGATCAAGGGGCAGACCACCGGCCCGGTGGAGTGATGACATAGCCAGAGTTGCTGGCAAACAGTTTCTGAGGACAGCACAAGATCGAAAGGGGTGGCGTCAAGGAGAGGAGGCTTATGCCCAACAGTGGGATGACAAAGGCTGAGAAAGAAGAAGAAGAAGAAGAAGAAGAAGATAGCAAGTATTGTTTGTATTTTTTCTGTTTTTATTAAGGTTTTTACATTTCTTACCTGTCGTTGAGGTTTTTACAAAGATAGATGAAATCATAACTTGATAATGACAAACATATAAGAATGACAGGTAAATATTTGAATTTTAGAATAAATATAGACAAAACTAAGGAAAGAAGTTTTATAATGTTGTTGAAAGAAGATGACATCGTCACAGTGTAAATAATATAACTATACCTTTAGTATTCTATACCTATAGTATTCTTATTTCGTCTGCTTTCAAAATTGTTCAAAAGGCTGTCTGGACATGAAAATGTTAAATTATTGATCAATTTTTAGATATCCAGTATGTTCATATGGCGTAGCCATGTCATAGAATTGATAACTTCATGATGTGGTCGATAGTTTCATGAAATATTTGTATTTCATCAAATGGCCAGCTAAAACTGACCATATTGTTGAAACATCAACGTTTAATGATATTTTAATCCACATCTGGCCATATCATTAAATATCATTAATGTAGAGTTTTCATAATACCATAGGTGTTCAAACAGATAAGTTTTCAAGGATAAAAAAACACGTAGTCGAATTTGCCTTCTATTTGTCGATATCGTCACTAACATTTGACCATATCATGAAGTAGTTAGTGGGTTTAGATGTTCATATCGTCAAACGCTGGCCATCTGACCAAACCATTTCATGATGTCACCGATAATTTCATGAATTCGAACTTTTTCATGATGTGGCCAACCATTTCATGAAATGATAAATTCTATGATATCACCACGACACATCGAATTTTATCTTTGAGAAGTTATTCTTCTTTGCGATAATTGTGATCAATGTAATCATGATAATAAGAGGACGTCCCTCCTGATCAAAAATGGTAACATAACAACTATATATAGGTAGGTAGGTTATTCAAGCTTTTTCGATGCCGTTATGATATACTATACAGTATTATTATCGGTGAACTGCAAATTCGTATGATTACAATCATCCGATACCGTGAACATAATGTCGTAATTGCTTCATCATAAGACATCATCCTTCCATTGTCCTGCTACATCATTTTCTCGAATTTATTTTACACATCATTTCATAAATTACGAGTAATTACATTATAAATTGACGTAATAACCTACAGAAATAATTCTGTGAATTTATTTCGTTTTATAAAAGATAAAACATACTCAAAACTTGAGATAAGACAGTATAACGTGTAAATCAGATATATACAGTATCAGCTAGGTTCACAAAATCTAGTTTGGGTTCGAATCGAGCTCATTAACGCCTAATGTCACATCTGATGGCAGTAAAAAAATATAATAAACTACTCGATATAATAAAAAAAGAAGAAAAACAAACAAAATTCCATAGTAACCTAAAGAACTTTTTAATTAATAAATGCTATTATACCCTTGACGAGCATTTAAATGATAAATCTACATACTTATATAATTAATTGACATAATAGTTAATGGCTCGGTCTGCTTGCTACTTTTTACTTTACCCTGTGAGGGTCATATGTTGATAACTACACCTTAATGCCTGTGTTTTTTACTATGTATATATGTTTTGCAATAAATACATTGAAATTGATGTTTTGCCATCGAGATATTGCAGATATTTCCATAAACTCAATTCGATCTAATCAAGATACGTCAAACTTTCATAGCTCCCAATGTCACGCTCGCGGCCCATTGATATGAAGTCTTGGTAGCGTTTGGTACCTCGATTGTGATCCCACACGCTATCACAGAATAAATAATAATACAAGTAACTCTATACTAATGTCTGATTTTGCATAATTTTGGAAATATATTTTTTATCGGACCAACCGCGAATTGGACTAAACTCGAATTGGACCAACCTCGAATTGGACTAAACGCAAATCAAACGAACCGTCAATTGAACTAAACACGAAATGGACCAACCGCGAATTGGAAGAAAAGCGAAATGGACCAACCGCGAATTAGGTGAATTGGACTAATCGCGCCTAAACGTATCAGTAAGTTTGTATCAGAGAGGATCTTAGTCTTGGTTTGTTGTAAACAAGGAACAGACCTGTTACATTGACTCGTGAAGAATAAAGACATCAGTGTCAATATGATTCATTACCTTGAAAGCTTTTTATATTTTGTAAGCATTGATTGATGACTTCACTTTGAGGATTTCGTGTTTATTTCAGACTTTTAATATACGATTATAGCATTAAGATGGTGCAAGAATCTTTTTAAAATTAAGTTCGCATTTTTCTTGATATTTCACTGAATTTATGATTTATACATTTTTCTGATGAGTATAATCGCTAAGTGAATAAATGTAGAGTAATTCAAAATTTATTAAAATTTAAATTGAACCCATGAAAGCAAAGATATGATAATGAGCTTTAACAATGGAGATCCCCCAGGTAAAAAGCGTATTGGCTGGTGGCCATGTCAAACCGTATGGATTGTTCATAGAGCTATTGGATCACGTACAATGTCGACTGTCATCGATTACGGGTCATTCGTGAGGCAGGGCTACGATGTATTTCACAATCGTATGAGTCGCGTCGTTGCATTTTAAACTGTGATTTTGAGTAGAAATAGAAATTAATTGGAAATATCGAACGTTAGAGATAATTTTATCTGAGTAGAAATAAAACGGGAAATTAATGAGTTTTAATAGTAGCTCGTGGTGTTCACGGAATTCACATCAGTCATATGAAATTCTATATTTTTAACCAAAAATTAAACTAAAAATTAAAATGTTTGGTCTTATCGTTATGAAGCAATCTCGTCCATCCTTTGAATATAAATAAACTAGCTTACCCGCCCACGACTTCTTCCGCGCGGACTACAGTTTAAGCAAGCAGAAAATAATCACCTATGTTCTTCTAGGATATTAAAAACCAATGCAAAAGTAGGTATAGCTCCAACACTCTTGATGTTGTTTGACAGACGTGTTATTTCGTTTCCATGGCAACCGTTCCTTACAGCAAGTAATCAACATTTTCCAGTTTTCCGGTGGAAAATTGACAATTTTCCGAGATAAAAAGTATCCTATGTTTTATTCCAGGGCGTAAGCTATCTCTATTCAAAATTTCATTAAAATCCATCCAGCCGTTATCGCGTGAAAGCTCCCCAACAAACAAACAAACAACAAAACAAAAAGACAACGTTTCACTTTTATATATTGGTATGGATTACCAAATTAGCTGTCCCATTCTTTTCAAAATGATCAATGGTTAGACAGCTAAAATTTTAAGAGGTCGACGGGTTTATCCACAAAAATAATTTACAATACGACATAAACATCCTGACATGTAACAAGAATCTAACAAGCAAACTTAAAGTAACCCTGAAATTCCAGAGCCTTCAAATAAATTACTCCAATGAATTCTAAGATCATTTGACGCATAACGAGACAGTTTAGGTTCACAGAGACAACACAAGCATTTAACTAGCAAAATCTAAACGACAGCAGTTAGGAAATTGTCAAAATTTGAATTGCCATGTAAAACTCTACAAATTGCTTGGAAATTACTGGGCACAGTGACTTATAAAAGGTAATGTTTCAGGGTGAAAGAGCGGAGTCAAGTACCGCTGACTTTACAAATCAAAGTTTTAGGTGGCACTGAAATTGATATGCGCCATATTGGGCATTTACCATTAAGGTGCTGATAAACAGGCTGGTCACCGCCTAACTCAAAGCTATAGCGATACCAATGCACTATCCGTCCTTGTCATTGTGTTACGATATGACAAAGACAGTGCATTGATATCATAAACGATTACAACTCCATTAGGATCGCTCAATCGCGGTTGCCCTAATTCTCTAATTTTAAGACGCCAATTCTACGCCGCCTGCGTGGAATTTGTTCGTGATTCCACGCAGGTAGCGTGGAATTCGCGCGGAATTGGCGTGAGTGGTCATACAGAATCCAGGCCCGGAGCGTTCACTTGTAATGAAACATTGAGCATTCGCCGTTTTTAAATTTTATCGTACTGACCAATCAATACAGCCACTCGCCGGTACCAACGTTACGTCGATCATTCTAGCGAATGCTCAAATAAATGGTTGTCATAAAATCTATTCGGCGGAGGGACGCCGGCGCGTGGCGGATCCATGAGCAGTTTTCAATTAGGCAATGTCAGTTTAGTTCTTTCATCGTCAAAAGATGGCGCTCGCGTAACTTTTACTCGACTCAACGTAGTAATCGAAAGCAGGTAAAAACAGCGTTTTACCGTAAAAATACACAAATCACGAGCAAACTAAACGAACGACTAGTTGCTTGTGTTGTAAAATTAGTTATTTGTTGTTTTTTATTATGACGTTGGCAGTGTTGACATATCTTCGGCCTAACTCGTTAACCTGCTAAGTCCATTCTTGCCTAGATTACAGGGCAAGGAAAAAACTGAATAATATCTTTATTAGTTTGATAACCAAAATTCTGAAAATCCCGTTGGACCTATAACTTTCCTTGATATTTTAGTAGTATAAACACTACCTTATCTTATATACATCTCTGAAATTTTTGGAAAATAATAAATTAGTAGCTTTACGTGGTAAAGTTTCAATTTGATTGAGGATTTAGCAGTTTTTATACGTATGTAAATGAAAATAAAAACATGGTAATTATATAATAAAACGAATTTAATCAAATATTCAATTTCTATTTATTATCAAAAACTAAACAATCTTTAATAGGAAACAGTGCTACACCTTATTAACTTTTTTATAAACAATCTGTGATACGTAGTAATTAAACATTAGTACCCACTTACACGTATAGTTTAACTTGTTATTAATATTAATGACAGCCATTTTTTATGTTATCACTTAATGTATGACATTTATTAATTAGTAACAAAATCATAAAAACAACTTTAAACACTAAAAAAAACTTCTAAAACTTAAAAAAATAACCAAAATAAATCGAAACCAATCTGAAACTTTGGTGCTTATCAATTTAATTTCTATTGAAATCCTACTCATGAGGTAAATCATAATACTTATGATAGTCAGAAGGAAGGGGTTTTTTTATTTGCGGCAAGTCTTCAAAATTTTCGTGCAGTAATTTTACGTCTGTTCAGGTGCAACTGCGTGAGTTCAGTAATCTCGCAAGGACTACATTGCAAAGATCTCCTTTGTGGCAAACTTTGCCATTCATCCTTAAAGCAACTTTTATAAAGAATTGTTCCATTGCTTTCGTAACATAGTGCGCGAATGTCAGTCACCTTAAGATCCCCTTTAGAACTTCCTGGACGAATACTTTTATAAAACTGAACTATGTCGAATTTTTTGAAGTGTGGTTCAAATAATTCACAGTATAAGGTACTGGGCATTTTCGAGCATGTTTTGCAATAGATATGTATTCAGCTGGTACATTTATGACTTTATCCTTTAGGTGACGTTCTATTGTAGAATGCATTGAAAATTGTTTCGATTCCGTGGCTGGACAGTCGGGATAGTTGTTACCCATTCGATAACGAGGGTATTTTTATCACCCCAAGTTAGACTCCAAAATCGATTAAAAATTTCTTTTCTTTCGTTTTCTTCTACTGTTTCACATTTTAAGGTACTATACTTCCCAATCTTACAAGAACATCTTGATTTAATGGAACGTGCTTCTTTAGGTTTATTATAATTCCAACAGTCTTGATTTTTCTCTCTACCAATATAAGTTATACCTTCTTCTCTTCTTTGTTTGTTCATTTCACTAACCCATTCTTTTTTATCAACTTCAAAACGTGTCTTACGTTTTTTACTCTTTTTCATTTCAAAAGGCGACTCAGAATCAGAATAAGGCACAAGTTTTTTATCTGTATCACTATCATCTGATATCGGCGGATCGGGTACAACATGATGTGTGGTTTCAGCTTGAGGTATAGTTTCTGTAGGACTAGGATATATGTCAATATTGGCATTGCATCTAGGGTATTGCAAGAAGCTTGAAGTGGATTTATGCTTTGTTCAGGAGATACTAAAATATCAAATGTTTGAATGGTATGCACATCGAAACTGTTTTTGTGGTCTGTTTGGACACTTTATTTGGATCATAACCTTTCTTTGGAACTAAATTTTCAGATCTATCTTGTAAATCGCAAGCTTCATTAGCCAAAGCCACATTTTTTTTCTTTGATACATCTTGCAAAAAAAAGGAAAAAAATAAACAAAACGAACTTATACCTAAACAAACCAAAAATCAGATTTGAACTTGAACTGTCTATTGGTATATGCATAGTATATGTTAGTTGAATTTAGTTAGTAATTACATCCAAGAATTATTTATTACCCTTAATGAATTTAATCAATAAATTAACGAAAAATGTTAAATTGATCAACTGCTTAATCCCTTTTCATATAAGATAATATAGTGCGTAATCCTGCCAAGTCCATTAGGGATTTAGGTTAGAAATGAAATGTGATTAAAAACATTTGACTTGGGCACTAAACACAAAAAAACTTACGGATAAAAGAAAATAAACTTACCTTGTTTAGAATTTGTTGTTCATATACTCAAATGAAACCCAATAATCGACTAAAACATGTCAAAATTTGGCGCGACGCAACATGCACGTGGGTTGGCGAACATTGTTAGTGCAATACTGAGGCTTGGGCAGAATTTAGCAGGTTTTCATTGTGGGGATTGGTTGTTGGTCAGAAAGCAGTTTTTTTGCAGCAGTGCATTTCACACCCTTTTAAGCTTATTTTCGACCTTATTCCTTTACCAAACGGTAGATAATAGTCTGAACTTTTTGAGTGGTGTAAAAAGTAAATTTAGTCCAAAAATGGACTTAGCAGGTTAACGAGTTAGGCCGACGATATTCAAATTTTATTTACCCCTTTATTAAAGCAGATAAAATAAAATGGTACATATTCTTTTTATCATTAATTTATAATATAGAATATTAAGAAGGTAGAAAATAATACTAATGAATAAATTATTGAAATTGTTACAAAACTGACGCACAACTTCCCATAAACAAGGGAGCGCAGAATGTCATACCACACTATTGTCACAGAATCCATACCAATATATGAAAGTGAAACGTTGTCTGTTTGTTTGGGGAGCTTTCACGCGATAGCGACTGGACGGATTTTGATGAAATTTGGAATGGAAATAGCTTACACCCTGGAATAAAACATGGAATACATTTTATCCCGAAAAAAACTTAAGTTTTCACGGGAAAACTGGAAAATGTTGATTACTCGCTGTAACGAACGGTTGCCATGGAAACGAAATAACAAGTCTGTCAAAAACATCAAGAACTTTTATAGCGGCTATTATTATTTTATATGAGCTATCATATTGGTGCTATACCTGCTTTTGCATTGGTTTTTAATATCCTACAAGAACATAAGATGCTTATTTTCGCGATAAACAGTACTCCGCGCGGGCGAATTTGTGGGCGGGAAAGCTAGTACCTAATAATACTACTACTAAAACTGTCACCAACGCCATCTAGCGAGATATAAATATTGCTAAAATGACACTTGGAAAACTGCTCATTAGAATTGCTTGGCTCGGCAAAAAGCTCGAAGCAAATTTTTATTGATTTACTACAACACTCGCTAGAATGCCCGTTAGATTGCTCCTGTTTATTTCATGTGAGCTTCTATCTGTCATGTACCAGGTGGGTTAAGACTAAACGAGCAAATGCTTATTCTATCTATCTCATTCATTCTATCTCATTCTATTGGATCCTTTTTGATCCTTTTTGAGGTTTTAAAATGTCTGTAGCAAGGTTCTAAGTGGAACCGGTAGAGTAAGCGAGGATTTGAAAGATTCCATACTAACTTCAACATTCCCCGATCTATGGGGAATTTCTTAGACATTGGCACAGCCGTAACTATCTGACCAGATGACCTATGAATTATATTTAACGCGCACTAGGGGCAGGGCGTGGCGACGCGTGCGCAACTAGGCACGTTGGAGGGGAAGGGGGGAGGGAGTATCGAAGGGACAGTGCTAGATGGACGTGGTGTAAGGTAAGCGCTTGTAGCGTGGAAGGTTTTAGTATAGAAATAGTTTTAATAATTATTACTATCACCGAAAAGGTCCCAGTCTGCATCTCATAGCGAAATCAGGGCATATATTTTGTGAAACACACAAGTGCAGCGTCGCCTGTAGTGTTGCCAAATACAGCTATTGATACATCACTGTTTCTAATGGCGCTAACCACTAACAGTGATAGTTCCTATATAATTGTGGTAGGCAATTCGTAAAACTCGGCCGTTTACAAACGGCGTCGTTTGTTTATAAACAATCGTCTTTTTGCAAAAAAACTATATTTGCGCCTAAAAAACGCATTGCGCCTTATAAACTAGGTTGAGTACGTAACCTAAAATCGTCATGTTCAACCTAACTAACCTACCTAGTTTAACGGACGAGTTCTACAAGTTACCTGCAATATAGCCGTTTGTAAACGGGCGAGATTTACAAATTGCCTGCGACATATCCATACCAATATATAAAAGAGAAACGTTGTCTGTTTGTTTGTTTTTTTATTTGTTTATTTGAGGAGTTTTAACGCGGTAACGGCTGGACGGATTGTGTTGAAATTTGGAATGGAGATAGCTTATACTACCGTGGAATAAAACATAGGATCATCATACAATATCTCATCATCATCATCGTTATCATTATACTTCACTCTCAAACAGCTGAAAGGATTTTGATGAAATTTAGAATGGAGATAGCTTACCCTGGAATAACATATAGGTTACTTTTCATCATCATCATCATGATCATCGCTCACGTGGGTGAAACCGCGGGGCGCAACTAGTACACTCTATTTTCGACTGCGCCTTTGCTATGCGTCGGAGAAAGAGAGTTAAGACGACCGTCATGCCGCCATCCATCGCTTATAAAACGGCTGTTCTCCATTCACAATGACAAAACGAGCTCTATTCCTGCTGGAGTATGTGCCATGTGCGGCAGGAAGAGTGTAACGAGGCCTGTCGTGCCGCCATCCACCGCTATGATAAATCATCGACAGGCCATGCGCGCCCCCGGCTGCGCCGAACACTGCGCAACCGAAATACACGGCTTTGAACCGCTATGTATTTTATGAGCAGTTTTGATTTTTGATTCAGTAGGTCCCTTTAGAGTAGTTCGGTTGATAGTCCAGTGACCGAGTCTAATAGTATCAGAAATTGGGTACCAGAACAAGCGCATAATTTTAGGAGCGATCTCTAGAACAAGCTAATAAAGAATTGCGCTTTACGAATCGTTGACACGACAATTTCGCTTTTAGTTCTACGCATTGAAGTACTAGGGTCCTACGGTTATCCTGCAGCCAAGTTGCCATGTTTTCTACTATCGCAAAAGCGTGTAGTTTTCTCATAGAAAATGAATGGGACTGGTTACTTGATTCTTTCATCACATCACATCATCATCTGAAAGATATCTACTGCTGGACATATACTTCCCACATAAAACTTGGCATAAGGCTTGGCGATCGCAGTAGGTGTTTATACTTATTCAGGAAATGCTGCTCTCTATGTCCTGAATATCCTATGCTGTATATCCTATTCTCACAGCATCCGTGGGATAGGAAAAGGTAGGCCTTTTATTAAGAACTAGTTTTCCCGCCCGCGAGTTCGTACGCGCGGAGTACTGCTTATGGCGAAAAAGCATCCTATTTTCTTCTAGGATATTAAAAACCAATGCAAAAGTAAGTATATCACCAATGCTCTTGATGTTTTTTGACAGACTTGCTATTTCATTTCCATGGCAACCACAGACCATTTTGTGACCGTTCCTTACAGTGAGCAATCAACATTTTCCAGTTTTCCCGTGGAAACTTACAATTTTCTGGGATAAAAAGTCCTGTTTTATTCCAGGGTATGAGCTATCTCAATTCTAAATTTCATCAAAATCCGTCCAGCCGTTATCGCGTGATAGCTCCCCAAACAAACAAACAAACAAATAAACAAACAGACAACGTTTCACTTTTATATATTGGTATGGATAAAGTATACCGCGCCCTTTTCCGTACAAAAAGAAAAAAACACTTATCTACTGAAAAAAATACTATCCGTTTTTTTGTTTCATTAATTAACTACGCTTAAACGAAAACGAAAATGTATTTTTTTCAAAATCTTCAATTTAAAAATGATCTTTTGCAAAAACAAAAAGCTTTCTTTAAAAAAATTAAGCGTAGGTATGCTTAGGGGTAGATTATATTATATTAAAGCGATTGACACTATTAACATAAGATTTCACCACAATTTAGGGGGTTGAAAGTGCTTTCCCTCAAAACACCAATTCTATCAAAAACTGTACTCTAAAACTCACTCTCTCTATCCTTCGTATTGGGGGTCGGGGGGAGGAGGTGAGATAGCGATTCATTTTATCACTACCTATTTTGCGAAAATTACGTCATAATGCCCAAACGGGGCGGTCCACTTCTGATAATCGCGTGTAATTTGCAGTTTTCTACAATATGACTATACACTCAAAGACACATAATGCTTTTTTTATCACATCTATTAACAATATTTCATATAACAGTACCATCTACAACAAATACTCGTACTATCTACACTTCTATCTGGAATGCTCGCGCATGCGTAGGCGAGTGACAGGCCCTATCTTAATTAAGCCCTTGTTTCACTTAGTGCCTTCTATGTAATTGATGGTGGTAAGGTTGTCCGATGTCGGCTCGATAAAGGTTAAAGGTATTTAGTTCACATTGGAATTTGGAATTAATTCGTCGTTGATTATGGCCAGTTCGTGCGTTAGTGATCCTGATTATAATGTAACGCCTGTAACGCACAGTTAATGGGCTTTTAGGTGTCGAAGCGATTTTGTCATAGAGCCAATGCCTTAAATTTGGCTATGTTAGTAATAACACATTATAATATGCCAAAATGGGCATTAATATTCATATAATAAGACTGATTTACACGGAGAACATTATCGCAAGCGAGCTCCATGCGAACGATGAAACTCAACCAAAAACTATCAGAGGTTTTTATTGAACAAACATAGTTTGTACGAAGCGCGCTACCAATAATGGTAGAAACGTGAAAGGCGCATGGGCAGATATATAAGGGGTCTGGGACCGCTCCACTAATTGCAATAATTGATAAGTCAAAAATTAGGTTATTTTATGTAGAACAACAGTTGTCCCGACACCTTAGTATGTTGAGGACAGCGAGTCTGTCCGCCTCCCAGATGCCGCGTGACCCCGCGATCATAGATCACGTGACCGCAAATGTGTAATTAGTCATCAGGAATCACCGGCCAGAGCAAAGGGACCGCGACCGACCGACCGACGTGTAAGCACTTCGGCTACGAGACTTCGCTTCAGTTATTTTGTATAAAACTAGAATAAGATTAAAATTCGTTGTATGTTCGGAGTTATAATGTCATGAACTGATCTGTCTGTCTGATCGACAATAATGAAGAAATGTATATTTTGTATGTTCTAAACATACATTATTGTGTAAATAAAAAATTAATAAAAAAATAATGTTTGCTTTAGAATTTAACACTCGAAGAAACAAAAGTTTGAGAAAAAAATACAAAACAAATGTCACATGTTCGCTTTTCCGACAAAAACTCAATCTGCCATGTATATGACAGTATAACATCTAAAATACAACGAATTCACATAAGATGTCAAAGCAACTATTGTTCTACATAAAATTACCTATTATTTGACACAAATTATTTCAATTGGTTAGGCGGCCCCAAAATGCCCTTGTTCTTAAGACTAACTAAGTAACTAAGATGTAACTAAGTAAGGCTTTTCCCAAAATCAACCACAGGAGATGCAAAGTTGAAGTTAACAGATTAAGCGGCCATATCAGCAAGAAGAGATAGTTACAGGGGGAGGGGAGGAATTAATTGAAACTAATTACATCTAGAACAAAAAGTCTCTTTAAGTAGTTGATTCTTGAAATGAATAAAAACCCAGAGTGTTTAAATATACTCTTAGAATCCGTTAATCAAAATCTGTATGTTTATTCATCTTTATTCATCACTTAGCTGTACCCGCGGCTTCACACGCGTGGTCATTTCTCTACGTTAAAAGTTCCAAGACCTAAAATATCCATATACCAAAATTTGATCAAAATTCCTTCAGCCGTCAAAAAGTTTTTATCGATTGCTGGGTTACTGCTCATTGGATTAAGATACCAAGTACCTATACCAGTTTTTAAATCAAACCCTAAGCTATGCAACAGTGACAACCGCATCGCAATCGGTCCAATAGTTTTTACGTGATGCGCGAAGAAACATACAGAAAAACAGACAAACAGAACGACACAAATTTTAAAAAGGTTATATTCTTGTTTTTTTTTTTAATTATCTTCTTTGTACAGAATTTTTCATTCTTATTGGTTTATTATATGTATAGATAATTATACTCTCAATCTCAAGCTCTCATTACCAATTCAATTGGATTTTAGCCTCAAATCAAAACTTTCCAGAAATCTTCCGATAGCCTTACGCGAAAAACATTACACACAATAAACCTCTCCAACGCTAGATTTGCTGACTCTTTCTGTATCTTCGAAACGGTCATAAAAAGAGGCATATCGACAACCGATACCATCGCTTAGTGAATTACCGTTGCCAGAGTCCATTATGTTCTGGGATACCTGAAGCTAGGCGTGCTAGAAATGTCTAATATTGTCTAGATTTTGTTTTGATGATATTCAACATAGAGCTTAAAGCTGTAAAGAAGAGATAATACAACAGTTTACGTAAGAAATATGACATCTCAAACTCAAAAGAAAACCCACAAATTAGATCATACTTCCATCGGCTATTTCAGCTAGTTGAATGAGACTCAAGGCGCTGAGACACCTTTCAGTCGCTTTGTCAGGAACGCTATCCTAGTCTTTGGCGAAGGGCGAAACTGAAGTATTTAGTACAAACTACGAATAAATTCAATGTTCCCTTAAAAAAAACGTATAGGCAATGAAAATAAAACCACGTCTAGGGCTAACGTTGAATTTGACGTTGCCTTCTTCAACTTCATTGCGCTTCATTGCATTGACAATACAACCAACTCATTCTCTCGTCAAAGTGAGAGCGAGACGCCTGGCCCCATCTGGTCGTATACCTAGCGGCACGTAAGTCTTGCGGTGAACGAAACGTGGCGGGGATCTTGGCACAGTCAAAGTTTATATAATGTGTTAAAATGTTGAATACTTTTTATCCCGAAAACTGACTGTGGCAAGATCCCCGCCACGTTTCGTTCACGTCTAGACTTACGTGCCGCTAGCTATAACTGTCTGTGGTAAGTATCTGGAACATGCCTTGATGCGGCTGCATGTCTCGCTCTCGCTTACCACTAGTCCATAGATGGAGATTAGAATAATATCAAATGCCACCGAAAGGGATGAATGCGAGCGAATGAAGTTTATTCCTTCTTTCTAATGATGTTACCGCATCCTGAAACCCTATATCCTTCGCCGCCGTTATTCCTTAGCCCAGAGACTAATGGGCAATCGGCGCTATAATTCAGCCGGCTCATTGTCCGGGCCTATCTGTAGCGTTGACAAATTTATTTATGTCCTACACTGTAACGGTGCTTATTAATCTTTTGTGCCGTAGCTAATTTGATGGGCTGGCTGTACCGTAGGAAATTCACACTGGATTTAAATTAAATAACAATTTGCAAGTTGCTGTGGGTGTATCGAGGACGAAGTTGATAGAATTAGCGTTTTTCCATTTAAAACCGGCGACGGCAGCGGGTGACGGCAATCAAATATGTATGAATTCTACCAGCATGCCAGCCAGCCATGGTGCTGGCGTCTTCATATTTTTATTTACCATTTCTTGGTTGGTTGACACGCCTTGTCCTGGCTGCGCACCGGTGTGGCCAGTGGAAACGCGCCCTATGTTTAAACTAGACCGATTGTTAATTAAATCAAAATCTATATTGATGTGGAATAGAAACAATGCTTTTTAAGATTTTTTGTATTAGGTTTATAAATGGTTTACTCAAATATGACCTCATTTCCGAATTTCGCAAAAAGAGAAATGGTTGCCCATTCGTTTTCGCCGGGATTCACATATCCTATCTTTGCTCTATAGCATCCTGTTTATTTCTTTCACTCCACCCTACCTCACAGAAAGCTTTGAGTTCCAAACTTCACACTCCATGCGCTCTTCTAGAGCCCTCCAACTTAAAATCCCTCTACACTTCCCAGTTCTATAGCAAATCCTTCACAATACAAGCTGTCCGACTGAGGAATGCATTGCCGCTAGATATCCGACGCGCTAAATTCTTGTCGATTTTCAAAAATATGGTGAAACATTACTATTTGTCTAACCTCTGACAACACAGCTGATTATAATTTTTCATTTATCTCTTTATATTAATGTATTTTTTTTATAATTACATATTTAATTTATTTTATGTATGAATTAGTATTATTTTTCTTTGGTTTGTATTATTTAATTTAAGTAGTTAATAATTATTCTGAATTTTACACCGTCTATTCCTGCTTCCTCTGATAGTGTCCATCCAAAGGTTGCCTGGAAGAGATCGCTTTAAGCGATAAGACCGCCCACTGTATTACCTTATTTAAGTTTTATATTATTTGTTCTTTGTTTTTTGGTATACAATACATTATTTCGTATCGTATCGTAAGGCTCCTCATTTTCTGGTAGCCAATGAAATTATAAAATAACTAGCTAAAAAACTAAAAAAACACGCCTGCCCTGCCATAAAAAAGCTTTTGCCAATAAATTATATAATTTTGGAATGTGCTTATCAAGGCCTTCAATTTGACACCCATATTGTAAAAACCGAAGTTTTTTTTCGAATTTGAAAATGGAGCCATACTGCAGGCTTAATGATTTAAAAAAAAAAAAAATGTATCCTGTGTCGAGGGGATGTAAGGATTCTAACGATACCCCATACGTCTAAATTTGTTCAGGTATTTATAAGTTATGGTGGAATAAAGAAACTCACATACAAACATACTTTTTTGGGAAGTCGTGTAATTAGAATCAATTGCAAACGTACGAAAAGTTCATTTTCAGGAATCAATCGAGAAACCCTCCGTGTACTTTCCTTTTACTTATTAAATGAATTATTTCTTCGTTTTTACCGTAAAACAATAAAGAAAATTATAGTAGGAGCCAATCTTAATGGCGGCTGTGAACCGCGCTGCGAGTGTGACTTCGCGGTGGTACAGTAAGGTTCGCAATTATTAGAGTATTTTTTTTATTACCTACTTGTAGAACATGCTAATAATGAGAAACAATTTATTACACCAGAATTTTGGAACAAATATACAAGAATTTAATATAAAAATATGCAAAACGGTTGGTCTTATCGCTAAAAGCGATCTTTTCCAGACAGCCTTTGAATGGACAGAAATTACGAATTAAAAAAGGACGGTGGTGCAAAACAATACAATAAATCATGCAAAATAAAAATGAATATACCTACATACATATTTAATAAACGACATGAACCATACTTACACGTCACATGCAAATATTGTTATGATTGAAAAAATATATGTGTTAAGTACATACAAATAATTGAATGATTAAAAAAAGTTATACCTACAGCTATGTTTCTAGTAGCTAAATTAGCGTCGACACTTATCGCGTTAACCTATTCATTATTTTTTAACCAATCATGAAATTATGTTAACATACGTCAACACAATAATATTAATATCGGAATATATGCTGATATCGTATTGGTGGATTGTATTGGTTGGTAACAAACAACTTTAAAATAACTAACTAGACTGTACTTGACCAGAATCGCATGCATGTGTGCAGCGTACGGATGTAGCGTGCACACAAGCACAACCGCGGCGGGCGCGCGCGGGATGCGGTGGGCTAGCGGGAGGGTGTGCCCCGGCCTCTCACCTCTCCAAAGCCCGCTTACACCTAAAATTTGCTATTCCGCAGCGCCTTGCGCCTAATTTCTCAGCCGCCATAAAGATTGATTCCTTCTCTACCTACAATTTGTTGAGGAAGTAATCGAAGTCTCTACATTATTAGCTACCTAAAGTACACAAGCGACTATAAACTAATTTTATTATTGAAATACAATTAAATAAACCTATCTTCTCGGCAGCACATAAAAGAATGCCACTACGGATATAGATCTTTCATTTACTATTGCTTGATGTAACAACATTTGCATGCCACTAAACGAGGCTGAAACCAATCAAGGCGGTCTTATCTAACTTTCTATTTCATACGTCAAGCATCCGTTACACAATCACCTGCCGGTGCCGCACTCCATTAATGTATTCCTCTATTTAATTCATAATCAATATTAGATGCCTTTAAAAACTCGTTGCAATGCAAGGCCATCGAAAGTAATTAATCTGGCGGACCACCTTGGAGACAAGTTGGGCGTTTATGGCTTCAGTCAAGGACGCAGTGCGGTCCTTTAAAATTATAGCAATTTTGTGGTTATGTGGAAAAAAATACAGTGTAATGTTTCGAGAATTTGATGCTCTTTTAGAGCCAAAGCCACCAAGGCGCGTCATGCAAAAAGGAGGATATGATTTTAAACGGTTTATATGTATGTATGTGGGTGGATATGTATGTGGGTGGGTATGTATGTATGTTCAGCTGTTCCTTCATAACTTCTAAACTACGAGTACTTATCATAATTTGACAAATGAGGTATCGTTGGAAGCGTCTTCATCGTCCGCTGGTTATAGGCTATGTGACGTCACATTATACTGAATAGGGCGCTCTTATAAACTTAATAAAAACTTTTTGTATTAAATGTTCCAACTGATATTTTTTCTGTGAAACCCCTTGATGTTAAAAAAGATTGAATCATTCCTAACTAGGGTTATTAGTTGCCATCGCACCCGTGATCATGGTTAACTTTAACGTGAACTGAGGTCGTATTGTGGGCGGAGCCCCCCCGAGGGTGTCTACCAGCTCAAAGGGACTCCTTGCTCACAATAATATAAAGTAGGTGCAGAAGAAACTTCGTAGTGCGAGCCATCCTTTTACCTTTGGATTGTAGATTCTCTCTCAAAGCAGATAATAGGCTTGCAACTGAAGTGGCTTGAAGATCTTGCTATTTTTGAAGAAGTGAAGAAAGAAGTCACTGATTACAGATAGTTCGGTTTATTTTAACTCACATTTTTTCTGGTATCCACATCGATATGTTTAAGTATTAGTAGCAAACACGTTGCAATACTTAGTGAGATGCATATTAAACTTATAAATCGACAAGGAGAGATGAAACAAGTCAAAATATAATTAAACTCCTGCAAACTTTTCTAGTCGCCATCAAGATGAGACAATCCATGACAATATAGGAATGACAGGTTATTTGAATTTTGAATTAACATAGACAAACTATCAAATGGGTATGATTATGAAAGAATTAAGAATTTATGAAAGAGGTTTGACATCGTCACAGTATTAATTGAAGGAGCGAACGCGAAGCGTCTCTGTTTCAGCTTGGGCAAGAATTCTTTCGTATGTCCGGATGTCTGTCCTCCTCTACAGGTCGCATTTCTCCTTCGATCTAGACGAAACTGGGTATACAGGTTAAGCGAATTTTTTAAATTTTTATTCGTCGTGGATTTTTGGTTGGGGAGTACGTCCCCCCAAAAAAGGGTAAAAAGAGGGCTACTGAATATCTCCGCCTTATTAAATCCGATTTAAATTGTTCTTTTTTCATTTGAAAGGTAGTAACTTTAAGTTAGTCTCATAATTTTTTTGTGAAGATCTGATGAGGATCTTTGGCGTAATGAGCAGAATAGCTCCTCAAAATGCGGTTAACTGCTCACTTTTAGGTTTCTTACCAGTGAAATCAGCCCTTTACCTACTAGGTAGGGATTGATGGAGCACCTTGGTTATTAATGTTAGTTGTACAATAAGGTAACTAGATGACGCTACTGTACACCGCTAGACCGCTTGTTTGCAAAAAAGTTTGTACGCGCGAAGTCTACAGCTCACAGTTTACTTATGATGTTAGTACGAATAATACGTTGTTTCGTTCCCCATTATCGCACTTTTAATTTAGGAGTACTCTTAGAAATGTGTCTCTTTATTTTTTGCGGCATGACATCGTATTCTGTCTGCGTAGGGTCACAGCCGATTTAATAGATTGCAATCTCGCTTTCCTTCTCACCAGTTTGAGACACTTAAGGACAGCTTTAAAGGTCACCGCTGAGATTGTTTTTTATTTTAGGTGGATACTATAAATTGTGAGCAATAAAAAATATGTAAAACGGGGAAGTACTTAAAGGGGCGTTTTCGTCACATCACTGTTGCGTTCATGGAATTGAAACCGGAATGATTCGTTTGATCACTTTCAATTTGGAACAAAGAGTAGTTATGGCGAGGTGAAAAGCTTTATTTTTGTGTCATTGATATATTTTGCGACATAAAATCCGTCAATGGAACAATTTGAACAAATGACTTTTATAAATACGGGCTATGATGATTATAATATATACATTTTCATATAAATAAATAATAAATTAATAAATATATTCGGGACAATTCCACACCAATTAACTAGCCCCAAACTAGGATACCCTGTACTATGGGTACTAGATAACGGATAAACATACATATATACGAATATTATAAGATCCATGACTCGGAAACAAACATTTCTGCTCATCACACAAATGATTGCACCTTGCAGGATTCGAACCCGCGTCCGTTTGATTATGTACCTAGGATCACTAGCCACGAGACCAACCGGTCGTCGATATATATTTTTATGCATAAATATTTTGTTTGATGTACTTTAAGTATGCTACGATAACAGTTAAAGACAGAAAGATCTTAGAAATCCAAAAGTCCAAATAAAATCCAAAGGTTTTCAAACAACATATAAGGACTTATGAAAAATCGTTATTACTCGACTACGGCGAAGCAAAAAGGAGGGTTATGATTTTAACCAGTATGTTTGTATGTATGTATGTATGTATGTATGTATGTGAGTGGCTAAGTATGTATGTTCAGCAGTTCCCTCATAACTTCTATAGTACTCATCATAATTTGACAAATGAGGTATCGCTGGAAGCGACTTCATTGTCCGCTGGTTATAGGCTATGTGACGTCACATTAAATTGAATATGGCGGACAGGCTAGAGGACATAAAGACGTGAAATAAATAAATAAAACTGATGGCGTGTTTGGTAGGTATAAATGAAAGGGTTTAATTAGCACATTTCGAAAACCCGACTACGGCAAAGCAAAAGGAAGGCTATGAATTTAACCAGTATTTATGTATGTATGTATGTATGTATGTGGGTGGGTATGTATGTATGTTCATAACTTCTAAACTACTTACTCATCATAATTAGAGAAATGAGGTATCGTTGGAAGCGTCTTCATTAACCGCTGGTTATAGGCCACGTCACATTAACTTGAATGTGGCAGACAGGCTAGAGGACACAAAGTGTTTTTTTCTCGGATGCTTTGTTTGGTATCAAATGAAAGGGTTTCATTAGTACATTTTGAAAATATATACCTACCTATATAATTTATATAAAAAAAAGTTTAAAACCCGACTCTTAGTGGGCTAAAACGACACAAACAAGAATATTCAAACATTTACAAATTTAAAACTTTAGGGCCTGGGAGTGCGTTTCACCTATTTGGTTAAATACTGATAAATTTATATCGTATAAATTTATAGTTATAATATATAAATTTTCAAAATGTGCTAACTAAGCCTGTTTGTATGTTTGTAATGGATAAACTAAAAATAATTAACCGATTTTAAAAATTAGTTAGAAAGTTATATTATTTGCGAGTAACATGGGCTGTTTTTTTTTTTTTTTTTTTTTTTTTTGTTTAAATTGCATATTTTCTCGATGACTGTTTTTTTTTACCAAAATCTGTGAATTCAGGTCAACATATTTTTAAAAGTTGAGGACAGCCTCCTAAGAACGTTTTCATTCAGGAAATTACTTTAACAGCTAATACGGTTAAAGTAATTTCCTACAAAATGTATGGTTTTTTTTTCAAAATTTCTTTCTTTTCTAGTACTCAAACCTCGGTCCGATAGAGGCTTTTAATCCTTATAAGAAATAGGATCGATTGGCATCATAAAAAGTTTTTGTGTTAAATTACCATTTTCTTGCTGACTGTACATTTTTTCCAAAATCTGCGAATGCAGTTTAGAATATCTCAAAAAGTAATGGATGGTCTACTTGGTACGTTTTCCTGTAACTATAACGGTTAAGGTACCTGCCCTTACTGTCTCGTCTCAAAAATCCAACCTGTATATGTCTAACTATTATAGTTCAGTCACAATAACCGTTTTTAACACGCTTTTATTAGCTTCACCTGTATGTATGTTTGCATGTAACGGAATCCTTGAACTCAATTTTTAACCACTTTAAATGGTGAAATTATTCTAAATTTTGCACACTTATCAGGGCCCGATGAAATACAAAAATTAAAAAAAAATGTCTCATTATCCTGATCAGGATCATCAGTCAGGATTAATGTCATTCTAAAAAAAACGTGGGGTGCTTGCTTTGTACGACATTCTTACACTGACTCTGTAATTCGAAATACAAATAGTAACATATCTTGGTAAAAAATAAATAACAGTTAATATCCAGCACCCCACGCTTCTTTTTACATTGACATTAATTTTTTCGTTAATTACTTTAATCTTATATTGAAATTTATATTTTACTTTTTAGTCCAGTTTAATGGTATTAATGCGCGTTTTTTAGTTTTTTAAACTATCATTTATTTATGCAAATTGAAATTTTGTGCAAAGAAATATTTAGAGAGATAAAAATATATGGTAATGAGACGCTAATAGGCAAATACGGACGTGATGTGATGTGTTTTATTGTATGCCTGCCTAAAACAATTAGCGATTTCAGCAGTGCGAGTCCATAACTTGGTTTCAATCATATTGTCACTTTTTTCATAGCAATTTCGACTCTATCGCTACGCATTAATGAATTTGACGGATTGAAACCGATATGTTCAATATTGCGTAATAACAGTGCTGTTTTCATATCGCCACCGGTAGAGATGGCGAAAAAAGCACCAGTTGTGCAACAAAAGGTTGATGTTACTCGGTCGCACCCTTTTTTTTTTTAACTAAGGTCGCACCACTTACACTCGCACTATATAAGGTCACGTCACACTGTATCCAATCTCACTTTTAATCCAGCACACTCATCCTTATTGTAGTCTTTTCAATAAGTACACCTTGTAATAAAATGTTTAAAGTCATTTCCTTTCACTCTTCATAAGCATGACTAGAAAGTTCGCTAAACTATACCAACGCTATACCACAGTACATATATAGTCCTACAGAACTATATATGTACAGTAACTATACTATAAGTTTACGGGCATCGAAACTCAAAATTAAGATTTAAATTGTTTTGCAATCTCTTCCTTTATTATCTTTTACATGATAATAAAGGAAGCGTTATTTTTACATGACGCGACCTTTACCTATGTGTATTTACTAGAGAAAATCCCAGAAATATAAATAATGCTGATGATTTAACTTCAAACACTAATCCATCGATACTAACATATAAAAGTGAGACGTTGTCTGTTTGGTTGTTTGTTTGCGGAGCTTTCACGCGATAACGGCTGGACGGATTTTGATGAAATTTAGAATGGAGATAGCTTATACCCTGGAATAAAACATAAACATTTTATCCCGGAAAATTGCAAGTTTCCACATGCACATTTTCCAGTTTTCCCATGGAAAACTGGAAAAATGTTGATTACTCACTGTAAGGAACGGTTACCATCAGATAATGGTCTGTGGTTGCCATGGAAACGAAATAATAAGTCCGTCAAAAAACATCAAGAGCGTTAGTGCTATACCTACTTTTGCATTGGTTTTTAATATCCTAGAATAAAGTAGGAGGCTTTTATTACGAAGTCGCGGGCGGGAAAACTATATTTAAAATTCCCTTGCTTCGCCGTACTCAGCTAAAAAGCTGCAAATTTTCATGTAACCGAACAAAGCTTTAGTATTTATTTAAGAACATTTATGATTCAAAACTTGACCAAAGATGCTGAGACCATGGATCACTTTCATTTCTGAAAAGATAAATGTAGCACAAGATCGTTTCAATAAATATTACTACAATGCGTATCGATCAAAATCGAAAGTGCAAAGTGACGGATACGCGTACAGAGTACTAGCGTAGAAAAACCGATGAGTTCACCTCAACTCACCGGCTCACCACAAAGAGAACAATTAACTGAGAACGAGGAAATAGTTTGCCATCATAACAGGCAAAAAATGTTCATGAAGTTTATCTTGCGTGAAATTGGCACGTATTTTTTTCACGATGCGAGTTGACTTTTTTTGTCATGAATTCATGATAGTAACAGCATATAACTGTTTGTGAATAGATAGGTACTAGATGAACTGTACTTTGTCGATTATAAATTGACACGAATTTTGGTTGAGAGCTATTTTACGAATTTGTGACTGTGTGGGAACTCAATTATTCAAATTGTTAATCATTTGGTATTTATAAGGGAACTCATATAAGTAATTCATGTTACGCTACCATCGAATTAGCAAGGCATAAGTTCAAAAACTAAAACCTGACTACGGTCGGCAAAAAAATAGCCTATGACACTCTTGCGATGAAGACGAATCGATTGATACCTCGCTTGTCAAAATCGGATTAAGTTTATAGTTTGAACACATAACCCTCTCTTTTTCCTTCCTTCTTCTTTTCGGCGTAGTCGATACCACGTTTGTCAAAATCGGACCAATAAGGGCGACGCTAAGGTGGAACATCCACATACCTACATAGATACATACATACACACATCTTCCCTTGAATCGCCGTAGTCGGGTAAAAAATAACCATGTTAGATAATCTTCAGCTATGACAACATATTTTTGTGTAGGTATGTTGTTATTGTCAACATATGAAGGGTCATATGTTGACAATAACACCTTAAGGCCTGTGATTTTTATGATGTATGTATTCATTTTTATCGTCCGCTAAGTATAATTTATCTCAGGACCTTCAGAATACTCAAGGTCGCAATTATTGTTGAGGAGTTTTCCAGAAGCAAAACCACAAGTACAACGTAGGTTAAATGTGTCAAAAAAGTCACTTAATTAAATACGTAGGCTTATTTGCGGCACAAATGATTAATAGTTCGGGTCTTTCCCATTTGGGTTTTATTAGTAATTATTATCAGGAAATGAAACAAAACCGAATGTTCTTTTAAAATCGTTTATGCTGTCTCGTCTCACAAAGGAGGATGCTCTACCTCGTGGATGAATCAAAAACACAATTAGTGATATTGTTACGCCGTGCACCGGTCAATTCTTAGATAAACGATAAATAAAACAATCTGGTATGTTTCGGAAGCTTCGCGAAGGTTCTAGAACGTTCCTGAAGGTTTAGGACGTTTCTAGTTAATTTTATCGCAAAGTCTAGCTCGTAACAATTTCATTACTGATGACTTCAATTATCGATCAGCACCTTCATATGACATATGACAAGTACCTACACATGCTTAATCAGAAGAGAACAATGTAATCAATCACCTTGCACAGGTTCACACTCACAGAGGTCTTGGGGCGATCCAACTGAAGTAGGTATTTATTTGGGAGTGACGGGTGCCGCCACAAAGACGAAGCAAGGCCAATCATCTGAAAGTGAACCAGTAATGACACTTTTTTAATCGATTCGTCATGTTTCACAAGATATATAAAAAACCTACCTATACACATTTCCTGAAGCACTAATTTTGGCTAGTCACAATCACTGTTATTATGTCTGTGAGTTTTGATTAGGATCGGTATTTGAATATTATGTGTCATTATTTTTCTAGATTAGGCTGGTGAAGTCATTGCAGAATTGGAATGGTAAGGCCGTGCCGCCAAGGGTGCCAAGCGTGGTAATTATGCCTAAGGGTCTATTTCACGACCTTCAAGCAAAGATGTACAAGATACCCTATACAAAGTACCTATCTGGAATACAAAATACTATTAAAATAAGTATTTCAGATACCAAATACAAGATACCTTATGGAATGGTATCTGAAATCCTAGATACAAGATACGTATCTTCTAAATACTTTTTAAAAGAAAACAAAATTTATATGAATTATGAAAAGTTAGTCTAGGGTTTATTTGATAGATGGTGAGAATCGCCGCACAGCGTGACACATCAGGCGCACGCCAAAGTTAAAGTTTTGGCCACTTGCTCAAGGGCACCCAGGAGGTACGAACCTTGGCTTACAGCCCAAATTACAGACTTGAAAAGTATTTGACGGTTTAAGATATTGCGTGCCGCAACTTTGCTTCTCATCAGGTCAAACGCAATCAAACGCTTGCCTTAGTGGAATAAACATTATAATTTTATAAAAATTGTATAATACCTACACATCTTCAAGGATTTGTGTATGTATAACAAAATTAGTGTTTCATAATGTAACCTCTTATAGCATAAATGTTGTCACAAATGTTACAAAACGCTGTTAAATTTGAAAATAATTATAAGATCAACAAATTACCTGAACAAATAACATTAAATAAACGGGTAGTTGATTGTTTATTGCAAGATTTATCGCAATGCAATCTTGAATGAGCAAAAACTTGTCTACGCCCACCTTTTGGCCTTCGGAACAATGCACTCTTTCGATTTGTAAGTGTATCTAAAAATTCAATTGCCAATATATTAACAATATTGGCTATTATATTATTATATACGCTAAATTATTTGACCGCAGATTTAATTATAAATATAAAATATCCGCAACGTTCAAGAGACCGGAAATATTAAATTGTATGTAGGACTAGCTGTGCCCGCGGTTTTGCCCGCGTGGTCTTTTCATTTAAAAGGAGCCCCGCCCCATACATGTTATTCCAGGACCAAAAGTACCTACATATAAAGTACATTATACTACGAGTACATTTCTTCAAAATTCGTACAGACGTCAAATAGTTTTTATCAATTGTTCGGCATCTAATCATCGGATTAAGATACAAAGTATCCAAGTTTTAAGTTAAACACTAAGCTATCCAACAGTGCAAATAGTATCGCAATCTGTCCAGAAGTTTTTACGTGATGCGCGTACAAACATACAGACATACAAACAGATAAACAGTCAAACAGACAGTTGTATTCTTGTTCTACTGAACAAGAATACAACTTATTATTTTAATTTATTAATTTATCTTTATTAATTTATATTTTAACCCTTAACCAGGCGACAAGGGTTCCATAAAATAAAGTTTATGAAATTCAGGATTTTGTTAATCTATACTTAAAGCAATAAGAACGAAAAAGTCTGTACAAAGAAGATAATAAAAAATATGTCTAGGGTACTTAAAACAAGATAGATAGATAGATAGATAAATTCTTTATTGCACACACCACAAACAAAATCAACAAAAAATAAAGGAACAATAGCAGCAGAAGTGTCACAATGGGCGGCCTTATCGCTAAAAGCGATCTCTTCCAGGCAACCTTTGGATGGAGAGGATTTGTTATAGTTGTGAGGGACTATTTTTATATATTATAGTTGTGAGTAGTATTTTTATATCATAATGCACCCCATTATGATATAAAAATACTACTTAGTGACAAGCTACAGAATAAGAATATAACATTTTTTTAAATCGTGTCTGTCTCTTTGTCTGTATGTTTGTTCGCTCATCACTTAAAAACTACTAGACCGATTGCAATACGATTTCCACTGTTGTGTAGCTTAGGGCTTGACTTAAAAGCTGGGGTACTTGGTATCTCAATCCTTTGAGTAGAAGCCGAGCAATCGATAAAAATCTTTTTGACAGCTGAAGGAATTTTGATCAAATGTTGGTATATGGGTTAGTCACATTGAATCAGCATAGATTCCGGAAACAATACTCACAAAATAAATACCTACACAAATAAACTTCAAGTCAAACGCTCTACCGAAAAACATAAGTCATTCTCTACCGTTTATAAATTTTTATAGTAGTCCAAATGGCTTGTTAATTATAATGGGTGAATATTCAAAACTCCTACATGCATATTAGTTTAATTTATGTATTAGATTAATATGTCTCAGATGTTATCAGAAACATTTAACGAAGGCGAAATGAACTGAGTTGGCACGTGCGTGATTGAAATATTTGACGTTATTCGCAATAGTCTTCTTTATTTATACCTATTATTAAAATGATTTTGAGTTATTGCTTTTAGAAATATTTGTAAGTTGGTTTTTGGGTAATGTGCAGGATGTTCGGTGCATCGATTGCCAAATCAAAATGGCCGTCTTTTGCTATCTCCCCATAAAGCATTCTTGGCCCCACGGGTTCACAGAACGATTTCTAGCAAAATGCACTGAGATCGCATTCTGAAAACATTGTGCAGTTCAGAGCGTTCTAATAAGCGCTGTAGCACACAATGGTTTCTGCCTTCAAAAGACAAAACATTGCGTGCACCAGCTCACCTTAGCGCTGGGTTCAATAATGTTTTTGGAATAAACGTCGGGGGTTATATACATTGTTAATTTATGATTGTTGATTATAGAATGACGGACGGGAATGGAGTAGAACTATCTGCCAGCATCCGTTTCAAGTTCAATATTATTTCGATGTATTCAAGTCGCAAGTGAACTATGCAGAGCGCAATTTATTACTAAACTTCAGTCACTGACAACTGTCTAGCATGCTCTTACAGTGCCCCTCTCACCGCGACAGCAGTTTTTGCTAACAAAGAATCGATCGATTTGCGATCAATAATGACTTGATTTAATTATAATTTGAGTTGATTCACGTACCGTCATGCACGACCGGCTAGGACCTTGAGGGTAGATCCTTTGCGCCGAGATGTGACTTGCACAACACAGCGCCGCTATTTTTGATACCGGTCTTGTCATGCCCATTATGATGACTTTACAGCCTTTTTATTAACATTAAGATTTATAATAAAAACCTTCATTGTATAAACGGCCTCAATATACGGCACAATCAGGATCATATCCGTATTTTACGCATTCATCTCAGCTTTAGCAAATATAATGTTTAAGTTCTCTGGTCATAAAGTATCATCAGGTCATAAAGTATGGATCGTTATCGTTTATTATCATGTTGATCTGAAGCATCTGAGGTGTTGATCTGATGTTACATTGTTTCTAGTTATTTCATCAACGTCTTGGTTTTTTATATTGAAATATAATAAAAAATCGCAACCGCAGCGCACCTGACTGTGTCTGGGTTGCTGTAATTTTGTGGGCTTTGTTTTTTTATGATGCCCGGTGGCAAATTGTTACTGGCCAGTAGTCAGCCTAATGCCTCCTCTGATTATGAGAGTAACAGACAAAATATTTCACAATGGTCCACGCGCAACTAATAAATAGAGGTTATTATGAAAACTGACGTGGTTTTTAGTCGTGGCGTTCTTTCTTCCCTTCAGAAAGACCACCGTGTGTTGTTGAAACTATAGTTGGAATAATTCAACTACGTGAGTAACTCCAATTTTTGTTATTTTAAAAAGAGGTTGTCACCCAACATCACAGATCAGTATTATACTGACAGTATAATACAGCTCAGTGCCCAACATAGGATATCTTTCGCAGTTCCATCCTGCTATAAACAGTACAAACCAATGACAATGTACATCAAACAAAATAAAACTGCTGAAAATGTACTTAAAACTCAAAACCTTTCCTCAGCTCGAATCGGAAATGGCCTATTTTGATTTTCAAGAATAGCCGTCCGCCGTAGATAAACATGTCGACATACATAGAGTCGCTCTTTAAAACGAATGACACGTTGTCTTCGACAGGCTGACAGCTACTGCCGACACACAGATAGTACCTAGTCTAAGACTAGCCAACTCCCGCCGTCGAAAAAAGGTAGCAATGATGGGGGTGAAACTAACGTAAAATCGTGGACAAAAAAATATACGGAAAGCGTGGTGGAAAGAGCTGAAGATGGCTCTTAAAAGCAAGTGGTACGCTTTGCCGAAGGTAGTTTTTTAAATTATTACGGTTTACAAACAAAGTGTAAAGAGATGCAAAAGACAAGCGGGCACTCAATTTTTGGCCAGCGTCTAAGATCCCTCATGGCGCCGTGGTGTCAGTACCCAACTCACGTGCCGTCAATCCCTGGTTCGCTTCCAAATAGCTTCAAAAACTTTTCGCACTCAAGGAAAATTACAGCGCCATCTCTTATAGGTACCTGGAACAGCACTTTTTCCTATAATTCAAAACGAAAACTCCAGTTGCGTATCTATCTCCGGTATATACAGTATCATCTAGGGTAACAATAGCCGGGGTGGCCGGGTGTGGCAAGCAGTTTCCATGTTGTTAGCAACTTTACATATAAAACACAAAGCATCTTAAATTATGAGTGTTTTACTACTTTCACCGATAAGGTACCAGCATCGCATTTGTCACTGACAGTATTGCAATGCAGTTTAGCTACATAACGTTACAATGTGTATCAGAGAGAGAACCTTGTCAATATCACTGAAACTTGATACCATTATGAAACATACCAGGGTACCCTACAGGACATCAATGGCATCAGTATACGCGGAGGATGCTAGACTGCGATCGTGGCTGATAAATCAACCTGCTGGTTTATTACGACAGTAGCCAATAAACCTATTTGTCCTCGAACAGATTCACATAATCGCTGTACTTGACAGATTATGGACCCTTAAATCATAGGATTATTTTCTTTGTGACGAACACTCATACAAATTTAAACTTTATCACGAAGTAATGTAATCTTTATTCGGTAGTGACATAGTTGTGACATAGGGCTTTTTAAAAGTATATTAACATGACGGCAATTTTACGAGGGTCGTCTAAGTATATGGCGGATGTATATCATGAATAATTTGAAGATAAAACGTAACCCACTGCCACTAGCGTAACTGAAAATTATGAATCAATAAAATAAGCGTTAATATAATGGAAAACTGTTTAATATAATATCGAAACCGATGACTTTACACACTCAGACTTTATGCACAGTATGGATCATTGCTTAAGGTCTTAGTAAGTGTTTAAGTAAAACATATACATTTTTTGGGTTAATAATCTATCTAACTATCCATGCTTATAATAAAGCAATAATAACGAAATAATATGTACAAAGAAAATAATAAACAAAAAAACTAGAGTACTTAAAATAAGCTACTGAACAAGAAAATAATATATTTTTTAAATCGTGTCTGTCTGTTTGTAGGAAATACCTTCCTGACTCTACCGGTGCTTCGGAAATACGCCCGTTAGAGAAGAGAGCACCAAGAAACTCTACGGGGATTTCATTTTTTCCATAATATTTGTTAATTCTGTATAATTTTTTGAAATATCAGAGCTTATATAATAAAACATAATTTAAATTACAAATTTAAAAGTGAACATGAGATGTCCCACAATCATCAAACAGTCAAAATGGAAAAAATAAAGTAAAAATTCTAACTAGATATTTTGTATAAAAAAACGTGACATCATGTGTACTTTTAACTTAGGGAAATGACCACGTGTGCAATGCCACGGGCACAGCTAGTATACAATATAGAGTTTATATATATAAAAACTGTGGAACTGTCCCTAGGAGCACCTTGTCCAGTGCAGTGAAAAAAGTGTGGTCTCTCTAAAAACCTTGCCAAGAACCAAATTTTGAAAGTTTTACTGATGATGAATGATGATACACGCAAAATACATATATGAAAAGAGTACCTTAAACTATTTTTTTAAATTATCTTCTTTGTACAGACTTTTTTGAACTTATTTTAGATTTCATTTTAAGTAGCTTGGAGATTTCCATTATATTTTGGCGTTGTTCTTTCTGATTTGACTATTTGATCGTTGTCAGTTCGCTGGGGTGCTTGGTGTCTCAATCCTTTGAGTAGAAGCTGAGCAAACGATAAAAACTTTTTGACCGTTGAAGGAATTTTGATCACTTGTTGGTATATTGGTATTTTAGATCTTGGAATAGTATACATAGGTTACTTTTAACCTAGATAAATGATCATGCGTGCGAAGCCGCGGGAATCAGCTAGTTCTTTAAATACAATCTCGAATTACCTGAAAACACTACTGAACCAATTTTGATGAAATGTATATGGCACCACAGTGAAAGTATAACTTTTCAAACAGTGAACTATCATCCAAATCAGTTTAGAAATCCCGGAGATATGGATAATAAATATTTACACAAAACAAGATATAAGTTCAAAAATTAAATCCCGCCTAAGGGCTAGTAAAAAATAGCCTATGACACTCTTGCGATGAAGACGTATCGATTGATACTTTGCTTGTCAAAATCGGACCAAGTTTTTAGTTTGAACACATAACCCTTACTTCTCCTTATCGTAGTCGGGTAAAAAAAGCTTAGACACTATACCTGAAGACGAATCGATTGACATCTCACTTGTCAAAATCGAATCGATAGGGGCGACGCTATGGTGGAACATCCACATAACCACATACATAGATACATACACTACTGTTTAACTCATTACCCTTCCCTTGCTTTGCTGTAATCGGGTAAAAAAGAGTCAAATGAAGAATGTCCTTGTGATAGTCGATTAATAAACATCATACGGATAATTTCATTTAAAACAAAAAAATGATCTTCAAATTCAAACATTCCTCCTATATCTGCGCAAGCGCGCACGCGCTCCAGTCACGAGGGAATCGTGACCTGGCTGACAAATCGAGAAAAATTGTTAATGTGGCAGGAACACTGCCACAGAATAAATAATGAAACTACGGCATTGCCTCCGACCGGAGCGCTTAGGTAACGCCTAAATCATTTGTCTGTGTGTTTGAAATAAGCTGGGGATCATTAGCCACCTGAGCATAACACGCGCCAAAGCAACGTAGCTACTACTGGAATACCGGTTAACCCCCCATTCCTATAAAAATGAAAGGAGTCGTTTTTCCAACGTCTCGTTACTTTTTGACGTTTTTTGTATAGCGCTTATGTCAAAAGCCTACGGACAGTAAGCGAAAACGGTTCGTTTTAAGATATACGAACCGGCCCTAATACCGCTTTTTATGCTCAAGTGGGTATGTAACAGATAATATTTTATGGATGCCCATTTCCCCTACCTATTGTTTTGTAGCATGCTTTTGTTTCTCCACTCAAAGAATACATATTTATGACACTTTTTACTTGACTATGGTAAAGCAAGGGAACGGTACTGAGTTTATCAGTCTATGTATGTATGTATCCACCATAACGTCGCTCCTACTGATTCGATTTTGACAAGCGAGGTATCAATCGATTCGTCTTCATTTATAGAGTGTCATAAGCTATTTTTTTTACCAATAGAGAGGTTAAGTGTTCAAACTATAAGCTTGGTCCGATTTTGACAAGCGAGGTATTGATTTGTCAGTTCAGATGGATTCCTCTTCATCAAAACAGTGTAAAAGGCTATTTTTAGTACTTAGGATTTGGTACTAGCTTGCATTTAACTTCCCATACTCAACAATCAGGTCACAAATTACTAAATAGTTACCACCAGGTTCCAGAGTCATATACTTGAGTGCGCAATCTCTTTACCTAAACTAGCCCAAAAAAAAAAAAGTTGCCAAGGTTGGTTAGGTTGGTTTTGAAAGTTGGCATTTATTGCGTGCCAGTATGCCTAATCATCAAGCAGCGTTCACAGTTCACACATAACTTTTATTGTGTGCTAGTTTGCTTTCATCAAGCAGCGTTCACAGTTCACACATTACATTTATTGTGTGCTTGTTTGCTTTCATTAAGCAGCGTTCACAGTTCACACATTACATTTATTGTGTGCTTGTTTGCTTTCATCAAGCAGCGTTCACAGTTCACACATTACATTTATTGTGTGCGTGTTAGCTTTCGTCAAGCAGCGTTCACAGTTCACACATTACATTTATTGTGTGCTTGTTTGGTTCCATCAAGCAGCGTTCACACTTCACACATTACATTTATTGTGTGCTTGTTTGCTTGCATCAAGCAGCGTTCACAGTTCACACATTACATTTATTGTGTGCTTGTTTGCTTTCATCAAGCAGCGTTCACAGTTCACACATTACATTTATTGTGTGCTAGTTTGCTTTCATCAAGCAGCGTTCACAGTTCACACATTACATTTATTGTGTGCTTGTTTGCTTTCATCAAGCAGCGTTCACAGTTCACACATTACATTTATTGTGTGCTTGTTTGCTTTCATCAAGCAGCGTTCACAGTTCACAGATACATTTATATTAAATTTTAATGCATCCTATTGGTTGCTGCCAGGTAAGTGCTTACCTACTTTTAGACATATAATATTAGGTACCTATATTCTACATTTAGAGTATAGGACTCTACATTTATTCAAGATTCTACCTCAAAAATTTAGGACATTCAACATCTTCAAAACTATTAAATTCTAAGGTTTTCGCGATCTTAATTCATTAATTCAATGGGAAACTTAGGGAAATCGTCAACTAAAATCTTTGGCTGTAGTTTTGAATAATGTTCTATATATTTTAATATATGTCATCAGTCTACCTGTGACCACAAACACTGTACGCTTGAAACGTCTGGAACTAAGCGAAAAAACTGCTATAATGTGTTTAATTCAAGCCAATATAATTATTTTCACATTTTGCCTAATAACGCAAAAAATACGAAACCTTAAATTAAACAAAAATAGTTTTGAAATGTACACACAAAGCTCTTTTTATGTATAAAAACCCCATTAAACCTGACTGACTTTGAAAATATTAACCCCATATCTTAAAACAGCCCCTAGACCAATTTCAATTTTGGTTCGTTTATTATACGAACTTAGCCGTACAAACATACACACAGAAAGCCGAATCGTTCTAGTTGATTTGGAGACCTCTACTCGCTCGATCAATTATCGCTCGATCTTCAAATCTTCTACTGCAGTAGTTAATCAATCGTGCTTTCCACAAAAACACACGTGCTGTACGTACCTACTCCTCGTCTCAAAAAGCTTCTCGTTAACAAGTTGTTAATCAAAATAACTCGTCGTAAAGTTATCTCTTTTGCCATCTTCTTGCATTTTGGAAACGATAACGGTGCAGTATTTAATCTCTTTTCATGTCAGATGTTCTCAACGGCCGACTCAATCAGATTAAAGTTGTAAGGCTGATAGCACATTTGTGATTGACTAGCATAATAAAAGCATGATTGTAGGTTGAAAGTCACCATGATAGTTGCTTAAGTAACTATTTGTGTGCAATGTATCCCCTGAATAATTTCAATGATTCGATGCATTATGGAATCTGGTGAACAGTGAACAGTGAAGTCTCACAATACTCCGAGTCTCGGACATCGAAAAAATACTCTAATCCTCACTTGACTTGCCTTGGACTAACCCAAGCACTACGGTCTAGTAACTTTAGTACAACATGTTTACAGTACCTATTGTGGTACAACGGATAAAGTCAAGAGAGTCAAGTCAAAGTAGAATTCTGTTTCTACTATGTGTTAGAAGAAAGAGCGTGAAGTGAATTAATTATATTTTGAAATTAATTATATTGTGTCGATGTTGATTTGAGCCCTGAGATGGAATGATTTGGTTAATCAAATCGGACTTTTTATTCCTTAGTGATGAGTCGTGCAGCTTGCTCGCCTGATGGTGAGCATCACTTCTGCCTATAACAGTTGCAGTGCCATCCCGAAATATGTATTGCAACATCTTGCGTGGCACGGCACTGCGCTTGTCACCCTGAGACATTTGTTTTTAATTCTCATGCCCAGTAATTTTGCTGGAAACATTGCCCTTATCAGAGTCTTTACATCAGAGTAACCAACTTTCTAGCATCATAATTTTCAGCTATAATATCAACAACAAGAAATAGTACATACATACAAAAAACCCGAATGAGAATGGTTGCTAACCAACTTTAAATCGATTTTGAAATACTTATTCAATGATACCCCACTTAACATAGTTCGTCGACTTCCTTTTTTTCTTTTTCACTATATGGCATCTAACTTTCGATTTGCTGATGATATAGTCATCATGGCAGAAACCCTGGAAAACCTAAGCACAATGATCAGTGACCTCAATATTGTTTCCCAACAAGTGGGTATTTAAATGAACATGGGTAAGACGAACATCATATCAAATGCCCATGTCGTACCCATGCTGGTTTATGTTGGGAACGATATTAACGAAGCTATTGATCACTATGTATAGTTAGGTCAGACGATCCAACTGGATAGATCCAACTTCGACAAAGACGTCACACGACGAATCCAACTCGGATAAGCAGCGTTCGGGAAATTTACGCCATATCTTCTCGTCGCAGATACCGCAGAGCCTCAAGACGATAGCTTATAATCAATACGTGTTGCCAGTGATGACATACGGCACTGAGACGTGGTCGCTAACTATTAGTCTCATACGCAAGCTCAGAGTTGCGCAGCGTGCAATGGAGAGAGCTATACTCGGTGTTTCACTACGAAAATAAAAAAGATCTAGAGTCAAAAATGAGGAAATCCGTAGAAGAACCTAGGTCACCGACATAGCTCTCAGAGTTTGCAAGTTGAAGTGGGAATGGGCAGGCCATATAGTTCGCAGAACCGACAGCCCACACGATGGACCGTCGACATTGTAGCTATCGCAGGAAGTCGTTGGATGGAGGTGGCACAAGATCGCTTGTCATGGTGCTCTTTGGGGGAGGCCTATGTTCAGCAGTGGACTTCGAAAGGCTGAAATGATGATGATGATGATGATGATATGGCATCTGGTTGTCGCCATATTGAATTTTGATTATTATGTCTTTAGTAGCACTTGCAAGATTAGGACAAATCGATTGACGTAAGAATCTACAAAATCAGCCCACACGTTTTATCCATATAATACAACACCCTCCGGTCAGTCGGGTAAAAATAGCATGCCATTTTATGAATAAGTGTATTCCAGCCTTAAAGTGAGCATGGGTGGCAAGTGCGGTTCCATCACAATATCAATCAAAATCAACTCGGATCTTTTAATCCGCGTGCGGTCAGTCGTAATGCTCTTTTGCTTTAATTAAGGACGTTGGCACTCATATGTCGTTCAGTGAGCAGGAGTAACGGATAAAAAAGGGTCATACGCAAATGCGCGAATTTTGGAGCAAAGGTGGACAAATCAGAGGCACCAAAAACATGTCGCGCAGTTATTGTAAGCGGAAATAGTTTTACTCCCATCTTTGTCGTATAAGTTAAATATTGGTGACCCTCAACCCTGACCGAAGCTATAACATGCCCTAAGAAGCAAGGAACGATGGAAATCCACATATAAATCCACGTATTACTACTATTTATTTTGTGACATAAAGTTATTGGTATGGAGTCGAGGATCGAATCCCTTAAAATTACACTTAACCTGATTTTTGATCGTCATGTTGACCGTAATGTGACGTATACCTAGCCCAACAGGCTTTTACTCTCCGATTCTGTTTGTAGTCTTTTCGTAAATGTATATTTTCGGGGATTAAAAACGCATAGCACTGCGTCGAGATTGGCCGATGCCACCCAAACTCGCATAGTTAGGGATCCTCACGTGTCTCGGACGGAACTCCGTGGGAGTTTCGACATACGACGTTTGTTTGCCCGAGTTATTACTGGGAGGCCTCAATTAATTACCCTGGAGGTAGGGTGGCCATAATGTTTGAGAAAACTTGTCACTGAACATTTTTTACAACTGGTAGGTTACAGTAAACAGTCAAGACGGAAAGAGATAAATAGACTAACTCTTTATTGACAACAAGAACACAAACAGCATAAGAAAACACTTAAAAATTAGTTACCCATATCCAATTCATAGTTTTGATCGCACTAAAAGGTCAAAGTTCTCCCAAATTCTTATTATACGCAGTATATCTATCTTTCTATATTCTATACTTATAACAAGTACGAAAAAGACTGTAAAAAGAAGATAATAAAAAAATGGTCTAGGTTACTTAATACAAGCTACTGAACAAGAATATAACATTATTTTAAATCGTGTCTGTCTGTCTGTTCGCGGATCACGTAAAAACTACTGCACTTATTACGATACGGTTACTTAATATTAGATAGCTTAGGTTTTGACTTAAAAACTGGTGTACTTGGTATCTCAATCAGATGAGTAGAAGCCGCGCAATCGATAAAAAACTATTTGACGGATGAACGAAGTTTTATGAAATTTGAATTTAAACTTTGATGTAATATTGTACTTTATTTGGTACTGGAATAACACATAGGTTACTTTAACCAAGAGAAATGGTCACGCGGGCAAATCCTCGGACATAGCTAGTCATCCTATATATTCGATAAACTTTCTTGGAATGACTTGAGATGATCAAATTCCATAGCATATCAAAAACCATGCTCCAGCGTTTTTGATCTGCCTCGTGTAATACTGCAATAGTAGATTGTACAACAAGTGCATAAATCAAGCCATTTTATAAGAGACATTTAGCCGCCCGAGCCGAAAGAGTATATAAATGTATGGGACAAAATGCCTTTTTTAGACCATAGAGAATTAGAGAATTGAAAACCTTTTATGCAATAGTCTAGAGCATAAAATGCAGTTTTACGTCGCCTGCACCTAGCATAAACAGGAACTTTACGAGCATGACAACCGAAAAATTGCTATGTTAATTTTAAAAAGCTACGTTTTGGAAAAAAACTCCTTTTTCGACTCACAGAGAGCATGGCAACCCTATACAGCACTGACATTAACTGCACTCGATTTTTTTCACTTTTACGAAAAATAATGAAGCCCCGCTGCGGGCCGAAGCAATTTGCGTGATAAATTGGAGCAGAGCAATATTCCAACGGACCTTGGGTACGGAGCACTGTTACTTATTCTGTGGGTCGGGTACGTTTCGTCCGCGTCGCGACCGAGAATTATTTCACCATTATGTAACCGCCCGGTTGGATAACAATACAACTTTGAGTCAGTGCATTAGCTTTGTTAAATCATCAAAAATATATTCTGCTTCAAAAGTCCGTTCATCAACGTTATCCTTCTATTGGGCAGTCGGGTATAAAGGGGGAGAAATCAGGGCGACGCGGCCTCTTGTTATAATTGTATTCAGATGCTATACTAGTAAAATTAGCGCAAAGAAAATACAATGAAAATTATCACGACTATACTATCTTGGGTCCATTAGTTCAAGAGCTATAGCGACCAAGGTAACGCATATTCTCGCAAATAACAATAGAAATAAACGAATCAACCGTTGTTTTTTTTGTCTACTTTAACATTTTGGTTTACAACAAATTTCGATATTGATATGGCTATAGAACCCAATACGCATTTTTAAAATATAAACAAAGGATAATAATAAAATTCTCTAAACTGTTAAGTGGTACTAGGATTAGGAAAAAATAACTGTGTTTCCATTGAGGTACCAAGGTATGAAAAAGTAACTGTGGTACCACCAGTGGTACGACTTACGGTTACAAAACGATTTATTTTCACCTTTATTTTTATTTTTCATGTCCTTTCTCATCAAATAAGTACACAAACCTTGCGTTCAATCATACCCATTCCAACTCCAAAAGCTTAAGATCTTACATACTGCCGGCAAACAGTACATTAGCTCGGTAACAACGCAATTATTAGACCCGCACTTGTCCCGTTCTCGTCACGAGACCGCGAGAGTCCAATCGACGTTTCGTTTTCATAAATTCGGCCGTTTTGCGTAACACAATAACCGACCGGTGATATTGCACGTAATATATCGTAACTGTGAAATTGTGGCTCGTGTTCTCGCGTCATTGATCGCAATTAACGCTGCACTTGCAGCCACGAAGATATAAAAACGAAAAAAGTAGGCAATTATAGTAATTTCCGTCTATTGATCTGTATTACGAGAATAGACGCTAAAAAAACGAGTAGGTACCTAAGTATGCAGAATTGCGGGTGCAAGGAGCATCCCCCACCTTTTTCAATAGCAACTAAGAAGACGGTGGTCATGACTATGAGAGGTTTTTTTTATTTTGTGTGCTTTTGCACACGAACAGTGTGTGATACCAAAAGAGTGGTGTAAGGCAATGATGGCCGAGCAGTAATACGAGTATGTATGCTTTGCAGTCCAAAGACACCAGGTTCGACCCCGCCTATGACTTTTAATAATTTATGCGTATATTGATCCGTGCTTCAGAGTACATAATACTCGTATGTTACACTTTTTGTCATTATGATGATGTTAATAATAGCCAGAAGTCCTTGGGCGGCCTTAGAAACTATAACACCAGAAATTGACACTAGGTGGCACTACCTCTTCGACATACCTACATAGTTATGGAGATAACAGCTCGTTCATAAGATTTTAATTCGTAGTTATTGGTCCAATCAATTTTCAGGGGTAGGAAAATATTTTTCACTGTTATTTACCTCAAAGAGGTTCTTAAAGCTTCAAATGCATTAAGTAGGGTAAGTATTAGTTTTCCGAAAGTAACAAAAAGTCAAAGTCCTCAAAGCATTTTTCAGAACACCAACAAAAAATAACATTCATAACTAATTGAGAGAAAAAATGAGAAGAGAAATTTGCTTCCATAACTCCCTTGTTTTAATTTATGCAGTGACATGATTATTAAAGGCTGTGTTCTGAAGATATTTGTGGGAGTAAGCCGTGTCGTAAGGTGTCACTTATTAGATGTGAGATTTTTCAAGGGCGATATGCCGTCGGACTTGTTTGTAATACGCCTTATAATTGTAAGGCTTCGGACACACCGTCAGGTTGTCCATAAGTAGAACATCGTTCGCTTATTGGAGATGCATGAAACTACAATAAACCGTTACATACACAGCTCAATTTTTAAAAGCCTTTATTTAACTTGCAATGTATGAATGTAAGTATGTATGCATATTTGTGTATGTATGTTTGTTTAGGTCAAATCTTGCGTGCTGATTAGAACCACTTCCTCTTATCCTACGGAGTTGAATTTTTAAATGTTTTTTATGGAAAGCATGACCTGAATAGAACTCCAGAATTAGTTCCAGATAAAGGAACTCTTGAACAGTCAACAGCCAGACAGGAAATTTTGTTGACGCATTTTATTATGATAGCCGGTTTTAATGTTGCTTGGCTTTGACATGGTTGCTGCATTCAGGGTTGGGTCGTGACTAGGGAATTCCTCAATGGCTAACAGTACAGACACGAAATGTTGTATACGTATTTAATTGTGATAGCTCTTTCTAAGATTCAACATGGCTTGGCTACTGTATAAAGTTTTTTTTTAAATATTTTTCTACTAACTTATTTTTCAGTTTAGGTGACTTCTTTTCAGTCAGGCTAACAACATCTTAAAACTAGTGGCTCTGTGAGCTGTAGACCTCGCGCGTACAAACGCAAACAATCTAGCAGTGCACAGTAGGGCCATCTAGTTACCTTATTGTAAAACTAACAATAATAACCAAGGTGCTCCATCAATCCTCACCTAGTAGGTAAATTTTTATGAGACTAACTTAAAGTTACTACTTTTTAAATAAAAAAGAATCATCCAAATCGGATTTAATATGGCGGAATATTCAGTAGCCCCCTTTTTACCCATTTTTACCCCTTTTTGGGGAAAGTACACCCTAATCAAAAATCCGCGATGACTAAAAAGACTAAAAATTCGCTTAACCTGTATACCAAGTTTCGTCTAGATCGGTTGAGAAATGCGACCTCCGGACAGACATCCGGACATACGAAAGAATTTTTGCCGAAGCTGAAACAGAGACGCTTTGCTCGCGCTTCGCGCTCGCTCAGTTACGAATGACGATAAGACTAGGTATATAAAGAAAAGATGTTCAGGGTTCACTCCGCCTTCGAGTTTCTTGCCGATTCTTCTCGAAGGTGTATTCCGAATCGGTGGTCAGTTATGCAATTCATTTAAAGGGCTCCAGCCATTTCATGAGGGCCCCCTCGAGCACTACCTAACAGTAGAGATCGAGGGGTGTTTAGTTCGATACTCCCAAAGTAATCAATGGCAACTGTCCAAGCCGAGGTTCGTACCCCCTGGGTGCCCTTGAGCAAGTGGCCAAAAACTTAACTTTGGCGTGCGCCTTCTGCGTCACGCATTGCGGCGGAGCGCTTTTGCGCCCGCCCCACCGTCCGGTGACGCTGTAGAGGTCAGTTATAGACCAACAGCACATATCCTTACTAAAAAAAAAAAAAAAAAAGGGTTCACTCATTGTTCCATATTTAGCAAGAAGATGAGCTTTTAAGTCTTGACTCTTTCCGTGGTAAGTTTATTTTGTTTTAATAGCAAGCATTGTTTGTTTTACGATGTACATACAGCCTAATTGTTGATGACTGACTAGGGAGGTGCTACATGTTCAATGTTGTAAATATTGATGTATAAAAAATGTCATGGAACATGGTTGCTTATTCGTAACACATACAGGTTTACTGGTTTGTTGAATACATAAGATGGCAGTGCCTAGGGCGTTACACATCAGCGGTATGCGCTTATTGCTAAATCAAAAACATGTACACATAATCATAATACCTGTGTGTAATAATCATTACAAATCTGATTATTGGTATGAATACCGAATTATTTGTGGCGTTACAGCATCTGAAGCGTACGAATATAAAAACCTAATGGTCTTATTTATTATAACATAATATATAAAGGTGCAGATAAACGACGCGTGATAACGCGAGCCAAGCCACAGTACACATTATATCCTTATGGACAATGTCTGTACTGTGGCCGAGCCGTGCCGGCCATCTGAGTTGGCTCGGCTCGTCTTAATCCGGACGCAAGCCTACTATGTTACACGCGGCGCCGGCGCGTGGAACACAATAGGCTCAGTAAAATAGCGCAAATTAGCGCGAGCCGAGCCGAGCGTCGTTTATCTGCACCTCTGCACCTATAGTTGCTTCCGCTCAATATTTAAGTTTACTAATATACCTGGCTGAGATTTTTCAGTAAGTACTTGAAATAACATGTTTTTTAAAAAGCTTTTATTTAACTTCACTTGTACGTATGTATGTCTCGATATATCTATGTATTTTGATACATCGATTCTCGATTAGCTACCCGGCTGAAACATTCAGGGTAGTTCACAAACCGATGACAAAGCAACAAAAAAAAGACGTAAAAATGTAAAAAGTAAAAATGCAACAAAAAAAGAGAAAAAAACAAATTGACATGAAAAAATAAAAAAAAGGAAGAAAAGCAAAGAGAAGAAAAAAGTGACACTCATTTAAAAAAAGGTCATAAAAGCTACTTTTTATATATATATATATATTTTTTAATTATACTTATTTTATATCACACACAGATCAATAATGGTGGTGGATGCAGTGTTCCTACAGTGGCTGCGGTAAAAGTAGACAATTCAAAAAAAGAAATGTTAATAACTTCATTGCTACGCTTCATAGAGGCCTCTCAGCATTCACGCGCGAATAACCACGAACGCTGGCTTCGCGGGATTCTGTTTACAGCATTTTTTTTCGTTTATTGTTTTCGCTGACGGGATGTTTTTTGTCCATGACACTCGCACCCTCACTACCTGCCGATTATTGATTCTGACAGATGCATGTCGAAGTAACATTAAGTTAGCCACGGCCGTGAGTATGGAAACAGCCAGAGTTTCAGCTTTCTACATCCAGTTTCTACCAGTTACTTCACGCGGAATTGCTCATATGAGTAAAACCTCACATTTTACTAAGGTAGGTACTACATACTCGTATTAAACTTGTGGTTTATACGAATTGTCACACAACAAGATGTACCTTTAGACAAATGACACGCTCGTATCATGGAAGCTAATTTGATAAAACCAGACTGAGTAAGCGTCAAAGCAAGAGGACATGGACAATTGGAAATAGCTTTTGGTTTGCGAAAGCTTAGCTTTTGAATGAAATTTGACCATACTCGTAGATCCTAAGGTTTTGAGCTTTTGAAGCTTTTGAAGGAAAAATGACAGGTGTCAAAGTGACAGTGATTTTTTGAAATTTCTTTCCTAAAGTGGTGACGTGTGTGAAGTGGCAAAGTTTGACCGCGGGTGAAGTAGGACCCGTCGCATGAGTTTTTTTGCAAAGAAATCGCACACGATGACACTGAAAATATTATTTTCTGTTGTTTTTTAATCCGCAGTGTATTTACTCTCCATAAATGCAAACCCTACAATATCTATATCTAACCAAAAAGCATTTTATGCTCTCAACTTTTTTTACGTTATTTGTCAAAAAAAAAACGTTTTCATTGATTTGTGAGGTACACTGAAAGTTTCAGCCAGATAGTTAATCGGGAAGTGCTCAAAATTTGAGTTGCAAGATTCCAGGGCAGACAGAAATACATAGATAAATACATACATTCAATTGAAGTTAGATAAAAGCTTTTTTAAAACCCGCCATTATACGAAACAATATACACTTCAATGTAAAAAGTATATTAAACACTGTGTTGTGCGTTGTTGATGGTTTTAGGAAGATATCCGAATGCCATAAAAGTAACTGTGAAAAGATCAACAATGAAAGTTTTTAACCTCCCCTCTGAACTTTCCTACAAACAAGCAATCCATAATAATGTAGGTAAATGACGAGCATTGTATTTTCACGTCCATTTATTGATAACTATACCGTCCCAATGATTTAAGCCGTGGCTTCGTCGACTCGTCTGCATTAAAACAAAATGGACGCGGCCCCCTGTCATTCTGTCTGTTGACGCTGGTAGCTGTTCATTTTCACACGTCGGACAATATCTTACACTACTCGAGAAATCGTGAAGGGCTTTTAACGATCACTTTTTTAAATAAAATGTAGTTAAAAAGTAAAAATGAGAACAAGGTTCAATATTTTGTACCCAAAGGCGGTAATTTCCTTTAAACACGCAAGTTTAATTTCGCTTCATTATTGGTCGGTGCGAAATCGAATCGTCCATCGTCTGCAGTACCCTCACTTCACACCCATCTGATATTGCTAGCAACTAAAACAAAAGAAAGATATTGATTATTAAGCACTACAAGAAGTAAGTCCAAAACTAAAACCCGCCTACGGTCGGGTAAAAAATAGCCTGTCACTCTCTTGCGACGAAGACGAATCGATTGATACTTCGTTTGTCACATTAGGACTAAGTTTTTAGTCAGAACACATAACCCTTCCTTTGCTTCGCCGTACTCAGGTACCAATAGATGAAAATACTGCGAATATTGATAAGAAATTATTTTGTTGACGTTCATGCTGTGCGTTAAAACAGATCGAAAATAAGGGCGCGTTGCAAACCTTGGAGAAAGGTAGTCTCTTTTAATAAAAGCGATTGGTGAACGGACTTATTTAAGTCGCAATAAAAGGAATGTTTTAATGATGTTGACGCTGATATTAATATTGGGCGAGCGGCCTGGCACGTCAGTTAAAATGTAAATTACGTTTTTGGCGCTTTGGGGTTCGAGCATGCTTGCCCTTACTAGTACATATCCGCGCTTGTCAATTGTACACACTGTTAATACTGCTTTTGTAATTTATTGTTCATAATATTGACACTTGATTTATGTCTTCTTGCTGGTAGTGTTTAAGTGTAAACTAGGAATTAATGCTTGTCGCTGACTCGCTGTTCAAGCTTACCATAAATTTGAAGTTTGGGTTCTGGCTTACAAAAATATGATTAGTTTATTGTAGTAAGTTGCTAGTTGGTGGTATGCCTAAACTTAGTACCACACTTTTAATGTCTGTCTGTCTGATCGCGCATCACGTTAAAACTACTGGACCGATTGCAATGCAATTACCACTGTTGGATAGCATAGGTTTTGACTCTAAAACAGGAGTAATTGGTATCTCAATCTGATGACTAGGAGCCAAGCAATTTAATTTAAAAAAAAGTTTTGATCGTCTGTGTCGGTATATTGTATTGAGATGCACTTTTAGTCTTTACCGACCTTTGATACCTAGAAGGAATTCTACGATTTACTGGAAATAGTAGTAGGGTTGCCAACAAGATATTTTACATAATATGTAAACTATTAGGTATAGGGTTAAAAAACGTAATAAAAACATATTTCAGCCATTACGATTTTTTTCACATATGTCTCATAAATTTTTACCTGGTTATGTGTATGGGTAGTATGTATGTTTGCTTGTTTGTATGTTTGTACGATTCTTAGGCGCATCCTACAACCTAAACGGCTTGATGGATTTTGATAAATGAGGTATCCTTGGATTCGTCTTGATCACGAGGATAGGATATATGAAGTGTCAAGAAAACTAATTTGGCTAGCTGCCATATTGTATTTCCAACGGAACAAAAAATTACCAAAACCTATCGAGTGAGGTATCAAAATACAGGTAGACGCCCTTTTCAATAATATATTATTATATTTTATTACTAAACAGTAGCAATTTTCATTGAAGCTTTTTACAAAAATTTTGACTTTTGATTATTCAAGTTAATGTAAATACAATGTGTTAATCCAGCGTATAAGCTACCTCCATACCAAATTTCATCCAAATCTGTACAGCCTGTAATCTGTTAAGCGTGAAGATGTATCAAACATACACATACATACAAACTTTCGCCTTTGTAATAATTTCGTAGTCAATAATTTTGTTATTTGTTACCCTTATTAAGATGTTCAAGGGGTCAGGGGTGTGAGGAAGTCTCTCTACTTTTTGTTTTAAGGTGCGCGGAAAACATTTATTCAGCTTTAAGCTATGTCATAAAATGTGCCTGTGCGTAGTGTGCATGTATCGAAAGGGGCTAATACTCACACATGCCTAGCTCCTATAAGTATAAGAAGAGATTATATTACCTGCTGAGCAAACGATATAGTGTGAATCCACTGTTCATTTATGTATTTACTAGCTGCACTCCGCTATACAATAATGATGGATGATGATGATGATGAAAAGTATCGTATTTATTTTGAAAATTGAATATTGTAAAGCTGACTTCATTATTTAGTTTGTAATAAAATGAATAACATCTGAAACCCTAGATATCGGTTTTTAGGCTACTCGTAGTTCAGGGACTCGTCCCACAAGGCACTCGTCCCAAAGAGACAAGTTACTTAATCTAAAAAGCATTATTTTTTGTGTTCAATAACTCGTCCCATTGATTTTATTCAAAAAATTTGAATGAATTTAGTACTGTCGACAACATAATCTTTAAATAATTAATGTACATATAAAATAGTACCGTGACACACTTGCTGACTGACCGACAGATATTTGAAATTGACAAGCAATACTGAGTAATTTGTAGGTTTACAAATTACTGGAAGGTGGAAAAGTTTATTATGATTTTATAAGTTACAGTGAAAATTAAAATCAGGGTTCAATGGGGAATGGGGGGTGGTTCATGTGCAAAGAAACAATTTGGATTTGGATGGGGGATGTACTGCATAATGTATAAAAAAAATGTAATAGGAAGGTTTGCATAAATTTAGATAATAATTATAAAATTAATTCCCGTAGTAATTCCGTTATCCCATGGAAACGTTGCGTTTCCCCTAAGAAATTAATAGCCTATTTCCATTTGAAATGGTGTAATATTCTGTCAGTGAAAGAATTTTCAGAATCAGATCAGCAGTTTCAGAGATTAGTTGTAACAAATAAATTTACAACAAACTTTACCTCTTTATAATAATAGTGTATATGAAGACAAATACAATTATAAATATTTTTAGCTAAACCATTTTTCCTAGCAAGACAAATATATTAAATCTGTAATATGAATGAAAATGATATAAAATTAAAATAACTTACTATTTATACAATGAACATACTATTTATTTAACACAACTAGTTTAAAATATAGTTCATAGTGGCCTTGTAATAACTTAAGTCTTTAACATTTTAAGTAGATATCTAAAACATCAAAAATAATATAATATTAATAATCATATATTTGGAACTATTCCACACCAATTACTTAGCCCCAAACTAGGATACCCTGTATTATGGGCGCGAGATAATGGATAAACACACATAGATACGAATATTACAACCATGACTAGGAAACAAACATTTCTGTTCATCACACAAATGATTGCACCTTGCAGGATTCGAACCGTGAATGTTCGATTTCGTACATTGGGTCTCTAGCCACTAGACCAACCGGCCAACAAAAAAATGCCTGTATTGTTCACAAACAATAGCCAAATACATTACATTTTAAGGCTTACCTTATCAATCTCAAATTGATGTAACGAGCACTTATTAGAAATAAGATCAACACATATTCTTTTGTATTTAATGGCATGTATGTATATTTATTTTTATTTATTATTTCATAAATATTCATATATATATATATATATATATATTATTGTTTACACCGCCAGCCTCTCTCACTCCATTATTTCTTTCCATCCAAAGGTTGACTGAAAGAGATCGCTTTTAGCAATAAGTACGCCCGTTGTACTTTAGTTATAAGATTGTTCCTATCTGTAAATTTTTGGAAACTGGTCTACAATAAAGTATTATCTATCTACCTATCTATCTATGTATGATAATTAAATCTTACAACGCTGCACTGTTTGTTAAACGGAGATACAGATAATGACGACTGTACACTGCTCTTCCTCCAATACAATGAGATCATTATCGTATAGCTCTAACTAGCTTGTCCTTAAATTATTTGTTTAAAAGTGCGATACCAACCATGCGATGCAAGGAACATTAGTGCTGTTTCTTTCTTTTTGTAATAATATTCTATTACCATTAAAAAAGTCATCTTCCTATTGAAACCCAAAAAACGAAACATAACTTATAAACAATGATTAATAAATAAACTTCAAACATTTTTGTTGCTGAAATTACTTAGTACAGATTTTGTTGAAAAAATTGTGGATAAAATTAATGCCACGAGTAACTGAACCGAAAAAATAATATTTTTCATATTCAGAAATAATATTTTTTATATATATTTTTTTTCTTTTGGGACGAGTGTCTTGTGGGACGAGTCACTGAACTAGCCGGTTTTTAAACAGGTAAATACGTTGACTCCTGACACTCTTTTTACGATAGGTTAAAAAGTTAAAATCTGTAAAAGGAAGACCTTAATAAAGTAACAAAGTTGAAATTTTATTATACGCGCCAGAAAGCCAATTACAGGTCCTCGCGTTTAGAAACATAATTAAAACAAAACAAATGAGCATATACTTTAAACTAATGAGATGTAAAATCAAAACAATAGATCGGGATAAGTACGTCCCGAATTATTGCTCCGACCCACACCTTATACCTTATCTACTACCATTAGATTAGTGACAAGTTACACCTAAGCTAAGTAACACACACTAATCAAAGAATTGACTGCTCAGCAGCCGCCTCGCCGAGTGTACGCTTGTACAGAATAAGTCAACTGATTGTGGTTAAACATGTTTATTTCTCAAAAAAATAAATATTATTCACTTAAATGAGAAAAATAATGAATATACACTTTTTTTTTGGGCGCTACGTGACATTTATACATATAAAATAGTATACTGGAATGTAGGTAAGTGAGAAAAATAAATTTAAGTAACGTATATCTGCTCCCTCGCTAAACAATGCTAGTTCAACCAGATTGGTTATCCTTACAGATATTGTTAAATTTCTTACTTTCCTGTGCAAAAATGAGTTCTGCCGATACTTAGTATTAACAAGTGGAATACTTATAGGAGGATTGAATCTAATATTTCTGAGGGGGACCTTTAAATTAATTTTACCGATTAAATCGGGACTATCAACTTGATTTGAAGCTATTTTGATTAAAAATGATATGTCGGAAATATCTCCTCTGACACTGTAAAAGGTGGAATTGTTAACATAGTTGATGATAATTATCTGACTGATATGGAATATGCAAACGAAAACATAAAAACTTTATAAACTTTATTTGTATTCGTTCAACTCGCAAAATATACCTATTATACCGCGGATTCCATACCTGAGACGCATATTCCAGTATGCTCCAAACAAAAGTGCAATAGAGGATCTTAAGTGTTTTTCATTTTCTTAAAACCCTTTGAACTTCTCATAATAAAACCTAATGCCTTAGAAGCCTTGGAAACTATGTGCGAAATATGTTCATCAAATAATAGTTTAGAATCGTGTATGACGACACCTAGATCGTGGATGACCCGCGTTTGTTGTAGGATTTGATTCTTAAGTGTATAAGCAGAAATAACTAGGCTTTTCTTCCGGCTAAAGGTAGTGCCAGAACACTTGGATGGATTGAGGTCAAGTTTATTAAGGCGACAATAATCATCCAGCCTAGATAGGTCATCTTGGAGTGCTCGAAAATCCGTTGGAGTGGATACATAAGTGAAAATCTTCATATCATCAGCAAAACATAATAATTTAGAGCTATGAAAACACTGTGAAATGTCATTTACAAAAATTGCAAATGACAAAGGACCGAGAAGAGATCCCTGTGGAACACCACTAGGGATTAACCCAACTAGATATATAATTATTAATGACGACGGCTTGAGTTCTCATGTTAATATATGTAGAGAACCACCTAAGTCAGTCACCGTGGATGCCTATGATCTAGAGTTTGGCTATTAGGGTAGAATGGTCTATTCTGTCAAAAGCTTTGCTATAATTAGTATACACCACATCCAGCTGGCCACCAGAGTCCATCACCTTGGTCAAATATTCATTGAGTAGTGACACATGTTACTTTAACACATGTCACTTTGACACATATCACTTTGACACCGGTCACTTTGACACCTGTCACTTTGACACCTGTCACTTCGACAAATGTCTCTTCTCTCAACATTCATTCTAGCTGCGCCCCTCGTTGATGATGACGATGAAAAGTATGCTATGTGTTATTCCAGGACTTAAAGTACTAAATTGCATCAAAATCTGTTGAGCCGTAACATAAACACACACTCACTCACAAACTTTCGCGTTTATAATATAAGTGTGATTAGCGTACCTACTTATTTTATAGTGTTTTAAATACTCTGAGGGAACATTTGAAACACTAAAATTCTTAACAATAATTTAATTTCGTATTTTTAATTTATATTAAGCCACATTTGGTCTTTCATTCAATGGGTTTTTAACATTTGCTTTTAACTTATCTGGACATTAACACTAAGCGTAGGAAGTACTACTATTTATTTTTTGCTCTAAGGGCAAATGATTCCATCATAAAATTTCAAAAAGATGTTTAATGATCAATGTGGCGTACCGTATCAATCAACGTTTTATTTCTATAAATATTTATGACAAGCTGTACCCGCGGCTTCGCTCGAGTTGTCATTTCTCTAGGTTAAAAGTACTCTTTGTACTATTCCAAGACTAAAATACCAATATATCAACATTTGATCAAAATTCCTTCAGCCGTCAAATAGTTTTTGTCGATTACTCGGCTTCCACTCATTGGAATAAGATACCAAGTACACCAGTTTTTAAATCAAACCCTAAGCTATCCAACAGTGAAACCGCATCACAATCGGTCCAGTAGTTTTTACGTGATGTGTGTTGAACAAACATACAGACAAACAGCTGTCTGTTTGTCTGTATGTTTGGTCACGTATCACACGAAACACGAATTTAAAAAAAATATATATTCTTGTTCAGTAGTTTATTTTAAGTACCCTAGACCATTTTTTTTATTTATCTGCTTTGTACAGACTTTTTCGTTTTTATTGCTTTATTATAAGTATAGATACTGCTTTTACTGTCTCGATCGCATTTAACAAATTTCTCAAACATTGCTAAAAATACGTTGAACACTATTAAAAATACAATGATCTTGCAGTATACGGTTTTATAGGGCATGTGAACTAATGCCCGCTTATTAAGTGAGGCGAGGAAGTCTGTCATTCGCTCGCTGCCTTTGACTAAGCTTGGACCACACTGATATAAGTTCATACCTACTTTGGGTGAAAACGCTGTGTTCAGACTCCGATATCTACCGTCATACTCAACTTCTTGCCATGAAATATCTTCACTTCACCTCTTATTTTATGGCAGTTGTGGAGCTGCCATTCCACAATACCGCCAATGTCACGTAAGTCGTATTTCGAAAAATAAGGGAGAATACCAGAAAGAAATTAATCGGTATGAAATATCTTGAAGACACTTGAAGAACATGTCGCATTGACGTATTCTCAGTGTTCTGATTGAGTTGAAGGCGTCTGTGACAGTTTCGAAATGTTCATTTTGTACAAGCCTTTGCCAAATTTCTACACTTCTGCATTTTTTTTCATTTTTGCCACTAACGATCCTTCCCAAAACGAAAGACAAACAACGATATAATCTGACTACAAAAAATATCGGGGCTACGACACCTTATGCCTAAGCGTGTACGATACGGGTACTTCCCAACTTCGCTCGGCGTTCCCATCGGATCTCGAGATCCGTTGCAACTCAAATGATTATTAGTTTTTGTTATAGAAAAACTTATATACATTTGAGTTGCAACGGATCTCGATATCCGATGGGAAGTACCCTACGATACGCTCTTGGCCGGTTTTTTTTTCAAATATTTAGTAGAATCAGTGTAGACTGGTTCTGGGGGCGTCTTCTATTGTCGATGGCAAAGTGGTAAAACACTAGATTATGCTTCTCATAGAGATTTTATCCAATGCGAACTAGCCCTACTTGATGCCAATTTTGTGTGAACTATAGTCATACTACAGTGTTTCCTGTCATTATCAGATCACGCTGTCCAGGCGTAGGCTTGCAATTTATTACTGCATATAGCAAAGCATATCAGTTTTATTCTTGTTTAAGAGTTTGAGTTATCTACTTATGTACTTATATCAACAAAATTTAATGTGAAATTTTTTGTATTTATTTAATACTAGCTTACGCCCGCGACTTCGTCCGCGCGGACTACAGTTTATTGCGAAAAAAAGCATCCTATGTTCTTCTAGGATATTAAAAACCAATGTAAAAGTAGGTATAGCACCAACGCTCTTGATTTTTTTGACAGACTTGTTATTTCATTTCCAAGGCAACCGTTCATTACAGCGAGTAATCAACATTTTCCTGTATTTCCGTGGTAACTTACAATTTTCCGGGATAAAAAGTATCTTATGTATACTTTTCCATCTCCATTTGGAATTCTATCTCTCTATCTCCATTTGGAAGTGAGATAGCTTATACCCTGGAATAAATTCAAGGTATAAGCTGTCTCCATTCCAAATTGCAGCAAAATCCGTCCAGCCGTTATCGCGTGACAAATAAACAAACAAAAACACAGACAACGTTTCACTTTTATATATTGGTATGGGCTATCTAGGTCAACATCAAAGAGGTGAACATTTCATTTCGGAATAAGATCTGTATGCCAAAATTACATATTAATATTACAAAGTCATCTTAAAAATGTTTATATTAAACATAATAATCAGCCTCCAACATATATGTGACTAACATTTCCATTTTTATCCGTTTTTACACAACAATATACTCCGAAAATAATTAAGAGAATGCGTCCATATACCAATTTTCATAATTCAAAGAAGTCCAAAACAACATAAAATACAATTTACGAATTTAGGCATTGGTATGTAGTTGTATATATCACACATTTTTACTCAATCAATAAGTAATTATATAAGTATTTTATGTATATTTTGCTTAAGTTGGGCTTTCAAATATTGTCCGATAGGCGCCATATCATTTTCTGAATGCATCAATAGTACAACGATATATTTAAAACTAAATGCGCTAGATAGCGTTTGTGAGCTCATTTGTCAAGGAAGTGCCCACATTTGTGTGTTTTCTGCATTCAATAAAAATTTAATCTGGTAAGTTCTATATTTGTGTAGCGTACCTTAATCATTACGGGAAAGCCATTATCTATAAGTTTTGTCTAAAAATTACGTATCTTTACCGTTATTCTTATAAATAATGTCGCTCACTAATTAATAACCTCAATAGCCGGCAACCAAGATTGCGTTATTACTGTAGAAATATAAACATAATGTAGGTAATTTAGGAATCGTTCTCGGTTTTTTTAGATATATTTGAGAAATAAACTAGGATTGTTCGTGATATTTGATTCCTCATAAGTTATAATTAGCTTATTAAGAATGTTGATTGTTTAAAAAACCTCATAATAACAACTATCATTGTTTGAAATATTGTAGTTATAAGTGTTGAATACTCAATTTTTTGTAAGACGTAATATCCATTGATCTTTCTGGTATATTTGATATAATGTACATTTCATCAAAAGTATTTACTAGTGGCTCTGTGAGCTGTAGACCTCGCGCTCACAAACTTTTTTGAATACAATCTAGTGGTGCACAGTAGCGCCATCTTGTTACCTTATTGTAAAACTAACATTAATAACCAAGGTGTTCCATCAATCCCTACCTAGTGGATAAAGGGCTGATTCCACTGGTACTTAGAAACCTAAAAGTGAGAAATTTACTACATATTGAGGAGCTGTTCTGCTCGTCATGCCGAAGATCCACATCAGATCGTCACCAAATTTTTATGAGACTAATATAAAGTTACTAACTTACAAATAAAAAATAATATATGCACCAAGGGGATAAAGCAGTGTCTTTCGTCACAGACGGCATATTGGACCCTGAGCGCAACGAGAAACTCTGGTTAGATCCCGAGCGCTCGAGGGGGTTCAAATCTGAACTCCCGAGCGAAACTTTATTTCAATTAGAATTCTAATGCTTAGCTCACCAAGTCATTAATTATGTGATTTTTAAAAACAGTTACTTCACTTTCTATATTTAATGCCGTAACTTTTAATTAAACTACATTTACGCGTGGCCATTTTAAGAAAACCTTCATGGAATATAGTGCTACAATTGTAAATTATGATTAATAGTCTAACGTAAACTTGGTTTAGCCAAAAACCGAAATCCGAAAATGCGCACCTCTTTGATTTAGCCCCATCTGCTCTGCCCTAGGGCTCCGCCCGTATATACTTTTCCGTTATCCCACTATGCATTTCCCAGGGAAAAGTAGCCTATGGAATAGTGTAGCTTTCTATCAGTGAAAGAATAGCTGCTCTGCCCTAAGGCTCGGTACCCTACCGTAAAAAAAAAAACAATAAATCTCTTTATAATAAATAGAAAACACATCATCAGCCCGAAGAAGACCACTGCTAGACATGCGCCTCTCCTAGGCCTCCCTTGTAATAGAGGGGAAGGGGATTCTGCCTTGTTAATGACTACCCAAATCTTGAGGAAAAGGAGATAACGCCTTAACGGGACACGGTACAGTGTAGTCTGCAGGTACCTACTCAGCTTTAGGTATTCGGAGGCGAACTATAATATTGCTTTATAAACACGTAAACAAAAACTAGACACACCTACACATCTACACTCCCACCTTCGAGCTTCATGTGCATCACAAACAAAGATAGAGAAACATACGTAGACTATAGCGCGACTGCTAAAACAGCTAAAACGTGCTACAAAAACGTCTGTCTGTATGTCTGTTTGTCTGTTCACGCATCACGTAAAAACGAATGAACTAATGGACTGTTGCGAAGTGGTTTTGGTTTTCACTTTTAGATAGCTGGGTTTTGCTTAAAAACTGGTGTACTTGGTATCTCAATCCGATGAGTAGAAGTCGAGCAATCGATAAAAAAACTATTTGACGGATGTACAAATTTTTATGAAATGTAGTTGTAATTTATAGTTACTTTTGTACTGGAATGATACATTGGTTACTTTTAACCCAGAGAAATGACCACGCGGTCAAAGCCGCGGGCACAGCTGTTACAAATAAAATTCCCTATCCCTACCTATCCCTAACTTAACAGAGGATTTACTTCAATGTAACCTTTATCATGTTATCTGTGACCTAATTAATCGAAGTAAGGAATTTATAAGCGTGATTTAATTAAAATTCTTGTGACGTCTCTGATGAAATTTATCATTACACTAAACCATGCGTAGTAATTAAACTTTCATAATACCTATTAATGGAGAATGCTTCAGATTAATTAGAAATTGTTGCTGCAAGATAAGCTTGTATTGTTTACGAGTATGTCTTGAGCCGGTCTCAGTGGCAGCCACACCCAGTGGCCAAATTGAAAGTAGTTGTTCCGCCTACATAATGATAAAAAATTTATGTGTAAAACTTGCTTATGGAAAATATGTTTGCAATTAATACTAAATTACTGTTCGTCATGCTCCATCCATTTGTATACGAGAAACTGGCGGAATTGGAGAAGGCGTATAAAAATGGTTGGCACAGACATATTGCCCCGTCATCGCATCGCCAAGATGTCAATCCGGCTAGGCGCCGAGGCAACCGCCGGCCGTAGCCGGGCTACGGCAGGGCGACCAACGCCTCGGTTACGGCTAGGTGGCGGCTGGTTGACGTCGAGATTTGGTGTGTTCCCAGAAGTCCCGTTAGCGTTATTCCGTAACAGAACTACTGGGGTTTTAATTCCCTGAAGTATCGTGCGTCTCTTCATCAAGGGACTACTGTAGCAGTAATACTGGGAATATACATGAGTGAGCAGGTCACGAGGATCAAGCGGGGTTTTCACGGCGACACCTAGCCGTAGTGACTGCGAGACGAAAGCGCGGCGACGCGACAACGCGACGTGCGATGTAACCGCGGTGACGGCGAGTTGACTACGCCGTTGTACTGTGACTACGCTCCGCAAGCTTTTCCTGAGGCGAGGCGATGCCGATGCCAGGGTCTGGCGTGGCAAGGGTGCCGCGGCACTGCAAGCTTGTGCAGCATAATTCGGCAAAAAAACTGAAGTTAAAACCGATCGTGTGTGTTTGATCGATGTGACAAAAGAATTAACTTTTTGTACAGTGAACAGTTACTGTTGTATATACAAAACAGGAACAGAACAGGAGGTGGAACAGGAGAACATGCACCCTCTAATGATGTAGATGCTGCTTTTTAGTAATATATATTCGGGACAATTCACACCAATTACGTAGCCCCAAACTAGAATACCCTATGGGGTAATAGACAACGGATTAACATACATAGATACGCATATTACATTCCAATATTCAGAAACAAACATTTCTGCTCATCACACAAATTATTGCACTTAGCGGGATTCGAACTTGCAACCGTTGGTTGACTAGTCAGGATCACCAACTATTCAGCCAACCGGTCGTCGATAGTTACATCATTTCCGTTTTGACAGCTTCCTACCTTCTCCTTGGTATGTTTAACAACACAATAGCGGGATATTGATACCCAAGGGGTATTACAGAATGGACTTAATTTTGCAATAAGGCCTATTGAGTGCCGCTGTAATTAGAGCTCCGTCCTGACAGTTACAGCATCCTGATTCTAACACGTATGTTTCTCATTGTAAAACGTCATATGTTTTTGATACAGCCACTTGAAAATAGCTTAAAATCTTAAAACAATACGGTATGAAATCGATTGACGAGCATGTAACACATACCAGGATCTGTTAGCGGCTGTCCACTCCCTTTCTCAACTTATAAGGACTGTACCGCAAGTGGATGTGTACAGTAAAATGTGATTAGAGTTCTAAATCAATAGAGCTAATAGTTCTGTAATCAAAGTATGAGATAGTCTGTAATATTCTAAAGAGAGTAGGTATGGTCCTTAGTGGGTTTTGCAAGACGCTCTTCGGCATCGCATCGAATCCATATCGTCTAATTATAAGGCACGGTAGCTAGCCGTAGGCATTCATTGAACTGACGCGCCCCAGAATCAATTGTGCAGCTCAAGCATGCAGGTTTGTATGCAACACGTTTATCTATTATGTATGCATGTGTGTCATGTGTGTCTCTGGTGTCAGAGTGTGTCAGACCGCCCAAGGGCCGCTGACGTGGCTTATTTACAGCATATTACTTATCGATGTTTATCAATAGACACGCATAGGATATGAAAGCTTCTATGTTAAATCTCGATTTAGTTGGAGCGACATGCTGTCAAAGCACCATAATAGGCAAAGCCTAGTCAACTCTGCAAGGATGTCAGAAATGTATCATTATAACATATCTCATTATGGAACAGATAATTCAGCCGATTAGCTATAAATAATTTGAGTGGACAGGATGCTGGCAACAAGCTTCTAAATGGAAGACAAATTATTATTCATAAGATTTTCGAGTTGCGGAGATTAGAATCGATCGAGGCCGTTCGATAATTGCAATATGGATTCAATAATTGAGAAAAATACAATCATGTATTTACCAACAATCAATGGCAAATATCAGTAGGTAGGCACATTTCTTGTGCAAAGATATGTAGATAGCCACTTTTAGCAGTGGTCTGATTCGTGATTTCGTGGATTTTCTCGTGATTGGTCCCTCTGGGCCGTGACTGAAAATCAGCGTCAAGTGTCGAAGACGCTTGGCATTATGCTGAGGCATGACCTTTTCAACAGTTAGATTTATATGTTTAATTTATATGTTAATTTTACTACTTTTTTATATAAGTGTTGAATAAACGATTTTTCTTTCTTTTTCTTTCTTTTTTCTTTTGTCTAGGCTTTTATGATAACACTAGTGACCCGCCTCACTAATTAGTAAAGATTTTTGAACGAAATGTAGGTAAGTAGGTATATTAAAACCATCCTACGCATATTGGTAAAACTGGAGCAATATCGAATCTGTAGGTGGATTCTGAGATGAGTCCTACCAAAGGAAAGGTATTATTATGTAGTGATTTACAAAATCTACCACTATTAACTAAAAAAAAGGCATTCAACACTGAAATATTCTTTCCCGACGATATTGATGTCGTAAAAAAAATAAAGGCATTCGTCACTGAAATATTCTTTCCCGTCGATATTGATGTCGTAAAAAAAATAAAGGCATTCGTCACTGAAATATTCTTTCCCGACGATATTGATGTCGTAAATAAAATAAAGGCATTCGTCACTGAAATATTCTTTCCCGACGATATTGATGTCGTAAATAAAATAAAGGCATTCGCCACTGATATATTCTTGCCCAACGATATTTATTTCGTGTCATTTATGTCACGTGTGAAGAAGATCTTGAATAACACTTAAAAAGGGATAATTCCTATGACTCGAAAACTTGTTAAGAATTGCCATATTATGAAAAAATATAGGGTAAAACAAGTACAATACACGTTTCTAAATAAGGGCAAATATGGTCAGTTGTTCATTCGAGGCCAACGAACACACTCAGATCCTCAGCAATAAAAACTTTATTACGGAGGTAACTTTATTTGTTACGAGGACCTCGTGAATTATGAACACTGCATTTTTATCGAGATTTTATGACGAGAAGCGTTTTTTTATAACGCCAAAGCTACTTCGGACCAATTTACAATTTCGCTGTATAACAAATGTTTACATATTTTTGTGTTGATAACGATTGTATATATTTTATGCTGCAGTTGTTTTACATTGTGGCTAAAGTTGAACGCGTCCATCAATTTATAGTATCAGTAAGGACAGAATGCCGAAATTTGCCTCTTTTGTCGATGAACTTTAGTTCTTTTAAAATATGATTATAATATGAGTGAGTATTAATGGTATTGAATTACTTAGTATTTTTATGCATACATATTTTCATGTTGTTAACGATTGTATTATATTTTATGCTGTAGTCGTTTTACATACTGCGGCTGAAGTTAAACGCGTCCATCATTTTATAGAAACAGTAAGGACAAAATCCGTACCTTGACTCCTTTGTTGACGAATTTTATTCCTTTTGCATACACAGAAATGAAAATATATATGAAAATAATTGGTCGTTAAGCGCAAGGTAATGAATAGTATTAAATAACTTAGTACTTACATTAGGTGTTTATGAAATATTTTTTTACTCGGCTATTCATTTACTATTTCATTAGTTAATTTAATTATACGTGTACAACTAGCACTAACTATGTAGAACTAGCTTTCGCCCGCGACTTTTTCCGCGCGGACTACAGTTTATAGCAAAAAAAAACATCCTATGTTAATCTAGGATATAAAAACCAATGCAAAGTATAGCTCCAACGGTCTTGATGCTTTTTGACACACATGTTATTATTTTGTTTCCACGGCAACCGTTCCTTACAGCGAGTAATCATCATTTTTCAGTTTTCCCGTAGGAACTTAACATTTTTTTGGGATAAAAAGTTTCCTATGTTGGTCTCTATATTTTACAGTACCTATTTACAAAGTTTCATCAAAATCGGATCAGCTTTTTTGGCATGAAAGCTCTCCAAACAAACAAACAGACAATGTTTCACTTATATATAGTGGTGTGGATTATAAAATCAATTGCTGAATAAGGACACTTTTGGAACTTGGAACGTCTTTTTGCAGGACGCCGCCGGTTTAAGATCTGCTTAGTTTCCCGAATTTAACGTAGATTTACGCCTAGCATGCTCAAGAATAAAAACAACAGACAAGTGCAACTTGAATTCGTGTTGTGAGTGTTCCGTACGATGAATATATTAACCCACAAAATTGAAAGATTTACCATGTTATCTTAAGACCATAGACTTCTTTTTTAGGTTTTCCTCCAAGTGTGAGGCAACTTATAAAAAAAGTGGGTCACTTTTTTATATATTCCAAATTCATTTATTTAAGTGACACATCCGTGTTTGGGTCACAGAAATTCATATGTGTACCACATTTCAAATTAATCGGCCCAGTTAGTAAATTCGGAGCAAATTGGCTTTGACAGGCGGACAGACAGATATACACAGGAGTGATCCTATAAGGGTTCCTTTTTTCATTTGGACGTTGGGAACACTTATAACACCTAATTATACTTGTTTCTTATAAACAGATAGGTCTGTGTATTTTTTATATATTTTTCTAATGAATCTGAAGGTACACGAACCCGCACCATTTGTGCCTCTGCGTGGCACGTGCTCTTTAAAGCCAGCATAACCACTACATCGCTCTCAAAATTCTTCCTTAAGTTTTTTTATCGGTCTCATGATAGAATCGGGTTCAAATCCCGTCTGTATTCCAAATCATTTCGTTAGATTTTTTTTAAGATACTGTTTCATTTATTATATACGTTAATGCTAAAATCATACAAATAATTATACCTTTTTCTCAAATGCCACAAACTCATCCCAACATTCACGTGCCTGTAAGCGGAATCGCACTTTGTAAGGGCCCTTACTGTCAAACTTTATACATATCGTGCTCTTGTCTTGTAAGCAGTGAGACGTCACTACATAGTGAGACAGTAACGAACTGGTGTTCCGTTTAAGGAGAGCACATTATGTTGCCTTTTGACATCATTAAGGGGTAAAGCCGGTCCCGGTAACCTCAGTGGATATGTCGCAGGAATTATAAGTGAGTTTGTTTATTGTTTAATGAAGCGAACCTACCAGTCTCGTTACGCGAAGACGTGGGCAGCGTGTGAAACTTGGTCTGTTTTCATTTGGACAGGTGAAATGATGTTAACCTGTCTTTGAGATAATGAGGGATGCTATTGTTATTTCCATGTCATCTGTTGATGATTGACCTCTTTACCCTGATTGAGTAGCGGTTGTCTTGTTTTCCCTTACCACTTAATAAGAGTGAGAATGAGAGATGACTACTGATATGGACGATTGCGAGCGATGATTGGACGAGATGGACGTAAGAAAAGTACACAGAACCATAAAAGGAAATTATGTTTTTTTCGAAGGTTCCACTCTGATCCACTGAACAAATCCATTGATGGATAAGATGCTACTTTTTTGTTCCACTAAAATCCATCAATGTATTTGATTCTACTTTTTGTTCCACTGATATCCATCAATGGATTTGATTCTGCTTTGTTCCACTGAAATCCATCGATGATTTGATACTACTTTTTTTCTACTGAGATCCATCGAAAGCTGTTTCAATAAATTCTCTATTTAACCTCAAGATGTAACCATTTTAATCGTGTCATCTATTACGATTGAGTATCGAAGGATATTACTGACTTACCTCACTTCTGAGTCTGTTACCGATTTACTGTCACCATGAAGATTGATACATACAAATTAAACTGTCGCATCTACATCTCATAACTTACCACCATTTATATGTGCGAACATGATTATTAAACACCACTTAATCTTCTTGAAAATACGTAGCGCACGTCCAAATCAAAGTGTCGATGAAAATTGAGGATATTATCTAAATTATTTTAAATGCCTCAGAGTAGACTTCGAATCCCTATTAGCAACGTGACAGGAAAATTATATTCAAGTGCTAGAAACTCGCCTTACAGCAATATAGGCAATTACACATAGAAATTATTGAAGGGGATCTTAAACGACCACTTTAGTTTTCTTACAAAGTAGCTTGTTTACTTTTTCTACGTCGTCTTTGCCTTCTCCATTTTGTAATTGTCTTGTCGAACCATGTCGTCGGTACTGATCATAGCATTGCTTATTATTGTAAGTGTATCTTCTATCTTCTAAGGGCCGGTTCCTATATCTTAAAACGAACCGTTTTCGCTTACTGTCAGTCAGTTTTTGACATAAACGCCATACAAAAAACGTCAAAAGGTAACGAGACGTTGGAAAAACGTCTGTATAGCTCTAATGTGCACCTGAAAGCGTTTCCTTGTAACGTTTAGGCCGAAGATTGATGAGACGCAACGGTCACACAACAGAGGAGAGTACTGTCCAAGATAGTCCATAGTGGATGACCCATCAATTAGCTCGTGACCATAATGAATTAGCGGCCACGATTAAGCTGTCGGACTTTGGACGAATGATAATCGCTTGGAATAAGACGATGATCATATTTATGTTAAGTATTAACTGTAAGCTCAGGTGACGTTATTGTTAGTTTAATTTATTTTTTTCCTCAATTTTTTTTCCTTGTTCTTTAACATTTTTATTAATATCACTCTAATTCTAATTGACGACCGCTTGGTCTAGTGGGATTCGAAACCGCGACTGTTTGATTTCGTAGTTAGGGTCGACCCTAACTATGAAATCCCCATATGCAAGTTCGAATTCCGCATTGCAATGAGCATAAATGTTTGTTATCGAGTCATGGATGTAATATTTGTCACTATGTATGTTTATCCGTTATCTAGTGCCCATAGTACAAGGTAGGTAATTGGTATGAATTGTCCCTAATGTATATAAAATATATATTTATAATTTATTCGAGCACTATAACACTATATTGAGAATTCTTCTAAAGATTTTTCTCCACAGCTCAGGGTATCACAGAGTAGAGGTAAAGCTTATGCACGAAACATAATTTTCACGCATAAAATTCTATTATGCTAGAAATGTTAAGTTTTTAGCATGGCAACTTCTTCTAAAAGGTCTTATTTATGTATCCCATTTTAGACCTAACCTAAATGTTTGAATCTAGATTTATAATTCTAAGATTTTAGCGACACCTAATCCCATTATTTGATGATCAAACGAACTAAGTTTGATCATTATTATATCAGCAGCTTAATTTTTTGCAATATGTAAACAAAGGAAATTGCTTCGAATGAAGCTGCGAATTATAATTTACCATATCTTTGCTGCCAATTCTTAACCGTATCCATAGTGCTTCCTCTTATTTATTACCTCGTTATCACCTTACGTAAACTTTAGATTGTTCACAACGTTGAATACTTTTAAATGGATCACGATACAGTAAGGAAGTTTAACAAAAGCTTTCGTTACCTAATTAAACGGATGTTTAGGGCGGGTATACTGTCTGTTAATATACTGTTGCAATTTGTATACCGTCGGTTGTAGGGGTGTCACAAAAATGGTTCGCTTGTTATTAGCTTTTAGAACTAAGAAAATTTATAGTTTACTAGCGACCCGCCCAGGCTTCGCATGGGTAGCTAAGGATCTCCCTTTATTTGCCCCTGCCTGCACTCACACGCGTGCCGCCGCCGCCTCTGCGCTATTACACCACAGAATAAACTAACAGTAAGTTCGAAGAACTGGTCGCGCAGAATTCGCTTATCAAATACATCGACATAACACTCAAACTACTCGTCATAAAAATGTGATGTAAAATGCCAAATGTGTCTACATGAAATAAATAAGATTATTGATATTGAATTTGATAAGAATAAATACAATTTAGCACAAAGAGATCTATAAAATAACGCCGCAAGTCGCGTAATTTTTAATTAAAGTTTTAATTAAATAAATGGTTACTGTGAGTTAACCGTAACAGATAGAAATCAGAATGCCATCGCGGAGTTTTCTCTAGATTTTAGAAAAACTACAATTCTCTACTGCATAATTTTAATGTATGTCTACGTAAGTCATGTAAATTTATTTTTCGGCGTAAATATTGTTTTTTTTGTACTTACATAAAAACATAATTAGGATTTATTATATATATCTAAACCTTGCGTGAAAAATATCTAACTGATGGTGAAAACCGCATCAAAATCCGTTGCGTGATTTAGGAGAATTTAATGGCTAAACAGACAGAAAAACAGATAGAAAGACGTGGAAGGCAACTTTGTTTTTGGGTTGAGATCAAGTTAAGCCCAGAAAGCCGGTCAAATCCTAATTTTCGGTCATCTTTCTATTGTTCATGGAAGGAACTAACATTATGTAACAAACAAACCAACAGAAAACGTTTCACTTTTTACTCAACTACGGCGAAGCAAGGGAAGGGTAATGAGTTTAACAGTCTATGTATGTATTTATGTATGTGTATTTTTTTATTTTTTTATTACGGACTAGGCAATCGTTTGACCACGATCTCACCTGATGGAAAGCGATGATGTGATCGAAGGTGTTGCACGCTTGCCTACTAGATACCTATTCACTCTTGACTTGAACACACCTGGGATATAATTTACCAGAAACACTGGCAAGCCACTCCTCTGCAGGTCCTTTTATTTGTTCCACTATATAGCGTCACCCCTATTGGTCCGATTTTGACAAGCTGCCTGTCAATCGATTCGTCTTCAGGCTTCAAAAAATAGCCTATGACACTTTAAATGTCATAGGCTATTTTTTCACACGAATACAGCGAAGCAATGGAAGGGTTATGTCATCAAGCTAAAACATGGTTCGATTTTGACAGGCGAGGTATCAATAGTTTCGACTTCATCTCAAGAGTGTCATAGGCTATTTTTTACCCGATCGTAGTCGGGCTATAGATAAATAAAAAGAAAAAAGTGTACGCATTTTACAATAGCCGGTTTTAAGTTTTACCATGACATAGTTGCTGCACTCAGGGTTGGGTCCTGTTTCGGGATCTCCTCAACAGTTAACAGCACAGACACGAAGTGATGTAAACGAATTTAATTTAATACTGCTTTAAAGTTTCTTAAAATAGTTTTTATTTAACTTATTTATTCTAGCCTTGTTCTGTGGCGCCTGACAACCCTAACAACAGTAAGGCTGAGTAGGTAGTGAAACTTTATAGTGGATTGATGGGAGGCACGTGTCTATAGTGTTATGAAACGACCGCGATAAATACACTGTACACAATAAATATGCTCGGAGATAGTACTTATAAAACACTTAGCATACTCACTGCCTCACTAGCGTGCACATGCTAAAAGAGATATATTATTACCCTAGTACGGCAAAACAAGGGAAGGGTAACGTGCTTAATAATGTATGTATGTGGTTATATGAATGTTCCACCATAGCATCGCCCCTATTGGTCCGATTTTGACAAGCGAGGTGTCAATCGATTCGTCTTTATCGCAAGAGTATCATAGGCTGCTTTTTACCCGATAGTAGTAGGGTTTAAGTTTTTGAACTTATGTTCAGACCACGTTTTTAGTTTGAACTCTTATTTTGTCTTGCCGTCTCGACTGCCATGCCATATTTTTTATGACACTCTATAACTAAAGACAAATCGATTGACATCTCGATTGTCAAAAACGAACTAATGTGGGCGACGCTATGGTGGAACATACCCACATACATACATACATACATACATACATACATACATACATACATACATACATACATACATACATAAGACTGTTAAACTCATTACCCTTCCCTTGCTTTGCTGTAGTCGGGTAAAAAACACGGCTGCCATGCCATTTTTTTTTAATGTCATGTGTTACTCGGGATGATACAAGGATTCAATAACGATACCCCATACATCCAAATCTGTTCAGGCATTTAAAAGTTATGGTGGAATACAGAAACTCACATAAATTTATATAAACTTACATACATGAACCCTTAAAACACTACACTCCTATTTTGGGCAGTCGTGCAAAAAATGGTATTCATTAAATGAATCTCTTTATATATATCTCTCTCTCCTTTCTCTCCCTCGGAAAGAAGCACAAGTCACAGAAAATTGTTTCATTTGTTAGAAACCTCTGAGTGAGCGGCACCCACCCCGCGGCTTTTCCTGCCTGGTCATTTATCACCAGGCAGGAAAAGCTGCGGGCACAACTAGTGTACAATAAATGGGTGCCGCTCACTCAGAGGCTTCTAACAAAAGAAACAATTTTCTGTGACTTGTGCTTCTAGTAAAAAGTATCTACCTATAAATTAGAAAACACCAAATTTCATGCACAAATAGACAGAGAGACATCTTTTTAAAAAAAAAAAAAACGTGTTCTGTGGCTTATTTTAAGCAACTAACCGAAACCGTATTTTCGAACGCTTTAATTTCGACGGAAAAATTTGCATGCAGTTTGAGGGGCTCGTACTTTGTCTAACACCTAGAAAATTTCATCATCATCAGCTGTAAGTCCACTGCTGGACATAGGCCTCTCCCAAAGCACGCCACTGAGCCCGATCTTCGGCTCTTGTTTTCCAACGTCGCTCCACCTTGCCGGAGGGCGCCCTACCTACACTACGTACGTCTCCACTCAAGAATACGTCTACCCCCAACGGTTATCAGTCCTTCTATATATACGACCAGTCCACTGCCACTTCACCTTGCTAATCCTAAGGGCTGTGACGATAACTCTGGTTCTCTGTCGGATTACCTCATTTCAGATACGGTCCTTCAGATAATTTCTGAGCATAGCTCTTTCCATAGCCCGCTGAGCGACTTTAAATTGGTGGACTAGTCGAACCGCGAGTGTCCACGTCTCGGCTCCGTATGTCATAAAAGATAGGACGCAACAATGATGTTATATTGGGACGCAATGGTTGAAGACTTTTGTCTTCAAACTTTGCGGTATTGGCGACGCAAAAACTCGACGAAGCTTCCCAAATGCTGCCTAGCCCAGCTGTATTCTTCTGCGGGTCTCTTTCTCGAAGTCAGTAGAAGTTTCATGGTATGGAAATTGTTCTGTTATTAACTTTGAACGTGGCCATAAAACTTTAGAAAATTACTAGTGTTAAGACTATAATGAACGAGCACATAATAATATTTATAGTGACGACGCAAGCCTGCTTCTTTCATTTCGAAATGTAAACTAATATCGATTAATAAGTATTGCTTTTATTAGAAGAGAAAACAAACTTGACGCGACCGAATGAATTTGATCCTTTTTGCTCTTAATGACAGTTCCGTGGTATCATTGCGCTACGCTGTTACATTTTTTGTAACTCATCTTAATTGTTGATGCGTCCATTATATTTATATATCAGTTGCTGTAACAAAATGTTCCCTATTAAGATATGTTAATGTTTATTTTTGACAAAAAGATATGGTGTAGATAAATTCTTTCAGAATAAAATTTCAACGCGTGCCTAACTCGTGCCAATTTGTGAATAGCGCCGGACGCTTCGGGCAGCTTTCTTTCCGTCATTGCTAAACTTGTTAGTTGAATAGCACTGCTGTGCTTTATAGAGCTTATTTCCGCAACGGTGTCATCGATATCGATACTTCATAAACCATCGATATCCAGTGGCCGTAAGCCACTCCCTTTTCTGGTATTTACGAGTATATAGGTTCTAAAACTAAAGTGCGTTTGGATTTTATTAGCCTCAACTATTAAATGCATTACTCCAATTATGCAAATTTGTAGTTCCAAGACAGTGGTTTAACAAGACTCGTTCATCTCGGCATCTCTGATACAAATCTTATATGTTTACATGATTCGATTAGAAAGTCAGGTCATGGTGACATACGAGCTCAGGGATGCAGAAACGTGCAGTCGAAGGTCTAGAGAATTTCTATCGTTCGTGATTAAGTTCTAATTATATTTTAAATTCCTCGTAGATATTTATGTAATATCGCTTTCTATGGATGCGATAAAGATTTATGAGGTATCGATAGAGCGTTGCGTTTTGGTCGATAAATCATGAGTTGATGTGAGGCATCACTATTGAGCGGCTCACGCGACGGCTGGCCGCTGCCGGCGGCTACGCCTGCGTCGGCCTACCGACCGTCCGTCGGCTCATTAGAATGATTGATGCTGTGTTTGAATGCATAAATATGCGCCTACTAGCCGCTCTATAGCCCAGTCACGAGCCACAGACATGCGTGTAATGTACTACCACAAGATCTGTCGCCACGCTGATGATACAACCGAGACAGCTCTCGTTTTTTTTTGTCATCAAATTGATGACCAGGCTATGTAGGCTGTAGCCTTATCAAGCAATCAAGTGCTCTTTTAAAACACATGACAAACGTATAAACAAATAATAATCAAGTAATTTAAGCTGAGTTAATTCCATGTCGCGTTTGGATTACGATCGTAAAACCACCTCTCTATTGGGCCTATCGACTTTTATTACTATTAGATTAATGATTCTCCTAATCATTGACAGTACATTTTTACAATTACTGTATCCGAATTGGGACTTTATAATTTATTCCAAAGGTCTTACTTCTTAGTATGTAAGCCAAATGAAAACTTTGCTCAAGTACCATAGACTTAGGGTTTCGTAACCAGGATCCCAAGCTACCCAGCAATGAAAACCTCATTTCAATCGGTCTAGTAGCTTCTAGTTTTACCTATGGCAACAAAGTTTGTAGATTCAATATTTTTTTAATCTTCACTTTTCATGTATAGTACTTACATATGTGCCAAATTAAAAACATATTAATAATCTTTTTTCAATAAATATATTCGGGACAATTCCACACCAATTACCTAGCCCCAAACTAGGATACCCTGTATGGGCACTAGATAACGGATAAACATACATAGATACGAATATTACATCCATGACTCGGAAACAAACATTTCTGCTCATCACACAAATGATTGCACCGTGCAGGATTCGAACCTGCGACCGTTTGATTACGTACCTAGGAGCACTAGCCACGAGACCAACCGGTCGTCAAATAAATAAAAATAAAAATAAAACTACAGTGAAACTACAGAATCCGCAAGAGAGTCGGTTGAAGAGGGGCGCTCCTTTTTACCCGACTAAGGCGAAGTCAGGAATGGGTAATGAAGTTAACAGTGTATGAAGGTATGTGAATGTTCCACCATAGAATCGCCCTTATTTGCCTAATTTTGACAAGCGAGGTATCAATATATTAGTCTTCAATCTATTGTTCTTCCAGTCGCTAGTATGCGCGTGGTCGTGCGCGTGGTAGCTTTTTCGCGCGCAAACAAGGTAGTAGATGACTGTTCCTTTGTGGCACATACAGGGTGGATTTTTGAGACAGGACAGTAAGGATACGTAACATTAACCGTTATAGTTACAGGAAAACGTTCCTAGGAGACCATCCATAACATTTTGAGATATTCGGAACTGCATTCACAAATTTTGGAAAAATGTACAGTCAGCAAAATAATGGTCACTTTACACAAACACTTTTTCCTTATAAGAAACAAGATCGATTGACTTTTTTTTGAAAAATGCGCATTTTCTTGATGACTGTACATTTTTCCAAAATCTGTGATTGCATTTCGTACGAAATGATTGGGAAAAGTTTGTCGCAAATTCTGACATTTCTAGTACTCATACCTCAGTCGGTCTAGTAGAAACTTTTTATCCTTATAAGAAATAAAAAAGATTTTGTGTAAAATTACCATTTTCTTGCGGACTGTTTTTTTATTTAATCGGTCTAGATCTCAATAAGATGGTCTTCTAGGAACGTTTTCCTGTACCTATAACGCTTAAGGCACCTTACTGTCCCGTCTCAAAAATCCACCCTGTATAGACCAAACGCGTGGACCGATTTTGATGATACTTACGTCAATCGATTTGTTTTAATTTTACGAGTGCTACTAAATAATCATTATTATTATTTGACATTAATCAAAATTCAATATGGCGACAACCAGACACCATACAGTGAAAAAAAAAGTCAACGAACTATGTTAAAAGGGGAAGGGGAAGGGGGGGGGGGGGTTTATCATCGAATAGGTATTTAAAAATTATCTTTAGGTTTCTGTTATCATTTTTCATTTCGAATGACCATTTAGGATCTATAACGGTTTAAAGTTGGTTAACAACCATTCTCACTTAAATTTTTGCCTCTTTTTTTTATTTATCACATTTGATTATGTTTTGTTGAGCCTTGTCTTCCACCCTTATTGGACTTCACTAACTGAGCAGCGCACTATCATAAAGAGCGCGCCATAACAGCGCTTAGAGTTGGACTTCATGTATTCCTTCCCCCCTCACGTCTCTACATTATTACGCGCGGCACCAGCACTACAATGCGTTTTCTCCGTTTCCTTTGAAACAATTTAAATTGATTATTCTCAAAAATACCCGGAGTCATTTGTGTTCCTGTTATACATATATTACGAAGAAAATTGGCTTACAGATACCAATTTACAATTGAAAAAAATGGCGGTGTAATAAATGGAATGCTTTTTCTGTCAATTACCTCGCACTTTTTTTTGAGAAAAGCACTACATGCCGCGGTTATAGGGCAATTTGAGGTCATGTAATTATTGATACTAATTTAAACTATTAGGCGAGGCCTTTTAACTAACTTTTACGATCCAGCACATGACAGTAATGTCTACCTATATTTAAAACTAGCTTTCCCGCCCGCGACTTCGTCCGCAAGGACAACAGTTTATCGCAAAAAAAATGCATTCTTGTTCATATAGGATACTAGCTTTCCCGCTCGCCACTTCGTCCGCGCGGACTACAGTTTACCGCGAAAAAAGCATCCTATATTCTTCTAGGATATTAAAAACTAATGCAAGAGGAGGTTAAGTACCAACGCTCTTGATGTTTATTAACAGACTTGTTATTTTGTTTCCATGGAAACCGTTCCTTACATAATCATCATTTCCCAGTTTTTCCGTGGAAACTTACAATTTTTCGGGATAATAAGTATCCTATGCTATCTCCATTCCAAATTTCATCAAAATCCGTCCAGCCATTATAGCGTGAAAGCAAACAAACAAACATACAGACAACGTTTCACTTTTATATTTTGGTATGGATTAAAAACCAATGCAAAAATAGAACACTAACAGCTCTTTAATTTTTTTTGACAGGCGTTATTTCGTTTCCATGGCAACCGTTCCTTACAGCGAGTAATCAAAATTTTCCAGTTTTCCCGTGGAAACTTACCATTATCCAGGAAAAAAAATAAAATGCGTCCAGCCTTTATCGCGTTAAAACTCCCCAAACAAACAAATAGACAACGTTTCACTTTTATGTATTGGTATGGATGGTATATTATAGGTACAACCAGAGTACCAGCGCATGAAAGGGAATTAGTTTAGACAATTACACGAGATAGTCGTGTGCGATAACGTTAAAATTAAGAGATGTGTGTACCGGCGTGACGCGTGACCGCGCGCTCGCTTTCTTAAGGCTTCTGTTGCTGTATTTATGCTGTCAACTGGCATCTTGATGGCACGATGCTAAGAAGCCGTATTTATTTAAGAGGATAGAGTACTCACCCCCGCGGCTTCTACATGTTTTGCCTTTTTTCCGTGAAATTTGTGTTTGGGTTTTTTTATCACTCACAGAATAAGCTACTTTTATAGCTTTTGTATTTTTTGTAAATTTTCTATTATTTTTCATTTAAACAGTATTCGAACTTGAGAGACATGTTACGAGAATATATCGGTATTTAAATACTCATTAATTCAAATTATGATAAAAATAAAAAGCTATAAACGTAGATTATTTTTTGAATAATAAAATAATACTAGAATTAGTGAATTTGGTTATAGTTTAATCAGGTAGAAACGTTTTCTCCTAAAATGAATTTCACGGAAAATGTAAGACAAAACCTGTAGAAGCCGCGCGGGTGCTCTTAATAAAGACGTTAAACGGTAACGTTAAAGTTTGTTGCTAGAAATCTCCCTTCGTTCTACTTTGTAACTGAGTTATGTAACCGGATACAAAATGAGAAATATTTGTTTCAGCTGGAAACCAAGTTACGTAGTGGGAATTCCGTTCAAACTGGAAAACATTTTGTTTGTGTATTTAAGTATTAAATGTACGTAGGCATCATCATCCTCATTTCCAGGCTATCTTCTCCTACTGCGGGAAATTAGCGTACCTATCCTTACGCCAATCGTATCTGGACTGTAAAATTGTAGAGAAACATAATTATTATCTAAGAAGTCAGCGCTAAGCTTCATATTGGAAAACCCATCAGTCAGATATGTCAAGATGGTCAACATTAAAGTTACCTAACTCCATATCGAGCTATCTCAATCATCCGATCGATGAAACTAAATATTTTTTCATCCAAATCTTCCGCACCAGTTTTACACATACAAAATCAATTCGCATTTATGATACATTTATTGCTTGGATATAAATCTGTGGAGTTAGCAAAAACACGCTCGGCGTTTCGTTACGACATCAAAATCGCAACTCGTCATATGAATAATACATAAATATGATAAAATATATGATAAATATGACGTATGTTCGTGTCGTGGATGTAGCGGGTGTATTAGGTATGCATCGGGTTCGGTAACGGCAAGCTCTTTAGGAAATTCATTCACGAGTGTGACGATGTTTTATTCAATATGATTTTACATATTGTTATCGAGTGATTGTGGAATAGGCTTCCCTGGAGGGCGCCTTTTCTCAGTTTGTTTCAGAAATTATCGATCAAGTGGAGCGGAAAGCTTTTGTTTTTTGGAGCATTTTGGGAATCAATTTCATTTGTAAATCGATGATTTTAAGCGAGCAAGTCTATAGATCGTCTAGTTTTGTTGTTTCGTATGCTCTTGTGTTACCACTTACTTTTCTGGAATAGGGAATAGGAATATGATCCTTTTCCGATCAGCACAGTTCCGCATGACCTTGAAGAGTTCTAAGACCAGAGATTCAATTTCACTTCTAGCTGGAACTTTCTAATTTCAAAATGGTGACCAGTAATGAAAAAGTAAATCTATCTCATCTAAAAATAATAAAATGCTAGAAACAGCAGCATTGCTTTTCGTCACCTTTTCATAATCGATTTTGATCAGATTGTATCCAATTAAACTTACATAAGTGATTGTTACCAAATGAATCAATGCAGTGCGTTTTACAGTTTGGCAACAGGCATCGGTGGCAAATTGCTTTCCCAGCACAGAATAGAATAATTCACACAATAGACTGGTAATGTATACTTTAGAACAGTAGATCATCTTCTGGTATTCGGAAAAACACATTTTCTATACTGGGTTGTACTATTATTTATTTTGTAGATATAAATGTAGATGTAAATGTAGATGTAGATATATTCTGTAGACTAGGGCAGGATTTAAACCAGTTTCTTTCGAAATTGTGGATGCACAATGGGGTGAGGAAGAGGGGGGGTGGGAGGGGTTGGTACTCAAGAAATATTTTTTCTCAAGGACCGATGGTTTACGCAGTGCGTTGTCTGTCAGACAGTATGTCACGTTACTGTTTTACAGGTATAGAAGAGAGGCTATTAGGTTTTAGACATTGTCGTTAATTTTTCCCTTTATTTTACTAGTATACTGAGTGCACGACTCTCATTGTTACCTAATTATCGCTACTTGTAAAATTATGCTGTCTGTATAATTGGGCATTGATATAAAGATGACTTACTGACTGTCATTATACAATGACGTTGATAGTTTCTTCAGAGAATACAAACCGATCAATGTGGTCGCAGATGGTTTCTTTTGAAACCACAACTACGGGCTGCGATGAAATCGCACCTAATTATTTATTACATACCAGCTATGTGTATTATTTTTCTAGTTTAGTATTTTACTAACCCTAGTTAGGTAACCAACGTTGAAACGAAGTAATCAATTTTGAAAAATCGATTTAACTCGTTTGTTTTTCGCGTTACTAAGACGTTTCTGCCAGCTCAGTCGGCCCATGGAGCTTGAACATCTGTATCGTTCAGGTAAGTGCAATACTTACCTATACCTTGCGTCGAACTGGCGTATGGTTATCTTTAGTGTCAGGTTTTCAACATAAGTGAAAATGCTTTTTTATGACAATAAAATTACATAATTTTGTTTTTTTTGTTATTGGCTACGATAAAACAATTTAATTACGTCACAAATAGATGATGCAGAAATTAGTTGGTTATTGCATGAAACGAGCATTGAAGAGATTCAGGGGTCGGACAGTGAAACTGTAGACAATTTATTAGAATATGAAGTAGAGTGTGAGTGATGGTGAAGACTATAAAAGGCGTACCACACCAGTGCAAAAATCATTGAGCACTGAAGAGGTGTCAAAAAATTATCTTGAAACCCTTTGTGTAATTTCAAAGTCCAGCGCGTCCTAAGTCTAAGTATTTGAAGCCAAAATGAATAAAACTTGATATTTTGTTTTTCATTATAACAAAAAGTTGTAAATCAACTTTAAAAAAAAAACACGCCATAAAAGAATTTATGCCAATAAATTATAAACTGTTGGAATGAGCTTCAAGGCCTTCAATTTGATATTGTAAAATACGAAGTTTTTTTTCCCATTTCAAAATGGAACCATACTGAAGCAGAATAATATATATAAAAAAAAAAGACCTGTGTTGCTCGGGGGGATGTAAGGATTCTAACGATACCCCAGACGTCTAAATCTGTTCAGGAGTTTACAAGTTATGGTGGAATAAAGAAACTCACATATATACATGAATTCTAAAAGAATTACACTCCTGTTTTGGGCAGTCACGTAAAAATTTGAGTAGTTAATTATAAACTTGACGGAGAGATTTAGAAATATGTAAGTTTTGTGTAGTGAAAAGTACCATATTTTGTTGTTTTAATATGTTTTTGTATAAAAAATATTAATAGCCCCCTTGTTTTTTATTTACGCACAATATAATTACATATATTAAGACATATTACCACGTTCATAAACCTAGTTCAAACATTATCCACTTGAGCTCTGTGAGCTGTAGACCTCGCGCTTACAAACTTTTTTGCAAACAATCTAGCGGTGCACAGTAGCACCATCTAGTTACCTTATTGTACGACTAACATTAATAACCAAGGTGCTCCATCAATCTCTACCTAGAAGGTAATGGGCTGATTCCACTGGTAGAAACCTAAAAGTGAGAAATTTACTGCATTTTGAGGAGCTATTCTGCTCATCACGCCGAAGATCCTCATAAGATCTTCACCAAATATTTATGAGACTTAAACTTAATTTAACTTAAAGTTACTACCTTTCAAATAAAAACAGAAACATCGAAATCGGATTTAATGAAGCGGAGATATTCAGTAGCCCCTTTTTTTAACCTTTTTTGGGAGAAGTACTCCCCCAATCAAAAATCCCCGACGACTAAGAAATTCTAATAAATCGCTTATACTTTATACCAAGTTTTGTCTAGATCGGTTAAGAAATGCGACCTGTAGAGGAGAACAGCCGGACAGACATTCAGACATACGAAAGAATTTTCACCCAAGCTGAAACAGAGACGCTTCGCTCGCGCTTCGCGCTCGCTCGGTCAAAAATATGCCTACTCAAACATGCGCACGACGAATCGACGTATGGTTATTCCAATCGACGTATATCACTAGTTAGTTATCATTAGCGTATAGTTAAATATGTTTATCTATCTAGAGTTAATAACTTATTTACTTAAGAACTGTGAGTTACCTTTTTTAAATATAAATATGACAAAATCACGGTAAAAAATTATATTGCTGGCGATGGTTAGACCCACATAATAGATAAGCTTTTCCAACCAAAAACACATTACAAACTTACTTGCCTCGGTTGTACAACCCGTTCCAATTTTTAATGGTGGCTGTAAAGTTAGGGACGACGCGCTGGGCAGTAGTACCAAAAATAATTAGGTTTATGCGGGCGTTGGAAGAAGTACCTTTAGTTGGAGGCAAAGTGTATACAAATTGGTTGGTGAGTTTCTTTGCATAGCCGCGCAGCAGCGCACTTCAGAGACGCCTTTATGTTTGAATCGGACTGTACTATTGGTTATTAGGAGACATCGATTTTTTTGTTCCAAAAAAATATAACGATTCGTGGACATGGCATACCTACTCCATCAACAGCCTGCATTAGTTCATACTGGACATGGCATTTTATTGCTAGCTAATGTAATTTATCCTACAGCAAGAACATCGGAATTACCACATTTTACACACTTCCTTCAAAGGTTATCCATTTAAACATTAATTACTCGGCCTGTCGAGTCGACCCTTCTTCCGTCTGGCTTTAACTTGCCAGTATCGCGACAACGTCCGCGGAATTACTTACCATCGGAATTCGACACTTGATCGTCAAATGCTTGGACTACACCTATGCTTTTAGGATACTAAAACTTCAGTTAAACTGTAGCAATATTTGACATTTGTTTGAACATTTTATAGAAAATGGTTTGTTATCGCATTGAAAACGTTTCATCAAGGTTATGTGGAAGAAATCGCTTTGTAGCAATGACACCGCCCATTGTATAATAAGTTTGTTTGTGTTATTGTTTTAGAAAAAAAAACTGGAGTAACATATAATTATTAGTAAAACAAGCGGCTGATTGAAGTTTTAGTGTTGACATGATCGACCAGTCTATTCCGTTCTGATACCCCAAAATGATTCACCATCATCACCTAGTTTTTTAGGCGAAATTCTATCAAACAGTAGTTTTTGTCTGTTTACAAACTACTATGTTTGATAGAATTGCGCTTAAAAAACTTAGTAGGTTAGTTAGGTTGAACATGAAAATTAGTTTCTAAACAACTTTTTGGTATATTTAAGTTTCAATATTTAGTACATTGGTATTCTAAAATTATGTTTTACAAACTTGGTAGTTTTTTTTTTTTTTACGGACTAGGCAATCGTTTGACCACGATCTCACCTGATGGAAAGCGATGATGTGGTCGAAGGTGTAGCACGCTTGCCTAGTAGATACCTATTCACTCTTGACTTGAACACACCGGTCACAACATTCATTCAATATATTAAAATTTTGCTAGTTTGAATTTACGTCAAACAGCCATTAAGCATTTAAATTTTAGGGATTTTGAGCATAGGCATTGTTGCTGTATATATGGTAATTTTAGATATTTCTAATATATACCCATGTTTTTCGTACGAGGTAGTGCTGGCCTCTAGTGTCAGAGTTTGTCAGGCCGCCCGAGAGTCTCTGACATGGCTCAACTACTGCTATTATACATGACAGCCGGTACCGACAGTTAGACGTGCCTTCCGAAGCACTGAGCGATGGAAAACCTTATTTAAATGTTTATTCAAACAGTACCAAATAGTTTTAAAAATTGTGATCCGACCGGAATAGGAATTTAATTAAATATTTCAATTTTGTAACAAGCCACTAATAAAGGTATCAGACCGGAATAAAAACTAAATATTAAAGTAAACTGATCCACCAGTGGATCACTTCAGTGGTTGGCAGCGGAATAGACCGATCGACCATCAATGATCGTTATTGTTATGTTAAACATTAGTTTTCTATCGATCTAGGAGTATCTCTGTGTCGCCAAATTTCAGTGTGTACGAACAGGGGCAATAGTAAGTATTATTCCAATAAAATTTGAAGTTGTTTTTCTATTTAATTTAATTATAAACAATTTGTTATCAGTCACAGTATAGATGTAGTCCCCGCATAGCAGAATTCTCACAGTGGGGAGACTTTGCGTAGATTAGTTTCATTATTAGGTATTTATGACCGGTTCCGATTCAAGAATTCATAGTGGTATAGTAATCCCGCGAATTCCTACTAACATACTCGTATGAATTCTTGAATCCAGGGTGCTACTTGAAAAACCTACATGAGAAGTTTTTTGAAACACGCAGCTTTATGGTTTTATTTTCTGGGTGGTATGAGCGCTATGTATAATAGTATTGCACTTTATCTGTGACATTCTAATGACATTAAATTGCAAGTTTTATTAATATTGATGACTAGTTGTGCCCCGCAGGGTTGCACTCTTACAAATTGTCTCACTCTCTCTCCCCTTCTCACCCTCCCGTCTCCCCTATCCTTCATCCCCTCCCACCCCTTCCCCATCCACCCTTCTGCCTCCCCCCCTTTCCCCTACGCCTCATTATTCCATCCCCTCTAAAACAATATATATATATACAAAACACCCCGCCTCCTTCTTTTTTCTTACTTTTCCAATGCGCGAAGAACCTTTTCGAGACCGAATGAACAAAAAAAAACTGTCCCACTTTTTATACGAGCAGTTTCAAAATCATGCACAAAACATACATCATCAACATTATCAATATCAATCTATACATACATATACATAGTATAAAACAAAGTCGCTTTCCGCGTCTGTCTGTCTGTCTGTTTGGCCGTTAACTCCTCCTAAACCACGCAACGGATTTTAATGCAGTTTTCACCATCAGTTAGATAATTTTTCACGGAAGGTTTATATACATATATTGTAATATAATATAATATTGTATTGTATATTGTATAATTGTAGTATATATATATGTATATAACTAGCTGTGCTCACGGCTTTGCCTGCGTGGTTATTTTATTTAAAAGGACCAGACCATAGCAAGGGCAAGGTGCGAGCGAAGCGAGCCGCCAATCTCCCAGGTGGAGTGAAGGTCGAGTGTGCGAGAATTTCACATTTTTCACTTTTTTTTTCTGTATTACACCCGTGTGAAGCAGGGGCATGTCGCTAGTATGTTATAAGTACAGAAGTGTAACACCCATTAAAATAGTATTAAGTACATCTAAACCGCACTACAATTTATTGCAAACTCATTACAACAAAAAACAAATCCAATAATTATTTTTTACTTGAGAACATAATTCGTTTGTACAAGCGATTTGCGTTATATGTAGGTTTTTGTTTTGTCGTATGAGCTAGTGCTGGCTTCTCGTGTCAGAGTTTGTCAGGCCGCCCGAGGGCCCCTGACATGGCTTAACAACTGCTACTAATCAATAAGCCGGGACCGACAGATAAACGTGCCCTCCGAAGCACAGAGGGCACGTTAAGGTGTATCCATACCAATCTATAAAAGTGAAACTGTTTGTTTGGTTGATTGTTTGTTTGGGGAGCTTTCACGCAATAACGGCTGGATGGATTTTGATGAAATTTAGACTGGAGATAGCTTATACCCTGGAATAAAACTTAGGTAACTTTTTATCCCGGAAAATTGTTATTTTCTACGGGAAATCTGGAAAATATTGATTAATCACTGTAAAGAACGGTTGCCATCCCAGAATGGTCTGTGGTCACCATGGAAACGAAATAACAAATCTGTCAAAAAACATCCAGAGCATAAGTACTAGGTATACCTACTTTTGCATTGGCTTTTACCTAGGTAATGTGTAGAATACCTGGGGCGTCTAGGCAATGTATGAAATATTATGAATATTATTGTCTATTTAATAATACTTTGCCTAGGTAATGTATACAATTCCCAGGGATTTTATAGAGTACCTGCTAGTCCACCGGCAATTTGTAAAATAATATGATTTTGGCCTATATTACCCAGGTAGGTATACAATGACGAGGTAACGTTAGGTTTGTTAGTGAATATATTTAACGTAACCTAATCTTTTTTTTCGCGTTTACTGCCTGCTCGTACATCTGTCTCTTCCCTGCTGTCTTTTACACACATTGCCGGCTGCGCATTCGGTATTGTATAGAATACCTAGGCAAAGTTTAAAATGAATAATATTTCATACATTACCGTTAAGGTAATCTATACATTTCCTAGGTATTGTATAAAATACCGAATTATACAGATTGTCGGTAACATATACATATACGTGATACTATACGGTGTCTTGTTGACGACAGATCAGTGAAACCAAGCACGTAGCGTTGACCAAATGAAAAACTGTATCACCCACGGTAGAAAATAGCGGGATGTCATAGAGAGTGAAAACGAGCCGTGGGCAACTAGACCGTCCAACTTGCATAGACCTCAACCACATCACTATAATTTAAGAGCAAAATCAGGCCAGGGAGGCCCGGCACGATTGGTCGGTATTTATGTTTATCACGGTCTATCAATATGTCTATTATTCCGATACGTGAGTGAAGCCCGGGGCAGTCCAAGGGTGCTATTCAGTCAGCGATGGATGTTAAAGTAATTTTGTTTACATTGGGATCTAACATTATGTCTGCACATAAATCAAAGGAATGTAGCTCGAAGGAAACTCTAGATTGTACGATACCTAAGAGAAGGTTGAGAAGCGATATATTTGTAAATCGATAGAGAAGTTAAATTTATAATTGCGCTTCTATTATTGCCGGCATTGTATAATCTAGATTAGGTATAGTGTTGTGGTAAAGTTTATCAGATCGATAGTTGTCGGGATAAAATAACCTAGGTTATAAATACTTCGCCACCGATACTGACAATTGTATTATGTTTTTTTATATTCAGTAGAGTAGAGGTAAATCTTTTATCTATTATATTCTATACTAGATGTGCCCGCGGCTTTGTCCGCGTGATCATTTCTCTGGGTTAAAAGTAATCTATGCGTTGTTCCAGGATCAAAAATACCATATAATGTACAAAATACCAAAATTCGATAGTTTTTTATTGATGCTCAGCTTCTACTAACATACAATAGTACCTAAGAACCAGTTTTTAAGTACTAAGCACTAGTTTTTAAATGAAACCCTAAGCTATCCAAAAGTGAAAACTGCATCGCAATCGGTCCAGTAGTTTTTACGTGATGCGCGAACGAGATGCGAATCTCTTCGGACTAGGCGCTCCTATAATTATGATAGAACTTCACTTACAGGTAAGTTCGTTTAATCAGTAATTATCTTCTATGTGCTGACTCTTTGTCTTAAATTTACTTCTTTATTTCTTTATTTTTATTTAAATCCCGCTGTCATCCAGATTGCTTTTAATTAAGCATTTAAATGTACCACTACCAGTTTGCGAGGCTTATTAAAACATATAAAATAGATCTTCAGACTTCCATTAAAAAACGATGAACAATAGATAGATAGATAAATAACTCTTTATTGCACAAGAAATGAAATTGATGATACAATAATCAAGTTTTTAATACAACAATGTAAGAGCTTTTCAGCTGAGCGTATTGACGAAAAATAATAATAATAATAATTAAATATCTAACTATAACATACGCTTATCTATGTGTGAAATATTATATCTGCCATAATACATATCTGAGATTTCATTGTGATACGGTAAAGCAATATATCAACATTATCAATTTTTATAGACAAACTTAAAAAATGATCGGAAACTATCATAATATAATTATAATCATCGGCAAAGCTAAAAATATCAAACAGCTTCTTTCAAAAGTGTAGCTTAGACAAAAACTCCTAATTAGAAATTGTCATTGAAATTATCCAAAACAAAGTTAATATCCTATGTGCTACTGTAAGCTTTGAACGAAGTAATAATTTAAAAAATACTGTTACGTATCATCGGCAACCTGAATGCATTGAATTAAGGTCCTTTAATTGTTCCTTCTATTCCATGGTCCTATATTAGGAGCCATAATCAAACTAAAAAGTTCAAAAAATAAATAACTGTCGATATTGAATTCTTACTACTTGACAGTCTTCTAATAAAAGTTCAACAATCTCACAGTATATACAATATCAAGTTTATAATATCTATTATAATATCAAGATGCGACACGGAATAGCTTCTCTTTGACAATAATACGAATACATTGTTAAATAAAAGAAGAAAAAAGTTGGGTCACAGTACGCGAAACAGGAGTCTTCAATCAGTATTGTAAAAGAAAACAAAGGTGGAATGGCTTAAATAACCGAATAAAATAACATCTTATTAGTGTAATCGAATCAACGGCTAAAACGTCCGGGTCACTATACGATATGAAGACTAGGCACCGAGTAACCGTTGAGTTTTCAACGTATATATCTAAAACACCGAGAGGTAATACTCGTATATGGTCAATTGTCTCCAAGCGATAATTATGTGGCAAACAGCCCCATACTCAAGTCGCCACACTGACGGTATGATACATACGGTGCATCACTAGACATTTCAGTGGTTTTGATCTCAGTTGAACCCATCATTCCTTATTTGACGTCAGGTCAGTTGTAAAATATCTTTCAAGTCGAAACAGTTTTACAATTCACAAATTCTAGTGATGTGTCTAAATTAAATTCAAAATGATAGATTATTTTTGATAAACATGGTTATTTTTATGATTTTTATAGCAGTTAGCGCCTGCTTAGCGTAAATAGATATAATAATTTTCTAATGGAAAAATTTGGGTCACGGACAAGATGGTTATTATAATATTGAATTAAAAGGAGTCGAAGTTTACTGCAGATACTTTTCAGCCCAAGAAAAATAAGTGAAATAAGTTGCTTATCATACATGTTCACAATGCATTACTCGTATACTCCGATATAGCACCCACTTGTATAGGTTATTAAGGACTTCTTAGAATTGTCATAATAAATCATAAGCTCATCAGCTGAGTTAGAAAGTTTTTACATCAAACTACGATGTCAGGTTAGTGAAGCTACAAACTGGATCTTAGACCCATAAATGCAAAATAAAAACAGAATAACGACCAGAGTACTTAGCTGTGTCTTTGACTCCGCGCCGGAGAGTTTGCAAGAGGAAACCTCGTGCGCGCTGCTACACGCTGGCGGCTCCAGAATGCACCATGGGCGAATACACACCTGGGGCGAAGCTCGAAGGGTTTGGTACACTCGTTGTCAATAATAACCCCATTTGTTTAAATCAGTGTCTGGCCGCCCGATCTGTCTACTGTTTTAGCAGACTTCAGTATAAAGTCTAAAGACTTCGGAGTAAGCTCCTATAAATTGGAGTTAATGTTAGAACTGTTTTAGATCATGCATCAAATAGTTTTCTAGTTTGCAACATAATTATCATTTTCTTAAGACAATTTATCTTTCAATTTAACAGCATGTTAACGAGATCTCCAAGCTATTGCGCTGGACTCAATGATGTTATACATTCTCATTGGCTGGACTTATTATAAATCACGTATCATTATAATATTAGTAATATATCTTTACATCCAAAAGATTAACTGGAAACATAGCTTTTAGCGATAAGTCTGTCCATTGTATAGTTATAAGATTATTTCTCAGTTCTGAATATACTTTTGAATACTGGTCCCTGGCTCCAGGCAGGTATCATCAAGTATAATATTTGAACGTATTCCCTTCTAGGCATTTTCTAAGGCTATGTACTGTACAAGCGGTCTACAAGAACTTTGCGTGGCCTGGATGCTGGAAAGATCAACTTTGCAGCGTATCGGATATACATCTTAAAATAAGAGAACTGCTGGATCTAGATCTGTTAAAAAACACAAGGTCCTTGGTGAGGCTCCTTGACTTTATCCTCGGTTATCTCGGTAATCTCGTTTGAACTCAGTGCCACGTACTTAAATACTTCATGTTATTCTATGACTAAATAGTCAAACATGGAATAAAATCGTAATTATTTACAAATATTATCATGATGACAATTCAATGTAATACAACATATTTCGGTAAGTCGTTTACCAGTGTCACGTAAGTACTTCATATGTTACGTTCTATGACTTAAGTCAAACATGTAATTTACCTAAATAGGTAAAGGTAAACGATTGTAACTACAGAGCAAGAACCGCTTGTGATATTTCTATGGCAAGATTAATTTCCCAATGAAAAGAACGTAAGCCAAGATAATAATATCAGATTAGGTCTTCTTCCCGGAGCGGAAGTAACGCCAATCTTTCATAGATGCAGCGAACAAGTCTCAGACTGATCAGTCCGGACAGGTCAGATTGCATTCTCATCGTAGCGTAAATACGCTTTTTCAAGATGTGAAAACATAAAAAAAACTGGAACTTCATCCAATGAAAAATACCCTATAATGCATTGCAGAAGGAAATAGTCAACATATCTACAGGCGCACACCGCCTGCTTTCTTGATATCCCAATATATATATTTTGGAACGTTTATTTTACACATTCATACATATTTGCCTATTTAACTTCGTAGAAACACCCTAAAAACAATAAAACTTAATAAAATATTTTTATTACGTGTGCAAATGTGAGCACAAATTATGCGAATGTCATAACTAGAAATAGGAAAATACGGGAAGGTTTTAATAGAACAAGGAGGTTTTCTTCAACTTTTTACTCTCAACTTGTGCATAAAATGGTGGGACCGGGTGGCGATACTACATGTGTACAAAAATGCCCTGGAGGAATTAAAATGAGTTACAGAAAAATAATTTATCGTACATGATTATCTGGTGGCGCTATTTCTAACATTGCGCAGTACTGAGCGCATACATGCGCGTGCGCGCGTGGCAAGCAACTGGCAACGTGTCTGTCTTTTTTTCTGTCTGTCTGGATGTTTGTTCGCGCTTCACGTAAAACTTACTTAACCGATTGAAATGCGGTTTGTAAATACTATTGGATAGCTTAGGTTTTGACAAAAAAACTGGTGCGCTTCATATATCAATCCGATGAGCAAAAGCCTAGCATCATCATCATCATCATCATCATCATCATATCAGCCTTTAAAAGTCCACTGCTGAACATAAGCCTCCCCCAAAGAACGCCATGACGAGCGATCTTGTGCCACCTCCATCCACCGACTTCACCGTGTGGGGGTCTCCCCATACTTCGCTTGCTTGTTCGTGGTCGCCATTCAAGAACCTTTGTTCCCCAGCGGTTGTCGGTTCTGCGAACTATATGGCCTGCCCATTGCCACTTCAACTTGCAAACTCTGAGAGCTATGTCGGTTATCTTGGTTCTTCTACGGATTTCCTCATTTCGGATTCTATCACGTAGTGAAACATCGAGCATAGCTCTCTCCATTGCACGCTGCGCAACTCTGAGCTTGTGTATGAGACCAATAGTTAGCGACCACGGCTCAGTGCCGTATGTCATCACTGGCAACACGCACTGATTATAAACTTTCGTCTTGAGGCTCTGCGCTATCTGCGACGAGAAGATATGACGTAATTTCCCGAATGCTGCCCATCCGAGTTGGAGTCGTCGGTTGACCTCTTTGTCAAGGTTGGATCTAGCTAGTTGGATCGTCTGATCTAAGCATACATAGTGATCAACAGCTTCGATAATATCGTTCCCAACGTAAACCGGCATGTGTACGACATGGGCATTTGACATAATGTTCGTTGTATCCATGTTCATTTTAAGATCCACCTGTTGGGAAACAATATTGAGGTCACTGAGCATTGTGCTTAGAAGCCTAACAATAAAAAAAATGATTTTAAGGGCTAAAGAAATTTTGATCTAATATGGAACGAGTATATTGTTATTTTAGGCCCTGATATAATATATTGGGTACTAGTAACCCTGATAAATGTTCATACGGGCAAAGGTAGTTCATTATAAGAGATGATTATAATCGCCAATCTTTCTCACCCCTATACTACAGTTATCTTTTCCCAAAGAGTGACTACAAGAGATCAGTTTTAGTTAAACCGCTAAAAATATTTTAAAGACATGTCCTGTAAATACGTACTGTTGTTTATTTCGGCGAACAACAAATATATTTCTTTAAAAAACTAATTAGCCACCAACGAGCAACAGTTTCAACTGTACTCACTTATGCGTACATCCAAGAAACTCGAAGCGTCCGTGCTTTCCGAGCCTCATTACGGAGGAATCTGCTCTTGTTTCCAACGCGCCGTCCATCCTACCAGTTTAGGGTCCCGTTACACACCTGAGACCTGACTGGACTTGTGCGTATAGCGGGATGAATAAGTAAAACAAAGGTAGACTTGGAAACAGGAACTCAATAACAGTGTTTGTTACTACTGCGGATTTTTAAGGTTCCGTATAGTTAAACAAGGGTTATAGTTTTTTCATATCCGTCTGCTACTCACAGGCTATGTGAATTTACGTTCACCGTGTGAATGAGCCTAAAAATATTTTTTATTGAGTTATTTTCAAAATTAGGTCAAAATAGTGTGTATTTTATGTCGTTATTGCGTCAGTTCCATGTCTTCTAAATCATAAACAACTGTTTTTATTCTCGTTTATTTGCACATTTACAACAAAATTAAAGAATATTGTCTATGAATGTTATGACTATCTAAGATCAACTAGTTCAGGAGCTATAGCTGACCATGCTAAATAAAAGTCTGCGCACACCTAACGCCCCGTGCGCGGCACCGCACCGTAACGGCAAAAGCTCGACAAAACTTGCGGCGCGCGGTCAACTCACCGTCCCCGCGCTTACGTCGAGTTTTCATCGCGGCTACGATTCGCGGGCGCCTCGCTTGCCACTCGCCTGCTTACCAAGCTGTATTCCCGGTAGTCCCGCTATAGCTGTCCCATGACAATGAGACTACTGGAATTTGTCGTCCCAGAGGTTCAGTGGCCTTTAAGATTACTTTTTTGTATTTTTTTCATACCTACGAAATTACACACGGTTTTTATTCGCCGTTTTCTCATAACCTACTAATATGTCCTATAAGTCCTAAAGATATAATTTTGTTGTTTGACCCGCGCGTCAACTCAGAACAAACTACCAACTAGTTCGACGCAGAAACTGACCGATCTGTATTGTGGCAATACAGATCCCGTCCGTAATACTTTTCCTTTATAAAATTACATCACTTTGTTTATTATTATAATTCAAGATGTTTTATAATTTTGTATATATTATTAGGCTTTGCCAGCGTGGACCTTTTTCCGGGATAAAAGTATTCTATTTTGGTCTCTATGGTCTATAAAAAAAGTCATCGCGTGAAAGCGCCCCAAACAAACAAACAAAAAACTAAGTAGACAACGTTGCACTTTAATGTATTAGTGGAGATGGGGATTTTGTGTTAAAGAAGCTACATAATGCAGGCGGTATTAAGGTGCGGGGGAGATAATAGAAATTCATACCAAATCTCACGCATGTGGCTTTCATCTTGATCTTTAAAGTAATTACCTTCATAAGAGTAGATAATCTTTTAATGGTGAATATACGTTAAAATTTCTACCATCTAATGGCATTGCCAACAGACATCGCGTTTTGCGAAAGTGACATTATGCAGTACGTGACCAGCCACGCGATTGGATCCCAACCTTAAAATCGCGTTCCGTAACGTAGCACCACTAGAATCGCGAATGCCTCATTTTTTATGCGAAATATCGAATATATTTCGCATAAAAAATGAGGCATTCGCGATTATAAGCTTTATAATAAGCCGCAGGTTTGCAGATTAGTTTTAGGCGTCGCATTAAAGAGTTGGAGGTAATAACAATTGTCAGAAACGGAAAAACTGGCTGCGCCCGCGCTTAATTTATAATGCGACGAGCGACAACTCGACCTCTCGGAACATCTAGATTATGAGCGTAGGGTTCCGTAAGAATGTTCACGCTAATGTGCATGCTGAGTCCATCAGATTGCTGGCACGTCAGCGTGTAGTTGTTGTTAAATACACGGTGGACATGAGCATCTTAGAATTAAACAAAACCGGCACGACTGGACGGAATCTGGACTTAAACGTGGTTTATACGAAGGCATTGTTAACTTTTACTGTTACTTAGAAACAACCGCACTCTGCTAAATAATTTAACTAAATGGACATCAGGAAATAATTTTCCGAAATAGATTTGCTTCAGATAATCCCCATTGTTCTGCATATTTCAAATTGTGTTGATAAGTACACAACACAGTCGTAAGCGGTTTGAAGGAACTCTAGTTTTGAAGACCGGTTGACGGCTCAGCGGCAAGTACTCCGCTCACCGTATAATTTAGTAATACTGGACGATATTATGCACAATAGTGGGGACTCTTATCGTCACTGCTACCGTGTAATTATCGATGCTTGCGCACTTATTACCGGCACTGCCCCACTTTGCGCTCAGTAGCTCAGATTTGAGTAAAATTATGCATAACGACGACCATCAAGGTTGCCAACCTAAGGGTGCAACTACACTTACTCGCCTCGATAGCTCGGAGCGTTCGATTCGGCTTGGTCCAAACCAAGCATAGTGAATATCTACAGTTTTTGGTCTTACTTGATCAATTATGCCCAGGCGGCAACGTTTGTAGAATAAAACCAAAACAAACCTGTGTGAAGAGACCATAATGGAATTCGTTCAAGTATATTCCGAATAATTTCAATAATTATAGAGGCTGCTGCCTCAGGCGTCAGCTGCCTAATTTGTTTATTACGATTTATGGACGTAAAATCTTTTAATAAGCTAAATATCGAGTTATCACATCATTTAAATGTGTTATCGGTTGCGATGTGGCATGTAGGTATCAATTTTTGAGCTGCGGCATTCCACTTTAAATCTTTGAGCATTTATGTAAAAACATTGTCAAGTTTTATTGCTTTCCCGCCCGCGACTTCGTCCGAGCGGACTACTGTTTATCGCGAAAAGAAACCAGCTTTTGTTCTTCTAGAATATTAAAAACCAATGCAAAAGTATGTACCTATAGCACCAACGCTCTGGATGTTTTTTGACTTATTTATTTTGTTTCCATGGGAACCGTTTCTTACACCGAGTAATCAGAAATTTTCCAGTTTTTCCTGTTTTTCCGTGGAAACATACAAAATTCCGGAATAAAAAGTATTCTATGTTTTATTCTAGGTTATAAGCTATCTCCATTCCAAATTTCATCAAAATCCGTCCAACCGTTATCGCGTGAAAGCTACCCAAATAAACAAACAAATAAACAAACAAACAGACAACGTTTCACTTTTATATATTGGTATGGATGGATGGATTACTTTTATTTGAGAACTAATTTATTTTCTCCACCTTTATAATAAGTAACATAATGCAGATACTTGATTTGACATGAGTGCCGAGATTAAGTGCACCCTAATGAAAGTTCCTTGATCCTCCACTTCGTTAAATACTTCGTCTATATCTAGATCTGAAAGATGATAAGTTGGCCAGTTTTTTTACATTATATACTCATCGAATGTATGTCTTCGATGCATGAGGTCTAAAGTCAAGGCTGGGTAGTGCCATAATTAGTTGGAATCGATATCGGCAGTTCCCTGCTCTATTACGACAAAACGGAAAAAATACAAAAAAAAAACCCATTGATTATGATATTTCAAATCTTCCTGTCTAAGCCGTCTACCAAGCGTGATGATTATGATGAATCAAGTCTTCCTGTCTAAGCCGCATGCCAAGCGTGATGATTATGATGAGTCAAGGTTTCCTGTCTAAGCCTTTCTACCAAGCGTGATGATTATGTTGAGTCAAGTCTTCCTGTCTAATCCGCCTGCTAAGCGTGATGATTATGTTGAGTCAAGTCTTCCTGTCTAATCCGCCTGCTAAGCGTGATGATTACGATGATTCAATTTTTCCTGTCTAATCCGCCTGCTAAGCGTGATGATTATGGCCAGTCAAGTATTCCTGTCTAAGCTACCTGCCAAGCGTGATGATTATGGCAATACCCTATTAAATGGAGGCCTTCTTTGAACAAGAAGGCTCTTCTCCTAGTCCTAGGCAACACCGTCTTTTCATCCTCAAACTTTACTTCCTGGCATTAATTCAATTCAAGGGTGAACGGGTATCTACTAGGCAAGCGTGCTACACCTTCGAACATATCATCGCTTTCCATCAGGTGAAATTGTAGTCAAACGATTGCCTAGTCCGTAATAAAAAAAAGTGATCTCTGTATAAATTCCAATTGTATAAGATTTCAGTTTGCTAGCTTATTTTTATAAGCACCATTTTTTTACATCACACGAGTGATAGTCAGCCACAAACTACTATATCATTCAACTAATAACTCAATTTTCTGCCATTTGTTTTTTCTTTCTTAATTTAATTATAACTAACTAGCTGTGTGCTTTGCCCACGTAGTGGTCATTTCTCTAGGTTAAAGTATTCTATTGTTATTCCAGACCAAAAGTACTTATAGGTAACACAATACATTTCATCAAAATTCGTTCAGCCGTCAAATAGTTTTTCTACTTATCGTATTGAGTACAAAGTATACCAAATTTTAAGTAATAACCTAAGGTATCCAACAGCAAAAACCGCATTTCAATCTGTCCAGAAGCTTTTACGTGATGCCCGAACAGGCAGACGGACACTATTTAAAAAATCTTATATACATGTTCAGTAGCTTATTTTAAGTATCCTAAACGTTTTTTTTTATTATCTTCATTGTACAGACTTTTTTACCGTCTGTGCTATTATATTTACTAGCTATGCCCGCGGCTTTGTCCACGAGATCATTTTTCTGGGTCATTATCTTCTATGTGCTATTCCAGTAACTAAAATAGCATTAGTTTTTTATACATTGCTCGGTTTCTAATCATCGCATTGAGTTATCACGTACATCAGTTTGTAATTCTAAACCTAAGCTATCCAACAGTAAAACCAGCATTGCAATCGGTCTTTTAGCTTTTACGTGATGCGCGAACAGATAAACAGACAGACAGATACGATTTAAAAAAAGGTTAAATTCATGTTCAGTAGGTTATTTTAGACCTCTTTTTTTTAATTATCTTCATTGTATCTACAGACTTTTTGGTAATAACTGCTTTATTATAAGTATAGATATACTCGCAAATAGATCTCTCCCAGCACTGCGTCTGCGTCATCGTAGGACGTACCGCAAACTTAATTTATAGCAGACCCATAAAGCTAACGCTAAATCTTCTCTAACGCCCAATCTACATCCAACTCACGATGATTTACAACGAGAGGACACAATTGAAGGAGCCAGTGAAACGCGACGTTGCGTCACCTGTTTTTGACAAGAGTGGGTGCTCTAGGCCTGTTTCCTCATCGACCTTGCTTTCCGTTAATTAGCCACGTCGCTGGGCACAGGTGATGGATCGGTCACCTGTTCACCTCAGAGACGGTTGTCGAATGGAAGTGGCTGTTGTAGCGGACGCGGTATTTGTAATTGTCATTGAAAAATGAAAAAAGTAAAAATAATGTAGTCATTTCGTAGCTAGTCCTAGTAACTAAAATCACACTAATATTATAAAGGCGAAAGTTTGTATGCCTAAGTGTGTGTGTGTGTGTGTGTGTGTGTGTGTGTGTTTGTTGTGTGTGTGTGTGTGTGTGTGTGAGTGTGTGTGTGTGTATATTTGTCTACTCCGTGAACTCAAACGATTTTGATGAAATTTGTCACACTCCATTAGCTGAACGGATTTTGATGAAATTTAGAATGGAGATAGCTTATAGCCTGGAATAACACATAAGATACTTTTCATCATCATTATCGCTCTCGCAGGTGAAACCACGGGGCGCAGCTAGTGAATCCATAAATTTTCAGGAGTAGTATTAGGACAAGCACAAATTAAAAATTATAGCTAAAAACCATCTCGATTATCTCAGCTTTCAAATATAAAAAACCGCAGCTCAATCGGACCACTAGTTTGAAAGTTACGATTCGCACCAACCCCTCCCCCCCACCCGCCCCCTCAATCCCACATTTTAAAGCTATGAACCATCTCGTTTACCCACCTAAACCAAACCTCGCTTTCAAACCTAAAAAAAAACACATCTATATCGGTCCATTTGTTTGGATGCTACGATTTTCACTCCCCTTTTCTCACCTCCCACTCTCTCTTCCACCCTCCCCATCTCGATCACATCAGCTTTCGAACAGAAAAAACCACATCCAAATCGGTCCATTCGTTTGGGAACTACGATCATAGCCCCCCATTCCCCCCCGCCCCCTCCACCCTCCACCCATTATAGCTAAGAACCATCTCGTTTACCTCAGCTTTCAAATATAAAAAATCACAGCTAAATCGGTCCATTTGTTCGAAAGCTACGATTTTCACTCCCCTTTTCTCACCAAACCCCCCTCCCCCTCTCTCCTCCCCCATATATCTAAGAAACATCTCGATCACATCAGCTTTCAAACAGAAAAAACCGCATCCAAATCGGTCCATTCGTTTAGGAGCTACGATGCCACAGACAGACACACACAAGCGCACACAAACACACACACACACACATATACACACACACACACACACACACACACCCTCACACACAGTGATACACACCTTTGTTGGGGGGTTAAAAATGTATAAATGCGCAAGTGTAAAGAGCGAAGATAGTAGAGAAAATCTTATGTAGATTAGGAAAAATGACTAAAGTACGATTTTCCTCTAGCATAATTCGAAATTAATGAACAGTTAATTAACTATTTCGGTATCATAACGTAGTTGTGTTAAAGACCTCCGAATATCACTGGTTAATTATCTTTTATATATGTACGAGTAATATGCCAAAGAAAAAATGATAATGAATAAGTGTTGTTAAAAAAATATTTAAGGAAAATCCTCAATATAAGGAGAACATAAATCTAAACAACTTTTAATTTGTCAATATTAATGATCTCTATACCACTTTTGATTTCACTCTCCATCATTAATTGCACAAATTTTATTGCCGTTTCCATTTACGAGTACATATTTATATCTCGGGTACATGTCACCGCAGCGCTCTCAAAATCACGCCACTGACCACGACAGGTTGATTTCAATGGTTACATCTTATCTACTCGATTGTACGTGTATGGCTGGAAAGTGCTGTGATGTTTCAAAATTGTTGACCGATTTTGTTTTGGTGATTCAACTTTGGCAATTTATGAGTAGGTACATCCGTTTCTACTGCTGACCGACACACTAGAAATATATCTTTGTTGACGATATTATATGTATGGCATGACTATTTGTGTATCTTGTACAATAGAGGGAAGTGCAATAAGTAAATAAGATTTCCTCGCAGAAATGTCATTCACTTTTTGCACTTCTCTGACATTAGTAGTCCGATATAAGAAGTTGCATGAAAACATTGGGGAGTTCCGGTTTACGTTTTGCAGGCAGCATATAATGAGATAGAATTTCAGGACATAAGAGACTTGAAAATCATTATTTAGGGTGAAAAGGATTAGGAAGCGATGGTAGCGTAACGGTTCAATAGTTCAACTTAGAATCCAACGATACCGGGTTCGAAACCAATGACTTTTTTAAGTTAATTGCGGTTTTCCATCGCTTCGTGCTTCGGAGGGCACGTTAAGCTGTCGGTCCCGGCTGTAATTGATTAAAAGCAGTAGTTAAGCCATGTCAGAGGCCTTCGGGCGGCCTGACAAACTCTGACACTAGATGCCAGCACTACCTCATATGACAAACAAACAAACAAGGGCGACGAAGAGGCGATGGTGGCTGAGAGGTATACTGTGCGTGTTAAAATCCAACGATACCAAATTTGTTCGTTTCTCAGATCCGCACCAATGACTTTTCTGAGTTATGTGTTTCGTAGAGTAGTATTTCTTTATTGTGCTTAAGTACTTCCAATTCTTTGGTGGAGCTCATTGTAGTATTTCTTTTATGCTTAAGTACTTACAATTCTTTGGTGGAGCCAATTATCCTTTTAACTAACTCTTCTTGATCTTCAATTATACCTTTTGAGTGGACGATAACTAGTCGAGTTTTATAGGACACGATGATTGTTTCTTTTAGTGTTTTTTTCTTCACCTCTGTAAACAATATCGTTTAGGTATGTTAAAACAATATTATGATTTTGGTGTAAAAATTTGATTGTGAGATGATAGGAATAGTTATCTGATGAATAATTCTTTATAATTAATGTTAAAATGTCCTATAACCGGCCTCAAGTTATGTGCCACATTATAGTCTGGCCTATGTTTAGTAATGTATGATTTTTAACTAGAAATGGTATGATTGTTGAATAAGAATTATCGAAGTTATGTATGTTAATGTATTTTCATAGAACAACATATTATCTGTTCATACCGTCGACCCTATTAAACAAAGGAGGACGGGGCAACCTAGAACTTCATTTAAACTACACCCGGACTAGATACAACTACAGAAAAACACACCCACACAGCTAAATTTGCTCTGTCGTACAGTACATACATTAACAACAAAGATAAAGAGACATACGCAGATAGAAGCGCAAAAGAGATAACAACATTAATTTTCGAACCAAATACGATTCGGGTATCAGGTGAATTCGTCTTAGTCCGTAAACATAAAGTAATATAAGGAACCGTCAGCAAATAAATTTCAATGAAATAAAATAAAATTAGCTTCTACCTCGGTTTTGATCACCAATGTAAAAAAAAAATTGTTAACTTTGGTAGTTTTTTGTAGTAGGTACTTAAAACAGCGGTGTTAGTGTGTGCTTGAGTAACAATATTTGAACATTTTATCGTCCAATAATACCAAATACGACAGTTTGTTTTTATGTTACACAATCACGCTCGGACTGCTGATAAGACTATGATGAATATTTGAAAAAAAAAACTCGATTTCTTGGCCATAAATTAAACTAGTGTCAATCGATAGGGCAAATTATAAGAAACAAAAAGTGTTCTATGATAAAATCGTGATTTACTTTAAGAAATATTTGGGTTTATTTTTCGTCCAACTTCACGGTGGTATTAATATGTCGTGCAATTATGGGATGGCGCATGTTAGATTAGTTGTTTGTGACATTAATTTCAACAGACCCTCTCATCCCTTCCTGGCCAAGACTGAAAATCAATATTGCAACTTTATGTTCCTAACGCATGTAAAAGACGTAAAAATATTTATATACCCAAATATCTTAGAAAATATATCACTTAGGCAGTTTATTGATACACTTTATGATTATTATATTTTTTCCTGTCTATTGACACGAATCTCATTAATGGCCAAGAAATCGCCATTTTTTTTTCGAAATTGCTGCTGTTTATGTTTGCCAATAAGGTAATATGCTTCTTAATATAGGTAAGTACATATCACTTACCCAAAAATATGGACCTGCGCTTTTTAATATCTTCCTATATCCTTTGTGAGTTGTATACATATGTTCGGATTTGAAGTGTATTGAATATAATCAGCTGTTATTGTTGGGTAGCCAATCTGGCTCTTCCCATAGACAACTGCATATTACTAGTACTCTAGACAGACTATTGACGAACGTCGCAATTAGCTCATTTGATTATCGCCACTTTGGTGCTCTTGGCACTGATAGCAGTACTTTGGCAGTCGTGAGCGTCCATGGAAATAATGTATTTACTACGTACGTACGTAAGTAGTTAACGTATTTACTTTTTTTTGTACTATTGTACGCTCAGTGGGGCGCTTTGAATCGGCACAAACGAAAGTACGGCAGAGCCTATCCATAGAGATCAGTGCTCTTCCCTCGGTCTTCTGACAACTTGTAGACACTTATGTTTCCACAGTTCGTCTTTAGGAAATTTATTAATAACAATTAATATATCAGTGGGTGTAGAGTGGACAAAATAAACATATGAAGAAATATCAGGAACATGTTAGAAAGTATCTATTATGTTGACGCTTCTAATATAAACAAGGGGCAAATACCTAAGATTAAAAGAAAATATGAAACTTTTAAGTGAATAAAATCAATTCTAAAATCTATGTAATTTTTTTCTTCCTGACGGTGCAAAGAGATCTGGGCCCTATTTCATAAAGCGACAAATCATAATACGAGTAAACCTACAAATGTCAGTCGAATACGCGGAACCTGCGTTTCATATAACAAAAATGTACGACATTTCTATAGTTTGACTGACAATTGTCGGTTTGATTGACATTTGTCAGTGTACCTACTATAGTTTTATGAAATAGGGCCTAGATCAAACTTTTATACGCCGTTTGTCTTGTCGCACTCTTACGAATCGTATATTTCTGTCCCTTTCTGCAAATGGCGATTTTCAAACAATACCAATCAGTAGAATTTTAAAGGAAATTATGATTTATAGTACTTACGAGTGAAAAGTAATGCAGTGCAACTTATTTTTGGTTCTTGAGCTATTTGTGCACCTTATAAAAGAACAGGAAGGCATTTTTGCTCTGAATTCCGAATAATATGTGGGAAAGTACACGCACGTGTTACACCAACGCAACTCCGATTACGACTGAGGCCAATTGTGTGCGTTGCACCTAATATACGCGGTCTCAATTTAATAAATTTTAGGAAAATCTGATAGGGAATCTTTGGAGTCCCAAATTCTTTCCTAACCTTTAGGAGTCAGGCCTTAACTTTATTTCCTTTGACTGATTTTAGTAATTCTATAGATTGCCTCGCTCATCTATAAATTATTCAATATAGTCTCTGATTAATGGAGTACCTAGAGGGTTAAACTAAGGCAATCCTCCGAATTCCCTCTAGTTATTCTATAAAGATATCTTGAAGTAATTCTGTCACTCTTGAATACCTCAAACAGATCTTCAACATATCTTAAAAAATACCCTCGTGTCTTGTCATTATATTTAAAATCAAAGAGTATTGACATACATAATATCTATTCTCTAATTTTAATTTTTGTACGTAGCACGTACCATAGTCAGGTTAACGTCTCATGCTCATGAGGATTTATGTCTAAAAAAAGCATAATTCCCCATGCATCATTTTACGGCTATCTTCCTAGAGTAGAAAGCCATAGTCGTAGAACTATAAGACTTCACAGGGTGTGAAAAAGAGTATATTACTAGTGGCCTTAATCCGGAGGAGTGTAATTCATAATCTTGCAAACTGTAAGATAGCACCTCTACGGTCCATTAGTCATAGACTAAAGGTTTTTAACTGGAAGTAAGGTAATTAATAATCTTACCTTACCGCTACCGTCCAGTCCTTCTGTGAGAGTTATGTCATAACGTTCTTCTATGGCTATAGATCTTTCCTCTGAGCATTATGCCACAGCGTAGAGCAAAGAAGTGAGACCTCCTATCTCACTCTAGATAATCTTTGATTTTACCTCCAAGCGTTACGTCATAATATAATGTGAAGAGGTAAAACCTCCTATCTATCTAATCGTTACGTCACACAACGGCGTAACACGTAGATACCTCCTTTTACTCCTATAAGAGAGATCTGTATCTCCCCTTCCTTAATCCCTTAATGCGTTACGTGACAGTAGAGCACGTTAAGCTGTCGATCCTGGTTGATAAGTATTGATAGCAGTCGTTAAGCCATTCAGAGACCAGGGCCTGCAGTCTCGACATCGACACTGATTGTTTTACAATCGGTCGCAAAGACCGATTATAACGATATTTGGTAGTCTCTGCCAAATATCGATGTCAATCATGATCAATGTCAGTACAAATACTGATGAAAATCGATACCATTTGACAATATCTGTCAAACCTAACAGTTGTCTTCGTTATGTACCGATTTCGGTTGTAAAGCAATTACTATCGATATGTTGAGACTGCAGGCCAAGAACTAACATGACAAGCAACAAAACAATGGTAACCAGAGAATAACAGTGTGCAATAAAGTGCTGGTGATTATCGCGATTGTTATAGGCATGGCAGATAAAAAAGTTGCTAATGTCGTTGCTTAAATCTATTTTCAGCATTTTGAAAGCATTCCTAAAGCAAAAATACTGGCATTCAGATATAGGTTTTTGTCATTGTCATCAAAGTCCAATTTTGTGCGTTGCTGCTCTCAATTCTAAGGTTGTCTGGAAGAGTTCGCTATGAGTGTTTACACGCACCGCCTATTGTTATACTTATTCGTTGTTGTTTCTTCATATTATGGTGTTCAATGAAGACCTTTCTTTATGAGATTGTTAAAGTAAATCTCTTAAACAAAGCGTATTACAATGTAAATGATTACATTAATGACAGAAATGCATGGCCTGATGTCTCCAAGCTCCATGATAATAATAAGTGGTAACTTCGATGTTAATGTTAAGGGAATAAAATGTTCAAAGTACTTTGTGAGATGTCTCACAAAATACCATGAGATCATGACATGATGTCACGTTGTTTTATACAACATAATTATCTAATTAGTATTTTTTTACTTTAATTTTCCCAGTTTGATTGTTTGATGATTATGGGACATCTCATTGTCACTTTTATCTTTTATATTTGTAGTTGACATGTTTTCTTATAATTGTGTCATTTGATACAAATATAAATATGGGAAAAAAATACATCCCCGTAGAGTTTCTTGGTGCTTTCTTCTCTAACTGGCGTATTTCCGAAGCACCGGTAATTTCCTTTTCCAATGTGTGATTTAACTCTGTTGGCACATGAAAGAGGAATTTCCTTTTCAAACTCAAAGAATACTTAGTTTACCTAAATTTTTATTCATTTGATCTTTTTATAATATTTCATGTATTTCTCCTTCTTCATGAGATGTTATATTTGATTTGTAACAGTGCTATTATTTTTGCCTATTTACAATAAAATACTTTGATTATGACTTTACTTTTTGCAAAAAGTACTAAATAAATCGGGAAAGGTCCCTTTTATCGACACCATAGATAACAAAGTTATACAACTACGCGCTTGTTCTATACAAAGAGATTATAAATTACTGTTTATGATAATATTGTAGGTACAAGGGAAGGTAGGGCTCGGCGATATCAAAGCACGCTAGGCCTAGATTTTGTAATGTCCTATCGTAACTGTTCCTATGTACTATCAGTAGGTAACGTATCTACTTCATAATTTCAACCTATATTTTAATAGAGAGTTAACTCTCATGAGTGAAGTCTCATGAGTTCTCTCTCTCATGATTTCACTCTCTACTAAAAAGAGCGATGGTTAAAAGAGGAGACTAACGGTTCAATAGTGCGATTTAAAATCCAACGATACCGGGTTCGGTCTAGGCTCGGCACCAATGACTTTTCTAAGTTATGTACGGATTCCATCGCTCCGAGCACAGAGGGCACATTAAGATGTCAGTTGCGGCTGTTATTGATTAATAACAGTCGTTAAGCCATGTCAGAGGCCCTCGGGCGGCCTGACAAACTCTGACAGAGGTCAGCACTACCTCATACGACAAACAAACAAACTCTCTACTATGTACTGGAAAAAGATAATTGCAAAAATATATGGTAATAGAAATTCCAATTAGATGCTATAAAAACTGCCAAAATTTTACACAGAAAAATAATCGGTCGGTCTACGTTGTGATATCTCGAGCAAAATATTGTATCAAGCTGTAAGCGGAACAATTGGATACTACGTCTAGAACTTGAAACTTATTTGTTTACTAAATCATTTGTCTATCTTGTTTTTGCACTAACTGTAGTATCTGCCTACCTTACTTTTCTGAACTAAGACAGTTTTTACTCCCAATCGCTATTCCAATTATCTACAAAAGTGTATCACAAAAACTGCGTAACGAAAGCGACCGCAAAAGCCTAGACTCAGCAAACGTTGTTTTTCAATAAGCAATAAATATTGCGTTGCAACGGTGGCAGGCGCACGCGCCGCGCGGTAACAAGGCGCCCGCGCCGTGGCGTGCCATCGTTGCGCAACTGCCCCACCCTGCTGTGGCACCACTTCCAGCGAGGTCCATATCATGAGCGCTTCACATGTTCATTTGTTAATTAAGGAGTCAACAGTTCCATTTTGCAATCGTAGGTGCGTGCGCTGCACGCCAAAAAGAGATTAGTATACTTGCAAGGAACGAAGCGCCAGTTTTCACACACAGTGCCCCTCAAATTTCCATAGAATATAAGGAACTTTAATAGTAGTTAATGAAACGGTTGCATATGAGGGCTATGGGTTTAAAATAAGAGCCACAGGCGAGTTTTTTAATAGCATCACTCGAGTGTTTTAATACCTAATTATGTGCCGTTTAACAACTCGTTTCTAAACTCGTGTACTAGAATTTGGCGTAATATTTTCTTTATTTTGCCGGTAAAATCTCGTTCGTCATGTTCGTTGTTGTTTCCGTGGTGGAGTAACGGACATTTTTTTTGGCGGACCTTTTAAGTCAGGATAACACTTTTTATCTACAAAAACACATTTAATTGGTTAGGTACTAATGTAAAGTAAATTATGACGCCAAAAACCAGTCCACAGTGAATTCCCGCGCATACGATGTAACACGCGCCGCCATAGATAATAAATGGTGAAAACCCTCGTTGTGCGGAGCCAAACCGGTGCATTTATGGAAAGAAATTAGGTACATAATAGCAGTGTTTAGTTCAAAAAACAGTGTTATAATATATTTATTTTTCTTATTAGAGATGTGCCGTGCTTAAAGTTTGTCATTATGCCACCCTTTTTGAGTCCATAATCCTGATTTTACGATATGAGTGTACATATAATAAATTTCTAAACAATTATGTTATCTGAGGCGTTGCTTTGGCTCCAAAATGTCAACGTAAGGCAGTATAAATTGCCTCGCTGACTGACATGTCGCGCACGGTCTCGCAACGAAGCTACATGCGTGCGTACGTGACGACACAGGTTACTACTATAATTCGGCTCGTAGAACTTAGAATATAATAAAATATGTTCATCTCTTTCTGACAACAGGGTTTATGCTTTCACGATACGCTTTGACGAGACGCAACAGATCACTCGCTTGTTGGTAAGCGATACGCCTGCTCATTATAGTGTAGGTAATGCAATTGGGACCCAGAACATCGCGATGTAATTTTACTCGTCATTTTACGCTATTTTTTATAGGTCTATTTTCGAAATACTATTGTTTCTCAATAGATTTTTGTTACGAGCTGACGACACAAATTGTCACCAAAATTGATTATTCTTTGAATTTTAGCCAAAAGTAATATGATAAATTCCGGCTACAATAACTATAATTCAGGCATTAATTTTCTAAAACTTGTACAATCTGTAGATACTTCCAACTTAGACCAGCTCCTAAGTGATACCGTTCTTGTCCACCTTTAGTATTCACAATAGAAACCTACTACGCTATTAAACGTTAACTGTCCACTTTCCGCGTCCACTCCATACCTACTATTACGTACAGCCATCTTACAAAAACATGCTGTAACTGGTCATCTATTGTCACTAACAAAAAATAGATCACAATGTCCTTCAATATGTTTTACCTTTCTAATTCTCGGTGTTACAATATCAAAAACGAGATTCTTTGCTGAGATAACGTCTTATTCATTAACTTTGATAATTATTTCGGTTTGGGCGGGTCGAGTATAACCTAATTTATTTTATTGATGGCCAAAGGTCAGTTGAATTGTTGTGTAGGCCTTCGTTTGATAAGATCTTGTCAGTAGCAGCTGCGCAGTAGATTGTGAGTAGGTATGCAGTCATTGTAGGTAGTCGTAACTGCTCCTATTACGGGTAGAGTTGTATATTAATAGTACGTAGAGTATATTTATATAGTTGGAGTTTAAATTATGCCTCTTTTACTGCAAAAAGACAAACTGAGAAACTTCGCGCAGGAGATTTCAACTTTGGATAGTAAAGCTTGACCTGCGAAAAAGGCGATCATTCAGAATCTATTATTTATGATTCGCATTTTTAAAAAAACGACTACGGCGTAGCAAGGAAAGCTTAATCAGTCTATGTACGAGTATGTACATGTTACACCATAGCGTCGGCCCTATTGGTACAATTTCGACAAGCGAGGTATCAATCTATTCATCTTCACGTTTAGGGTGTCATATGTATTTTTTTATCCGACTACGGCGAAGCAAAGGAAGAGTTATGTGATCAAACTAAAATCTTGGTCCGATTTTGACAATAAAGGTATATTTTTCCGTTCCCTACAATAAAATTGTTCTCCATTACCGGCCACTATTTAAGTTCATTTTTGTGTGAATATATTTTTTTTTATTTCAGGACAAGATGCCAGCAAGAAATGCAAGAATTTGCTGTCACAAAAAGATGTCAGCAAGAAAGAATAAGAAAAATTAAAACCAGAGTCTACCCCACAAACCGATCCAGGAATAGAAAATTTGTCCTTTGTGCCTAGAATCTGATGAAGAGGGTTGGATTCAATGTGGAAACTGCAAGATTTGTGTCCAGAGGCTTGTGCAAATATATCAGAGCTATATAACCAATTTGTTTGTGATTATTGTCGGGTATAATGGGCTCATATATTTGATGGCCGGTACTGGAGGCCAATTTAATTTACTTTAATTTTTATAGTCTTCATATTTTATTATTAAATTTGATTATTTCTAAATATATCAATATTTTATTGATTTTTTTTACTGACACATGAGTTCCGCTGATATCTAACATGAAACTTAAGATGACGGTACTGCCGGACTCTCCTATACTTGCTTTCAGTATAGTATAGATAGACTGTAAGTAAAATATATTAATTATATTATGTTGTGTGGTAAAATATCTTAACCGAAATAACTATCCTCATCTGACACTGATAACATTTTGTTTAGGTACTTATCATCTTCTCTGATTATTTACTTCCGACCTTTATAGATTAACACTAAAATAATATAGCATAATTTTGAAACCTGCTCAAGAAACAGCGAACATTCGCCTATTAGCACAAAACAGCGTCCAATATGGCGGTCAGATAGTTCTGGGCGGTATCGCTTGTCGCAAATTAATGGTAATAAAGCACAATCATATCGTAGTTCGTGAGCGCAGGCGCAGCCCCCGGGTGCTCCGATTACAAGATGGCGTTGAGAGACCGCATTATAAAGCTTTCCACAATTGTATGCAAGTTATACTATACATATATACAACAAATAGGTTCACGATAATTACGAATTAGCAAATTGATGTGGCAACGGGCAGGCCACGTGAGCACATGGCCTGCTCTTGCCACTTCAATTTCTAGAACCAGATTTTTGTTTGTCGTATGAGGTAGTGCTGACCTCTGGTGTCAGAGTTTGTCAGGCCGCCCGAAGGTCTTTGACGAGGCTTAACGACTGCGGCACCGACCGCTTAACCGCTTAACGAGCACTCCGAAGCATGGCACCCGATAGAACCCGACAACCGTTGGGGATAAAACGAAAATTATCCTGACATAGGTAGTAAAGTTAATTCTGATTAAAAAAGGTTTCAGGTTAATTAAGTTATTTCAGTAAAGTTGATTTAGATGCAGGTACCTACTAACAGGATTCTCGGACCTGAGGCAATATTTTATGTGTTTATTTTCAATTCTTGTGAAATTCCTACTTCAATGAAATTAGTAACCTACAGAATCGAGCGATGGTAGCCTAACGGTTCAGTAGTGTAACTTAGAATCCAACGATACCGGGTCCGGTCCTTAGGCTCCTCACCAATGACTTTTCTAAGTTATGTACGGTTTTCCATCGCTCAGTGCTTCGGAGGGCACGTTATACTATTGAACCCGGCAGATATTGATTAATAGCAGTCGTTAAGTCATGTCAGAGGCTCTCGGGCGGCCTGACAAACTCTGACACCAGAGCCAGCACTACCTCATACGACAAACAAACAGACCTACAAATCAAAGGGGTTAAAGTAAAAGTAGACATAAAGTTTATTATTATTTATTTCATGATGACAAGGTAATCGGTGACCTTTGAACGACTAAAAGGTATCAAAAGTATAAAAGATACACATTACAATCTCTATTCTTATCAATTACCAGTGATAAGTTAAATAGCATCTTGTGCAAAAATTTTGGTAGGTACTCTTTCATGTAAGCATGGCAAGTATAGACCAAGAAGTGGCTGCTTGTAACCGGAATCATTTGAAAGATGATCAAAAGATACTAGCAAATTATACTTTCCAAAGACAAATGTTAAGTCTTATTCTTGGTCTATAGGGTAAATTATTGTATAGGTAACATTGGTGAAAATAATAATACAATATTGTGACTGGAAAAAGAGTAAATACGACGAGAAATGTGTATTTAGTAGGATACAAATCAACAATCATAATTAAACCATTTAACCTCATCTTCATATAAAAGATAGCTTTGCTTCGATCTATCTGATAAACTTTGAAAATGTTAATATTAGGTAAAATTCACTTGACACTAGTAACAACGATAGAGATCTATCTATACTTACAGGAACGTTTAGCTAAGTTCTTTGAGAGATATTAATATTGTTGAAGGATACATCCGATTGCATGCAAGCCAGCAATAAATTAAATCACAGATTTAAATTTTTTCTTAATTTAAAACCTTTTGGAAAATTGTTTTACAAACGTTGAATTAATACATATCAGATATTAATATCTAAAAAATCTCAAAATAACATCTAGATTTGCGTAATATTTTGAAACTTAACAAAAGGCTCCACGCAAAATTAAAATTCTGCGAGCTACGCCCAAAAACGATATAATTTACGCCAAACATGAAAAAATATACATAGAATTTCGATTCATTACATATTTTTAAACAACTTTTGTAACATTTCATATACAAAATATTTATAATAATCTTCAATAAGCAACAAGTTATATTTTTATTGGTAACCGGCGTTTCCTCTCAGACTAATAATACTAATTATAATAAATCGAATAAAGCAAACATTTACACACAAAATATTACAAGAAAGATACTTACATTCATACAATATTTTAAACTAACATAGCGTTTTATTCTAACGTTTAGCGAACACTCTCTGAACACTTAATAATATTTTTCTAAAGATGACAAGGAATATATTTCAATAAAATCTATGTCTTTATCGGTAGTAGAAATTCGGTAAACTCTATAATTAATTAGGTTTAATATTTACATTAGGGACACAAAGTTGTGATATCACTTTATTTATACAAAATAATATAAAACTAATAGCCGACTTGGTGGCAAGTATAAAAGTAGTAATTTGTTCGATTTGATTGCGATAAAGAACATTATAATACGGTAACAAGAAAATCTATTACAATAACATTATAGGATCAAAAGTGGATCATCTAAGCTTTTACTGAAATCAATGACGAACATACTTTGAAAAAGATTTGTACCATGTGACAAGCTGTAGAAAATTTAAGGCGCACCATACGTATACATAATATTTGATTTATACCACGCGAGTACTAACTCACTGAGTTTCCAGTAAATACACAGAGTCATTTGGATGCTTCGACCAGATTATTGTTAAAGAGAATGTGGTCTTACAGGGCACACCATCAAGTGTGATCCGCGGGACTCGCGGTGGCAGGGGCAGCGGTGCGGCGCGCCGGCGCGACTCGCCCCATGAACGATCTGATTTCTTCAAAGTATGTCTCGTCGGGAGACCTTCTACGTCCATCGTCTCCGTTCTCCGCCTCGTGCTTCTTCAAATGCCGGTCGAGGTTCGTCTGCTGGCCGAAGCAGCGGTCGCAGTAACGACACCGAAACGGCCGCTCCTTGTTGTGAATGTTCCTCACGTGCCGTTGCAGGTTAGATGATATCGAAAAAGAGCGCTCACAATATTTGCAACGATAGGGTTGTTCTCCTGTGTGAGTCCGTAAATGTCTCGTTAAATTTGCACTGCGTGGGAACGCCTTGCCGCAGTATGAGCAGGTGTAGCGGTCTCGCGCTCGCGGTGCCCCGGGGTTTTGTGGTACGGGTGGGGCACGAGGCGCGCCCGGGGCGAGTAAGGTCGCCGCAGCAGCGGGAAGGAACGGGTAGCGGCCGAACGAGGCCGGCAGAGCGAGAGGCAGCCTCCTACAGAACTGTAGCAGCGCTGGGTGTGCAGGATGCGCCGGGTGCGTATGGTGCGTGGAATGCGGAGGCGGCGATGGTATTATGAGGTTGCAGTTCTCATCTTCGAGGCGCTGCGGGCGCTTGTGCGTGACTCGCAAGTCGAGGGGCTCGTCTGCTCGCGGAGAGCCGAGAGGGCTCGGGTGTTCGATGGGTGACGTCGGAGGGGACGCAAGGCGGCGCGGCGCCGCGTGCTTTTCGCGCATGGCGACCGCCGCGCACGCGCTCATCGGGCTCGGGCGCCACCGACCTGAAACAAGCAAAAATACCATGTTATTATACAATACTAGATAGTGCAATTTCTGTCAAAATCTTCGAAAAGATTCTGTCCCCAACAATTGCTCATTGTGTTTAACCGCACAGACATTCAGCCGCAATAGAGGATTGATCTTTGCCCCCATCAGTGCACCAGTATGCTAAACCTCTGGTCGCTTGCGCAAGCGCGGCGGGGGTGGCCGACCGAGCGACCTGATCGATCGGCTCCTACGCGTCGCACGCCCACGGCTTGCGACATCGAAACTGGAGCACTCGCTACCGAAACCGACGTGTTTTTTTAGCAAATTATTAACGAGCCTTATTGGCCCAAAGAAATATTGCATCCGAAGTAGCCGTGAGCTTTTGTGGAAGTCGTAACGAGACCGGAAAAGTTTTGTAATCGGGCTGTGAGAAAAGAACCGGAGCGCATTGATGTCTTTTATTGGGCACTTTTTTACAATGTGTGTATGACTAAAAATAAACATTTCAACGGCAAGCTCATCAAAATTTTCCTTTATATTAAAAAAAAAGAAGTGCTTTTTTATTTATTTCATCTGATGACGCAAGTGATGTGATAATATCTCAAGCAATAAAGACGATAACAACGAAATACCTGTAAAACAGTGGCCACCTCAGATTCCCTTTCGCCGCACACAATGTTGCTGCCCACGTAATAATAGAACAGATAGGCGTTATTACAAAAATAATATCCGATAATCGTGGCCGATAAATTGGACAACTTTATTTCGATGATCGATAGACGACGCGCTTCACCCACGTTACCTCACGCTACTGGAAGCATAAACCAGCGGATTCAGCTACAATATACGAAAAATGGTACAGTACCATTCTTTGTACTTATTGACGCATCTACCAATTTTATTATTCCGAATTCAGCAGGCTTATTTTACAGTAGTTTCTCGGAGCAGCGCCTTCAGACAACGGACGTTATAGGCGCCTTGTACTCGCAGGCGTGTATTTGGGTTACGCACACCCAAACTCTTTGTGGATTTGAAGATTAAGTACTGTGACCTAACTTTAGATTGTCGAACCTCTTGTACTGTACCTTATCCTGTTGGTAAAAAAAACTCTGTAACTTTCGTCATCAATTGTACTTTAACATATTACAATATCATTACAGCTTGTTTAGGGTGATAAATCGATTCTATTTTTGTGAAGCAGAGGTACTGACATGCCTTTGTCTTAGAATTTATCTCTAGACGTAGGCGATAAGAAGATTAATGTCGATCGAATTTAAGCTGCAGGAAGTCTTAACTAAAAGGTCTTGTCTACAGCTCTAAATATAGTCTACCAAGTTTGTTATAGTGGCAGATATATTGCAAGCTTCTATGTTTTAATATACATGTTTTTTATTTCGTCTGATTGGATTGTCTGTGAACTGTCGTAGTTTTTAACATTTAGAGAAACTAAAAATATGTTTTTCTCTTTTCATGCTCGTAAAGTTCTTATTTATGCTGAGTGTAGGCTATATAAAACTGCACTGCATTTTAGGCTCTAGGGCATAAAAGTCTTTCACTTCTCTAATTTTCTATATTCTCTAACCCGAGCCTAATGTTTCAGGTGGAAAGCTTAAAAAAAAGTTGCCTTCGCCTTTTCTTAGCAGTATTTGAATGTTTGGTTATTTATAATATCATTGTTTCATTTCCTCGCAATCCAAGTAAATAGCAGAACACTTTTATAAAACAAGGCATTTTAAACTCTATCCATACCAATATATAAAAGTGAAACGTTGTCTGTTTGTTTGTTTGTTTGGGGAGCTTTCACGCGATAATGGCTGGATGGATTTTAATGAAATTTAGAATGGATATACCCTGATAGCTTATACCCTGGAATAAAATATAGAATACTTTTTATCCCGGAAAATAGTATGTTTCCACGGGAAAACTGGAAAATGTTGGTTACTCACTGTAAGGAATGGTTGTCATTACAGAATGGTATGTGGTTGCCATGGAAACGAAATAACAAGCCTATCAAAAAACATCAAGAGTGGTGCTATACCTACTTTTGCATTGGTTTTTAATATCCTAGAAGAAAATAGGATGCTTTTTTTGGCGATAAAAAGTAGTCCGCGCGTACGAAGTCACTCACGGGCGGGAAAACTAGTAAATTATAAATAAATAAAATATGCTTTAGATTTTCTTATACTTAGAACTTATTTTGCTTGCTTGTGTGAGGTAGTGCTGGCCTCTGGTACCAGAACTTTTCAGGCTATCCTCAGTTTTGTTTCGTTTTGTCGTATGAGGTAGTGCTGATCTCTGGTGTCAGAGTTTGTCAAGCTGCCCAAGGGCCTCTGACATGGCTTAACGACTTCTATTAATCAATAGCACCCGGTACGGAAAACTAAACTTGGTCTCCGAAGTACGGAGCGATAGAAAATCGCACATAACTTAGAAAAGTCATTGGCGGCCCACGACCGCACCCGGTATTGTTGAATTCTAATTTGCACTAGTATAGGTACCTCTAGACTTAGCCTAAAGCAGTAGTACTAAGTAGTATTTATTCTCTACTGAAGCTCCCTAAAGCCCTATCTGCTCTAGATATCTCAACATTACGAAGCGGCTAAGCTTTTAGGATTTAACCAGGGATTAAAGCACACATCTCCTGAGTGCTTTTACAAATTTGTTCGCTCACGCCTACGAGAGCACGCGCTAATTTGCGCCAAAAGCAGCGAGCATAAATCCATTGAACAGAGTCTGCTATCGACGTTCGACCGCCGTATTTGGGCAGATCGTGTGAAATCATCTGTGGTCCCAACAGATGATTTGTGGACCTCTCAGGCTACGGCGGACGCTTTGTGCTTAAATTAGATTGCACTCGAGAAGTGACAGGGTTGATAGGTCATGTACGAAGACAGATATAAAGTTTCCTGTACAATGAATAAATATTATCGTACAAGGAATATGGGAAATGTACCTATATCGTTAATTTTCAAACACGCGAAAGGTCGACGAAATTTTGGAAAAATTACAAAGAGCATAGAAAAAGTGATATTGAAAAAGATATCGCTAGTTTGAAAAATTGCAGCTTTAGTATTTTTTTGTATTTTGTAAACGTTTTTGACATTATCGTAATACCTAATTATCGGTGGCGTATAGCGTCCACAAGAAACGACATACTTACGGCACCTAAATAGCCTACAACTGCAGAAGATGATTTAATGTTACACAAAGCAGGCTCTCGAATTTGCAACAAAGTTATATTCAAATAAGTTTAATAACTATAACTATAAATCGACGGCATCTTTAACACAATCAGAATATAGTTTGATTTAATGAGAACATGCGGCAATTTATGATATTTTGGTTCGCTGCTTATTAACATTATAAAGTAAGTTACATTGTTGCAAAATTATTATTTATCTATTGGCTGCAATTATTAAAGTTGACAGCGTCCTTTTTCTTACTGGAAAAAGACCTAACGCAAAACGATATAAAGTTCAGAGTAGAAAAATAGTGTTTATATAATTGTTAGGGTGTCAAAGTTACCCATCTTATAATGAGTAACGTGAAAGATCGCGCCAAGAAGAGCAGAGAAGGTTAGCAGGTCATGACAGCTTAACGGAGACAAACAAGCATTATGAACTAATTACAGCCTCACACGCGGTTAGAAACCTCGCTCGTGAGTACTATTAATTATTCTGTGTTCGCGTTAAAGTACAGTTTCACGCTTTAGCAACACGGCTGGAGCACATTAGGTCGCGCATCCCGCAGTCACGACGCACTAATTACCAGTAATTAACGATGTTCGGAAGCGGCGTGACGCGCGCGGTAGGCGGAGCGAACAACGTTATGTATGTTAATGTAAATACCGTGGCCAATGAGCGCCGTCACGCCGCGCCGCCTTGTGATATATTAGCATTTGAATCGCTTATTCGTTCAAGTGAAGCCACTCCAAACGAACCGTCCACTTTTGTAGGATTTCACGCATTCCGAATAGGTAGGCGCGACGATGCCGACGAGCGACGCCTCGCCTTCGTCCCACCACTTCGTTATGTAAACATATCGATACTAAATTGTTAGTGTTGTGTAAGTCAGCGTTCAAGCTATAACAAACATTCTAGTTTGACCTCACGCACACATTTGCAGCGTGCGTGTTTACAGCATATAGGTGGTTTGGCTATGCGCTGTGAAGTTGTGGTCGTGGTCGACCTACAATTAAACACTCAATGGTTAAACTATAAGAGTTTAAGGGCTGTTTTTCTTTTTTAATGTTATCCAGCCTTAATATTGTGCCATAATAAAATAATTTTGGCGTTTCAAATAAAATGTTTACTTAACTAATTTAGTAAATCATTTTATACACAGATAATGCACGTTTTGCTTTATGTTATATCTCATTTTGTACCAACAAAACATTATATTGCTGAGAGATAATCTAGGCTAACTTGTTTAAGAAAGGTAATTCATTATTAATTAGGTTAATCTTGTTTATAACTAATTATTAATTATCTTCGTACCACATAGAAAAAGCTTTTTGATTTAATCCATACTAAATAAGATTATAATTTAATGACTTTAATTGAAAGCACCTGGGTTTTAGTGTTGCTCGCAAGTATGGAGAAATCCTGATATCGTTTCCTTATACCAAAGTAACCGTGAAAATTAAAGTTTCATATAATATTGTATTCTATTTATTATGTAGATGCAATGCCGTGGTATATGCTTCTTCAACAACCAATAAAATATGTAGCGCTTGGTTAACAGTCCGCGAAGAATCGGTAGCGCTTGCATGATTATGACGTACCTTACTAGTATACATGCGACTGAGATTCCCACCTAAATCATGAAAAAAACCTCTAGCAAATTGCAAGCAATCAGCAACAATAATGTCTTCATTTCGTAACAATAACTTAGTGATTCCAGAAAGCAAAAAAGCGTGAACTGTACTACAATAGGTCTAGAGCGGAGATTGCACCATCGGTATTGCCACCGCGTATCGACAGATTCGTAAAAACAAGACTGCTTCCACTATTCGCAATACTGCGTAGTCACGAAGCCGGTCCTTCGCAATGCCACAAAAATTATCGCAGGCCGTCTCGGAAAAATGTCCACAAACTATTCGCCTGTAATAATTACGCAAAATAATTCCTGTAGTTATTGTTACAAATCGAGTAACACCTTCAATTTGTTTGTTTATGTGGTAAGAGCTAAATTCAATTATGTATAAAGTCTACTGAAACATGGATTTATAAGCATTAGAAATCTTGATCAACAACAAGAGTCAACAGCATCGCAGAGTTGGTAGCATTCCAGCTATGCTCATACGATCGTAGTCGCAGCAGATTCACACGCACCGCCAACTTTTTTAAACTATCACATCAACGATCATGATCTTTGATTTATTTCACATCACTATTTTAGGAAACAAGTCGTCGCGCCACTCGTATTAAGGCAAGATATGAAATTGCTCGGCGATGTCTGAACTCGAAGCGAGAGCTCAATGGTTTTTGATGTTAGATGGATCGATTATGTCCATGGACGTATCATGACACGCATAATGCGGCGTATCGTTGCAGAACCACTATAAAATACTCCTATTAAGCACACATTACATACACCTATATCTGGTCATGTTATCTAAAGCTTCTTCATTGAATATTATCTCTCTGTGCAAGTCGGTTATTTATGAGATTTTTATTGAATATTTATATCTCCGGTATGGTCGTAGTATCTATCTAACTATTCTATAACTTTTTGATAATAACGCAGCAAGGCGTAACAAAAAGACAGTACAAAGAAAAAAAAAATATATCTAGGGTACTTAAAATAAGCAACTTCACAAGTTTAAAAAAAAAAATTGTCTTCTTGTCTGTTTGTCTGTTAACGCATCACGTACAAACTATAGCGCAGCGGTTTTAATTTTTGGATAGCTTAGGGTTTATCTTAATAACTGGTGTAGTTGGTATCTCAATCCGATGAGCAGATATCGAGAAATGGATAAAAAACCATTTGAAGTCTGAACGGAGTTAGATGATATTGGCTCTTTTGGTTCTGAAATAAAACTTAGGATTATAGAAACTGATTATGGAAAAAAACAGCTTCAAATTTTCATTTTAGTCCAGTTAGTGAGCAAAGCATTTCCATCTTGGTATAGAGACCCACTTTACCCAATGATAGGCTCGGTGATTGTAAATTACGAATTTCATTATTATTCAAATGACGTTGTCGTCGACCAATAAACCATCGCAGCCGGCCATACCCAAAAAGCTTTACGTATTCAAAGCATGCACCGATGTTCGAGCGGGCGAGCAAAATAATTATCTAATATCCATTATCGCGCCCGCTCTCATGAACCAATCAGAAGGGAATGCGATGAATTTCGATGCATTTTAGAGCGGGTATTTGTACGTGTAGTGTAGGACTTGTAGGCCGATTTTGGCCAATGGCGGGTTGATTTGGCACGCATGCGCGCACTCTTATGACGGTAAAGTCGTTCGTAAAATGTGCGATTGCATGTGGGAACGAGGGCGACGCGCGCCGTGGGAACCGCCGGAAATCAGGACTTTTTTTCTGACCGTACCTTGTCTCACCTACATGCCGGCTATTAGTTATGTGAGCGGCGTCCGCAATTATATTTATTGACGTCGATTTGGCGCAATTACTATGAACAAGATTTATCGAGATGTCCTCCGTTGGCGTTGATAAGTGGACAGCTGAGTGCCCAGCGCACTTTTTCTACAACTTGTACAAGTGCAAGGAGCTTTAATAATCAAAGGCAAGGAATGAAGAAATAATGAGCATCGGCATAAACTACTTTTTAGAAGACACAGGCACGCCACCGTTTTCTCCTGACGAAGTAGAAACAAGACTTCAAGCAAGATGCATATCTTACGCCTTTATGATACAGAATTATTTGACACTAGCTGTGCCCGCGGCTTTGCCTGAGTGGAAATTTTTATTCCGTACAATATATCAAATTTAGTTTACCCAAATAGGCTACTCATCGGATTGGGATACCTACCGTGTAGGTACGTCAGATTTTAAGTCTAAACCTAAGCTATGCAACAGCTAATAAAATCCGCATCACAATCAGTCTAATAGTTTTTTAAGTGTTGCGCGAACAGACAGACATATAGATAGACAGACATAAAGATGGACACATATTTTATAATGCTATATTCAAATTCAATCATTGTACAAAATGTTTGTTACTGTTTTCTTAAATAAGTATTGAATAGGTAGATTTCAATGCCTGACAGGAATAAGAAAACTCGCCGTGTTGCGGAAAGTCTAAAAATCGACGACTTATGGCCGGTTCCTATATCATAAAACGAACCGATTTCGCTTACTGTCCGTCAGCTTTTGACATAGACGCTATACAAAAAACGTCAAAAAGTAACGAGGCGTTGGAAAAACGACTCGTTTCATTTTTATAGGAATGGGGGGTTAGTTAACATTAATGTCGTTGAGGGTAGGAGACGGTCATGTCATAATTAATGTTGCTTTATCAAAGTTGCAAGTAACGCCCTCATCAACGTTTCATTATTTTCCTGGGCAAGCTATTCCTGCAGTTGGACTTACTAAAACCTGAAACTATGCCTGTACAGTTCTGCTTATCTGTCTCTGCTATTTGTCAGACAACATCTGTTATGAGGTGTGTGTTTGTAAATACAAATTATTGGTGTCCTACGTACTTCTGATGTGTTTTGCTCAGTCTCAGTAGACTAACCTCGGGTTTCTGAAACATTTGTTAACTTTAATAAAGTTTAATTCTAATGCTGTCTTTGTCTGGGGCTAAACAAATGACAAAGACAGCAATAGACTTAATCTGTTGTCAGAGTTAACTAACGTTTCAGAAACCCGAGGTAAAATTCATTCTACTAATATTATAAATTAACTGTGTCCACGGCTTTGCCTGCATAGTCATTTCTGTTGCTAGTAATAGCTGTCGTAGGCTTGATCTGTTTTGGACTAATTACCTGCATTTCGTAAAATAAAATCGCTATGAGCACGCGCCACTTCCACTGTTCACAAGACGCGATTCGTAAAACCATCGCTGTTTTATGCCTAAACGGTATTTATTTGTACAGTAAGTACTGCAATTTGTAAACAGTAGTTTTAATGCTACTGGTTAAATTAGGAATTTGAGGGCATTGGAAAGGTTTTTGTATGTAATTAAGGGGACTAAAACAAGTACATATTTTACCTAATCATTATTCATTAGTATCATAAACTCGACAGGATCTCAAATATTAAGTATTTCAGTACCATTCTGGAGGGTGAACTCAGATGATAGATGATGAGCTTTGCCTACTTTTGGAATACACCATAATAATTAGTGTCAAAACAGAACCTACCACAGAAACACAAAGTTAAACTATTTATTTCCTCAAAAATATATGTTCTTTTAGTTTACCTTTCTCCATAAAAATTGAGCTTATCGGCCAACAGTATGTCTCGCTGTGTAGGCTAATGAATATGCCAAAAAAGGAACTGAAAACTAAGGAGCAACGTCTGAATGGATTCAGATATAATTTGGAATATGAACTTGTCGAATTTTTAGCTACACAAACAGCAAAATCATTTATTCCAATCCAGCTCAACGCCAGCCACAATTTCAAAACAGAATAATGCATTTTCATTACGTATTCCGCGTATAATCTCAACGAAATCCTATACAGAGACGCGCGCAGATAACAAAACAGGCTGTCCCGTAATTTATGGTCCACCATTAGAGTGTAGTTTAAATTCGCTGCATTACATTTGCATTGGAGATTCGGATTTGCGGTGACACGTCTAGTATTAAAATGATGTATCGTTGTTTGATTGCAAGCTGGGGAAGTCGCTACGAATCTATTCCGGGACTTGCGCAGGTTGCTGTTACAAAGTAAGGCTAGCTGTACGGTTCTACGAGGAATAGCAGATTAAAATTAAAACTAAAAGCAATATTTATTCCTGATTTTATGAATGTTTCTACAGTTTTAAGTTATTGAAGATTGGCAAAAATGTTTGTGGATATTCTTAACTCAATTAAAACTTCAGTAAGCGAAAGCGACAACCCAGGACCGGATAATTATGTGGCAGATGCCTGAACCACATAATGAAGTCAAGTTAAGGAGCAGAAAATAACAGAAGTATTATAAAATTAATGAAATATCAACAATAACACAAACAAGAGAAACATGTTCTTAAATGTAAAGGCGCATCTAGCTCAAGCAATAATACCCAAACGGCCGATATCGCATAAGTAAAGGTACTTAACTATATGGTCAAGTGATTTTTCATAACCGACACAGAATACACAAATTAACTTCAAATTCTGCTTGGGAAATGTCATATTTATAATATAATAATACTGATGGACCGTATCTCTATCACTGAGAAATTCTCATGGTTATACTTATGGTACATACGGTTTACCATCCCATCAGTTACAGCACAGTTTACTAAAAGTATTTCTATGTAAGTAGTATGTATTTCTATATATTATTTCTATTAGTATGTATATAGTTCACAATATCAGATTTCTGTGCTTAGATTTTCTCGTGCATTCCAGTCCTGATAGAGAAAAATATAAGGTTTTTTTTTTTGATTCTATTCCACAAATCTAGTCTATCTGCCGTTTTCTTATAATTAAATTACTAAATATTACAATACTACACAAATATTATTGAAATAAGTAATTAGTACATTACTGCCGCGGTCTGTAATGACTGCGTTGCTGGCAGCGATGATGATGGCCGAGAGCGTAGCTAAGCTAAGTTTGAGGCCATCACAGCGCGGTCAGCAAGGGCTGCAATGATGGCCAAGCTTGCAGGCCGAGAACTTAACTAAGCAAAGCTTGAGGCCATCATATCGTGGCCAGCAGGGCAGTCATTGCGGACCAAGGCTTGTATAGTGCTTTACTCAAACAATGCGAGGTATTTAAATAAAACTAGCAAACTGATGAAAAAATTATATAACTCACTAAAACAACAACAACAACAAAAACCAAAACAACACCAACAACAACGTCAAAAACAACAAGAACAATTAAAAAGAACAACAACAACGAGACCAACAAAAAAGAACAACCACAACAACAAAAACAACAAGAACGTCCAGAACAAAAACAAAAACAGCAATAACATTAAAAAGAACAAGGAAAACAACAAAAACAACAAAAACAACAAGAACAACAAAAACAACAAGAACAACAAAAACAACAAGAACGACAAAAACAACAAAAACAACAAGAACAGCAAAAACAACAAGAAAAACAACAACAAAAACAAAAATAACAACAAGAACAACAACAACAAAAACAACAAGAACAAAAATAACAACAAGAACAACTACAAAAACAACAACAAAAACAACAAGAACAACGATAACAACAAAAACAACAAGATCAACAACAACAAAAAACTACAAGAATAACAAAAACAATAAGAACAACAAAAACAACAAGAAAAACAACAAGAACAACAATAAAATAACAAGAACAACAAAAACAACAAGAAAAACAACAAGAACATCGATAAAAAAACAAGAAAAAACAAAAACAACAATAGCAACAAAAAAACAAGTACAGAAACCACAACAACAATAAGAAAAAAACAATAATAAACAACAACAACATAAAATCATACTACACCTAACAATAACAACAACAAAATAACAAAAACAACAAAAAACAATGAAAACTAAAACAACAAAAATACAACAACAAAAACTACAACAACAACAATAATAGCTAAGAACCATCTCGATCGCATCAGCTTTCAAACAGAAAAAAAACTTCAATATCGGTCCATACGTTTGGGAACTACGACGCCTCTCTTTTCGCGTTCGGTGGTTAACAAAACCACAGAATAAATAATAGTACTGAAAAAACACGACAGTAATGGATTTTCAAAGGAAATTGCTGGCCGCAAAACACGACAGTAATGAAATTCCATACAACTTTGCTGGCGCCTATTCAATAAGCGCGGCAAGGTCGACTTTGCCCAAAGAAGGTTGTCGAAATAATGACCACATTACAAGCTTGTTTGAGTAAAAATATTTTCTCATCTCTTTACAGAAATCAAGCCAGCTATCCGGGATATATCTGAAGGTTACATTCCATGAATCTCGAAAAGTGACAAACAAACAATGTGTTTAATTTAATCAGCAAGTAAAACACTTACTCGACATTGTAGAATTCAACAACAGGTTGTTCGGAAACCGATATTCTGCAACGTACCTTACAATCTTGACTTGTTACACTATAGTTGGATAACAGTATGTGTGTTTCATATAAAAACTATAGAATAACACAAAACTCCAGGTGAGATAGATCAAACGCAAAGCAATAAAAAATGAAGTCGGTGACAAACTTTAGAAGCCACATTAAGTTGTGACGAAATCAGACTATACCTAAGTGAAATCTGATTTTGTCATAAACCTTTACAATTGCAAATATTTAAAATAATTTTTTTTCGTATTTCCTTTTATTTTTACTTCGAAAATTGTCAATCCAATTTTCTAAGCGAAAATTAATGGCTATTTTTAGTGAAAATGAAAGGTATGTACTTATCTTCACATTTTAGAGTTTTATCTTACAACGCTAAACATACGGTTAATTTTTTCTTTTCAATTTAATTATAATGTGGAGGTAAAACATATTTTACATTGCGATTAGGTTCCGTTTAAATTTGATAGTGTTAGTTAAAACGACTCGAATAAATGTAAAAGTGACTCATTCAAGTGTTTCTTTGGTTATATTTTATAGCCGTCTCGAAAATCTTAAAATTTGGTCTTATTTTCATATTGTTCTTACTAATTATGTTATGTAGTGTGCTAGTAAGATCTCGCATCGCCAACGCAGAGCTTGGCATGTAGGTGGTCACGCCTTTATCAGTGCTACAATACCACTGCAGCGCTCCGTTGAATTTTATTGTGCCTCCCCTCAATAAATTCTGGAATAGTGGAAAATGTTTTGCATAATGTTGAGACGACTTTTTATGGTTACCTACATCTATCTATACTAATATTATAAAGTTTTTTTTGCATGTTTGTAATGGATAAACACAAAAAACACTGAACTGATTTAAAAAAATCTTTCACCTATAGAAAGCTACGTTATCATCGAGTATCATAGACTGTATTTAATTTTCCAAAATATGAGATCCCTGCGAAAATTGCAATAATGTAACCCGAGGTATCAATAATTTAACTGTAAAAATATCACGTAAGGAACGGAATGATATGTTGTCGCGGTAACGAAATAATAACACGTCTGGCAAAAAGTACGAGCGTTGCTGCCAAAGATTTTGAATTACGCTTACTTGCGAGTTTTTTTAGAAGTTGCACTGGTATAAAAATGCTAAAAGTAAGAAAAATGACACGGTGTGAGCGCTTCCGTGCGAAGCCGGGGCTGGCCACTAGTGTATAATAAAGTTTGGGAAAGACGTTTCGCAGTTGTAGGCATTTTTAATGCATATTAAAACAACAGGTGCTAAATTGAAACGCAAAAATATTTCATCTAAAACATCTCCTAAATCCATAATATTCCTGTCAACCTAGGGACTTAGTAAAAAATGGTTATTAGCAGCAGTCTGCCTTATATTTACCTACCTGGTTGGAGATTGCACATAATTATTTAAAAACATGTTTGATCATGTACTATTAGGCAGACGATGATGCAAAACCAAAATTGGCTTGTTTATACTAAACCAATATAATATGATTAGCGCACGCCACATAAAGAAATAATTTCTCATAACTGGTCAGCTAGGTCTTTAAGGCACCATTAAAATTTGATTACGAAAGTAATGATAGCTCCGTAAAATAAATATTAATATAGAAGCAACTTTTAAATTGCCTTAATAGCAGATGAAGAGTTGATTTCTGTACTAGTTTGTGCTCGATCATGCTTGCCGTGTGTTTCTTTGCGTCACTGGTTATATTGAGTCACAAGACAAGTGTCAGAGCACGCATTTCGGGATACGAGTGGAAGTTAATATGTAATATAATGTTCAACAATCACAAATTAGAAATCAGGAACGATGAAGGTCGAATTCTGTCTGTTTTTAATTAAAAAACAAACAAATAATGTAATTCTTCACTTTTACGATTTCTGCAATAACCGAGCCGCCTACTGCCAAGCGTGGTGTGTGAGATTATGGCAAAAACAATGATAAGGGGTAGGTTCAGCGGACGTCTTCGGGCAGATGATGTGATGTGAAACACTGATGATGTTATTAGAAACACTTGTGATGTGATGTGAAATACTGGTGATGTGATGTGAAACACTGATGATATGATATAAAACACTTTTGATGTGATGTGAAACACTGATGATATGATATGAAACACTTTTGATGTGATGTGAAACACTGATGATGTGATGTGATGTGATGTGATGTGAAACACTTTTGAAGTGATGTGATGTGAAACACTTTTGCAGTGATGTGAAATACTGATGATGTGAAGTGAAACACTTTTTAACAGTTATATTGCGTTTTATTACATTCTAGATGCGCCCCGCGGCTTTGCCCGCATGCAAATTTTCCCCCCTCCCTATCCTGTCTAAACCCCCACCAGAACCTCCCCATAAATGTTTATTATATATTTACTATCTAACAATAAGGTTTACATACAGGGTTTCAACAGGATTTGCGCTGAGATTCAACAAAAAAAAATGGTCGCAACTTGTACATATAAGTTCACAAGTCGAACTTACTTTTTCCGCCTAAGGAATCCCATCATCATTTCTGTACGATATTGTCTTTATAAGGAACAATGCCTAACGAATGCAGGACGATCTCCAATTAAGTCGATCGATTTGTCTATATCAAGATATCGATCGATTTTACCTTGCGATTATCGAGCCGGACGCGGCAAGTGTACTCTACAACTCTACATCCGATATGTAGCGCACTATGTTATTATTGGAGGTATATAAAACGCCTACTATAATTAGTAGGTATATTTGACAAGTGAAAGTGTGCGACGGATCTTGTCTTTTGCATTTTGATTCTGTTTATTTATGTTCACTAAAATCTACTACACAAAATATACATGGTCACAGTTTTATGTAAATAATGTAATTAATTTCATAGAAGAAGAAAAAGAAAATCTTAACGAAAACTAAAAAAAAGCATAAATAAAAAATTCAATAGTTTTTTTTCCATTTGGTGTTAAGATATGGACGCTGACAGCATTAGACCAAAACTGTAACTATCAATGCGATGAGATGTTGAGATGTGCTGCTGGTGAAAGATGCTATAAATCCCTTGGACAGCACATCGGACCAAACTTAAAATCTCAACAAGGCTCTCGACCATCTGCCTCAAAAGAATACTCAAATACTTCGCACATATTGTGAGATAGAATGGAGGCCACCTCGATAAACTCATAATTCCAAGGCAAAGTAGATGGCAGCAGTTAGCGAGGCTGCTATGCTGGTCCCAACCATCTTAAACACTCTCGATAACTCTGTCGAGAACAAAAGAAGATAGCACAACACCGCGAGGAGTAGGATGTTTAAAAGAGGAAGTCACGACCCTCAAACATGACCAACACATCTTAAGAAGGAATACAAATTTAAACGTAACTCTCATTATAAGTATGGTAATTTAAACACACTTGATACAATAAAGCTCGAATGATTAGTTGCAACTTTAAAATACAGCATTTCTAATATTATTATTCCTTATTCGGTCGACATACACATATTATGAAGCTAAAACTAGTGGCTCTGTGAGCTGTAGACCTCGCGAGCGACAAACTTTTTTGCAAACTGTTTTGCGGTGTACAGTAGCGCCATCTAGTTACTTTATTGTAAAACTAACATTAATAACCAAGGTGCTCCATCAATCCCTACCTATTAGGTAAAATGCTGATTCCACAGGTAAAAACCTAAAAGTGAGCAATTTACTGCATTTTGAGAAGCTATTCTGCTCAACATGCCGAAGATCCTCATCAGATCTTCACCAAATTTGTATGATACCTACATAGAGTTACTGCCTTTCAAATAAAAAAATAGCCTTCGTAGTCGGATGTAAGGTCATAAAAGTTAACCAAGATATTAAAATAATATAGTGGTTATCAAAAACATAATTATTAATGATTGAACAAGTGCCGGAGCACTATACCTACTATAGTGTTCCGAAACACAAATAGGCGAAAACCATAACCAGCAATAAAGCATGGAAAGTTGACACGAAGAATATCTAAGTACATTGTATTTTATTTTTGTTCCGAATTTGAGATGAATATTGAAAGTAGCTTATATCAAATTACCAAATTTAATTCATTTGTTTCCTAACTCAAGGGCTGGGACGGATGGACCGACTAGACGATATTATAAAGGTTAATTGTGTGGTTAACTTATAAGCTCTGCTGCGGAACCATTACGAATACCCCTACCTCATCAGTTATGTGAGATATTGAAGCTATAAAACGCTATGTATGATAAGGAAAATAATTGATTATGGACAATAATAAAGCGTTTGGTGCTAACCACATCACCTGAATGATGAATTGAAATACTTGATTAATACAAATATTATTAAAAACCTTTTCGTGTACATAGGACTTTATTGAAGACTAGCTTTCGTTCGCGACTTCGTCCGCGCGGACTACAGTTTATCGAGAAAAAAAGCATCTTAAACTTATGTTCTTCTTGGATATTAAAAACGAACGCAAAAGTATAGCACCACGCGCTTGATGTTTTTTGACAGACTTGTTATTACACGTATTTCGTTTCCATGGCAACCGTTCTTACAGGAGTAATCAACATTTTCCAGTTTTCACATAGAAACTTACCATTTTCCGGCTTTAAAAATATCTTACATTTTATTCCAGAGTTATCGTTTCGTTCGTTATAGCGTGAAAGCTCCCCAAACAAACAAAGAAACAGACAACGTTTCACTTTTATATATTTGTGTGTATTTATTTTAGCATCCTAAGCTAACTATTTTTATAGAACAGAAAAGGATTGTCTGGGATCTCTCTCAAACCATGGCAGCCCTAGAAATAGAACATAATCACGACCTTCCACATGTTCTTGTTATACTATAACCAATTATATTATAACGTCCATGTTATGTTAATCAAGCAGTTAGCATTGTTGCTGAGGATCCAGTGCCGCTCTGACCCTATTAAGGTACTGATGTTGTAGGCACATGTACTGGAAATATTGGCAATCGTGTATCCAGTCTGTTTGTACTTACATGATGTATTAGTTAGCTTTATAAGTTTATCACTGAACTACATCAATAACATGAGCACAGACTACTTACTACTTTGTGGACTCAGATTTTATGTTTGATTCGGATGGTCTACATTTATTTGATGCTAATATAATATTTCAGGTAACTGAAAGTTCTACCTTTGGTCAAACCAAGCAAACAAAGGCGTAAAGAGTCAAAGAATATATTGCTTCTATAAAGAACCACCAGGTAATCAGAACGCAGAGCATTTGCTCGACTCTAGGTACAATCACTTGATTGAGGTGATGTTCTGTGGCTCAACTTGAGCTTCCGAGAACCTCTCCATAGAATATAATTTCTAAACGACTAATATTGTAAGTGAAGCGGTTGAAATTAAGAAGTAACTCAATGTTTATGCTTACATTTTTTTTTATGTGCCATGGCAATCCTGTTATTTTATAAGGCTTTAGTTGAGGTAGTTAGAGATAACGCTCGCCATTTTCAACGATAATTATTTAAAATTAACAATCACTAAAAAAGATAGACAAGATAGTGATCAATTGCTACCTTGTAAGACGAACTCTATCATCCCTATTCAACATAACTGATAAAATCGAATCACCTCGACTCCACATATCGTAAATCGCAAGTGTTAATCGTGACAAGATGTCGGGCAAGGCTGTCTCCTCCCTATTCATTGTACCAAGTTCACTCAGAACATAACCACTAGTAGTATCAGTATGTGCTATTATAGTTAATGTATATCACTACACTTACTGCGATGTGTTATTAGGTTTTATTGCATGTAGATTGATGGTCAGAGTGATTAAACGTAAGAGGCTGTTCTGAAGGTTTTTTGGACAAATCTGGATTAGTCTACAAAAGAGACTTGACACATGATGAAGACGAATGACATATCGAAGGATTGTTAGTTGTAAGTACGTACCTATTACGTTAAAGTAACCTTTGATAGTAAGTGTATTAAACCCAGGAGCAAACGATAAGTATCCTTATAAAACAAGTCAAAGAATCGGTTGTTATAAATAGTAAAACACTTTATTGAAACACCATAGAAACAAAGAACTTATAACTAGAACTATAACAATATCTAACAATAGTGTCACAATGGGCGGTCTAACCGCTCTGAGCGATCTCTTTTAGATAACCGTGCACGAAGAAGAGTAACAGGGTTTGTCCCAACTGACGACAGACCCAACTAAACAGGTTTTTTTTTTTGCTTTTTAGCCATATGACCGCCCATTATACAATAATATTTCTTAGTTTTAGTTAATTTGTGTTTGTAAATTTTTGGTGTACAATAAAGAGTTATCTATCTTTCTATCTATCTATCTATCTATCTATCTATCTATCTATCTATCTATCTATCTATCTATCTATCTATCTATATACCTGCCTAATAATTCCACGATTTTTACATAAAGGTACATCGAAATAAAGGTACTTTCAGTTAAATAAATGTTAATAACATGAGGTATATGAATGGTGAGGAGGCGTTCTTCAATCATAAGTACAACGTACAATAAATGTGGTTACATAAATATCATTGAATCTTCTATTTATCGAAGTGCAGTAACAAAAAGATATGCTTCGAATTTGAGAACCTGATCCTATTACGAAGTCGGTTAAAATGTAGAGAATTTTCTGTAAAAATTGTGAAGTTAAAAACTGTTAAGCTTATAGATATTATAGATTATAGTCCTGATTATACCCTGATTATAGCAGCAGGGTGGACATTTCGTATTGCAGCGAACCTACTACCTACATATTTACGTTATCACATGTTAATGATAAGTAATGCATTAATAATATTTACTTGGTTTTCGGAAACTCGTTGGCGTTTTATTTTTAACAACATATTTGATTAACGAGTTTCCCAAAACCAAGTAAATATTATAGACTTGCATAAGGAACAAAACTGGACCACCTGTTACATACATAACTAAATATCAGTTATATGGACAACATGTGCGTAATGACACCCGTGCAGTTATGAAATCGTTAGAGCTTTGCGCATGCGACGCTGATTACAGTCATTTGTAGCGCTTGACTCCGTATCAAAATGGTCAAGATCTCTCCAAGGCAAGATTTATAGATGCCCATATCAGATAAATATTATTTAAAACATCCGATAGGTTATATTTAAAATCCATAATATTAAAAAAGTTCGATTTAATTATTTTCTATTAAAAGATCTGACTCAGTTTAATTTATTTTCTTCTTTATTATTTTAATCCTTTATCATCCGACTGTTGGCTATATGCCTTTTCTCTTTGACCCTTTCGACCTTGTGCTGTCCTTAGAAACGGCTTCCGTAGCAACTCTGGTTAAGTCATCACTGCATCGGGCTGATGGTCTGTCCTTTGATCGTTTTCCATATACTGAAAAATTTCAAATTCTCTAGTTGATTAAAGCAGTCACCGCTTTGGTAAGGAGAAAATAAAATTTGTCTAATTATGATTTTAATGTATGTCACGATTTTGACAGCATGTATATATTTTGGTACTGAGAGCAAAACCTTACGATGAAAATCATGTTAGGTAGGAAATGAATTAACACTCAATAAGTTAATGCCACATTACCAATTTCGGTGTTTACGTAAACAGCTGTGATGTCATCTTCTTAAATAACGTTTACGGCCAACAACAAGTACCGCTGACCTTTTATTGATGATCTTGTTTATCGGTTCTTATGAAAATGATCTGGTGCTATCAAAAGGTAGTAAAACATGAATTATGAAATTTTGTATGTTTCACAAAGCTGTTGCAATTTTCATGTACATGAACGGATATCATATTTAATTTCAACTCCTCACGAATTTTCTAAGTTTGAGATATGTAGAATTAAACTATACATACGAATATATAAAAGTGAAACGTTGTCTGTTTGTTTGTTTGTTTGGGGAGCTTTCACGCGATAACGGCTGGACGGATTTTGATAAAATTTAGAATGGAGATAGCTTATACCCAGGAAGAAAACATATGTTACTTTTTATCCCAGAAAATTGAAAGTTTCTACGGAAAAAACTGGAAAATGTTGATTGCTCACTGTAAGGAACGGTTGCCATCACAGAATGGTCTGTGGTTGCCATGGAAACGAAATAGCAAGTCTGGGCATTGGTGCGATACCTACTTTTGCATTGATTTTTAATATCCTAGAAGAAAATAGGATGTTTTTATTCGCGATAAACAGTAGTATAATATAATAGGAGCGCGTACGAAGTCACGGGCGGGAAAACTAGTGGTTTAATAAAAATCAGGGCAAAAAAACAAACAATACAAACAGGGATGTTTTCGTCATTTACTCTATAAAGCCCTATTCAAATAAACGTTTTAACCTCATCATAAAACTAATTTAATTACAATTTCCTTCATCTACACATTAACATAAAACTTAAATTAACATACAACGATACCGCAGTCGTGTTCGGAATATGGGACATATATGTAAATGTCTCAATACAGACTTATCAGAGGTACCTAGTTCAATAATTACTAGCTATTAGTGCATCTGTAGCGACTTTAGCCGTGAGTTTATGTATGTGTTTGGCAAGTAGTTTGTTTTGATGATCTTGTGTGTTCTTGGGTAGTTTGTGTGGGTAGTGAGGCTGAGGTTAAGGACCGGTTCTAGTACTTTTAACATTTTTTGATCATTTTTGAACGTCTGTATCTTGTTTTATTATTAACCCAGAACTATGAAATTGGTATCACATCAAAATTTTACATATAATCTTGTACTTTGTAAACACAGAAACATGATTAGTATGAATTCACTCGATAGACAATAAAATCAAAGGTAACATTACTTTATGCTTAGAACATTGATTGGAAAAAGACCCCGTTATTAAATGATATCAAAGATATACCAAGAGAAAGGGCTTATTATGGTTAAGAAAATGGCTAGACATTTTTTAATTCAAAGTTTTAGTTTTCCTACAAATAAAAAAAAACCTTAAATTTTACTCCCGAGATGTATCATCTTTCCCACTCTACTTGATCACGGATGAGAGGGACAAATTCAATAACACCCGGCTTTAAACGAAAGTAAAGTGGAAATTTAAAGCTTGTCAATAATTTGGAGCATGTTGTTTTTAGCGTTTTTCCTTGCTAAAGTCTGTGTATGTTCCCGAAGAAATAAAAGTCACGAGTAAACAGGTTACTTCTAGGAAAGCGTGTGCTATCGTCGACACATCATCATTTAATATGGTTATATCCACACCAATATATAAAAGTGAAACGTTGTCTATTTGTTTGTTTGTTTATTTGTTTGGGGAGCTTTCACGCGATTAGAGCTGGACGGATATTGATGAAATTTGGATTGGATATAGCTTGTACCCTGGAATAACACATAGGATACTTTCATCATCATCATCATCATCATTCCTCATACGAGTAAAACCGCGAGGCGCAGCTACTGTACCTACTATTATTATGTTTTGAAATAAAAAGAGAGAAAAAACTAAGAGTTAAAGGTATAAAAAAACGTATTAATCAAAAATAAAAACAAAATATATCAAGGTAGCAACAATTATCCGAAAATGTATGAGCGCAATGAATTTAATATCGCTTTGACGTCTTTCCTTATAAGAAAATATTTATTGCGAAACAAGAGCAAAGTCTATTTTCGTAACCAAAAGACCTTAATCAGGAACATTCGAAGGGCAGAGAAATTAAAGTTAACTTATTAACCGCTCAAAGATATCGTGCTAAAGAAAAAAGGCAAGTTTTGACATTTGTGGTAACATTGAAATGAGGAAAAGGGATTCGGTTTCCACGAAAAATAAAATTAGGTACAATTTGATTTAACTGTAAAGGGAAGTAAATGTAAATTTATCATTTAGGTAATTATCATTAAAAACTTGCAACCGATAACCATTGGGGTTGAAAGGTTCTCGAGTGGCGGCTACGGACTGGAAGACGCGTATTACGAACTATTGAGAGGTCACGGGAAGCCGTTGAATGCAAACAGTTAGGAACTAACCTTTGTGGGGTTCTTTGGGGAGGCTTATTAGCTAAGAAGCATCTCGATCACATCAGCTTTAAAATATTAAAAAAACACATCAAAATCGGTCCATTCGTTTGGGAGCTACGATCCCGATCCCCATTATAGCTAAAAACCATCTCGATCATATCAGCTATCAAACAGAAAAAACGTATCAAAATAGGTCAATCCGTTTGGGAACTACGATTCTCACCCATCCTCTCCCCCTATTATAGCTAAGAACCATCTCGATCTCATCAGCTTCCTAACCACATCAAAATTGGTCCGTTCGTTTGGGATCTACGATGCCACAGACAGACACACGGATACATACATACACACCCTCAACTTTGGTTAAAACAAAGATATGGCTAAAAATATTCTATGCTAAAAGTATAGTTCAACAAAACTTTAATTGAACCTTATAAAACAATACAAAATCAACAATACCAGTCCCATCATGCAACCAGAACACTCCACCTGTTCATTGCAAGCAAACTGGCAGTATTACATGCAATCAAACTTCCAAGATAACGCGTGCCAGACAGCGGACTGTCATTAGGATCGATCGAGCGCCATTCAGGGGCCATTCTGTGTGAGCAAAACTTAATGTCTGTGTGCTGGGCCTGCATTAGAGGTCAAGATCTCTTTATGCGTTGATACTGTAATGACCGATAACGCAGTGGCTTATGAAAATAAGCGCAGCTTTATGTGTGCTAAGTTTACGTGTTTAACTTGAAATGTTAAGACGTCTTCGGTTTTAGCAAGTATTGTTAAATCGTTAGTTGATTTGATTTTACATGTGACATTAAATCGAAGATTTTTATTCACAACTTTACAAAGAACTTTCGCAATTTGACGCGTACGTATTTATATTTTTAATGATTACAAATCTGATATATTTTCTTCCATTATTTCACTGCTTTCTGTGGGTTTTTTTTATATGAAAGAATACGATCACTAAATGTTCATTGATAATTAAAAGGTCAAGCTTTGTAGCTTTTTATTTAAATTAAGATAAATCAACGATTATTTTAGAGATACATTGCGAATTTGAACTTGTTTGAGATGCTACTTCCATTAGTCAAAATGTTTTTCTAAAAATAAAATTGGATCTTTTCTAGTGAAAGCCAATTCTCAATATAATTAATGATACATGCAGACTATAACAAGCCTTCCGCCTATGCAGTCTAGACTACTGTGACTAATCTGTTACACATAAAAACACTTAAAGGTTCTGAAACTAGTTATGCATCCGATCTGCCTTTCATATGCAGAAAGCATTTGTTATTGTGACACAATAATAGGTGCGATGCATTAAAAAATTAACAATGATAGTTGACAATGGACTGCCCACGACAGCAACCTTGGCATTCTGTGAAATGTCTAGCAGATTCCTGTGGATGATATTGGTGTGTGAGAGTGAAGAAGAAACAGAATGAAATCTCTGAATTTTTTACATTTTAGTAAAGAATGAGATTAAAATAACATTTTCAAAGTTATCATATAAAAAGCTACCTAAATTCATATTAACTGCAGAGGCTATCCAAAAGTTTTCAAGGTATTTCAACCGACTTATAAAAAGGTGGAGATTCTCAATTCAATACGTACTAACAAAAGATACGGCTATTTATGCCGCATATTTTGACACTTGCAAGGGTATCAACAACCTATCAACAAATACATAACACAAGTAACGTGAAAAATTCTAAAACCATGTTTTTTTTTGATATATCACAAAAAAATAGGGTCTGATTTTGGGAAGAACTTAAAACATACTCGGAAAAAAACGGGAATAATCTTTGAGACTTGATTCCCGTGATGGACTTTACATACCTACAGGGCCACGATTCTGGTAGCTATTGAACCGCAATATCGCAAGTCGATCGCTTGTTTTTTTTTTGTGAAATTTTCTCATTTACCCCTAAAAAAAAACATTAAGCGAAAATTTTGCGAATATTTTCGCTTATTGTATTTTTTTTGGATTTTTATTGTTTTATTTATATATTTTGAAAATTTCCTAAAGTTCTCGCTTCTAGCACTTTTAAATAATAAATGAGAAAATCTAGCGATCGACTTGCGTTATCGCGGTTCTATAGTTAACAGAATTGGGGCCCAGTTAGTTTGTACGAAACCCTCGGTGCGCGCAGCTCATACTTGCCCGTTTTTTTGGCTCTTCAGATTTTTCTCTCAGGTTTTGATGTGCCCTTTGAACTGGAATACTGTAATGGTAAATCTATCATGTTTATAACTCGTAATAAACTTTACGTTTCTTGCTAATTTGTATTTTTTTTATTGCTTGGCCTTTTTATCTCACCTGGCGTTATGTGACAATGTGGTCAAAGGTGGCACTGCTGTAAATATATTACATAGTGTTACATTTATTTGTCGAATATTTATTTGAACTTACACTACTGTTTTCATATTTCTATACATATGATATTGTATCTTTTTCGAAGTGCGCTCACTGCAGACGACATTCGATACCGATGAGCATTGAGCATTCAATACCTACCAGACATTAGTTCCACGAACCAACTGTCAAGCGAAATGTCACTGATGTGACAAAGTAGTTTTAGTTTCGTAACAGCAATATTTTGTGTTATTATGATAAATAGATAAGAATTTATATTGAGTGATTCTTTGAGTTTGAATATTTATTTTATCGAGATAAAACGTTTGAAACCAGACAACTTATTTTGTATTTTATTTAATCATGCGTCCATGAAATGAATATCAATATTTTATCCATGTTTACACTTTCGAGAAGTTAACCAACTCTGTAAAGAGAAATTGGCTATTGTTTGATGCCTTTTTACACGACTGCCCAAAAAAAGGAGTGTGTTATTTTTAGCATTCATGTATGTTTGTATGTATGTGAGCTACTTTATTCCACCATAAGTTTAAATGCCTGAACAGATTTAGACGTATGGGGTATCGTTAGAATCCTTACATACCCCGAGTAACATAGGCAATTTTTTTAAATCATTGTTTATGGCGGCAGTATGGTTCCACTGTCAAATAAAAAAATAAAAAACTTTGAATTTTACAATATGGGTATCAAATTGAAGGCCTTGATAAGCACTTAAATATAATATTTATTAGCAAAAGATCTATTTTTGGCAGGGCAGGCGTGCTTTTTTTAGCTTTTTTAGCTAGTTATTTTATCACATATTTATGAAGTCACTTTCTTGTTTGTCGTTCCGGGTGGAATCTTGCAACTCAAATCTCGAGCACTTCCCGATTAGCTATCCGGCTGAAACTTTCAGGGTAGCTCACAAACCGATGACAATGCATTCTATAAAAAAGGTAGTTTGCTTGTTACAATTCACTCTTCGATTCTATCCATTATGGATGGTCCGATTTTGTTTGGCAAGGGATGACTTTGTATTCTTGAAGTTATTTATCACTTTCATGTTTCAGCTATCGTTCTACTTCTAATTATTTTATACCTTATTTTTATAATATTGCTATTATAATAGTAGTGTTCCCTTGGTTTTCTTTATTATAGTCCGAATGATACAGTAGTGTTTCACACATTATTGAGCAACGTCTATCGACTTCAACGCCGTCCCACGTACAGTTGATTTGCGAATCTATTTTATTGTTTATGGGCTATTATTGCCACTGACGACTTGCGAACGATGTGTTTGATATATTCGATCCTAATTTGTGCCCCCGTTGAGAAACTACTACTTATTTATGCGATATTTTAGCCATATATAACATTACCTAGATTATGTTAAATCATTATGGATAGAATAGATTTTCGGTCAGAATATAATTGAACAGATTGGCCCTTTTGATAGTGATGTCATTTCCGTGCTCGCCATTAAACTATTTCCGCAGGTTTTGGTCTGAATAACATATTTTATCTACTGTGCTTTTCTCCTATGTTATCCAGGGTACAAACTATAGGAAAGGCCACAAGTCATTCCAACGTAAACACAGTTGATTATATACAAATATAGACCTGATTGTCGGTCTAAGTGATCACCGTTTCACCCATATAAGGGCGAAACGGCGATCTTATACAAATCGGGTCAAATTAAATCGTACTCACAATCAAAGATTTACCGTGATAGGGATTCCAGGCATTGAATAGACCATCGATACTTCACCGTACTGCGTCACGGATCGAAGCCCAAATTGGTGCAACTGAAGAAGCAATCATTTGCAATCGCGATTGCAAGATCAATGCGTTTCTGGAGCGGATATGCCTCTTATGGGCTTCATTAAGCAGGAACAAAAAACGGTATTAAAGTCGCTTTGGCGTTTATATAGCTTTTTAATTAATCAGTGTAAGTTATGGACTGTTTTACAGTCACGCGGGCGGTATAGTCACATTATGTGCGCAAATGTAGGAACTTTGCATTCCATAAAAATCTACCTACACTTCACCGGAATATAAAATATTTAAGAACGTTAATTAATTGAAGCAATCAAGAGATACAGGAATGACACGTGAAGGCTATTACGACTGCTAACAAGCTCAAAAGTTTATCGAACTATTTTATTCGAGAAAAGGTTGTACGTGGATCCGCCACTACATTTCCTGATTTGTTTTTTTTGTTTCTTTAAAAAAACGGAGCAAGTGTAGATTAAAAAACTAATCTATCACGTATTTTTTTTAAATCCTTTTTTATAGATTACATTGTCATCGAGTGAGCTACCCTCAAATTTTCAGCCGGATCAGGAAGTCAGGAAGTGCTCAACATTTGAGTTGCAAGATTCCACACGGACCACAAACAAGAAAGTGACTTGATAAAAACGTGGTGATGTGTAAAAATCTTAAAATACATTAATTAGCTATTTAAATAAAACTGTTTAATTATTTAAATCATTCCAAATGGCTTTATCAAGAGTTGAAGTCAGCTAAATATGAGAAGCGTATTTGCTTAGTCATCCGGCCCTCAGTCAACAAAATAGGAATGAAAATACGATTTGAAGCCGCTTACTTCACGACTGCTACAGGCTTCTCGTAAACCCTTCGCGAGTTACGTGGATGAATACTTTCGAAACCTTCGATAATCCTGAATTGCCTTCAGTGTTGTGCAACGAGTCACTCAATGTCGGCTTAATTGGCCGAGCATGACTTACATTTTTGTAATTCATGTGGTCAAGTGCAGTAATAATAATTGTAATTCGGAGAAAGGAGGCTTTGGGAGACTCGATTATGTTCCTGTAATGTGAATAATTACAATAAAATATGATGATATTCCATAAAAAGACATGAGTAAGTTAAACTGGTTTAATTAATTAAATTATCTGTTCAACGACAAATACAAAGTTTTTTAAACCAAAGCACAATTTTTTAATTACAAAGAAATCAATTCCAGTTCTCAGCATATTGAAGGGACAGCAAAGTAAGTGGGAAATATGCCAAGTTCTTGCAACCGTCTATGACATCAAAATATTGTACCTATACTCAGAATTAAATTTTCCGTTTACAGAACGGTACTGTAGCCGTCCAGGGAAAGATGAATAGTGAACAGGATCGATTAAATCAACCTCGGACAATTAAAGCCCTAAGAATAAATAAACAATCCCAAGTAGTGCTTCTTAACAGAATTGGTATCTATTAGAAATCATCTCGGTAATAATGGGCTTTCGCGAACCGTACCGCTTGTCTACCATATCAGTTTCCACTATGGATCGAACTCGAACGCTTTTTGAGCCTTACGATAGGTCGTCTAATTAAATGCAGAAAATATCAATCAATTGCAACCGAACTGCAAATCCGCACATCACTCATAACATTAGCGCGGCTGATGATCGAATCCGGTGTCGTTGGATTGTCTGCGCAACCACCAAAAGTTGTGAACCTCACCAAGTTGTAATGTGCAAGCAATAGCTTATGTGTATTTAAATAGCACTGTAGCCAGTGATATGCGGAGCATGTTATGAGACTCGCAATTTATGAGCGCAGCATAGTGCTGCCGAATTTAAAATGCAACGCACTGCAATTTAATGTTAATACTTAGTTGTTTAAAGAGTGAGTTTCAATCTCAAATCCCTAGTAAACCAACTACCTCGTAAACCGAGAAGCTCGGTATCGTCCGCGCACAATAGCGCGGGGGCGGTCGTTTCTGATGCGCGCTAAGCCATTGATTTGCTACTTGTTGGGACTGGCATTTTAAATAAACATTTATGCTGAAGTAACATTTGTTTTGTTAAGTCGTTGAGCTTAGAAGTTTATTTATGGGCTGCCAGCACCTAGCAGCCCATAAATAATCTAGCTCATTTTAGGAATAGTCTAAAACAGTGAATTGCGTTTAATGAACTGAACGAAGAAGTCTAATGAAAGAAACCTAAGCTTGGCCAATCTTTTGCAATAATTTTTCTATAAAATTAATCAAAACATGATTATAATTTCTTAAATTTTGTGATCATTAGTGAAATCCTTTCCAAAATGACCAAGGATCGTTATACCTGTTATATAAAAGAAACAATAATCTTTGCAAAAAGCTAGGGCTAACTAAAATTATACTTCTTTTATCGACTTATTTTAAGACCATAGAGAAGTAAAAGTGTATTTGTTTAAAGAAGAGCGGCTATGTTAGCGTAACGAGCGCGCCGCGACTGTCTCAATGTGCATATTAGTCATGTCAAGCGATAACCGACTGTTCGTAAATAGGTACGCGTAGAAAAAAAGTATATTTTTAAGCGATTTTACAAAAGGAGACGGTTATATGTTCGATAGATAGTATGTATGTTTTTTTTCTCTTTTTTTTTAAGAGTTACGAATGGAGTTCATAGCTTTTAATAGGTATAATTTTAAAAAAAAAAAATAAAAAAAAAAGTTTTTACGGTTTCTTATTTTTATTGCTTTGTAACTTGTTTTTTTTTGTTTTTATTATGTTTATTATATTTATATTTTCCTTTTTATTTTCTTTTCTCTTTAACAATTTAGACTTTTTTTTTTAGGTTTTTTTTACCATTTTTTTTTCTTTTTTTCGTTTTTTCTTTTTGGCTTTTCACTTTTAACATACTAAAGTTGTGCGTAATTAAGACAATATATCGTTCGAACATGCAACCAGAGACACTAGGTTTCATCCAAAATTTGGTTCTCAGCCTCCCCGGTGCTTTCCAACTTTTGTGATCAGTACATAGGTACCACTTAGTCAAGCATTTAGCTATTAATTTGAACTTAGCTATTTAAATATATCTAATTAGCTTGAAATCTAAAATTGACAGCGAGTGCCCGCCATCAATAAATCTAGTTTTATTTTATTGCCATCACTAAAATATCCGGCTACTGGTATCCCTTATCAAAACAGTAATCTATTAAATGATTGGTTTATCACGAGGCATGTAGTCTATTATAATGAGGGTATCAAATAGACCGCTAACTTCGGTTCGAATGGTTCTGTAATGTATCTAATTAATATTTTAAACCGGCTGTCTTCCTGTTTGAGTAAATTAAAAATGTGTCGGTCAAGTGTGTTGAACTTGGGTCGAAGGTGTTCCGCAAAGTTGAGAAGCGGGTTTTAGGCATAAGTTGCATTTTCAAGGGGCACGGAGCCCTTTTCGCTATGAATCTACTCAATTTGTGAATGGAGATCTCCCTTGGAGGATACTAAAATATAAAATATTACAGAGAATATTTCAGTCAATCAATACTTCTATCTGTATATCTATACTTATAATAAAGCAGTTAATAACAAAAAGTCTGTACAATGACGATAATTATCAATTGGATAATTATCACAATAAAATTAATTCTATTTTTTTTAAATATATATTATTATTCAATTAATTATGATTGGATTGATTATTAATTGGATTGTTTCATCTTAAAATAAGCTACTGAATATGAATATAACATTTTTAAATATGTTGTTTTTCTGTTTGTTCCCGCATCACTAAAATGTACTGGACCGATTGCGATGCAGTTTTCACTGTTGAATAGCTTTTTGACTTAAATTTGGTGTACTTGGTATCTCAATCCAATGAGTAGAAGTTGAGCAATGAATAAAAAAAACATTTGACGTCTGAACGTAGTTTTATGATATTTTCACTTAGGTTATAGTATTCTATAACCTAAGTGAAAATATCATCCGTGGGCACAGCTAGTTGGACAATAAACACTTATGTCTTGGTTCAGTTTGAAGACAAACTTTCTTGCTTGTCATATGAGGTATTGCCGGCCTCTGGTGTCAGAATTTGTCAGGCCGCCCGAGGGTCTCAGACGACTTGTTTGAGGCCCTCGGGATAAAGTAATCAATAACAGCCGGAACCGACAAGTGCCCTCCGAAGCACGAAACTATGGAAAATCGCGCATAGCTTTGAAATTTATTGGTGCGAACAGAACCCGGTATCATTAGATTCTAGCTCGCTCTAGCATACAGCTCGGCTACTATCACTCTTAAAATATAACAGTGATTTTTACATTTAAATTAGCTTCTATTGGTAAATCATAGAGCGAGTGTATCATTTGATTCTATGGCTGGATTGTTTGTTTACGGCCAGCATTCTCTCAATTTCAATACGGACTCCAAAAAAAAACATGTAGCCGACAAGACTTGTTACGAAATAATCGTTTAAAAGCTCCTCGTTACGCACACCGGATGCTAAGTAGAGCATCGACAATTTATTGTGTACGATGTTTTATTGAGATACCACAGATAAAGAAGGAAATAATTTAGTGGACTTCGTAGAGATGAATGTAGAGTTGATAGTGTGTGCTTGGTTCGTTTTACTCTACGTCTTCAGATTAATTGTTAATTTTATGATGTACTGGCTTTTTACTACGGATATTATATTTACGGCCTATCTGTCGCCACTAAAAACGTTGCTGCTAAGTTCTTCAACCACAGAATAATTGCATCAACATAAGCTTAGCTATTTTCTTACAACAGCTCAATTTCACATGTCGGCTTTCGCGTAAACCAGAGGCAAATGTGTTGAAACTGCATTCGTTTTGATTAAAAATTTAATATAATCGGAATGATCTCCTACCGTTCTTTAAGTCTATTTTTTAAAAGAGTTTTTATTTAGAGATAATTATAATTGAATTTGTAATTCCAAATTGGAAGGGTTAAGAATGGATACAGTAAGCAAATGTGAGATTCAATATAAATTATAAAAGTTAAAGCTCTCGTTTTTTATATAGTGATCTGCCAGAATCACATATTGTTTTTACTGTAAAAGTGTATCATGTATCATAATTTTATGATTTATTTCTTAACTAGCTTTCCCGTCCGTGACTTCGCTCGCGAGGACTAATATTTATAACGAAAAAACATCCCATGTTCTTCTAGGATATCAAAAACCAATGCAAAAGTAGGTATAGCACCAATGCTTTTGATGTTTTTTGACAGACTTGTTATTTGGTTTCCATATCGTTACCACAGCGAGTAATCAACATTTTCCAGTTTTCCCGTGAAACCTTACAACTTTCTGGGATAAAAGTATTATTCCAGGATGAAAATATTATTATATATTATTAAATATTATTATTATTTTAATATTATTTCCGGGATGTTTTATTCCAGGGTATAGCTATCTCCATTCGAAATTTCATCAAAATTCGTCGAGCAGTTATCGCGTGAAAGCTCCCGAAACAAACAAACAAACAAACAACAGACAGCGGTTCACTTTTATATATTGGTATGCATAACAATTATATGTCAAAAAATTACACACTGAATAATACTTTTTAATAAAATTATAGGCATGTACAATAAATATTATACTGACATATTAGGAAATATTTATTATTACAATACCAGTCTCATTTAAATATTCGTCTACTGAATTATAAGCTTTTTGTAGAAAAAGATCTTTGAGTTTACACATGAATAAGTCAAGAGATTCTATTGCCATAATATCCTGTTTGATTTTATTGTTTTTTTCCTATGCACCATACACATTGCAAAGTTTTTCAGTCGTTTGTTAGTACAAGTTTATCTCTGTTTCGAATATTCCGGTCATGCGCATTATTAACAGCTTGGAAACTGTCTAAATTGGATCAAACAAATTAACATATATAATGAAATGTTGTCGAGCAGGTGTATCCCACGGGACGCGATATTAAATTAATTTCTAAAATCGAACAACTTCTTTCGTCAGAGCACTTTCTCTAATGATCCTGAACCTCAAGAGAAGCCGTACTACGACTTACGCGGTACAACCTCGCACCTTCTTTACATACTTGTCTGGTCCATCCAACTGTGCACTAATTCCAAGGGATGGGGAGCTATCGATAGTATTACGATAGGCGGTAAGTTGCACCATTTCCCTAACATTTATATCCTAAAGGTTACATGGGATATTTACCTAATGTAGAAAAGCGCATAGGTACGTATTATCGCTGACAAGAAAGGTGGTTGAACAGCTACTATGAATGATGTTTGGTTTTAACGGGGATGAAAGGCGTAGCGAAGAGGTTTATGCCCTGCTGACCGTTGCCGTATATTTATACATTTATATCTATTATATATTTTGGGCTATCACAATAATAATTATTTTATTCATTTGTGAGCTGATAATTGTCAGCTGTGGTTTATTACAGAGATAACAGAAAGACACACAACGGCTTGAACTGCGGAAAAATAAATAAAAAAAGTTTTTTTAATTGATATTTAATATTATTATTGAATACAATACCTGTTTGATCCTAAGATAGACCATCTTGACAAATACATCTTCATTAATCTGATGAAAAGCTTGACCATATTTTTCATTTAATGGCCATTGATTTATCGATTATCGATAAAACCGCGAACAAGTTCCCAGTCATAAAACAAGTATGGGATATTTAATACGAGATGTATCGAAGACGTCAGTGGCCATTAACGGTGATACCACTCTTTTTAGTCACAATCTCGAGCACTTGCAACCTCAAGCTTGCTACACAAGAAAGAAATGTAGATACTAAACATTCCAACACAGAGCGAGTCGCTTTTTGCCATTTCATCGACTTAGATATACGCAATTATATCATCAACATACCTAATTTGAATGCTTCCTTAATTGGCACATCATTTGTAAACTTTTTGCTTAGTTAATTGCTGATTGAAATTAGATCATTAGCATGTAAATTCGCCGTTATCGACCGTACTGTAATTCTGTTCATAAAATCGAATTCGAAATTCTTACTCGGAAGTGTTTCGGACCACACGCAAGGATATCATTACCTTACCTTCTGCCCAGTTTACGGTGATCTGTTCTTGTCCGAAAATTTGTATAATTTTGTAAATTATTTGTTTGAAAGCATTGTATACAACAAATAATGACAGATTAAGGAGGTCGCGTTGTTATTTCAGGGGGTGGGCACGATACTCCAATTTGTGTAACAAGTAAAATAATTATAAAAATACAAAAAACCCGACTGACCAAACTGACCTGGCTGACTGTTCCCGTCTTCTCGTCACCGCGATCAATGCAACTTGATCGAAACGTCGAGGTAAATAAATATTAAGTTTTCAGCGCGATTAAGTCCCGTTTAAATATTTAACTATGTGTTCGAATCGCGAAAGTTTAAAAGTTAGTATTTACATTAACTAGAATAATCAAATATTGAAAATTTTGTAAGAAGAATTTTGAATAAAATTGCTACTTATTAGTTATAAGAATTATACATTTTTGAAGTGGTATTTTAAAGATTTTCATACCTCACTCGATAGGTTTTGGTAAAAAAAAACTCCGTGAAAAATACAATATGGCAGCTGTAAGCCACCATATTGGTTTTCTTGATACTTCATATATCCTATAGCAATCTCGTGATCAAGACGAATCCTCATTTATCAAAATACATCAAGCCGTTTAGACTGTAGGACGCGCCAAAGAAACCTAAACGCGCTAAAGAACATAACCCTCAGTCGGGTAAAAACTGTGTACCGTCAAAAAGAATGAGTGAACGTGAACTTATTATGATGAATTCAAGACATACCAGGCATCTTTTAATGAGTGCGTTTTTTTTTATGCGGAGCTATGCAAAAACTTGTATTTTTTTTAACGAAAAAGAAGTTCACTTAGAAGTTATAAAAAAACCTACACAAACTATAAAGCTTTCCAGGCTGCCATGACTGTAGCAAAATTTTAGTAATTTACAACACTGCATAAAATAATAATTACACTGTATACATTTTTCCTTTAGAAAATTATTAGATCTGTATGAAATAAGTATCTTATAATGTAAATCTATAACATCAAAGATATATAACAATACGTACACTGCAAGGGTTTGAGCGAAGGGCGCGAATCGATTTGCCGATTCAATTTGATTTCACAGGATACAATCGTTAATTACGATTAGCTAGTATCGATATTTTACCGATACATTATAATCGTAGAGCAAGCCTGGCCAGACTGGTTTAAGAGAAACTTGCCAGTGGTATGCAACCATCCGGGGCGGATAACAATTCATTATAAATCGACCGTTAAAAACGCGTATAAATTCTCATTAATTAATTCAAGCTAATCGATATCCTTAATTTATGATTAACGTTATAATTATTTGCCTGTTAATTTATGAATGGGCGTGCGGATATGCTTTTTGCAGCTCCGTAATCTGTTTTCTTATTGATGCTGTGAAGTTTTTGAGTAATTAATGATGCAGCATTGAGTTTTGTACATAAGAATTATTAAAAAAAATATGTGCATCTTTGGATTAAAAATATATTTTTAAAACTTTTAGCACAAGATATGTGTTTCCAAGGTGTCTTACCAATATGAAATTTCTTCCATTATCGCTGTATTTGTTTTGGAATATTTATCAAAATTACCTGAAACAAAATAATGTTTTTTAATATCACATATTTACAAAAACTGATATATGACATAATTAAAATAAAACAATAACAATATATGAAAAAAACGGTCCAAATGTTGGCCACCCCTAAAGATTTCACCGGCGCGCGCGCACGTTCGTCGCTCGTCGCGCGGAATTTAGATACTCCGCTCTTGTTACAGGGACATCTGCGGCGCATGCGGCACATGAACGCGTTTTCTCCTCACCACCACAATATAGTTTTGTAGTCAGTACACAAACTTGATTTATATAATTATTAAAAAAGAATACGAAATGGATGCAGGTTTCTAACTGCGAGTCTTTAGAGATTTGTCTTAATCATATCTGAGCATTTATCTATTGGTAAATAATCCTATCACGGCAGAATGCACACACGTTTTTTTTTCTTTCCGTGCTTGATACAAGGTTGCCGAACATGAGTATTAACGCAAGCGTAATAAAACTCTTTGGTCCAGAGTGGAATCTTATGGCGGAGACAGAAAGTAATGGAAATATTTAGAGGTCTTTGTCGAAGGACAAGTTATTTCAAAATAATGCATTAATCGCCGACAATTACACAAATTGCAATGGAGTGCAATGGAGAGAGCTATGCTCGGTGTTTCACTACGTGATAGAATCAGAAATGAGGAAATTTGTAGAAGAACGAAGGTTACCGACATAGCTCTCAGAGTTTGCAAGTTGAAGTGACAATAGGCAGGCCATATATTTCGCAGAACTGTCAACCGCTGGGGAATATAGGTTCTCGAATGGCGACTACGAACAAGCAAGCGAAGTGTGGGGAGAACCCCCACACGATGGACCGATGACATTGTAGCCATCGCAGGAAGTCGGTGGATGGAGATGGCACAAAATCGCTCGTCATGGCGCTCTTTGGGGGAGGCCTATGTTCAGCAGTGGACTTCTAAAGGCCGACATGATGATGATGATGATAATGATGAATTACACAAATTAGATTAAGTTGGTGATACTGATCAGGTAGCTTCATATTTTTACGAAAATATTGTACTGCAATAAAAGCTTACATTTTATTTATTTACTAAGAAGTCCTGTGATTTATTTTTACTTATCACTATGTATAACTTACACATTATGTATGTGGCTATGGACTCCTACGTTGCCGCGTGCGCACGCGCAGTATGCGCGCAATGAGGCGTGTTGGCGATATATCGCCACCTGATCATCGACTACTAGGATATCATGTATCCTGTAGCATATGTATATACACACTTTGTGGTAAGACGACTGCCAAAGATATACCAGTAAATCTAGTATACATTTTTCCATTTCTTAAGTTTTTTGATACAAGTTAGTTGAATAGTATTTCATGTTACAGGAAATAATTGTTTTTCCGGAGATGAAAATATCAATTTTTGGTAATAGTTTAAACAGTTTCTACATGCATGCGGCGTGCCATTCTAGCCCTGCGCTATTTGATTTTACACAGGTCTATAGGCACGTAGTGCAAACTTCAGACCCTGCTGCAGACTGTATCACCAACTTACGTAAGCCTAATTACATGAGACGCTTTATTCAAATCATTCGAAATCAGGTGGACGTGGTCGGTCGTCCGTGGAAAACTGGATATAAATCGAAAGCTCGCAAATACTTGTTAGAGAGTTATGTGCTAAATACAACAAAGGAGAGCAGCCGCCCCGAATAGAGGTTGTATAAATACTGTAATGATGAGGAATTAACGCAATTCTTAAGAATTGGTTTTCATTACGTTGATGCTTGCCTCCGTAAAATAATAATGCTCCAATACATAAATAATGAATAAAAATGTGTCATTTTTAATGATAAAAACTTCTTCTTACGCAAGGAATATTAAAAATAACACGCAATTTTAATAAAACTCTTGGCTTTAAATGACAGTAATAATATACAATAACCATTAAAAACTATTTTGGTATATTAAATAATATTTTACGTAAGAGCTCAGTCACACTAAGTCAGACCAAATAAACCCCTGTATTTATGTCAATATAAAAACAGAGATGTTCCCGTCTATTCGACAAGATAAAGAGACAAATTTCTACAATTTATTCCTTTTTTTTTTTGCTTTTTATTGGATCTTCTTGTTACATAGCTGGAATGGATTATATTCTTCTTTATCATCATCCAACAGCCTGTATCAGTCTCGACATAGGGCTCTCCTAATATTCGGTATTGAGCTCAATCTTTCTTTTCAATCTGTTGGCTTTTCGGACAGGTCGTCGTTTCATCTAGCCAAAGGACACCCTACCCTTCATAACGTTTATCTAAATGTGGTCTCCACTCATAATTTTAAAATTAACTCCTCTATTCCTGTGACGTGAGGCTTAAGCCTTGCGTCACAGGAATTGAGGAGTTGTTGTACAAATCAGTTAAACGTCAGTGACCACCCATTGCCTTTGATTCAGTTGTCTTGTTAACTTTTGTAAGCCATTTAATTCTTTGTCGCCACGCGAATAACCGGGCGGCATTTTAACGAAATATAAGGCCTTATACAGTTGAGGTAAACGGGATCAATGCTATATTTAGGAGACATACAAGTGCCCCATTGATTGCCTCATTATGTGCGTTGTTTTCGGCTCTAATTTAATTGGCTGTATAAATTTTGAGTGCTCTGAGTGTGAGAGACTTTGTGTTCCGACAAGTCTCCAAGGAAACTTATATTTGTGTATCTTCTTTTCATTCGCTAGTTATAATTAACATTACATGACAGCTATGTTTTTATATATATTTTTGATCGTTACCGTTGTTTTTGTAACAACTATTACCTTTATTGTTATTAAAAAAATGTGTTTAACTTACATTTATTTCTTTCTATACTTATAATAAACATTTAAGTAAATTTAGTTTACTTTGTACCTCAGTCCGTTCAGTAAAACCCGAGCAATCGATAAACTATTTGACGGTGGAACAAATTTAGTGTACTTTGTACCTCAGTCCATTCAGTAAAACCCGAGCAATCGATAAACTATTTGATGGCGGAACAAATTTAGTGTACTTTGTACCTCAGTCCGTTCAGTAAAACCCGAGCAATCGATAAACTATTTGACGGCGGAACAAATTTAGTTTACTTTGTACCTCAGTCCGTTCAGTAAAACCCGAGCAATCGATAAACTATTTGACGGCGGAACAAATTTAGTGTACTTTGTACCTCAGTCCGTTCAGTAAAACCCGAGCAATCGATAAACTATTTGACGGCGGAACAAATTTAGTGTACTTTGTACGGACTGAGCCGTTCAGTAAAACCCGAGCAATCGATAAACTATTTGACGGCGGAACAAATTATGATGAAATGTAGTATATTTTATTTTGTATTGTAGGTACCTTTGGTCCTGGACATAAGTTACTTTAACATAAGTTAATTTAACATAAGTTAATTTAACATAAGTTAATTTACCATAAGTTAATTTAACATAAGTTAATTTAACATAAGTTAATTTAACATAAGTTAATTTAACATAAGTTAATTTAACATAAGTTAATTTAACATAAGTTAATTTAACATAAGTTAATTTAACATAAGTTAATTTAACATAAGTTAATTTAACATAAGTTAATTTAACATAAGTTACATAAGTTAATTTAACATAAGTTACTTTTAAGCCAGAGAAATGGCCACGTGGGCATAGCCGCTGGAACAGCTAGTCTTTTATAATTATCTTTGTAAGTACAGGGCACAGGCTGGCAGGCAGGGCACAGGTTTTATACATGTCATTGTATAACAGAAGCACTCTGCATGAAGCGCTTCATTTTAGCTTAAGACTTTTGTAAGGAGTTAAGACAGTAGTCCAACGCCTAGTGGTAGAATACAAGAAATTAAGTAACTTTTACTGTGTCAACTGCCAAGCATGAGGCATTGCAAATATTTAATTTGTTGAGTCCAATGTCAAATTATCAACAGCTTGTCTCCCCGTCGACCTTAACTAGAAGTATATAGTGCAATTAAATCAAGCCGGGTGAAATTGGCTTCGGCAATCGTAGAGACTGGTCCCATCAATTTTGTTAGACACGCATCCGGCGACAACCCAGCGGACAGGCGGACAAGCGGACGCGGTTCAAACTAATAATATTTCATGCGACCAATAAACGGGGTATAACGTGGTACACATTTGCGCAAGACACGTCTTGCTCCTTTACTAATGAAAACGGTGTATTACGAGCGGTTATAATGTGTCAAGTGAATTATAGTGCGCGTCGAATGATGCTCATTTAGGTATGGTATACCTGTCAAACGATACGTGATGACAGTTTTGATGAATGAACACGTCTTGTCAAAATTATCACCAAATGAACAATTGGTTGGCGCAGAATGTGTCATTTTCACAATGATATAGGTACCTACCTCTGTGGCGATTTTGATGTACAATACCTTTTTACCATTTTAATAAACATTATGCTTCAGTTGCAAAATCCAAATTTTTCCTGTAATTTTTTATAAATGATTTTCCGGACATTTCACGGCCTGCAGTCTCGACATCGACAGCGATTGCTTTACAACTGAAATCGATCGTAAAGTCCAATTATAACTATATTTGGTAGTCTCTGCCAAATATTGATGTCAATCATGATCAATGTCAGTACAGATGATGATGACAATCGATAGCTTTTGACAATAACTGTCAAAATTAACGATTATCATCGGTATGTACCGATTTCAGGTTGTAAAGCAATCGCTATCTAGTCGAGACTGCAGGCCCTGAACTGAACTTTAAAAAACCTATCATTCTAATTGGAAGTACCTGCAAAATTTGCTTGGTGTATAATAGACAGACACTGGTACCTACTATTATTTTTAGTTTTAAGAAAAAACAGTGGTGCAGTGACCAGACGACGACGCCGATGGTTCGTGTTATAGGAAATGTTTCAATTTGAATTTTTAAGTGTCGATTTTTTATGATACGTTATTACGAATAACACAATAAATATTCATCAATAAATCAATGGCAGTGAGTTTAGCGTTTTGTTGCGTTCTCTTGTTTGAAATATAACCAATTAACTTCTTTCACTGACTGTATTAAACGGGTTCAATTAAAGTATCGAAATAAAAACGGTCGTAAATAGTAGAATAGTGATTTCGATTATAAAAATATTTATGTATCGTAAATGTGAAGCACAAATATAATAGCAATAGCTCTTTGATTCTCCATGCCTGTCAATAATGGACTCGTTAAACTAACCGTTTGTTCATCGATGTCAATCAATGTATAAGATTTTATTTATTTCCAAATGATTTCGCTTTTAATTAAACTAAAATTTCCGACGATAAAAGCATTTCATTTATGTTATATTGAATACCACATGATTCAATAAAACATATAGTCTTTTGCTTTAAATCTGTTTAAAATATTTATACAACATTTGTAGTTTTAAATAGTAATCATTTTATTTATAAGTAGTAAATTTTCCATCTATATAATAATTTTTGTAATGGAAAAATTTGGATCACGGATGAGATTCGAACTCGCATACTGTGCCTCAGCGCGGCACATGCCTACATGGCACATAGGTCTCGGTAGCCGAATTGGTAAAGGCATGTGCCGCGCTGAGGCACAGTATGCGAGTTCGAATCTTGTTCGTGGTCCAATTTTTTCCATTAGAAAAATTATTACAGATATTTACGATAAGCTATAAAAACACGTTAACTGCTATAAAAAACATAAAATATAATTTTCTCTGTGTTTTAAGTATTTATATAAAATTTGTTCACTATTTAAACGACACTATTTTTACAAATGTTACGAGTATATAATCTATCACCATGTTATTTATAATAACTTTTCCATGTTTTTAAGTATTTATATAAAAAACAAATTTAAAATAATTACTGGAAAATTTATTAATAAAATGTCGTCTTTGCAAAAGCAGGCTATATCATTGCGTTATTTACCTACAATAGACCTCAACGCGCGCTTCGGCCTTTTCGTCAAACCTCGAATGTATTAAACAGATGTAAGGGCTAAACAAACAGCAACTTTTTTCGGCCTACAGTAGACAGTAGGTAAAGTGTTTCGTGAATGCTCAACTGCATCGTTACAAAAGTCCACTTAACGCATTTGCAACGCGCGACAGTTACGATCCAGTCGCGATACAGTGGTGTGCTACCACCCTAAGAAATTTTATTCCATACCGAGTGTAATATTTAGCGACGTTCAGCTGTTAACGACACATAATTCAATTAAAAAAAATCTGGTAATCGACCGTCGGCATCGGTCCTTAAAGGCCTTTGCAATTAAAACATACGTTGTGAAATGCAGTAATGCAGTTAGTTATTCACAAGTATGATATCGAAGTGATTGAATTTAATAAGACGAAACATTACCGAGGCAATAACTTTTATTAATAAATATACTAGATTAAATTAACTGAGTCGAAAATAAACAAAGACAAATGAAAATATATGATAAAGGGAAGGGCGAAAGCTACATATTAATTATAAAAACGTGAACGTCAAAAATAAATATATACATTTACTAAATTCTCATTTTGATATTAAATAAAATTAGCTTATTCATTAGGTATATCGAGAACTTATTTTTTACAAAAAGTCCTTGATAGTTAAAATGTGGGTGTAACGTATTTTTTTGAGCCCATAACTATTTATAGATAAATTAAATTGTATCTAAGACATAAAGCAAAGCAGTAACATTAACTTATGGACATCATTATTCATCAATTAATGACATAATTAAGAAGATTTATTTGTATTTGAAGGAAAATTCAACTTAATCGAATTTTATGATTCTTGGTGGTTCGGATGAAAGCTTTATTACTCGTACCAGTCGGCTACTTAGATGATGCTCAATAAACATCGATTGTTTATGGTCAATAGTCGTAAAAAGCAAGAAATAGAACTTAATAATATTTGAAGTGGCCCCTACTATTGATTCGGAACTCACTTTATACTGAAAATATAGCAGCTTTAAGTTTCGATATAGTAACCTGCTCACAGGCGTTTGAAACATTGAGTATGATTTTTATAACATCTGGGACATGTCATTTTTCAAAACATCTTCTTTGCTAATCTAGTGTTTTTTTATTAATTACTAAAATATCTATTACTTGAAACACTTAATCATCACTTAAAACGTCGAAGAAAAGCATGACCACAATTTATATTAAGGCACATTAGTAACATCCAACATTCGCAATGGACCGTGTTTAATTTAGCGTCAACTTTGAGAAAAGCCCTTATACTCCAGGTGGAACGTATTTTAAAGATTTATTCTTTATCGAATAAATTAAATGATAAAAAAATACGCCTGCCCTGCCAAAATAGAATTTATGACATTAAATTACATACTGTTGGAATGTGCCTTTAATTTGATACCCATATAGTAAAATTAGAAGATAAAATATTATTTAAGCATTTGAAAAAAAACAATATGACGGCAGTATGGCCCACTGCCGTCATATTGAATTTTATCAAATTAAAATAGCCTATGTTATTTGGGGGGATGTAATGATAATAACGATACCCCATACGTCTAAATATGTTCAGGCATTTAAATAAACAAGACTCACATACAAACATACATGAATCCTAAAAACATTGCACTCCTTTTTTTGGGTAAAAAGTAGCGGTGGTCAACAGTAGGCGACCACAGAGGGCAAAAAGCGCTGGTTCCTATAACAAGTTTCTAAATTCGAGCCAATAAATAAATCAATGAATAAAATCGTAAACGCGTATGATTGGCATATTATAAATATTTGATAAAAGTGCTCCACTTCTCGGGAATTCTTAATTTATGATTCGGTGAATCTATTTGGCGTAGTTATATAAATTTTTGGTAGTGCGAGATATTTTTATTAATTCATAATAAGTGTTGCTAAGGGATCTAGATCTATAATTAATTCCAACGTGGATGATTATTTTTATAGAGTCCGACTAGCTTGCAGTCTCTGCCAGAAGACAACAACCGTACTTATAGATAGATAGATACATAGATAGATAAACGCTTTATTGCACATCAAATAAATCAAACACAAGAATAGACATTTAACTTAAATAGAGTACCGCCCATTGTACCTAATGGGTGGTCTTATCGTTTAAAGCTATTTCTTCCAGACAACCGTTGAATGGAGAGGAATACATTTAATTGTCATGGTGGTGCTCAATCATAAACAAAAATAAATAAATCTAAAAGGTACGTACTTATAAACATCTCCCTTCTTTATGTGCTAAATAATATCACCGTGAAGGTACATCATATCATAAGGTTGCCCGGAACGCCACGGCTATATTTATTATGATACTCAATCGGGCTACACTAATGCATCAGTCGATTATTTTCCACCAAAAGGTCTTAATTACGATATTCACTTAAAACGATTGCGTGTGATGAGTAATATGCTGTAATATGTAGTGATCTCGATATCGCATGAACATCTCAACATTGAGTGATGCCAGTAATTAACCGACTGTGATCTATGGCAAGTCGGGTGCTTTGTGTTAACTCACTCATCTCATCTCATCTTGGAAGGTTCAAAACCCATCGAGACAATGTTATGACCAGATATATAAAGAAGAGACTTTGCCAAAGGAGCTAACAATGAATAAAAAGCGTTGAAGGTATCCTAGGTATTTCTGAGCTTATCTTATCTTACATTGTTGCTTGGCCGGCTTCAATACATTTCATAGTACCTAATTATTTCGTGAAGTTGTATATTTTCTGCATAACAATTATGTTCAGCCAAAACATTGTAATAATACTTCAAGTTGATACCGATCTGGAATTCAGCCACCGCGTTTTATCTTTGCATTTTAAATCTGCATTAATATTTGTTGCAAATAAACGTTTTAATGAAAGTGAAATGTTAATGTGCACGTGAAAAGGTCGTCGCAATTGCGATAAGAAAGTAACGTAACGGTTACGCATAATTTAATTAAATCAATATACACTTGACCGAGGTATGGATTAAAGTCAGTTTTTACCAGACTACAGTGAAGCGGGTTTTTTAAGGTGTATATTTACTTTTGACCACTAAGTCGCCAGAGGGAAGCAACGAGATGACTGAAGATGAAAGACGCAGTTCCAGAAGATACTTACTCCACTAGCCTTGCATATGCCCATTGTACTTTTCGGGAAACAAGTAAGACAAGGAGTTTCAATTCTTAGCAGGACACAAACACAACGAATAGATATTGGATAAAGTTTCGGTCTGCTTGCTACTTGTTGCTGTATCCTGTCAGGTTAATTATTTTGACTCTAGAACAAAACAAAACGAATTGCAACTCTCAGACATGCCATCTTACGACGATGCTCAAGACTTTGAAGCGATCAATTTGGAATGGATATAAGAACAGTAAGTTACAGTAACATATGTTCTCTTGTAGCTTCATGTTACTAGTACTGCAAATATTAATATAAATGAAGTTTCGTTTAATTTACAGTGTAGATTTATCAACGTCGAGTGATGTTTTCCAACTTTCCTAGCAATACCTTATTAAAAAAAAGTAGGGTGCAAAATCGGAATAAAACCTTAAAAAGCGTGCATGGCCACAGCATTGAAATTTAAATCTGCAGTTTTTTATATTATACCAGATACAGAAATAAAAAAATATACACTCATACTTTTAAAACTGCTTCTACATGTGTTGAAAATTCAGTAGCCATCAACATCAAGTCACCTATAAACTTTCCACTACCACCTCTTGAAGGAAAGTGAGTTTTAAAAGACTGCAAATAAATTGCATTGTTTACAGACAGTCCGAGGAATTATTTTGGAACTTTACAGCTGTGTCGAAACGGTCTCAATCTTGCGTAAGATGAGACACCGACCGACCGACCGACCTGACAGATTACATCTCACCTCGCTTTACTACTTCATACATTCTCTTTAATGAACGTAAAATATTGTACGACATTTGTATATTCGTCACTTGAATTCGCACTGCGCTAATTAATTTCTATAATTAAATTTTAGCCATAAAAAGGCAGCGAAATCCTACACTTTCACATCCTAACTCAAGTGTTATATTTTACATTGATTTATGAATAGGTATAAAGGTTTCTCTTTTTGTACTTATGACAATCAATTAATTCGCCTACTTAGTAATAAAAAGTGAAATTTCAAAAAGTAGAAATAAAGTTTTTCCGCAGATATGTTTGGACAAAGTTCACTTAACAACTTCTGCTCTTTGTTTGATACCATTAATTAAACTCATTTTAGTTTCATGTTATTTCTTTTCGTGTCAGTCTTCTTCTTCATGTCAATAGCTGAATGGACCAAAACTTGGCAACACATCTTCGTATCTTATCATTCTTTATAACTCCTCGCTGTTATGGAAGGCTTCGAATTTTATCATTTTTACTGCTTATGTTTTGTACTATTTCTAGTTAATTATTGACACGGGCCGCACACAGAGGTCAATTAACACTAAATTCCAAACACTGTCAAAACTATATATCGATATAAAAAGGGCTATTTAACGCTTGATTAGCGTCAACTAATACTTATGAGTGCGCCAGTTAATCGCGCTAGAGAATGTTACTTTATAACATCGACATTTCAATCAAGCTGCAATGAGTGTGGTCACGAGGAGACTGAAGTAGTGAATATCAGCGTTGAGAGAGGCGTGCATTTACACCAACTACCCACAATTGATTGAGTAAAAAAAACAACTGCGGTGTTGTAAAAAAACCTAATGCGGGTAGTAAAAAGGTCCCATTTAAATAATTAATTATGGTGTTCGAAACGCGAAAGTTTAAAAGTTACAATTGTACCATTTAATTGTTTTCTTGTTTTATATCTTCACGTTTCTAGGGACCTAACTCTACTTAACTGCCTCCTTAGCAACTTATTTATACTTAGTTTAGCCTAACAGAGCTCGTCCGTTTACAACAGAATACAGCCATTTGTTACGGCGTTTCCTGCGAGTCTGTAAGTAATGTGAAGCAAGTGCCTTGCAGATCGAAACCGCTTGGCTAATTCCTATAGGCCGCAAGAGTTAAATAGTTTCCAGATTGACTTTAAAAGTTTTTCAAAGGGTATATACATAATTTTATATTTTTTCTGTAGTGGACTATTCTGGCTACATATCAAAAAAGGCATCGAAATACTGAGAAACTTCTTGAACATAATATAATGTGTTATTAGTATCAAGGAATTGTTGTATTGTGTTGTGTTTAATCTATACTGTCCCACTGCTGGGCAAAGGCCACCCCTCGATTTTTCCATACTGAAATATCGTTGATTGAGTGTGTGCAAACACAAAATAGGGCATATATTGCATAAATAATAAGGATTGTAGTAGTTTTCGTTTCGTTATAGTTATGCATTTGCATACCCTATCGGCACCCTGAAGTGGCACTGGGCTGGTCACATCTCTCGAAGAACTGACAACTGTTGGGGTAAACGAGTTCTAGAGTGGAGACCACGCTTAGACAAACGTAGTGTAGAGCGCCTGCCAGCCAGGTGGAGTGACGACTTGCGAAAAACGGCTGGCAGGAACTGGATGACAAGACCCGAAGATCGGGCTCAGTGGCGTTCACTAGGAGAGGCCTACGTCCAGTAGTGGACGAACATAGGCTGATGATGATGATGATGATACCCTATCGATGTTCAGTTCTGTTTTTTTTTCTTGTTATAAGTACGTAAGTAATCTAATATTTCAGTTCTTTAGTGTTGTCCAGAAGGGTTAAAAAATAATAATAAACAAAAATAAAAATAAAAATTTACATTAAGTTTTTTATTTCTAGTAATTATATGTTTTTCATTATTCCATTAGCCCTTGAACTGAACATATCGGGAAGCGAGCGGTGAAAGTATGCAAGCAGGGCACGAGGCACAACGGTGCATTCAACGACACTGCCCTCTGTCCACTCCGCTTTAGAATTAGACCCGATACAATACATGCGCGTGCTGGATATCTTTTAAGAAATAATGAGGGAATTTTAATAAAAATAACCCTGTATTTGTAAGTGGAACATAAAGTAGTGAAAGAATGTTAAACCTTTTGATTGTATTTTCGTGATGTTTTGAAAGAGGATTAGCCAAGTGCTTCATGTCTAAGGATGGAGAAACAAAGCTTTTTTTTAAATTATTACTTGTGACTGACGAAGCTAATAGCTGGTGAAACCTTTCATAAAACTGTGCATGGTGGTGAGGTAATTCCTAAAAATAAATGCCGTTTCGCACCGTGTGCTGCTTATACTATCATCAGGTCCTAGGTAGGCCTACCATACCATGGTTACCTATTCATATAAAAGAACAAGTTCACTCCTCACACGCCGCTCTTAAAGCCTATTGTAAACTTTCTTAGACTGAATGAAACCTTACTAAAACCTGAGTTTGCTGTTTTTCTCTGTCGTACGGAAACTTGCTTCGAAGAAATTTTCCTACAAGTACGTAAGTCTGTTTACTTTACCGAAGTCGATATCGCCCCTTATTCATATCACGTAAGCAATGTACCGCAAATTGCAGCAATATTTCGCAAGAACTATAACATCATTGGACTACAATGGCCGGACAACAGGGAAGTGCCGGTATCAGGTTATCGATGGTAAACGCGGGGCATGATGGTTTAGTGTAAAGCAAACAGTTTGTACTTTCTTTACTCATACATACTTCACTTGTACACTTGTTTGTTTGCTTCAAATCTTGCGACACATTTTCGAAAACTTCTTCACAACAACCGATACTTATGAAACTTCGCTTACGAATTGAGTACCTATGATATAATTTAGAAATATTGTTTGTAAAAGGTCCCAAAGTGCCCATCGTTGTTTATTCATGAAATAAAAATCTGTTTCAATTAGCGAAACCGTTAGGGTTTATGGTTTCAATAATATTTCTTCTACCACTACCATATTACAAAACAATGTCACCTATACTTTGATACACCATAAATACTCACATATTTTAATGAACCTTCTTTTTAATTTTAAGAAATTTCATATTGACTATGCTGAGTTTAAACTACAAAAGGAGTTTATTAAAACCTTAAAAGTTTAGTTTTTGTATCTATATTTATCCATAATTGAACGGTACGTTCAAATTATGTGCGATATAAATACTGAGCAAGAAATAACTTATCGATTTTATATCGATAAACATTCTCCAATGGACGCTCAATCGTTTTTACTACAAATCGAATTCACCTAATATTTGCCCGTAAATTCTTGTTCGATCGTAACTACACTATATTATGTAAGGTTAACTAAAGCCAGGAATACAACACTAAAAATGTTTGCATGTATTTTTATGTTGTTGGGAAAGTATAAAGCAACATTAACTTCTTAATTAAACAGTAGTAGTCGTAAATTAATATATTGTTAGAAGATATTAAAGTAAAAAATTACTCGTTTTGTGTTAAAACGATTACACACAGTGATTTACACTAGACCTGTGATAATCTTTTACTTTTCAAGAATGCTTTTCGTTATGGGCCAAAAAAACTGACAAATGAGTTTAAAACTGGTTTGAGCTGAGTTTTGCTAGGTGGAACTGTTCAGGCACAAAAGACATATTCCCCACGTCGGCGATAGAGGGACAGATCACATTTTTATTCTTATCTGACAAGAAGGGGACAGGCCGGGAACTTTCTAACTATTTATTCCTGTTTGTCCCTCTAGGGAGTCTAGGCAGAGGAACAAACGAGAATAATTCCTCAGATTGTAGGTTTGGATATGCATCACTGCGTCACAAACCAACCAATTGACAGCTGTCATTGAAAAATATATTTGTTTCAAACATGTCCAACTGCTCCAGATGTATTTAGCGATAAACACATCGTTGTTAACAAAACTGTAGTCCTACACATTAGTTGAAATTCGATAGGTTTCGATTCCGTAACCTTTGCAGAGTTTACGGTCCGGTATGTCTAAATGAACGATCTTGCGTGCTAATGAAGCGGAATACTTACTGCTGCGCCGTAAAATAAGTTTCGAGGTAAAAATCTGTTGATGTGTAAGGGAAATGTTCGAAGTTGTACCTTTGTAAGTAAATATATTCACTATAAGACCGTTCTCTTTTTTTATATTAATGGTGTCATGTACCGTGTATATACAGATACTTATCTAAAAAAACAATTCAAACTATATTCCATTATCGAAAACTAAAATAAATTTAGTTATTTATTGAAATAAATAAAAAAAAAATACATTTTGTCTTCTAAATTGAAAAAAAAAGCTTGAAAGATTTTTCATAAAAAAAACATGCTAATAGTTATTTTATTTAAATCAAAAGTTTATTTATTTTCCTCACAAAAGGAACACAAAGTTATTGCGATCAGACAGGAGTAACAAATTAAACCTAACTATGTGAGGAGCTGGTGCCTGAAAAAGGTAAAGAAAACCTGTAGCCTGTCACTAGGACCACCTCCCCGCAGGAAGAAAATGCTGCTCATATACGACATATCCACAATCAACACGCAGAAATCTATCTATATAAATAAAATCAATTGCCGCATGTCCTCATCACTTGAGAACTGCTCAACCGATTTGGATGATATTTTTTGTTGTGTTTGTAATTATTAGGATAAAGTTTGTATTATATAAAATCTAAAGACAATAAAATAAAAACACCAGAAATATCAGCCTAATCGGTCGAGCCGTTCTGCACTGTTTTTTTTTGCACGGGGGTTGCTGGTAGGAGATGGGATGGGGCAAAATTTACACCCATGCAAAGATGGGGCGGATCGCTAATTATATAAAATGACTCTTACTAACAATGCTACTAAGAATAAGTAACATGGGAGTACTTATAAAAAGCATTAACATAATCAACTTATTCTTCATACAAAGAACGCTACACGGTTTTAAATAATACATTTAAACTCGATTATAAAGTTTCGCCAGCCCGATCAGGTTCAGAGGTGTGAAATAACACTTGTCTTATTACATTCTTCTCAAGTCCACGCAATTTTCGCCAAAGTATCGCCGCTTAAATTCTCGACCATTGTTGTACAAGGTGTGTTGATCACGTTGATAAATGCGCCGGCTGGCGGACAAAAGACTATTAAGACTTTAAGAAACAGGGAATTTGATTTATTACTTCATCGGGGATTTTTAGGGTCACTGGTGGCACTCCCTCTCACGATCGCCTGGAGGTGGTAAATGAAGACATCGCATTGAATGAGCGCGTATATCAACCTGTGCTAGTCGAAATATGGCGAGTAAAAATGCGTAAAAGTTTGCAGTTCGCGCCAGGAATATTGAATGATATATTATGAGCTTTATTTATTGCTTTTGGAGATTGATTTTAATACAAACATTGTAAGCGTTTCTGTAAGATTAATAAAAAGAATTGTAAACAATTCCACGTTAGCCTGCGGTAGCTTAATTAGTAAAGTGCGAGGTGTCCCAAACTGAAGTCTTGAACGAAATCAAACGGTCGCGGGTTCGAATCCTGCAAGGTGCAATCATTTGTGTGATGAGCAGAAATGTTTGTTTCCGAGTCATGGATGTTGGTATTCGTATTAATGTATGTTTATCCGTTATCTAGTGCCCATGTTACAGGGTATCTTAGTTTGGGGCTAGGTAATTGGTGTGGAGTTGTCCCGAATATATTTATATTTATTTATTTTATTTGTAAAACTAAATATAACTGATTTGTTTCTACGCAAAATTAACCAGCGACTATCTATTTGGTCAAAAACAAATACAATAGTTTATTTACTATTGATTATAAGTATTGTGTTCATTCGGTTTAACCAGCTATCAAATCATCATAAACAAAATATATGAGAGTGTTCATCAGCCTGCATTGCCCGCACCCACGCATACACGGTTGCCCATCGGTGTTGACAAAACATTCACTGCTACCAATATTACACAGTGCGATTTTGTAAGCTGTAGGTGTGAGGAACTTCCATACAATTATATCAAGGAATTAAGAGGATGAAGGAGCTATACAAGGAACCATCAAGAGGAGCAATAAAACAAATAGAAACAAGGCGCATTTAAAACGACCTGTGAACCGAGCCGGTAGAAGTAACTCTACTAAGTTGTATAAGTAGCTCTACTTAAGTTAAGTTAAGTGACAATGTGGCAATAAAACTTACAATTTTGTAGCCTTTTAGATATTTATAGATGGCTCCTATATGTAAACGCAAATCAACCACGCATGCCAATTATTGCAAACATTTACAGGTCTATTTTAAAACAAATTGTCCCACCTTACTAATTCTCTATAAATATTTATAAAGAAGTCTTAAATGTCAAGGAAGGAAGATACTAAAGGAAAATAGTTCTGAGTCACCACTTGACTCAGAAATCTCAGAATTGTTCGAAGTAATAGTCACATGATAACTTCCTACCTTCCTAGGTCATTGGTATTTCAGTGCAAAAATAGAATGCTGGTCATCACAAATGTCGATGGAAATTGAGGATAGGGCTTATGGTCTGCCCTTGGACGTTCAGAGAATAATTATCATGAAGAAGGAAAGTATATATAAAAAGTATTTCGTAAATGAGAGAACTAATATAGTATATATAGTAAAGAAAGCAACTCTTTTTACACGACTGCCCAAAAAAGGAGTGTAATGTTTTTTAGCATTCATGTATGTTTGTATATATGTGAGTTGCTTTATTCCAGCATAACTTTTGAATGCCTGAACAGATTTAGACGTATGGGGTATCGTTAGAATCCTTACATCCCCCGAGTAATATAGGCATTTTTTTTATTTGAAAACGTTATAATTTGCGGCGTTATATATGGCTCAATTTTCAAATTAAAAAATAACTTATTCTTAAAATTTTACAATGTGAAGGCTGTGATAAGCACATTCCAACAGTATATAATTTATTGGCAAAAGCTCTTTTTTAGCAGGGCAGGCGTGTTTTTTTAGCTTTTAAGCTAGTTATTCCTATCATTTTTTTACTTTATTGAGGTAATAAAAGTATGTTCTAGATAGACAATGCATCAGGCCCGTCGTTAGGCAAACCCTCTTCAGCAATTCCGGCATTTAAGTGTGATCACTGACTGTTGAGCCTACGAATAGAATAAACCACAGTATATTCTCGTTTGTATACCGAATAGTGCCGATCTCTGGTGTCAGAGTTTGTCAGTCCACCCAAAATCAATTGTCATCACCCGGGACCGATAGCATAACATGACCTCTGAATCACAGAGCGCAGGCATATCCGCAAATACTGCGCAGCCGACAATCGAACTTTGTGTCATTGGATTACAAAGCACACATAGCGCACAATCTAAACAACTATTCAGATACAAAATTCGTTATTTCACAATGAAAAGTATGTACTACATACAAAAATAGCAAACACATTGTGGTGGTAAAAATAACCTAACACTCGTAAAAACTCCCGATTACATCCCACACTAGGCTCGGGGCCTGTTTCCTATAACCTGCACATTGAAATCACAATAGTTGTAAATAGCCTAAGTAAGTCACATTATTTTACGAGGTGACCGAGGCCTCATAATTTGTCATCCTCGCCTCACTAAAGCTCATTGGCCCGACCGGCTATTCCCGTTCTCGCTTTGTAACTTTATACTTATTATCGGCCCATTGGGCAGATCGGTATCGATTTAAAATCGATGTGATCGTGTACTCGATTAAGCTTAACTCTTCCTATTAGCGGGCGTTTACCTTTCTACGCGAACTAGTTATACTACGTGTATCGCCTTTTTATGGATCATCCTTATTTTTAAGTACTACAGTATGCTCTCTTTCGTAAGGAACCATCTACACGAGCAAGTCCATCGTAGGGTAGTGGTAGTAAGAAAAACAGTATGTATTACTACTGTGCAATACCTTATTGGCGCAGCTAAACTTTCTGCAAGAGTACTGCTTGAGAAAATTGTAGATCATGCGTGTAGAGAGATTTATAAAAAAAAAAAAAATTTTTGAGATATGCGACTATGTTTCACTAGAAAGTGTGAGTGCCAGCATAAATCTATGAGGTTTAGAGACGCAAGTGATTTGAAAGTATCGAAAAAGAAACTAATTGATCTGGATGCCAAGCGTTGTAATTCAAAGTTCTGGAAGTTCTATAGAGCTGTTTGATGAGCTAGTGCGATGCTCACCTTCTATCAAGCGAATATCCTGCTCATCCATTCATTTTTTTTACTACTGACCTGATATAATTAAAGAGTATTCGATGAAGATTATGCTCCATCAATGTTAGCAGGGCTTCCACCTATATGAAAAACAATAACATTTAAAATTCACGTACATAATGATTTGGTACTATTAACATGAAACAGGCTTCAATTCTCTCAATAAGCTTGTTGTAAGTGATAAAACGTATTTTAATGTAATAGCAAAATCATGACCGTGTCTGTACTTTACAAGTGGGTTGTACGAGTAAGTATGTAAAATAGGCATCAAAATGATTATGAAACTTGCAATCAATTTGTAGTAACTGTGCATTTTAGAGATCTCATAGTTCATAATCAGCTAAATGCTTACTTAAGACACAATTTATATGTAGGTTTTTGTTAAAGGTTCAAGTTATGAACGATGTAGATGTTATTTTTCTTCACCTGCGCTGAAAAGTGGAGTTGTGATTGGCGAAGGAACGTTCTAGGAACGAATCAACGTCAGTAAAGTTTCTACAATTAGTGAATCTCTGAGCTGTAGAGCTCGCGCTTACAATAATTTTGCAAACAATCTAGCGGTTCACAGTAGCGCCATCTAGTTATCTTATTGTAAAACTAAAATTAATAACCAAGGTTCTCCATCAAAGGTACCCTACCTAGTGGGTCAAGGGCTGATTCCACTGGTAGAAACCTAATAGTGAAAAATTTACTGCATTTTGAGGTATTATTCTGCTCATCACGCCGCAGATCATCATCAGATCTTCACCAAATTTTTATGAGACCAATTTAGTAGTTACTACATTTCAAATAAAAAAAGAACCATCAAAATCGGATTTAATGAGGCAGAGCTTTTTTTTTTTAGCTTTTTTTTCCCCTTTTTGCCCCTTTTTGATACTTCCCAGTACCCCCCCTCCCCAATCAAAAATCCCCTGCTACTAAAAAATTCGAAAAATCTTTATAGCTTGTATTTTTAGTCTAGATCGGTTGAGAAATGCGACCTGTAGAGGAGAACAGAGATCCGGACAGACATCCGGACATACGAAAGCATTTTTTCCCAAGCTGAAATGAAGACGCATCGCTCGCGCTTCGCGCTGGCTCGTTCAAAAATAAGTAATGATTGCTTTAATTAGTTTAGTTATTTTCATTTCGAGTATTTCATGAGAATAATCTTTAATTTTTACGATATCATGCGTTTATATACAAGTGACAAGTAGTTAAAATAGAGAATATATAGTAAAGAATTAACAATCGAATGATATCCAATATCTATAGGAAACATGCTATCCCATACTTTTCAAGGGTCCAAAGATAGATCCGAGAATTATGATTAAAATTACTGTATTTCAACTAAGTAACCAGGAGCATTATTACAAGTAGCATAATTTTGTAAAAAAAACATGTGCGTGGTATACCAGCCTTGAAACCCAAAAAAATATGTGAAGTAGGTAACGCTTGGTAACGGCATTAATTTCTTTAAAACAAAGAACATAGACGTGTGACATTAACTTGTAAAAGATTATTTCTAAATGCAGATCATTATCATAATCGCTGTTCGTTCATACCTCGTCACCCAAAAACAAGGTTATTGTGTCCGCATGAATTACGGAACAGTAAATCTAGACTGCGGTCTAAGCTGAAACTGATGCGGCACTAGATCAATGCGGTAACCGTCTTACTGTCCAATGGAACGCTAGCTTTATGGCGAGTGCAAGCCGTTATAGCGGGCAGCCTTCTTTATACTCGTAAAAGAATTGCTTACTGATTTTTGTAACATTATATAATTATTTTTCACTTTATTTATTTTTCCTCTTAGGTTGAAGTTTTTTTACAACATGTAGATAGATAGATTAACTCTTTATTGACACCAAGAAAATAAAACGATACAGACAGGAAAACACTTAGAACATAATTATTTATAAAAAAATATGTACAAAGATATCGCCGGCAGCGGAGCAGTGCGAGGAACCTCCTGACAACGAGGTTCGTCCGTGTCAAGGAGTACTGTCTTCTGCAGCTTACCCTTAATCCAACCATCTAGCGAGAGCCTCTGAAGTTGCTTTTTTTATTATTCATATTATTGTGGCTATTGCGTGTTTAATTAAAGTTTTTTGGTATTGCCCAGAAGTATACGCTAAAGAGGAAACACTAACACTTCTACTGCAACAAATATCGCCACGTGTGTTTCATTACATTTCCAAATTAAACCACAAAAATTCAATGTAATCATAACAAAATCGCAAATAGATTCCTCATTAACCATTCTTCATGATGATTAAACTAATGAAAAATAAATAACAACATTCCACAGGCTATATAAATAACAACGAGGCACCCACGTAGCCCCAGGCATAGTGCTTAATAACCGAGCTTCTTCAGTTATCAGAATAAAAATAATAGTAAAACATAGAACAACAAACAAAAGACGGTGAGTATGGGCACAGTGGCGTGCATTAGTAGGCTCCTACGTCCAGCAGTGGACAATAATGATGATTGATGGCCACGGTACACATATTGTCTCCGTAAGGAGAATATGTGTACTGTGGTTTGGGCGTTTCCCGCTATGGCCAGCGACTACGACACGGTAACCGCGACGGCAATTTTCCACTGATCGGTTGCTTACCGGGTTTATTTTCATACAAAGTGCGACACTGCACAAAGACGCGAGCTGAGTCACCCGTAACTTAAAAAAATTACGTTTATATGTTTGAAACATCGTGTGGTGTTTTGACGCTAAATCAAGTATGTTTACTATAACTCAACTACGTCTATTAGACATATAAGACCTCTGTCTCAGTTTGTGAAAAACGGTTAGATTAACTCAAAATTTGGTGTATGAAAGAAGTAAACATTTAAAAAGACTGAGGTACAGGTACTTGTATAGGCAAGGATATAGTAGTATTTAAAAAAGCTAGGTGTACTACAACTGCACCGAAGTTAATGTTAGAAGTACCTACTAATTTGCGTGCCAGTTTATCAGTTTATTATAAATACAAAATACTTGCATTGAAAGCGGATAACTGTATATTTTCAAGAAAGTTTACGCAAAGGTAGAAGTGACTTTAGCGAATGAAATAGTCGAAATAGAGAAATACAGCGTATTATGCGTATTATGCCACATTAATCAAACCAATAGGTACATAATCAAGCCTGAATAGAAATGAAAAGGCTTGATTGACCCGCTTCACAATGAAATAATAAACATGACGACAGATAGACTGATATAAAACTCAATTACAAAACTTATATCAAAGATATTGCAATTATATAATGTTTCGTAAACGTTCGCGCAATTTTTTTTGCTTATTTACCCTCGTATTCAGAATATTAGGTCTTCGTTTACGCACGAATCGTTCTGAATGAGAGAATGAATGAACGACCGAATGAACTTAAAAAGATTATTAAATTGATGGTACTCGTGCCGCATTGGATGGTCATTAGATGTGGGTGGGCTATTCTGCAAGTTGTTGCTAGTTTTAAAGTAAGTTACGTTATGAATATTAATTATATTGTTAAATGACTTAACAACTAACTGCTTACAATGTGTCTGGACCAAGACTCGGAGACTTTAAAAGTGTGTTAAGCACTTAATTTTGTTGATTAAATAAGTAAAAGGGGTTAGCTAGCATTAGAACACACACTCTATTTTTTTCATAGGTAGTGGTTAACTAACTGTTAAAGTCTCCGAGTCTGATGTCCAGACACATTGTATAGCTATAAAAACCCTGTTTTAGCATTGAGCATATTTTTATCTATACTGAGCATAAATTAAAATCATGTTATATCACTTTTACTCGGTATCTAAAGTTGATGTATTAACTTAGAAAAAAAGAGGCTCAACCAAGAAATTTATTAATATTAAAATTATGTTAGAATTAATACCGACGACCGGTATAGTGGCTAGTGGACCTAACTACGAAATCAAATGATCGCGGGTTCGAAATCCCGCAAGGTGCAATCATTTGTGTGATGAGCAGAAATGTTTGTTTCCGAGTAATAGATGTAATATTTGTACCTATGTATGTTTATTCGTTATCTAGTGCCCCCATAGTACAGGGTATCGTAGGTCGGGTCTACGTAATTGGTGTGAATTGTCCGAATATATTTATTTATATAATTTACTATTTCTTAGACCTACGATCTCTTATTTTGTATAACATTGTTTTGAAAAATATATACAAAACATTTTAAGTAAAAATCTCAAGTTTGGTCTAAAGCCTCATTTCCATTTTTCGAATAGCAACCTAAAATCAACAACATCGACAATAAAGTTCCAAAATATTTAAATCTGAACAAAATTATATCTGAAAGAACAAGCAGAATTCTCCTTCAGATCATTAACGGCGCGTGCACAGCGCGTGCGCCTCTCGATGCGCCATTAAATTCGAAAGAGTAGTATACTAACTACATTGGCTAATATTCTATCAGATGAGTAGGGTTATAGTAGGGTTGCCAACCCTAGTATAACTGGCGAACAAACCATCGCTGCCCAGCTGCAGTGACGACAGTGATGCTAGTGACCCATAGAAAAATTAAAAAAAAAACTAAAATAATGGAAACTCGTCAAATTGTTCATTGATTAGAGAGATAGGGTAGGAAAGAAAGTATTTAATGAATAATTATTAAAAAATTACTAATTAACATGGAATCGAAAGTAGACCCTTTCAAATAAAAACGTATCATCCATATTGATTTAGAAATGCCGGGGTATGTGTGATACTCGATAACCGTTGGATTAGACGACTTTTTGAGCTGAGACCACGTTTGAGCAAACGTAGTAGAGCGTCCGCCCGCCCACCGCCGCGCCGGCGAGATGGAGTGACGAACTGCGAAAACAGCTGGCGGATACTGGATGTAGGGTGCAGAAGACCAACCCCGGGTTGCATTAGGAGAGGCCTATGTTGAGCTTTGGACGAATATAGGCTCGTGAAAGATCAATATGAGAAACATTTAGTGCCTTAATTTTAACGTATTTGTGTTTCCGTGCGGGATATTTTTAATCGACTTTAATTAAAAGGAGATTCTCATTTTTTTTGTATTGTTTGTCTCCGAGATTTCAGAACCTTGAAAATCCTGATTAATTTGAAAGATTAAAAATTGCTTCTATATTTTTTTGGAAAATCCATTTTTGTTTTATAAAAGTACTTAAAATTATAATTAAGGAATATATGCTTTATTTTAAACAAATTTCCATTTTTTTCTTCTAATTTGCTCCTAGAGCACTGCATCTTCGGCTCTTCTCATAGAATTGCGGTCGCTCTATCCAGCCGAAAGGAGTAAAGGAGAAAGACAAAAATATATATGTAAGGTAAAATAAATGAGAGCCTTAGTTAGCTGCTTTATTCTAAGAAACACTTGGACTACTATAATGTCACGCAAGCGACTATCAGACAAGACATTGTAGCATGTGTTAAATTGCAATTGAGTTATCTACAGTGTAAAGTTCGTAACGAGCGTATTTGCTTGTGGGTTTATCCATTTAATATCTTCATTTAAAATTGTTTTAAATTGCTTTTGCTTCAGTTGACTTTCGGAAGCTTTGAGTACCTATATAATGCGTAGGAACTTTTGTAAATAAGTGACTTCTAGATGTTATGTAAATTGTTTATAATTACAAGGTAAACGACTTTAGTGAACTTCCACTCCGGGCACTTACCAATATTTTGAGTCAGTTTTCATACATTTTCGGGTAACCCCTTTTAAACCCATATCTGCAGCAAAATCAGCGTAATTATTATAGTTGGGCTAGCTTAGCCAAATTATCTGGGGTGAAATAGCCTGGAAAATATTTACGCTTCTTATGTGCTAACTTCTGACTACTCCATTCATCATCAAACACAAACCAAATAACTACAGCCCTAACCTCAATATCAGCGTGTAATTTGGCGGGTATTTTCATCGCACCTCCCGCCCACACGCGCCATCAATCTTGCGCGCGCGCCGTTCCATTACCACATGACATTCTAATGCCTTCGTTTCTCAACAGGGCAATATTTGACCGGCCAGCATTGTTTTGACTGTCCTTTGTTCTGTTACTTTTTTAAACTAGGTTTTAGATGAAGCTATCTTCTGCAATGTCTATACAGCCAATTTCAACGAGTCTTGCGCTTTGTACTCGGTTCCATTTTTGAACCTAAGTGGCGAGTATAGAAAACAATAGAACAGCTAAGACGCTTCCTTTTGTTCTTAATTCTATTTTTGAAATATTTTGTCATGTTAAGTCTTCATCTGTAGGCCTCATAATTTTTAAACAGTCAGGTTTTAACTAAGGTTGCCTTGCCTTTGGTATTTGATTCATGACTGGGCATATGCTGACAGGATGGTTTGATACAATAGGAGAGTTACATGATTATTTTGAAACTTGAAGTATGGTCAATGTCTTACCCTATTATGTACCAACCTATTATATTATTGGTTATGTAGTACCTAATATTTAATAGATTTTGCTAATAAATACTTCATACGTAAATACAAATATTTATTTAACATTATTAACCCTAACCCACAATTTTATGGTAATTATAGTAAAACCTTCAGTTTGGAGCACCAGTTATCTGCACTAATGAAGTTGGGTCATACCTCTCAAATATCTGAATATGTATTAAGGTAATATTGTTTAGCTGTAGAAATATTAGTTTTTTTTTTTTTTTTTTTTTTGGACCTAATACATTTATATTTATTCTTCTTTTAGTTTTTGGAACAGTGTCGTAGATTTATCTAGACAACCTTTATACCATTCATACTATGTATTCCATTTATTTTGTACTAACTGGGCTATACGAATTTCATTGGTCCAATAAAAAAAACTTCAGATTTTCTCCTTACAATAATTAAGTATTGCAAATCTAACATGAGTGAAGTTTACAACTCTGTGATCGAGCTATTTGCTGTAAGTAGGCGTCAATTGCCAAGTTTATTGTCCGCCATTTAACCACTGCTGCCTATCTGTGGTCAATAAATAACGCTTGCAGCCAATAACCGTGAACTATTGCAAGCTGGGACATGTCACAGGATCACATTATTGTAAACTGTGGACTGTGAAAGAGATTTTTGGAGATATAATGTCGACAAAATATAGATAGCTATTGTTTATTTTGGCGTATCAAAGTGGTAGGGTTGCATCAGATAAGCACAATATCTTACAGACAGGATGAACTTATATCACCAGGCCTAAAGGATAAATAGTATTACAAACAGAAATAATTAAAAACCGGTATTTATATAATTCAACAATTTCCAGTATGTCATGAAAGTTTTAACGCCCAAACGATCCAACTATACAGTACCTACTGCTGACATAGTCTCTGCGAAATGAGAACCATCGATGGATCTGAGCACGCTGCGACGTTTAAGTGCTATATTTGTATTGTTGGTAAAATTGTCCCGTCCACATTTTAATTGTTTGGGTTTGCTAAGATAATGGTAATGGTAGTTAGTTCCCTTTTACGCCACGACTGTTCTTTTTCCATACAGAATTTAGGGATATTTGTTTTTAATTGCTACTTACCTAGATATTGCCGGCTCGACCAAGTTAAGTTATTAGTTTTATTTTAATGCACGCGCACCCAATTCAACCTGGTCAATTTTCCAAGTTAACCTGAAAGCTAGGTTGTTTTGGAAAAAAGGACAGGCAACCCTGAATAAGCTGGATGTGTGTACCTCAGCAGAATCAGCCCGTCCAGAGTTCAAGCCCTGTCTTATATTAAGTCAGGATAGTATCTGCATGCAAATTGTGGTGAATTTTGTAACGCAAGGCGGCTGAGCGCGATTCATCATAGAAATGTGGACGTTCTGCCCACGCACGGCTAATGCTTAAGTTAAATGCATTATAGCGTGATAGCAGCGGATGTGGCATTGCGAAAACTGTCCTGGAGCGCATGCATTACTTCATATTTACATACTAGCTCGTAATATTCGAAATTAAGAAGCACTAACTGCGCAGACGTTGCGCCATGGATTCCGGCAATAAGCACACTTTATGACACCTAGTCACAGATTAATTGACAGTAGTAATGGAACCCAGCATCGAGTTCGAGAGAAAACGAGTCTCTGTTTCTAGTGAAAACAATTATTATAGAGCATTGGAATCTCCATTTCTAGAGAAAACAATTATTACGCAGCATTGCTGCAATTTTCTTGGTAAATCAATGAATTTATTGCCAATATTTCACATAAACTAATTTACCTTAAATTAACTAGCAAATCCAATGAATTGTTGATATTTAACGTCCGAGTTATCGCATCTATTCTAACAGCACGAGACCAATAAGTATGCGTGGCTGGCGTCTGATGTGCACTAAGGATCATCTTGATAAATGTATCGTAGCATCAATTCATCCAAAATGGAACCGTTAACGCGAAATTTTGTATGCGAATGAAATATTTCTAAACAAGTGTTTGCAGGCATAATTGAATAGAGATTTAGAGCCAAGATTGTCCTATATTCAGATTTTATCGTAGCTCTAGATCGTTAACTATTTGGAAGCAATTTGAGAGCCGGGAATGTCTTAGTTTATCGAGTGCGGCCGCGGTCATCTAACAACTATGTTCTCCGTCGCGGACGTTGCAAAATATGCATACAAATATTTGCAAATGGGTAGACTATAAACATGTACAGATAAGAGGCGGAATGCTTTAGATATTTAACTGTCAGTCGATATTGTTGCGCTTGTTTATGATGATAAAATTACATGGACTTGGGTTGTGATGAAGGATTTCGAGAGTGAGCAAATACTGGCAACGCTACTCCATGTGTACACATATTGCTGTCTTTAGAATTGTAACAACGTAAAGCCTCGAAATTAAACAAAGCCTTTTTTTTATACTGAGACTTTTTTTTTAAGAACTGAAGTATAGATCTGTGTATGTAGTAATATACCCTGCTGCGCCGAGATGTTGCTGTAGGGTTCATTTCATCACATGACGTATAATATAAAGCGGAAGTTTTCTACATTGAAATAAATTGTAGCACATACTACTTACTTTAAATTCAAGAAATGAAAAACTGCATTTTCCTGTGAAGAGTTTAAGGTTATGGAGAGAGTTATGCTTGGAGTTTCTCTGAAGGACAAGATTCGTAATGAAGTGATCCGACAGAGAACTAAGGTAATCGACATGGCTCTAAGGATAAGCAAACTAAAGTGGCAATGGGCTGGTCACATTTCCCGAATAAGCGATAAACGTTGAAGTAGACGAGTTCTCAAGTGGAGACCAAGTTTAGGCAAACGTAGTGTAAGACGCTCTGTGGCCAGGTGGACTGACAACCTGCGTAAAGCGGCTGGCAGAAAATGAATGAGGGGAGCTGAAGACCGAGCTCATTGGCGTGCATTAGGAGAGGCCTACGTCCAGCAGTGCACAGGTATAGATGATGTGATTAGTGATGTTTTTCCTGTGTAAGTTTTTCCGCTAACCAAGCCGCCTTCCAAGCGTGGTGATTACTAATTATGGCAAAGCTCCCCTATTATTATGTCCAGCAGTGGACTTTTTCGAGCTGATATAATGATGATGATGATGATGACACAGTTAGGTGTTAGTTTCAAGTTGCTTTGTAAGCATTAAGACTTCAAGAAACAAATCACATTTCCACCTCAGCTCGTCTCGGTTATAATTCAAGTTCTATATTTAGTCAGACAATACATACGTTGTCATTGCAGAACTAATGGCAAACCGTGGTATGACACGGACCGCTGAGGGCGGTGCGGCCCGCTTTGTTCAAATACTCTGCGGGCCCTGTGGGCTATGCGTAACCTGAGAACTTTAGGGATGCTTCTATTAGAAATATTTGATTATAGGTCCTTATTGTTTTGTACAAAACGGAACTCTTATAGGACAGACAAGAATAAGGATAATAAGAATAAGGATCACTCCGTGTACACTATAGGAGCCTGTCCGTCTTTCACAGCCTCACAGCTAATTTGCTCCGAATCTACCGGACCGGTTAAGTTGAAATTTTGGTGCACATATGAACTTCTGTGAACAAACACGGACGTAAATAAATGAATTTTGAATATGGGGTCACTATTGGGGTCAGTTGAGAAAATAAAATGCTACTGTGTGTGACAAATCGAGGGCTTGTTGTGAGGGCCTCAAATTTTAGGATTTCAAAAGAGGAGTTTAATTAATTGAGAGAATATACTAAAAACCACCACACTAGCCAAGTTCTACCTATATTGGTTGATAGTGCAAGGTGGTAAATATGAGCGACAGGACAGCTGATTTTTAGAGAACAAGTGGTGATAGACCACTTGCTCTCTAAAAATCAGCTGTCCTGTCGCTTCAATTTGTTTACCTATACAGATTCTACATCTAGAAAATTAACGGCTGACAACGGGATTTAACAAGTCATATTATCTGAAAAGCTTATCGGAAGCTGCACCCCTGCGGTTGCGCGTGCGCTGATCCTCGTCACTTCCTCAGTCGGCGGCGCGCCGTCGCCCAGGGCGGTCGTGCCCTCGCGTAATAGGTTCACCGGTCCCGTTCCACGCCGTCATTTACATCAAGAACTCGCATAAAAACGATTGGAGCCAGGCGCTGGTTGTTTTACATCGGATGAAATGTTATAAATGAAACTTTGGTCTATTTATATTTTAACATAAATGTTTCCTCTTTATCTTTTTATCCTTAGCTTTACTATATACACTACAATAGAACGCAATAAAAAATCTTTCACCTATGGAAAGCTACATAATCAGCGAGTAACCTAGGCAGCATTTTGTTTTTCAAAAAAAATCAAATCCCTACGAAAATTGCATTAATGTAACCCAAGGTATCAAAAATACAGAACGCAAGGAAGTTCCATGGCAACGAAATAATAACAAGTCTGTCAAGTAGTAATAATGCAGTTGTCTATGGTACGTAAGTAATAATGCAGTCAAAAAGCACTGCTGCCAATGATTTTGAATTACGATTAATGGCGTATTATTTTTTAGTAGTTACGATGGGCAAACTATAAATTACTCCTTCCTCACTCAAACAGCTGAACGGATTTTGATGAAATTTGGAATGAACTAGTTTATTTCCTTGAGAAAACATATAGTATACTTTTTATCATCATCATCATCATCATCATCATCATAATACTTCATTCTCAAACGGCTGAACGGATTTTGATGAAATTTGGACTGAACTAGTTTATTTCCTTGAGAAAACATATAGTATACTTTTTATCATCATCATCATCATCATCATCATCATAATACTTCATTCTCAAACGGCTGAACGGATTTTGATGAAATTAGGAATGGAGATAGCTTATACCCTGGAATAACACATATGATACTTTTCATCATCATCATCATCGTCATCCCTGACGCGGGTAAAACCACGGGGCACAGCTAGTCATATTTTTTTAAGAAACTTACCTAAATTTACATTCTTGAAACCTCATATGCCCATCATTAGCGTCATATTTATAAGATTTTCGTTAATTGAACATTGTAACAACGCATTAATTATCGAAACGGTAACGTGATATCGACACGTGGACTCAGGGTGAGATTGGTTGGACACTCAGCGAGCTATGGAGAGACCTATGCTCGTTGTTTCTCTTATGAACAAGATCCGAAATGAAGTATCTCGACAGAGAAACAAAATTACCCACATGACTCAAAGAATAAGCAAGCTGACTTCAGCTTGCCACCTGGCAATGGCCACATCTCTCGAAAAACCGTCAGAAGTTGGATTAAACGAGTTCTAGAGTGGAGACCGTATTAAAGCAAACGTCTGCCAGCCAGGTGGAGTGATGACTTGTGAAAAACGGATGGCAGGAACTGAATGAGTCGAAGATCGGGCTCATGCAGTGGCGTTCACTAGGAGAGGCCTTCATCCAGCAGTGAACGAATATAGGCTGGTGATGATGAAGATGATGATTAATTATTGGTGAAGGTGCATCACCAATAATTAATCAAATTATTGGTAATTGTATTGCCATCATCGGTAGGTGAGAACTGAGAATAATAAAACTTTTTGTGTAAGTAATAGGTATGACTAAGAAAAGTTAACCTGGGATGGTGACTCGCTCAGAAGACGAACTCACGACAGTTTGGTAGTTTTTGGTAAAATTGATGGCAGATGTTTATGAAAGAAGAAGATTTGTGTTTGAAAATTAAGAGGTTTCTAAATCTTTTGTACAAAACAAAGCTGGTTGCAGCCATATATACTCACTATGAGTATATATGGCTGCAACCAGCTTTGTTGCAACCACAGAAGAAAAAACTACTAAAAACTGGAACCTGTAAAACAATGTGTAAAACTAATCAAATAATTCAAAGTAAACCAATTATTTTCATAGATGTGACATAATACAAGATTTCATTGCACAGCCTGCTGTTTACTAGAGTTTGTTGAATACTGCTAAATCCAATTTTTCTGCACGTTCAATTTCTAGACAGTTATAAAGCAAGAAAGAATAGTACATACATAAGCGTTGTTTTTTTTGTCACGAGTCTAACATTTCTTCGAACTGAGCAAAATGATCAGTTAGCTCTAATTATTTGAAAGCAGACATTGCTTTAGTTGATGATTGCTTCGACGTCCGAACTAACGAGGTCCTCATTAACTTTTTAAGACAATCGAAAGTGGCTTCGCTAACACATAAAAAACCAACCGAAACCACAGCTGTGGCGGCCAACAAATGATCCGATGGCGCGTAACGTCCGTCAAGTGAAAACTTACAAATAACCACCCATTACTTGCCGCGAGCGTCGAACGCTGCAACCAACAATTTCACCCTGATTTATATCATCTACACGGTATTCGACTACGAGAAAATGTGGGAAAATCTTCACGCAACCAGCAATTTGATAAGGCGAATCTCGGGCTCGAAAACGACAGTTTCCGATACAACCGGTTCCAGAGAAAACTCGATCGATCGGGAAAAGTAGTCTGAACACCCATCCTTTTAGATGATGCCTCGTAAATACCGCCACCTGTTACTATTCAAGTTGTCGTGCTAATCAATATAGGGCTTGTAATTGCTCCGTCGAGCATTAAAGCGAGAGTTTTACAAACGGTACACTTTCATCTTGTTTTTCTGTCACATGTCTAACGTTTATTACAAAACCTCTTGAAAATAGGTTAACCAGTCAAATTTATAACATATCAACAAATAATTTGGGCATTAATATTAATCTTATGGAATATGTCAGATGAGTTTCTTTACACCTCATATTCATAGCAGCAAAGAAGGAAAACCGTTCCAACCAAACACAGTTACCATCATAAGTATCATGACATTCATGACACGACTATAATAACACCTTAAAAAGTTGATGAAGCAAGTAACACTAAAACCCACTAAAATTACAATGATTGATGGTCAGAAACCAGCCATTTCGAGATGAGTCATGGCAATAACCATGAGACTACACCAGACGACGGTAGCCATAAAAAATACAGTTTAAAACTGTGTGAATGTAAAATCACATCAAAAGTTGATGCTGACAAGTGTCATAAGGCACGAGATACCCCTCGGTTACGTGAAGTTGACTCTTAATTACTTTTGTGTCTGCAAGTTACAGTAACCGTGTCAAAGGTGCTTCAAGCAGTCCAGAAATTCTCACGAATTTGATGTTCTCAAAGTCAAAAGTCTTCGTCCATACGTGACATGTAACCAAAGTCACTTGCATAATAATTTAGTTTATTTTCGTCTACATGTTGAAGTGCTACTTGTTACTAAAATATATTTTTCGTACCTTGTTACATAAAAGTTTATTCTATAAAATGTTTTTTAAATATCTAATACATTAAAAACATTACACTCCGTTTTTTGGGAAGTCGTGTAAAAATATGAGAGCTTTAGTTAACAAAAATACATTACAAGTAGATAGAGAAACTAGTAGCTCCATTGGAATTTATGCGAATTTCGATAACGAATGTCGATGATCCATTTATGTATCATCAGAAACGTTCGGCGGTTTCTTTGAAGACTTACTTTAATTTCTTAATCCTAATTGAATTTGTTTGTTCCGAGTCTTGGTCGCGATAAAGCAAGCTTCGCTCGGGGCGGTCACTCGCTGATCGATTGCGGCAAGAAATCGCTATCGAAGGTTAGATAGATGGGTTTCTATTATTGATTAGGCCTCTTTTGTGCTCTGTCCTTTAAACGTGAGGTAACTCGCTTATCAGCATCGGCAACTAATGGAGTGAAGTGCGGATTGAAGTAGTGCTGATACGACTGTAGTATTAATACCAGAAGAGCCTCGCACGCATTTAATTTGGTTCTTTCCCACGATGTTAACACTTAAGTACCTACCTCAAAATATTCTGTCATTAACACTGTCGGACGTTTTATAATCATTGCAGTAATGTTTAATGATACCATTGATGGACATTTCCGATTTTTGCAATGAACGCATTAAAAGTAATATTTTGCAAAATTCGGCTGACTTTTCGTAATCTGTATCAGTTTCTTAATGTTTCCTTTGCGTTTTGAAATTGAGGAAAGGTTTTATGGCTGTAGGCCTATAAATATGATAATTGTAAAATGGAAGATCGAATGGTATTCTCGATTCCGTTTAATAATTGATTTCCGCTCTACATTAACTTACTTCAAAAGATAAGTACACAAGAAAAGATGTATTATGTAATTTCTTAGTGCGGATGTAAATAATAATAATAATAATACCCAAAATTTTCTGTATTTAATATTCCTTGTATTTTGAAATACATAAAATCAAGCCCACTAAACCTAGCATTTGCCTTCTAAATGATTAATACTTGCCACTATAATATCAATTTATCTAAACTTCTGTTTAAATGCGACAACATCAAAAGAGCAAAATATTTGCAGACTTGGTATTTTCTCGAGATCCATATTAGATAACGGCACATTTTAATTTTTGTTTGAGTAAGGCTCAGTTTATGTCCATTGTAATATTGCCACCTGTGTCGCAACGGAGGTTTCATGTCGTCTGACAAAACCGCAAGGGCCGGTCGTGTCGTCATCCAACGACAGTGGATTTGACATCGAGGAAGCGAAAGCGAATCAATCGCCTTTATCAATACTGTGCGTGACCGAGGCCGCAGTTAGGAAAGGGAAAATGGGACGGAGGCGCCACGAAAAATAGAAGAATGAGCCGGCAGCGCGCTTCACTGATCGTTTTTGTAACTCACAACCGCGCCGTGACGCATCGGCAGTCGCGTGCTACTTCGGACGTCACTCGCAGTCACGACTCAGATTAATATGGTCATCGCATCGTAAATCTGGGAGCATCGATAAATTGAAATTCTTTCAAAACTGTCACGGCTGATCTTCTGATACTAAACAAAGAAACGCTCTCAGTTAAATTAGTTTCGGAGACCTTGGCGAATCTAAAGTTCAAGCGGCACGTGCGGCTAGTGCTGTACCGCTTAACGTTCTCTATGTGGAGTATTTCAGACGTTAAGATAAGCCGTTTGAACCGGAGACCTTTCGATCTAGCATTTTACAATTGCGCCACTGTGAAATTGCGGCTGGTTGGTGGCGTGTGGTGGCCAGTTTTATTTATATTGGTTGTAGTGCGGGAGCGATCACGAGCGAGTAATTGATGCTCCGCGCGCGCGTGCCTCTGCCGGCTGCGCCCGCGCACGCCCGCACCCGCGCCCGTCGCGCACCGCCCGTTATAAGTGATCTAACGCGCTGAATGAGTGCACGCTACCATTATGTGGTGTCTACTTTGTGGATAACTGTGAAATATCCTTCAAATGGATGAACAAACTCACGTTTAGAATACAATCAATTTGGTGATTGGCTTTTACTGTATCCATTTATCGCATTTTATACAAATTTTATATTTATTTAAAATTAGAAGCCTTTTGGAACTTTGCCCAGCAGTGGGACAGTATAGGTTACAAAAAAAATAGGAGGATAAAAGGTCAAGGAGTTTAACCGGCGGCAAAAACTGTCACCAAAAAAAAAACTCGGAACATGTACAACTATTCGAAATTCTAACGTAATAAAAGCGAGAACAAAATTTATGATGCCGGCGGAATCCACAACTTGATTAAGTTGTTAAAACTTAATTACTTTTAAGAGACTACAACTGAGTACCAAATCAGTGTTAAAACAGTTACAATTTTACGAAGACTTGGTGCCGTTGACATGGTTAAACCAAAGGTTGAACTATTTAAATGCGGAAGTTAGTACTTATTCAGGAACGCAATCATTTAAAAAGCTCCAAAAGTAAGAAGCGCCGCGCCGCTCGTCGGAATCGTTTATGTCAGCTTTCGCGCAAATGGAGGTAAAAGTACCTCGCGATTTCGGTAAATTGTATTAAGGCAAATCGATAAAAACGAAAATTGATAACATTTTTTTTCCAATCACTTTACGCGTGAGTGCTTCGTGATTTAAGGCGTCTGGATTTCGTATCACGGCTGGTTTCGTGAGTGCACCGATAGTTTACGGATTGGTCCGTTCACGTAATAATGTTTTTTAGATTGTTTGTTGTAAGTACGAGATTTAACCTAATTTTCATGTTGCGACAATACAGTTATTACCATTAAGGGCCCTTTAAAGCTTAATCATTTTGGAAAGTAAATAACTCTCATTTAGGCACTCAAGCCTAAATGAGTAATAGTCTCGCTTAAAGCTATTGAAAATGTATTTTTACCCGACTACAGCGAAGCAAGAGAAGGGAAGTTAAGGCCAGGCTCCAAGGTTACATTTGCCCACTCCCCACTCTCCTGCCGCCTCCTCTACATTCTGCCACCCGCTACCCACAATAAGTACTGAAGTGACTCCGTAACAAGGTTGAATATCGCGAGCGCTGTTTGAACACATAATTTAGCACGGCACTAAATGACGTATATCTTAAAATATTAGTTATTTTATTGGCAGGTTAATAATTTAGTTAGGTAAATTTTCTCTAAGCATTAGATAATAAACTATATTTTCTTGCTGTGAGATTTATTTTAGAGATTAAACTTAAGCCGTTGAGTAGAAAAATGAAAATATTACCGAAAATAACGTAATGTTTGATAAGAAAATGTATCGAATAAAATTCTGTTAATCATGTTTTTATCTTAGAGAGATAAATAACTCAAAGACATATATGTTAAGTTTAACATTTGTCAGGTTTGTGGTTGACCCAGCATATTTATGGAAAAAACCCTTAAAAAAGCAGAGCCTGGTCTTAACAGTTTATGTTTTCTTTCTATTTTTATTACGGACAGTCAATCGTTTGACCACGATCTCACCTAATGGAAAGCGATGATGTGGTCGAAGGTGTAGCACGCTTGCCTAGTAGATATCTATTCACTCTTGACTTGAACACACCTGCGTTATTATTTACCGGAAACACTGACGAGGGCAGGGCATTACATATTTCATTATTCAACCATAAAAGGCGCTTATGTATGTATCTATGTTGGTATGTGGATGATCCACATAGTGTTGCCCTCTTGGACCGATTTTGACAAGTGAGTTTCAATCGATTCATCTTCAGGTATAGTGTCAAAGGCTATTTTTTTACCCGACTACTGCGAAGCAAAGGAAAGGTTATGTGTTCAAACTAAAAGATCGGTCCAATTTTGACAAGCGAGATATCAATCGATTCTTCTGCATGTATAAAGTGTCATAGGCTATTTTTTACCGGACTACGGCAAGGCAGAGGCAGGATTATGTGTTCAAACTTAATCCTATTTTGACAAACGATGTCTCAAACGATTTGTCTTCATGTATAGAGTATCATATGCTATTTTTTTACCCAACTATGGAAAAGCAAACTAAGGGTTATGTGTTTAAACTAAAAGCTTGGTCCGATTTTGACAAGCGAGGTATCAATCGATTCGACTTCATCGCAGGAGTGTCATAGGCAATTTTTTACCCCAGCGGTGTTTTTTGAACTTAAGTCTAGTATAGGTTTATAGTTATGCTTGGCACGTACTTAAATGGTACATTCATGGTGTATGTAAACAAGCTGTACATCTAAGTAACTTCCATTCCTTAATTGTATTCTTAATTAATTTCCTTAGAAAACCAAGACGACACACGAGGATTACCTTTAGCATATACCTATATCCAAAGACTTCCATGTACAGTGTATGGAAAGTAGGAAAGGGCCCTGGAGGGAAAGTACCCTCAATATAGAAGTTTTTTTTTCAAATAAACTTTTGCTTATTTTTACCCGACCACTGCGAAGCAAAAAGGAGGGTTATGATTTTGACCGGTGTGTATGTATGAGGGTATATATGTATGTTAATCTGTTCCCTCATAAACTATTATCATAATTTGATATCTGAGGTATTGTTGGAAGCGTCTTGATTGTCCGCTGGTTATTATATATTGTAAGCTGTTGCTCGCGGCGTTGCTTGAATGCACCCGATAATATTATAACCCCAATATAATTTAAAAAAAAGTAAGTTCTAAAACTAAAACCCGACTTCTGAAAAATCGCGCTCTAAAAGTAGGAAATAAGAAAATATCCTCTGAAATTGTAATATTACATATTCATAGTGATGTTCAGAGAATAGCTGTGGTCATATGCTACTTTGTCCTAAAGCTTATGATCGCTTACTACCGTTCAATCTTACTGTTGTTAGAATGTATTTTTTTGTCAGGGTCCTGGCATACGACCACGGCTATCCTCTAAACATTACGATGAATATGTATTAATAACATAATATATAATAATAATAATAAATATAATAATAATAATAACATTAATAATAACACTTGCAGATGAGAATATCAAAAACATTTCCACTTGCGTTTGTTTTGTTATTATGAAACTCAACAAGCAATACTCTCATCCAGATTTACGCTCTGACGTCAGCATATCCAGACGAAGAAGTGGACTTATTTTAAAAAGACATAGAGAAGGCTTTAGCAAGATTCTATGCCACTACACCACTGTCACCTGCTATTTTAAGGCCAAAATTGGATCACACGTCAATAAAATTGTAGGAAATTTCGTACATGGACTATGCAATAGCCACAGGAAAATCATTGTTACCTTGAAACGAAAAAACTTTACACGCTATGAACACATTTTTCCAAAAGTAAATTGCATGAGTGTGGACTTGGGCAAACTTAGATGTAAATAACAAAAATTAACTGGATGAAATCATCAGTTCACACAAGTATAAAGTAGAAAATGTGTCAGTCCTCGCCCGCTTTAAAACTGGGAGCGATCACAGATTGGTTAAGGCTATGTTTAAATTCAACCTAACAAGAGAAAGAGCAAACATAACTGCATAATCAAGATATGATAAGCAAGATCTTGATTTTTTCGGAAACCAGTTTCAATTAGACCTACGAGTTTTACGGTCTAGAAGAGAATTTGGATGCTGACAAAATTAATCAGCGCCTTTTTATAATAGTCTCAAAAACAGCTAAAACACATTTAAGTTATGTGATAAGTAAAACAAAGTAAATTGACAGCAAAAACTCAAGCCTTAATAGACCAAAGGAGAGACAGAACATAGATTAATAGGTAAACATAAATCAATATTGACCTAATAAAACAGATATACTGAAATGTAGTAACACTTAAGTTATGATTAACACAATAGAGAAATATAGGGCCCAAAAGTATTTCAATAAATACTTTGTATAGGAACCAAGCAAATTATTACTTTAAAACATGACAATAGTAATTTAGTGAAGGACAACAGGAGAAATTGACAGTGGTTGAGAACCTATATTCACAATCTGCTGAACCTGAAGCACCAGAAGACGAATCCATAGCTCCGGCTCTGGAAAATTGAAACACCGAAGACTAGCACTAAATCTAGTGAAAAACAGGAGTCTCCTGGTCAAGATGGTATTACTGTAGACTTACTCTGTGCAGTCGGAAAACCAGTAATTAATGTTTTCATCAAACACTTTAATACGTTGATTAAAGTGTTTGATCAACCAGCAGTCACACACCAGAGTCCTGGAAAAATGACACTGTTACTATCATACACAAGAAAGGAAACATAACGAAACTTAGTAACTACCGACCCATAAGTCTCCGTTCACAAATTTACAAACTGTTCGCTAAGGCCATTTGATCGACTTACACGCCTACTTGACAAATGTCAGCCTGTCGATCAAGCCGGCTTTTGGAGGGGATTTTCCACTATCGACCAGATTTACACGGTAAACCAGCTCATGGAGAAGAGTCCCGAGTATAACCAGCCTCTGTGTATGGCCTTCCTTGATTACGAGAAGGAATTCGACAGTTTCAAGCACTGGAACGTGTTTAGCTCTCTTCATCGTTGTTCTATCGATGAGATACGTGGATGTGCTCCGAGAGCTCTATATTTTGGCAACGATGCAAGTGAAACTGCATTACTTTACCAAACCTATTGCCATCAAGAGGTGGGTGAGACAAGCGGACACCATTTCACCCAAGCTTTTTAAGGATTGGTATGTTAACTTATAATGGAAATAAAAAAACCGTTGATATAAGTGATTCTGATTTATGACTAGATCCGCACCAGTCTTTCTTTTGCTAGCAACGGCATTTTTTTATATATGTTTATAACTAGCTGTGCCCACGGCTTTACCCGCGTTGGTTTTTTCCTGGGATAAAATTATTTAAGCTGCCAAATAGTTTTTATCAATTGCTCATCTTCTTCTCATCGCATAGAGATTCTAAGTTCATCAAATTTTAATTCAAATCCTACGCTATCCAACTGTGAAAACCGCATTTCAATCAGCCCAGTAGTTTTTACGTAATGCGCTTTACAAACACCCAAACAGACAGGATTAAAAAAACTTATTCAGTAGCTCATTTTGAGTACTTGAGACCATTTTTAACTATCTTCATTGTAGAGTCTTTTTGTAACTAACAGCTTTGTCATAAGTATCAATATAGATATAGATACAAGAAAAAGCAGTAAAAAATTACATTGTAAAGATATCGCAAGGAATATTGATTAACCAGATTTCTTTTAAAGTGTAATACGATGCTATGTAGCGATAACGCCCACGAATAAGTAATTAGAATGGTGAAATCACGAGCGAAATGTCAATACCAACAGATGAGCTGAGGCCAGCTCCGCTAACATGTAGACTTTTAAATACATCAACCTATACTTATAATACGCAGTAAGTAACACATTCTGTACAACAAAGATAATAGGGGACTTCAAATGGGCTAATACAGAACAAGAATATAACTTTTTAAAAATTAATGTCTGTCTGTCTGACTGTCTGTCTGGATGTTTGTTTGCTTAAAAGCTATTGGACCGAATGTAATGCGGTTTTCACTGTTAGTAAGCTTAGGTTTTGATCTTACAATCTTGTGTACTTAAAACTCAATCCCATGTTAAGGCCAAGGAATCTATAAAAATATTTTTAATGGCTGGCGGAATTTCGATCTAATGTGGTATATTGGTATTTAGCTCATGGAGTACTTTTCACCTAGAGAAATGACCACGCATGCCAAGTCGCGGCAACGTCTAGAAAATAATAATTTAAAAAATATAAACTGGTTAAGAAACGATCTCAAGATAGGACAAGTTCAACGAGAAATGCGTGAACATAGATTTACTCATTTACTTCTATGAAGATGTTTAAGAAGTCATAATAAGTAGTACGTAAGTTATGTTTAAGCAATACAGCAACACTTCCTCTAAATAGAGCAATGAGAATCCACACTTTGATTCCGACTATTTCAACAAGCTTAATTTCCAATAAGGTTACTTAACACCTGTTTTAATTGATCGTTTACCCGATGTTAAACCGGACACATAGAGTTGTAACCTCAGAGTCGTTTAATCGAATTTCTATATCTTCTCTGATATAGATGCTGATGCGATAGTATAATTGGAGCGGCGTAAGTGTGCCCATTTTGTACAAGATATCACTAGGTATCCGGTGCCAGTCGATAAAGTCCGTTACGTATGTACGCAGACATCGCCATTCGCGGTTTCGCTATTTCAAAATGCAATTTCTAGTACACGATGTAGACTACGATGCGACTATTGTTTCCAATAACGCAATTGATTTTATTGGTGTTGGAATTATTGAAGACTGAGTAATAAAGATAGAGATTACTAATAAAGAGAACACAGATGACAGCAGAGTCATTGGCCGGCTCTACGGAGGTAATAAAGAAGAAATAAGTATTACTCTATACTACTATTTATTATTTACTATTTTTCCCGCCCGCGACTTCGTCCGCGCGGACTACTGTTTATCGCGAAAAAAGCACCCTATGTTCTTCTAAGATATTAAAAACCAATGCAAAAATAAGTAGGTATAACACCAATGCTCTTGTTTTTTTTGACAGACTTGTTATTTCGTTTCCATTATGATTTATATTATGATAGACTAACCGTTCCTTACAGCGAGTAATCAACATTTGCCAGCATTCCCGTGGAAACTTACAATTTTCCGAGATAAAAAGTACCCCATGTTTTATTCTAGGGTATAAGCTATCTCCATTCCAAATTTCATCAAAATCCGTCCAGCCGCTATCGCGTGAAAGCTCCCCAAACAAACAAACAGACAACGTTCACTTTTATATATTGGTATGGATGGATTAAGTATTGGTAATAACTATTATTATGAAGTTGTGTGTGTTTCAGAGATTTCTCACATTAATAAGATCTGTTACAATTTGTTAGCATCAATCTCTTTCAACCCGTGGGTTAATCGACATAACCGTTTTGTATGTTTTTGCTTTACAAAAAATGTATCTGTGATGCTAAATGAATATTACCAAAAAATTCTAAATCAATCGTGATTGGCGATTGAGACCGTTGATTGTCCACTGATTGTCTCGATTTTCAACTAACGCAATCGATTATCGATTTATCACCAGTAAAAGATCGAAAATAAAGTAATAAAAGCCTTTAGACTTTGTGTGACATTTCGATAATTGGCCAATTTAATAAATAAGTATAGTATTGCGTCAAGTTGCTTTCAAGCTTTTACTTTTATGGTTTACAACTTTATTTATAGTGGGTCTAGATATTATGACAAGATAAAAAAGTAAAATTAATTAATTGAGATAACATGTGATTTAGGAATGTAATTTTGTTGACACTTGAGCATAATTGCACAAATTCGAATATTTAGACCAAGATAGTCATAATACAGCTTGCAAAAATATTTATGTGTGAAATGAAGACATTACTGTGACTAGTAAAAAATGTTCCACAGTTAATAGAAAGTGTTGAGATGCATTTTATGAGCTAACATGAGTACCGCAAAGTCTAGAAAACGGCACATCTTTTTTTTGAAACGCTTTCTATCTTCTGATGCGAACTGGAAAAGTAATTTTATCATGTAGTTTTACTTATAAAGGGTTATTTGTTAAATACTTGAAAGCTCCGAGACCATAATAATAAATATCAATAAAAAAATAAACAAACAACATTTTGTTCTAAGACGATACAATGAGTTTTCTTTAAAAATAAGTTCTCAGTATCATAACAGATGGCGTTGTACTTTATAAACTGCAAGGATCATAAACTCCGAATTTATGTTATCATATTTAATGTAATCAGTTGGGAATGTATGGCGTCCCATTATTTTACATGTCATGACGGCACAAGAGCGCATTAATGTTTTTATTATAACTTTTATTAATTTCACAATAAGTATCTATTATGTGGAACGCTTTTTGAATATACTATACACAAAAACAATAGGCAATATGTAAAAATTATTATAAAAATACTAAAATCCGACTGTGTGACTGTACTGTGTGTCTATTGAATAATATTTTAAACAACTCACGTGCTATGTCGGGTTTTGGCTTTTCAGACATATTAGCGGACGCAATGGATGCTAGCTGTCCGCCCGCAAAAGTAATAGTAAATAAATTTAATGGTTCCTATTTACTCACATATTTTACTTTACTTTAATACTTGCAATTGCAACAACTAAAATTTAAAATTTTCTAAGAAGCTTGAAAGACAATTGCTACTGCTTTGGTTAAAGTTTTTTTTTTAATTGTCTTTTAAAGCCCTTCATTTTGATACCTCACTCGATAGGATTTAGTCATTTTTTGTTTCGTCGTAAATACAATATGGCAGTTGTAAGCCGCCATATTAGATTTCTTGACACTTCATATATCTATAGCACTCTAGTGATTAAGACGAATCCAATGATATCTCATTTATCAAAATGCATCGCGCCTGAGAAACGTACAAACAAACATACAAACAAACATACATACAACCCAACCACATAACCCTCCTCAGTCGGTTAAAAACAAACAAACATTACATTGTTACTCTGTGGAGAGTATACACTTCACAGATATTGCTTATCATTACAACGCCATTGTTTTGGATAAAATAATATACAGAAAAAATAATTGAATTATGTTTTTTTTTATAGCAGTTAATGTCTGCTTAGCGTAAAGATATATAATAATTTTCTAATGGAAAAATTTGGATCACGGAAGTGATTCGACCTCGCATATTGTGCAGAGCGCGGCATATGCCTCTACCAATTCGGCTACCGTTACCTATCCATCGCCATCCACATTTTTCCACTAGCTTCTTACAACCCGTCTTATGGGGACGGTAACAAACCCGTCCGTGATCCAAAATTTTCCATTAGAAAATTATTATATATGAATAGAATTGAATGTAATTGCGCCTATTTATATTTAAGCTCATACACATAGTATGTATGAGCTTAAAAGTAAATAGGCGCAATGCTACTCATAGAAATGAAAAGGAGAGACAATAAAAAAAAAAAAGTTAGTTTGGATAGGAATAATGATCAGAGAGATAATTCTAGGGCAATTAAAAAATAACCCTGTATATTGTAGTTTAAGTATATTTACGAACGAATAAGAGCGATGCGGCAGGCATAGAAGCGAATGATGCAAATTGAAGGAAGTTTTCATTTATTCATCAGTTCTAGATCGCTGCGACCACCACGCCCGCTAAATCAGATAACTAAGTATTACGTTCTTTGGTTGTTTTATTAATAACATTTAAAATATACTTCTATATATATTATCTTTAAAATATATTATGACTAAACTCTTATCAGTTCAAAGGATATTGCTACTGCGGTGTTAATACAACTTAGTAATAAATTCACGCTGCGCCTGCGCAGCCTGCGCCACATCGTTAAATGAACTAAGTTACAGCCTTCTTTTATCTATATCATTTACATAATAACATACTTTAGTGCCGTGTATTCGTCCGTTGACGCTTCCAATGAATTTATAGGGAATCTGTAACAAAGTGGTTCATTTTTGGGATTGGCGCTAATGTGATTGAAAGAGATTGTGTTTTTTCAATATTTGTATTGATAGTGTTTTATTTGTATGTTTAAACTTTGATGTTGGTGAGTCGATATTCTTTCACGCGAGTGTTGATAACAGTCAAAATTACTTTGGATTTCGCTATCGTTCTAAAAATAAGACTAACTCAATAAACTTTCAATTAATATTTAATCTAATTGCTAACATACAAGTATAAATTAAGAAAGGTAAAGTCGGAAATATATTAAAATAAAATACCACCTACCTATTTCATTTTTGATTCAGCAATATTCAGTAACACATAGGTACTTTTCGAAATACATGATTCCTTTAACCTTTCAACATTTCTTACACTCTCTTAAATAAACGAAGAGACGGGTGAAGCTAGTAAACCAGTTCATACGACACGATACCAACTGATGCAAAACCGCGAATATTCAATTGTAGGAAACCGCAAAATCGCACAGATCCGTTGCTTGTGATGTATCGACATAGCGCTAGGAAAGTAGGCTGCAGTGATTCACAGCGATGTTTGATAACCTGGGCCGCGCGCGAGATCTCTCAATAAATCCATTTTGTTCTGTTCTTAATCTGGACCGATAAGTTAAAGTGACATCTACAGTAATAATGTAACATTTCTGTAGCCTACAACAACAATCATCACAATCATGTTTTGTATTTACCTATATTTAAAAATATTGTAAAGAATCACTATCGCTCCAATCGAAGCACTGCTACGTAAAAGTATGTATTTAAACCTAATTAGTAATATAAATATGTATTAGTTTATTGTAATAACATGTATTAGTTTATCGTATAAATAGTTATTGATTTATTGTATTTCACAAAAGTATCTATGTAATAGAATGTTATTTTAATGCACCGCCGTCTACTCCTTGTTCTTCCATTACTGTCCATCCAAAGGTTGTCTGGAAGAGATCGCTCTTAGCAATAAGACCGCCTATTGTACTTATTTTAAAGAAATATTTTATGTGTAATAATATCTTTTTAGGTGCAATAAAGTATTATCTATCTATCTATCTATCTATGTATGTAAAAGTATAGACTTATCACTTTCATTTAGCAGGACCTATTTAATTACTTTATAGGCTATCTATTCTGATAACATGACAAGACGATACGTAACAAATTTTAATATTAATTGACTAAATCTATGAGAGTGACCCAAGAATTCACTGCCACAGCATACTCGAGCCCCTTTTAAACGGTTGGATATTGGTATTCCGTACGGGATATGAAATTATTTTTGCAAATTTTGCAATAATTTATATAAGAATAATAAAAAATATATTAAAAAAACTAAATTTTGGTTTATTTAACTTCCCCAAATACAGATTTTGTGTGTTAGTCATTATTTTATTTCCCAATAACTCCAAAAACGCACCCGTCCACAGGTTAAAAGCTTTTATTTAACTTGCAATGTATTTGTTTAGGTCAAATCTTGCAAGCTGAATAATTAGAACTACTTCCTCGTATTGTGCGGAGATGAATTTTTACGTGTGGGTCAAGCATGACCTGAACAGAAATCCATGATTGGCACAAGATAAAGTAACTCTTCAACGGTCAACAGCGATGGTGGCCTAACGGTTCTATAGTGCACTTTAGAATCCAACGATACCGGGTTCAAAACCTAGGCTCCGCACCAATGACTTTTATAAGTTATGTGCGGTTTCCCATCGCTCCGTGCTTCGGAGGGCACGATAAGCTGTCGGTCCCGGCTGTTATTGATTAATACCAGTCGTTAAGCCATGTCAGAGGCCCTCGGGCGGCTTGACAAACTCTGACATCAGAGGCAAGCACTACCTCATACGACAAACAACAACAAACAAACGGTCAACAGCACAGACACGAAATGTTGTGTACGCATTTAATTATGTTATATTGTGACGTTTTGCGAATGATACACAATTCCATTACAAAAGAATGCATTGATTTTTCGAGAGAACTTGACAGAATTTACTCGACTAACAAGGTCGAGATTTTGTTATGATATGGCGGGTAATCGGCATAGCATGTTGTAAGTGCGTGCGTGAGGCTTGTGCGTACGAGCGGATCAGCATATCTTGGGTGATTCACTTTTGATTTGACGCCGTGTGGAATCCGTCTTTCTTTAAACATTCTTGGGTACACATGCATTCACCGTTTTATAACTAGAGGCCAGCTAACTGCTTTAGAAATGTATCAGCCACTTTTCCGCTGTGTTCTAAACCTATCACCACTCAAATTGAAAACTGTCAAAGTGTAATAATCGCGTAATACCTTCTTTATGTGTAAGGCACTACGAGTATTACTGAATAACTATATAAATCTTCTCTATACAAATAAATAGTATCTAGTTTTGTAAGCAAATATTGCGCAACTTATTTACTAGCTAAAATATGATATTCAATTTGAATAAAGTGTCGGTAACTGTCTTATCATTTGAATTTAATAGTTAATAGGGACCTATAACTTGGTAGTTTTGCGCGCCCGAGTAAGATAAAATCCGATTCATAAATTAATAATAGTTACTCTTAATATTTGTTTACACAATTCGTTAATTGCGTTTGCTTGTTTATTTAATATCTATTTTAACACATGCTGTGTACGTACATGGAAGATTTAATGCTAGGTAGTTTTTACACGACTGCCCAAAAAAGGAGTGTAATGTTTTTAGGATTACATGAATCCTAAAAACTAAAAACATTACACTCCTTTTTTGGGCAGTCGTTATTTGTATGTATGTTTGTATGTATGTTTTTATGTATGTTGGTATGTATGTGAGTTTATATATTCCATCATAGCTTTTAAATGCCATAACATATTTAGACGTATGGGGTATCGTTAGAATCCTTACATCCTCCGAGTAACATAGGCTATATTTTTCAAATGGCGCCATTATCGCTCCATATTGAAATAAGAAAAAAAAGACTTCTAATTTTACAATATGGGTATCAAATTGAAGGCCTTGATAAGCACATTCCAACAGTAGGTATATAATTTAGGTATTAAGGGCGTGTTTATTAGCTTTAAGCTAGTTATTTGTATCTTTGTTATGCTATAATAATGGTAGGGTTGCAGTGCAGTTTATTGTGAATAAGCTCTCTTATCATTAATTTTTTATAAACTATACAATTAACTTACTTTTAAATATTCAGAATCATGTACTAAAATAAATGTAAATACAAAACATACCTTTTTAGTTTACTAAATCACCCAATTATGTCAGACGTATGACCATATGAAACGGACGAACTCCTTCAACATATAATTGAGAATTCAATATAATATAATATTTACATGTGTTAAGATGATAAGTTATATATTTCTTAAATAAACCTATCTGGTTTCTCGCTGGGTGTGGCAATTTTTATATGATTAGTACCTTAACTAGAGCGCATTTTCTTAAGAACGTGTTTTAATGGTGTTTTTTTTATTGAGTGGTTGATATGTAAATATTGATCGCACTATGTAATTATAGACCAGGCTGGTTAAGTAAGGTATGTTTTTCATCGGCCTTGCGTGGCAAAAAGCTGCGTTTATTAAATTTTACGATCGAAATAATTGGAACTGTTATTACCGGATGTGCCTGATCAATCTAGGAGCTTCCTGTCTGGTTGAAAGTGAGTTAAATCTGGGTATTAGAATCTAAGTTCATCGCATGTATTATATATTTAGTCAAAATACTATAACTGGCTGTTTAAATAGGGCCACACTCACAACGTTTCTTAAAAACAATAAAGGTTGGTTTTATATCAATTTGTTATTATTTAAATTTTATTATTGACTATGCAGAAATATACGGATTATACACCGCCTAACAATTGAGTGTAGCATAACGTATGGCGGCTGTGTATGGTGAGAATGAAGTGATTGTGTGAGTGGATTATGTGTTTTTTTGTTGTTGATACACAATTTCATCACAAAAGAGGTTATGAATGGTTTTTTATTGTTTCGTGGAAATTTGACAGAATTAACACGAACAAGGTCGAGATCTTTCTGCGATGTGGCGGAGCATCGACATAGCTAACATTGTGTATTATATACATGAATGCGTGAGGCTTGCGTGTACGAGCGGATCGGTATATCTTGAGTCTTCACTCTCTATTTGGCTGTGTGGAATGTGTTTTTTTTTAATATTCTTGTCTGAAGCTACAAAATGTTTTCTATCATGATAAAAATAATAATAATTTCTATGCTTGTTTTTATTTTACATAAAGGTAATCCGAAAATACATCAAACCGATCAGGCCCGTTGTGCTTTACATGCTAAAACTATGTAGTCAGAATATCGCAGTGTATCGCTACTATGTAGTAGTAGCGACTATTGGTGTTATGACGAGTTATGACCCATTAGAGCACACTTAGCACAGTTGAGATACTATCGTATTAAATATGTGATATGATAAATTCTTCATTATTATGACATGTCCACAGTCAAGTAAAATAACTCGAGGGGACCACAGCGTAACAAAATTACTCCAATCCGAACAGCTATAACTCGGAAAATGGGTGGAATTCCTTGGAAAATTTCTCTAACGTAGTCATTTGCCGTACGATTATATCAGAGCGTGTAATGCGTATGCAGTTCCATGTAGAGACGGTCCGATAGAGAGTAACATAGATATAGGAGTTCTAAATACGGTAAAAATGTTTTATGTTTGTTTTTCCACGCATCAACTAGAAGAAGGTTGGTTGACTGGAAGAGATCGCTTTTAGCGATATGTTTTAGCCATTTTACTTTAGTAATAAGATTTTTCCTATTTTCTGTATATTTTTGTAAACTGGTTTACAATAAAGTATTATCTATCTATCTACCTATCAACTAGGTAAGCGACAGATTGGCGTGTTTTTTGCATAGGTATACTGCAAAGACCGGTGAGTAACATAGGCTCTTAATCATTGTCATCCACGCGGGTGAAACCGCGGGCCGTAGCTAGTTTTTACATAAAATTATGATTTTCACCGTATTAAGTTTTTTTAACTTATGAAATACGATGATTTAAAAAAGAAAGGCAATAAGAAACACGCAAGCCCTCAAAGAAAATTTTCAAAAACAGGTTTATGGAACCACATCTGTTTTTTTTGTAGGTTGGTATCCGTAGTAGTTACAGAAGAAAGTGACAATGACAACTTTTTCAATACACGTCAAAAAATATTTAAAATAATGTTGCGAAAAGTAATAAGAGTTACTTTCATTACTGTCATTGCATCCATCCATCTCATATTACAGAGTGAAAAATGAAATATCACTGCGTGACGAATATTTTTTTATAAGAAATCGTAAGTGGCCAGTCTTAGCTGGTTATGGAAGCCACTTTTTTGTCCTGATTTTTCTTTATACTGGCTATTGACGTCGCCACTCTAGTTTGAAGTAAGATTCTTGTCTTATCACTTAATTTTTACGCTTTCCTAAACAGTTTTCAAAGTTTGACATGCACAGATACAATAATTAAATTGTAAATTCAATATAAGAAATGCTTGTCAAAATGATACGTAAATCTGTATTGATAATTTTGAAACATCTCTCGTTAAACTTAGTGCGCACAAAGGGTCTAACCTGTGGGTCTAACATACTACCTCATATCGCTTCCAGCATTTCTCGATCACATACCATGTTAAGAGGTATTACAACGTAGGTACCTCTACATGTAGTAGCCGACTAATCGCAGCCCTGGGGTCAAACCGTGTAGGAGCCCGAGACGGCCCACCACGTTTATTATAATAAGCCCTGGTAGCCATTATAAAGTTTGCCCATCGCCCTTTTATACTTAACCGAGATTGCAGGAGAAATTATTATAGTATTAAATTCATTCCGCTATAAATAGACAGGCTGATAGTATTTGAATATAAATAAAATATGTCTACGACCGAAGTTCGAGGCATAAGGAAGAGTTTCATGGAACTTAAATGGAATTGGGCAGGACACATGCTAGGCGAGTTGATGGCAGGTGGAGTAAGTCTTTCACTTCCTACCAACTTCCCGCTCCCCTTACCCCACCCATCCCACATCTCACCACCAAAGAGCGGGGGGAAGTGAGGAATGGTGGGTACCATTTCCCCCCCTATCCCCCCCGCTCTTTCCCCCCCGCTCTTTCCCCCCTGTTATTCCCCCCCGCTTTTCACCCCGCTCTTCACCCTGCTCTTCCCCCCGCTCTTCCCCCCCTGCTCTTTCCCCCCCGATCTTTCCCCCCGCTCTTTCCGCCCCGCTCTTTCCCCTCCGCTCTTTCCCCCCCGCTCTTTCCCCCCCGCTCTTTCCTCCCCGCTCTTTCCCCCCCCGCTCAAAGTTGGGCGTCCATCGGAGCATTTGGATCGATATCTCGACGTGGATGAGGTTAAAATTCGATCGAAAGGTGTTGCAGCAGCGAAGAAAGGTCTATACCCAGCAGTGGCTGTAAATGATGATGGTTATGATGGTCTGTATGTCTTGGGTTTTTTATAGCTTTGTTTACTGTTTGCTAACAAAGTGGTACAGCTCAAATTTAATACTGAAACAGTTTGTAGCAACAAAGACTAAAAAAAAACATGCAATTCAAATGCAATATAGAACTGTGATGGTTTGTAGGTATGTATGTACCAATTTCAAAAAATAAAGCAACTTTAAAAGAAGAAGGTGCTTTATTGGACGCAGTATTTTCTAAGCAGCATATCGTAAAAATACTTACCTATTAGCGCTTGGACGTGGTAACTGTATATAATCTCATTGGCGGTAGTCAGCTTGGCGGCGGCGGTCTTACACTGAAACGAAACAAACATATACGATGTCAAAAAAAAAACATTACTTATGTAGCAGGAAAATGAGCAATTTACATGTAGAGTTCTATAAATACGAGACCTGCAATTACCTTTTTCTGCACTTGATCTCTTTGGGGCAGTTTGCTGTATGATGTTTGTTTACATAGCTTAGTAAGTTTAACTTAAACGGTGACTATTTTACATTTGCCAGCAACTAACAGGAATCTTCAAAATTAAAAATAATAATATGATCACTAGTCCACAAATTGAAGGGTTGCTCAGCGAGGTATGGAGAGAGCTATGCTTGGAGTTTCTCTGTAGGAAATGATTCGTAATGAAGTGATCCAACAGAAAACCAAGGTAACCGACATTGCTCAAAGGATAAGTAAGCTAAAGTGGCAGTGGGCTGGTCATATTTTCCGAAGAACCGATAATCAATAGAGTCGAGTTCTCGAGTGGAGACCACGTTTAGGTAAACGTAGTGTAGGACGCCCTATGGCCAGTTGGAGTGACGACCTGCGAGAAGCGGCTGGAAGAAAATGGATGGAGAGAGCTGAAGACCGAGCTCAGTGGCGTGCATTAGGAGATACAGCAGTGGATAAATTTACGCTGACGGCGTGATGTGAATATGATCTCAAACATTTTCGAACACGTTTGAGAAAGGATTTACTTCTGTAGATAAGAATTTGCTTTATTAATTATATATTACTTGTTACATTTATATACCTAAGTACAGCACAGAACAAATATGCCCAAATAGTCAGTTCAGAAGCAAACGGTTTAAATATATGTATGCATCTCTAAACTAAATTGCATGAATTGTCGAGAACAGAGCTGTTGGTTTTAATACAGTCACGGTTAGGTCATTCTTCGTTTACGCCTCATACAGTTATGTTATACAACACTCATCCGGTCCATTAATAAGCCGAAATCAAAAATTAGCCCGGCTTTGATGACAAATAAATCAGCTTGTTGGTTCTCATAATGACAGTGATTGACGAAACGAGTAATAACGGTTGTTAACAAATAATAAGGCATAGTTGCAAGAAGCTAATTTCATCGCCATCCGATTTGTTGTTGCGCAACTGTTGCTCCAGACGTCCCCAAAAGTTTGTTGTAACGTTGCGACAAATGCTCACCCGCAATTATTTTGTTGTTGCAAACTCCATGTCGAATTAGAAGCATCGTGAGGACCTGGTTAGCTGTTTCTAGATATCCTCGATCGAGAATTAATTGCGTGATCTTTGACCTGGGTATTGCCAAACGGACTATATTGTTTTAGGATATGTACTTAATTCGTGATTCATGACCCGATAAATTACAATTGTTACCCGTTCCTTAATCACTTACACTAATAAAAAATATGTAAGGATACGTGTTGCTAACTTTTGAAAGCTGTAATGCGGCTTTAAGGTTTTAGTTAACGATCAATATAATAATAATAAAAATAATAATATATAATGTTATATAATTGTAATGTTTCGAAAATATTATTGTTTAAGGCGGGGTACGTTCTCAAATGTTTGTCCTGCTCGTCCAGGTGCAGTGTGAGCGGGAGAGGTGATGCTGATCGGACGTCGATTTATGTTAATTTTCGTGCTTTTCTATCGATATCTCAATGTATAAACCTCAATAAAAAAAGTGTTGGGCTATTTTTTTAGTTTAATAGGGTAGCTATATAATTATTAAAATAAAATGTTACTATCGCTGACAATAACGAAACAGCGATGCAACAATTTATTTTCATGCGGTAGTTCGTGATTTTTTCCAAGGATACCAAGCCATTTCTGAAAGTTCTGTTAGGTTATTTTTTTAGGTAGTATACAATTCTATCCACAGTATTTTTTGGTTTACATAAATTTGTTTCATTACGTCGTTCTCGACGTTTTTCTATTCAACTTTTTGTTGATTTCAGGACTGAGCCCTCTTTAATAATTTAAAGCAAACTATAAAGATGATTGAGTAAATGCAAATACACGCGTAACTTTGAACAGAGTTGTTTATAATAGGTAGGTATGTTGTTTTGAAGAATTTTCTGAAGGTTTAGTATAACTTAAGCACTATTTTGTCCAGGTACGATTTGACACCATGCAGAGAAAACAAATTTACTCAATAATGAATAATTTCAGTTAAAATACCTTTTTTTTAGGATGTATTTCATCTATTTGTGAAACTGAAACTGCTTACTGAAACTGCTTGCTAATTGGGAAGTGCTTAACATTTGGGTTGCAAGATTCCACCCGGAACAACAGATAGACAAACAGACACACAGACGAACAAGAAAGTAAAAACGTGGTAAAATGATGGAAAATTGCTACGACCAGACCCTTTTTTTATTTCAGTTTATTGGTCACCAAACAAAAATTGTAACTACTGTATTACTATAGAAAATGAGAGAGTTACTTTTACTAGCTTTTATCTTTTATTGAATATCTAAAGTAAAATTAAGATAACTGTCCATAAAAAGGAAAAATCATCGAGTAAATATGACTATTAGGGAAGGGTGACTATTAGAGAGCTCTCAAAACGACCGTAAAGTCTTGCTTCTCTTGATTAAATTATAGACTAGAATTTACATTATGCACATAGGCGGAAAATAATTTCTTTACAGCCATGGAATCGATTAGCGCTGTTTACGATGCGCGTGCGCCGGCTGGTGCCGGGCTTATTGCAGAATATGAATGACGATAGTAGCTTACCTCGTAGCAGTTTTGAATGAGTCTATTGGGTGCAGAACTGGACTGGAGTGCTAGAGCTGAATTGTTTACTACAGGATGTAAGCACTACAAGGCATACTTAAGGTTATCTTAAGCAGTAAGTAACAAAAGGACATTTTAAAGAAGATAATAACAAAAATAAGGTACCGACCAATTTTTTTTTTAATTAATATCTTTCTGTTTGTATGTTCCGCAAATCACGTCAAAACTACTAGACCGGATGAGATGCAAATTTCACTGATTTTAAGTTTGATTCAAAATCTGCGGAAGATTTCAACTAAATCCGATGAGAAAACGCCGAGCAATCAATAAAAAACTGTTTGATGGCTGAACTAAATTTGATATATTACTTTATAGGCCACGTATCAAATACAAGTGGTACATACATGGTGATCGCGATCTTCAGCAATGAAGGATCGTCTATAGAGGGAGAGAGTACTTTATAGGTACATTTGGTCCTGGAATATCCTATAGGATACTTTATCCCCAGAAATATGGCCACGCGAACAAAGCCGCGTGCACAGCTAATGTGATTAGTTAATGTAAACGAGTTAATATTTTCAGAGACAACCATCAAGAACTTAAAATAGGGTGGCTAGTTTTAAAGTAATTGAAACTTCTCTTGACTCTTCTCAGATTGAAGGTTTCTCATGCTCACTAGTACAAACTCTGACACCAGAAGCCAGCACTACCTCATTCGACATACAACAACAAAACCAAGTACAAACGTAATTATGTGTATGCTGACTTGGATCCGACTGAGAACCAAGGTGACCGATATAGCTCTATGGATAAGCATGCTAAACTGGCAAGCCCACTGTCACATTTTCAGAAGAACCGATAACTGTTGGGGTAGACGAGTTCTCGAGTGGAGACCACGTTTAGGCAAACGTCGTGTAGGATGCCCTGTGGCCAGGTGGAGTGACGACCTGCGAAAATCGGCTGGAAGAACATAGAGAGCTGAAGACCGAGCTCATTGACATGCATCAGGAGAGGCTTACGTCCAGCAGTGGACAAATGTAGGCTAACGATGATGATGACTTGAATGCCCAGCATCAAAGCTACTTCTGAAAATGCGAGCAGTAGTGTGAAAAAGATGATTTCTGAAACTTGTTTTGAGTTCCTTACTGTTTATAGGCTTCAATCTGGTGCAAGCTTCATTAATATACCAGTGTTAATATTACGACTAGGCATAAACTTCGTTATAATAACTTTCCTTTAATAACTACTGGTCTAAATGATGAGATTGAATGGGTATATGAAATGGTGCAGCGTCGGCAAACCAATCACAATAAACGATTATTGGATAGATGATTTATTCGTAATATAAACAAGACCATTTTAGATTGGAGTTAAAAATATGCTCATTTTGTTTGTATCGTTTTTTTTTGGGAAAATGTACAGTTTTTTTTCAGTTACTATTAACATAACTGTGATAAAATGACATAAGAAACTGATTAGCTAATTAATATCGAATGAAAATCGGAATTTGGCATTATATATTGTACTAGCTGCTCTGCCCTACGGCTCCGCCTGTAAATTTGCCGTTATCTTGGAACTATGTCCACTTATAATATTCTGTAGCTTTTTATAAGTGATAGATTTTTCAGAATCGGATCAGCAATATAAAAAACATAAAATACATAGAACCAACTTTATCTCATTATAATAAGTACCTATTAGTGTTGTAGACATACAGTACCACCAACATACTCGTATAGGTAGAATCAAGCGCCTCCATTCTTATTAGACATTCTTAAAGATGCTAATAGTGAAGTGATATTTAACGTTATGGCCTAATTAGTTCCTTTTTTGTCAACTCTATACTTTTCAAAGAACAGTTATGAGCAGAGAAAGAAAGAATAGTTAGTTTCAAAGAATAGTTAGTTATTTCTAACTTACTGTTAGAAACACGATTTTTCTGTGCCACTTCTTATAGTTTTTTCTTCCTGCTCCCCAAAGTTAGTTACACCAAATAGCACAAATTACTTTTAATATTTATTTATGAGCAGTTAGAATCCCACTGCAGGGCAAAGGATTCCCTTTCTTCCTTCCACTCAATCCTTTAAGTAGTAGTCTAACTCGTCCCACCACCTGCGTCTGGGACTACCACTTTTGACATTGTGCGAGTTCCATTCAGTTGTAACTTTTGCCCACAACTCGACCTATATTCTGTAGTCGTGGCCGGCAAATTTACATTTAATCTGGGCAGCCTTTTCCCCAACGTCAGCGATTTGTGTCTTGGAGCGCAGTATACTTCTCTGGATACGATCCGTCACTTTGACACCTAAGATACTGCGCTCCACAGTTCGCTGGTGAACCCCAAGTATGAATAACGTCATTGATTTATCTACCAACTCATAATAGACTGCAAAGAATATCTTCGATCTATTCTTTCTCATAGACGATGAGTTCATATCGACATCGTTTCGCAGTCAATCAATACCTATACAATTCAAAAGCATCAAAGCATAGTAACGTGTTCAATTTACGACGTATCAAACCGCGGTAGGTCTATTCAAACTGTATTTAAAATTAAAATTGCTGTATAACATGGTCGGTGTTAGGGTCAAAATACAACTAACTCGCATAATGCAATGCATATGGCGGAAATATGCCGCTTATTTTGTATAACCACCTTTGACGAAAAGAAAATAAACTTTTACGTGAGGTAAGTCAAAGTGAGACTTGCGGCTCGCATTGAGCTGTTTTTTTTTGCAGTTTGTAGTTTTCTGCAGTGACCCGATTTTCAATTAATTGATTTTTAGATTATTTTTGTCAAAATAATGTCCTACCCACGCTCATTTTGACACTTTTTCTAAGAGCTTTAACGATTGTAGCAATAACTTGACTGGGCAGGCAGAAAAGTCATCACGCGTCTTCCTCTCTTTAAAATCTTGGCTGTGACTACGATGAGAAGCATTATAGCCGATGCTTATAGAAGAGCTAGTGAGGCTTAACCCTCGTACGGAATTGCACAATGTAGCATCCATTCGAGCGCACTGCAAACAAATCATTCGAATATGATCACTGCGTTTCATAACAAATGATGATACGGTTGCTTAACAAGATGGATACTGTGTATGAATGAATTTTTGTGTCGTGTAGCGAAACAAAGGTATAAACAATTTGTGACTGCCATTACACTTTTGGCTATTGAATACCGCCGCACCTATATGCTACATACGGTTTTGACGTTTGGAGTATTAACAAAAAGCTTTGTTAATTTACTAGGCGATAAATGTCACGCGACACGAGTCGCTCGACATGTTGAGCGATGTCGGTCGACATCGCCCGACATATTTAGTTGTCAGTGACAAAGTCTGTTCTAATAACACAGATAACAATTTTATGAAATCTATCTATGAGTATAGATTTGTATCTATATCTATCCGCTGAATCCCTTTTGGCGCTGTATCAACCAAGATCCAAAACGGCAAATCCCCCTTGGTCGCTAGAGCAACCAAAAAAAAAACATGGAAGTTAATTGTAACGGTTTGATCTACTAAAATCGATTTAAATGTAATCTCAAATATATTATCGAATTAGTGTGTTTCTGTCTTTAAAAGGATATATATATTATACGTAAAAACACTAAAGAAGTTTTTTTTTTAAATAAAACCACGGCCTTTCTCCGCGAGCCGTAAATATTTGAAATATTTTTTTGTTGGTTTTCACGAAAATATTCTGGTCACTTTTTGTACTAAACTGTGTTGATGTTTTAATATTAACGGATAGCTTGGTTCATCTAGTATTTAAATAAAACAAAAAAACAGTATATCATCGATTTCGTTTCCAAAATACGTTTTTTTTTCTGAAACTACTCCCACTTTTGGCTACATCATTTTTCCGCGGTGCTCTCTCCTTACATAATAATTTCATAAAACTTACGTTCGGTTTGTCAGTGGCTACATATATTCAGCGTATCACAGGCCAAGTTTTGTACGGATCCGCCAAACCGTTGAGGAAGGAACAGAAAATTTTACGCGGCAACAATATTTTCGCGCCATTTTGCCGTCTTGCCGCGATGATGTCATGGTCACGTGATCGGAGTGTATTTACATTATAGGTTGTTTTATAGCGGGGGCATTGAGTGCTATACTCTATAGTTACAATAAAGCAGTAGGTGCCAAAAAGTCTGCACAATGAAGATAATTAAGTAAAATGGCCTAGGGTACGTAAATTTTTTTTAGATGTTGTCTGTCTGTTTGTCTGTTCGTTCGCGCATAATGTAATAACTAATAAACTGATTGCAATGTGGTTTTCATTGATTGATAGCTTAGGTAGTGACTTATTTTTTTAGAAAGTGTATTTGCTGTTGGTCTATAAGTGACCTCTACAGCGTCACCGGACGGTGTGGCGGGCACAAAAGCTCTCCGCCGCAATGCGTGACGCAGAAGGCGCACCCAGGGGGTACGAATCTCGGCTTGGACAGTTGCCATTAATTACGGGGAGTATCGAACTATTATTTTTTTAGATTTTGTTTTGGTTTTTCTGGTGTACTTTGTACCTCAATCCGATGAGTAGAAGCCGAGTTTTGATGATATTAGTTAGAATATTATACTTTTTTGTCCCGAAATACGATACAGGTTACTTTTACCACAGATAACTTACTCGTGTTAAGTGATGATGTGGTAAAAGTGGTATTTTTTCTTTTCCGTTCTACCACGCTGAGGCCGAGCCTATAATGGCTCCTAAGTACTATTGCCAGAACTACAACATATTTTTAACTTTTGCGATACAACTCTTGAGTTTGATTATAGAGGATCCTTTGTCTTTAACTTTGGTCCTTCTACGAATCTCCGTATTTGGAAGGTTGTTTAATTAATTAAAATTAAGCCGCAATGGGCAGAACACCAGACCCGATAGCGTAAGTCCCTGACGGAATGGTGGCCACGTTTTGGTAAGCGTAGCTATGTAAGAATGATACAACGATGGTCGGCGTTTTTTATTTTAACACGTTTTTAGTAAGTCTCTTGTTTGTCGTCCCAGGTGGTATCTTGCAACTCAAATTTCAACCGCTTCCCGATTAGCTATCCGGATGAAACTTTCAGGGTAGCTCACAGCTCGATAACAATGCATTTCGAAATAAAAAATAAACATTCCAAAATAAAACATGGTTTTTAGATTAGTTTTTTAATCTACATATTATGCTGCTTGTTCTTCTATACTACTTATAATACAGCAGCAAGCAACATTAAGTCATTAGAAAGAAGATATTAAAACAAATATGTCTGGGTCTAGGGGACTTAAAATTAGATGATCAAGAATATACCTTTTTTATATGGCGTCTGTTTCTTTGTCTGTGTGTCTGTCTGTATGTTTCTTCGCACATCACGTAAAAACTACTGGAACGATTGCGCTGCGGTTTTTACTGCTCGATTGTTTAGTTTTGGTATTTAAATATGTGTTTTTTGTATCCTAATCCGATGAATAGAAACGAAGCAATCGATAAAAAACGATTTTACGGCTGAATGGAATTTGGTAAATGTTACTTCGTGGGTACTTTTGGTCCTGGAATAACACATATAATAATAATAATAATAATAATAATAATAATTAACTGAAACAAGGCATGAACAACAAAAAAAAAATAGAGTGGAGCACCTGGTTCCTAAACTAAAACCCGTGAGATAGGAACCAGATATGATACTTTCATCATCATCATCATCATCATTATTAAAAAATGGCTCAACGGATTTTGACGAAATTTTGGTATATTGGTACTTTTGGTTCTGGAATAACACAAATGATCCTTTTATCCCAGTAAAGTGACCACGTGGGCACAGCTAGCTTTTTTATGTATAAATTACAGTAGGATCTTGCAAATCTGAGCTCATACAACCGAACGCTGCCTAAACTTTCAACACGTATGTATCATATTGTATACAATAGTGCGCGATGCCGATATACAAAGCGATGGGATGGGAGTCTTCATTATCAATCCCCGCTGAAGATTGATGTGACACAGTGGTGTAACAAACGAAAAACTAGGTTAACTCCTATGAAGTAAGGAGTTATTCAATATAGTTTGATACAATAGGACCAGTAATGTTCGGTTAGGTAATTAGATGCTGGTTACATTGTTCACTATTATCTTCATACTTTCAATTAATTATAAGTGCGTTTTATCTTGAGTCTTATAGATGTTTACTACCTACTAATATCATTTATTACTGTTATACAATTTATTCTCAGAGAAGAGCTTCACTCATTCTTGTATACCATTCTTCACGGAGTTCCTTCAAAGTCAAAGTATTTTATCGTAAATAGGCAAAATAATAGCACTTACATCACAAGGAGAAATACATAAAATATTATAATTATATCAAATCAATAAAATTTAGGTAAACTTGGCATGCTTTGAGTTTGAAAAGGAAATTTCCCTTTCATGTGCCAACAGAGTTAAGTCTCACACTGGAAAAAGAAATACCCTTCTGACTCTACCGGTGCTTTGGAAACACGCCCGTTGGAGAAAAGAGCACCAAGAAACTCTACGGGGATGTCATTTAAAATTATTATTTTTGTACAAAGCGCGGACTATATCTTACATAACTTTGTTTTAAGGTTGTTTATTTTGATTTTACAAAATTAGAGCAAGATTTAGGTCACTACTAAACTTAACTTTCATATGATTTATTTTCACTAAACAAAAATGTTTTTATCACAGACATGGCCAGTTACTCAAAAAAAAGTTTTTTTTTGCTTAAAGAAAGTTATTTTTTTGTATATACAATTTTTTTTTCGACATAATTTGTCGCTACCTTACGCAACCCTCATAATATTATATTTAGAATATTTAAAAATCAAACGTTCTGAAGAACATCCAAAGGTTGAATTCAGTTCTTGGTGGATGTTCCTGATAGTATGAGACAAGCTTAATAGTTAGTATATTTAGGTACACTGTTGTGCAAGAAGTGACGATCTGTAAGGGTAAGTTGGTAGTATTCATCTGAGTACTAAGTAAGAAGCTGCTCAGTAATTAGCTTCAAGTTTAATCATCGCCACATTTCCTTGAAGCTGTATACACTTATAGTTGACGGCTAAAGAAAAAACTGTTTTTTTTAGTGCTAAAGGAATACCATTTCAATTTCATTACACAAATTCCATCCACAACCTTACACAATATCTACAGCCAGATGTACGCAAGGCCGTAAAAAACCGAGTGGCTAGTTTAAACTGAATATTATGGCTTCCACATAGATTATAGATGATACAGCACGCAATTACGCTCGTTGGAACAGTGGTTCTGTCCAAATAACAATTATTAAGATGTTGGCCGTCTCGTCCGAGACAATTCAGTTGGTATGGATATGGTATGGATATGTAGGTACATTTGAGTGCAATTGCTCTTGTATTACGTGTGTATGTTTGATTGTGTTAGTTTATTTACATAGTCGTCTTTTGTTTTGACATTGAGCTTTGAGTACCTACGTTTTACTATCGGTTAAATATTTTGTATAAGTCATACTTCTTGTCTTTACGTTGCAGCTGAAAAGGGATTCATCCCTTTTCAACCCTCATTTACTCAAATGCTACTTTAAAACCTACGCATAAAGAGCAAATAAAAAGGCTCAAGTTCTAAATGTGTGCATACCAAACTTTTAAAACATCAGCAATGCAGTAAACATGGATTCTTGAAATCACAAAGGTTGAGGTTAGCACCTCATCTGAGAACCACGATAATAGTTACCGAGAAACGAAATAAAGATACGTGCAATCGTCCCCAGCACCGCTGTGATGATATTATGAATTACTTTCGGGGTTATTGCGGCACTCATTTACGATCCACGATTAAAGAGAAGGGTCCTGTGTACCTTCGGTTTTTTAACAACTTTCGAAAGTGATTTCTTCAGTCATTACACAACGTATCGTCTCCTTTACGACAAAGATTTTAATGATCAGATTTATGCTCTTTATATGGATTGTCGCTTAATTTCTGAACTGACTGAATATAAAATTTCGGTGTTAGCCATAAAGGCTTCGCTTTATTCGCTTCTTTTGAAATGATCAAGATAGCTTTTAGCCGATTGGGATACTGCAAGCACTCTGGGAATGTTGATTGGAGACTTGGAAGCGAGGCGGGGAATAATTTCAATTGCCGTACCACATTGTGAGCTAACTAATAAAGCACGAGAGACGCAATTAAGTAGGATGCAAGTAAAATAAATTAGCAAAAAATCCTTCAAAACCACAAACAACGCTGCCGCTTTGTAACATTTAAGTATCACGCCAAGTTTTCTTGGAAATATCATTGGCCTTTTTTTCGTATGTGGGTTAAAGTGATAAGGAAGTGTTGCTGGGACATAGATCATGGCAGCTCAGGAAATCATCAGAATTCTATTACTAAAGTTAACTTGCCCGTAGTGTACGGTTTGCAGAAACTATGCAGCTCTACGTTTGTTTTGTTTAATCAGTTGCCCACAAATTTAAAACAGCACAATATCATTATCTTAACGCTCCTTCATATCTTCAGATCTATATGATCCTCCAGTTGCCTTGACAGTAAGATTTTGGCGTATAGGCGTCGCCACGCTGGTACATACTTCGCCACCGCCACCACTGCCTGAATACTGCAGGCGTATTGAAAGCAAATTCAGTATAATTTATAGAAACTGTTCTTCATATTTCTTTAGGTGACAAAAAATCCATGCTTCGGAGGCAGCTTGTCTAACTCTAGATGTCGGCACTGCCACATCCATACCAATATATAAAAGTGAAAAGTTGTGTGTTTGTTTGTTTGTTTGGGGAGCTTTCACGCATTAACGGCTGGATGGATTTTGATGAAATTTGGAATGGAGATAGCTTATACCTTGAAATAAAACATAGTATACTTTTTATCCCTAAAAATTTTAAGTTTCCTCGGGAAAACTGGAAAAATGTTGATTACTCGCTGTAAGAAACGGTTGCCACAGAAACGAAATAACAAAAAACATCAAGAGCATTGATGCTATACCTGCTTTGGCATTGGTTTTTAAAATCCTAGAAGAATGTAGGATGCTTTTTTTCGAGATAAACAGTAGTCCGCGTGGACAAAGTCACGGGCGGGAAAGCTAGTTTCAAATATAAAGACTACCTACATACGAAATGAACCTTTCAGTTCATTTCGAACTGAAAGGTTCATTTCGAAACAAAAACAAAAGTTAATTGATGCAGTTTTTACCAATGTTTCTCTAGCCCTGTGTCTGCTTTGCTGAAGTAATTGCTACACTCGCCTCGAAAGTAGCACGTTCTTTCTGTCTTTTTTATTATTGTAACCTTATCACGCACGACCACACGGCTGAAGAGTCTTGATGAAATTTGTAAGTATTTATTGATGTTAGCTATTTTTACTATTACCACCGGAAAATGTTCTCGAAGACAAAGCTGCGACGCGCAGCTAGCAATAAAATAAAGTTGTTATTTTTCTGTCCCTACCCGAGCGACATTTGGACGTGTACACTTCAGCCAGATGCTAAAATGCGGTTGGTTATTACACGGTAGCGTTATGCAGCACTTTTTTACCAAGATCAGCCTCCAGTTTTTCTTTTATTGCAGTGACCGAATATAAAAAAGCCTCTTTTCGTATTTCCGCAAAATAAGCTAATAAACCACATAATTGAGGTGACTAGTTGACTTGGTTACAAGTTGAACAACTACTGTTAACGCACTGCGCATAATTTACTAAAGAAGAAAAACAAAACAAAATTTCGTAAAAATCGGACTTCCATAGTAGGGATGTCACATTTGTTCTAATTAAAAGTTTTGGTACGCGGGCAGTAAATAATTTATTTTTGCCAAAAACGTGAACAACCGTAAGCAACAAAAAACAAAAAAACGTGAGCGACTTCAAACGCTCGTACTTCGCGAACGTACGAACCAAATTTTTCTTATTATTGGAACTGGTTAAAAACTACAGAACCGATTTTTAAAAAAAAACTATGGTACCAATCTGAAAGAATATACTTGTAAAAAAACAGACAGGTACAAAAACAATTTGTACTAAATTATTAAACTAGCAGTGCCTTGCGACTTTGCCCGCGTGGTCATTTTTCCGGGGTAAAAAGTAAAAAAGTAGCCTGTCTTCCTTATGATGTTCACCATTTTCTTGTCAACATTCATCAATTCCAGTTCAGCCGTTTGATTGTGAAAAGGTAACAAACAGACAGAAATACAGACAGAGTTACTTTCGCATTTATAATATTAGTGTGATTAAACTGTGATATACATATTTTAATATGAACACGCGTGAGATTATGAAATTAGTGAAATGGTTATCTATTATATATATAAAATATAACTTTATACAGGAAATTATTCAAATTTTACTGCTTCCCAATAACAACAGCCCTTGTCACCGCTGCACTTCCTAATTACCACTCCACCTGTACGATTTACTTACAGACCCATCTCACAATGGTTGACAGTTGAAAGTCAAACTTGAGAGTTGTTGGGAAACAAAAAGTCTCCTTTAAAAACTAAGGTGGCTTTTTCGCTGTGTGACGTAAGCCTCTCGTGTAACTTTATGTTAAGTCGTACTACTTTTTGTTCCTTTTAAGAAATTAAAATAATTATTTCTGTGTAGCATAAGATTAATAATTTAAGTATAAATAAAAAAAATGGTAGCTTTTCTATTCCTATTGACTCGAAACCGGCCTGTTCCACACGCAAAATTACCACTATAGAACCTATGTAGTGGTAAATCTAGGAAACACAAACTCCTTGATCAACTACTCCTTGAACACAACGGAGGCCATCCTGAACAGAAAAACTTTATGTAGTCCTAGCAAAACTATATAGACTATCATAATAATACGCTATTAAATCAAACAGCAGAAGAAATGCAAAGATTCTGATCACGATTTCCAGCTCCTTATTATGCGCATGAATAATTTGTTAACATTAATGATTTATATTATGATAAAGCACCCCACGATGTCAGCCAACAAGTCAAGACTCATCGAGTGGAGAAGGTAAGAAAAAAATGAACAAATTGTAGTATACCTAGCGGCACGTAAGTCTAGCGGTGAACGAATCGTGGCGGGGATCTTGGCACAGTCAAAGTTATAATTGATAGATTCAGGCGTTACTTTGCGGAAATCCATATTTAAAATGAACAAAATAAAAATATGTAGCTTACTTCCGCCAAAACTGTAAGTCAGACAAATGATAAATGGTAAAATTAACACAAGTAAAACCCCACGCTAAACAAAACCCTACCCCAGATTGAACTAATGAAAAATATAAATGAAAGAAAAGCTAAGGTCTGGAGGCCAGAAAAAACACTTATATAAAAATAATATATATAAATATATATATACACAATAAAAAACCCCCAAGCTAAACAAACCCTACCCAAATACAAGTATCGAAACACTTATATATTCATATACATATAATATAAAAAAACACAATAAAAAACATATACCTCGATCCAAATACCAAACGTCTGACACCAATACGACACGTGTTTCGCCTCTGCACGAGGCATCTTTGGGTGATGTTTTTTTTTTTTTTTTTTTTTTTTTTTTTACAGTCAAAGTTTATATAATGTGTTAAAATGTTGAATACTTTTTATCCCGAAAACTGACTGTGCCAAGATCCTCGCCACGTTTCGTTCACCGCTAGCCTTACGTGCCCCTAGCTATACCACAAGCTTGGAATTCTCGCTACGAGTATACGTTACATAATTATTGGATGAGTTCGACATATTACTTTATAAAACCGGCCAAGTGCGTATTAGACACGCATAAACTTTGCTTACTTAACTTGGGTAGCTTAACTTTTTCAAACCTAAGCTACCCAACTGTTAAAACCACACTGCAATCAGTCCAGTAGCTATTAGGAATACGCAAGCAAAGTGGTTTTTACACGACTGCCCAAAAAAAGAAGTGTATTGTTTTTAGCATTCATGTATGTATGTGAGTTTATTTATACCACCATAACTGTTAAATGCCTGAACAAGTTTAGACGTATGGGTTATCGTTAGAATTTTTACATCCCCCCGAGTAACATAAGTATATTTATTTTTGAAAAAATTCAATATGGCGGCAGTATGGCTCCATTTTCAAAAGCATTATTTTTTTCAATACGAATACCAAATAGAACCTATGATAAGCACATTTCAACAGTGTATAATTTATTGGAATAAGTATTTTTTTTTGGCAGGGCAGGCGTGTTTTTTTAGTTTTTAAGCTAGTTACCCAACCGTAGTCAGGTTTAAGTTTTTGAACTTGTTACAGCTGGATTATGTCACTATGGAATTTGTTCAGAATTGACGCGAGTATAAAATGCTTTATATTGGTCGATTATTATAGCTCGTAAGCCCTAGATAGCCATGATAATTTTGCTAATTAATTGTATTATGCGTTAGTGAAGTAGATTTTTTTAAATTATTTGAAACTGTATTTTATGAGTAGAGAGGAACAGGCAACTTAACCGCTGAACACTCAGTAGAGAGGAACAGGCAATTTAACCCCTGAACACTCAGTAGAGAGGGACAGGCAACTTAACCGCTGAACATTCAGTAGAGAGGGACAGGCAACTTAACCGCTGAACACTCAGTAGAGAGGGACAGGCAACTTAACCGCTGAACACTCAGTAGAGAGGAACAGGCAATTTAACCCCTGAACACACAGTAGAGAGGGACAGGCAACTTAACCGCTGAACACTCAGTAGAGAGGGACAGGCAACTTAACCGCTGAACACTCAGTAGAGAGGGACAGGCAACTTAACCGCTGAACACTCAGTAGAGAGGGACAGGCAACTTAACCGCTGAACACTCAGTAACCCGAACGGGATAAATGTGTATATTTCTGTTGTTTTTTTGAAAAGAAAAAAGATGTTATTACCTTCCACAATTACAGATATTGTGTATGGAAAACCTTTTAATCATGTTAAAAAAAAAACATGAACTCCAAAAACACATTCGTAAGCAAAAATTACACTTTAGAGCCGGATATTTCGTAAATGGAATTATATATAGTTTGACCGCATCATCGCTTTCCATCAGGCGAGGTAGTGGTCAAACGATTGCCAAGTACGTAATAAAATAATACAAAAAAACTGCCAAGGAAACCTCATTATAATTAAAATGTCTAATCAACAAAACCCCACACAACGAACATAAGACGGACAGACGGACTTGGCGAAAATAAAAGAGTTCGTTGTTTTGACAACCGAACCCTAAAACATACATACCTACATACTTTAATTAGCTATTTTTTTCTGCAAAATCCAAGTTTATGGATATCAAGGTATCCAATACTATATACATTCAGGGCAATTAAATGGAGAATATAAGTTTAAGTCCACCACCCTACCTGCCTCAGTCAGGAATGATCACTCTCCTAGAGCAATTGCTTGAACAAAAACTAGGATACAAGCACATCACTCATTCATTCATTAACATCAATTGCGTTCCATGAAAGGGATTTATTCCATTGCTTACAAAAACTTGCATCGTAATAAAGACATCAACGGAAGCTCGCCGAGCTAATGCATTTAAACATTTTTTGTTTCTTTTCCATTAGGTACTTTGTATCATTTTCTCTTTCTTAAAATATATTAAATTTGCATGACTCAGATGCTTGCTAAATTCACGTAGCCGGCTGTAGTTTCTTTATAGCGTTTTTAACTGCCAAGTAAAAATAACTATTGAAATACTGTCATTATGACCTGATAAGGTCAGGTCATTATGAACATTACTGTTGTTCTCACAGTAAACTTTACGAGATACTATACCATTTCCAAGTTAAATTCCCGGTTTTGTTAGAGCACAAGAACTGCACAATCTGATTCCCCCATCACCTTTCCATCACCGCACGACTAGGCGATCGGCAAAGCGCCACCCTTGTAAGATTTATATACCTCGCACAAGAACGAAGCGTTACGCTTCTTCATGCTCTGCCCTCGTCAGTGTTTCCGTTAAATTATAACCCAGGTGTGTTCAAGTCAAGAGTGAATAAGTATCTACTAGGTGAGCGTGCTACACCTTCGACCACATCATCGCCTTCCATCAGGTGAGATCGTGATCAAATGATTGCCAAGTCCGTACCTAATAAAAAAAAGCACACCTTATGGCACGGGCCGGCAGTTGTCTCAACTGACGACGTTGAAGTCTTTTGTTCGGAGAATGTATACGCGAGATTTGTTCGTCGTGTGAGAGTGCTGGCTTCTGGTGTCAGGGTTTGTCAGGCCGACCAAGGGCTTCTGACATGTCAGAAGCTCTTGGCTTAACGACTGCTATTATAACAACCGGGACCGAAACTAGGATACCCTGTTCTATGGGTACGAGACAACGAATAAACATACATAGATACGAATATTACATCCATGACTCGGAAACGATCATTTCTGCTATTCACACAAGTTATTGCACCTTGCGGGATTCAAATCCACGACCGTTTGATTTGGTAGTAGGGTCTCTAGCCACTAGACCAGCGGTCAGCAAAAGGCGGACCGCGTTCCGTAACTAGATTGCGGAAGGTCGAAACTCGGACCGCCATTAGTGTTACCTACATATTAATTTATATAATATTTTCACATAACTAGCCCTATATTCATACTTTTGAAAGCCACGTAGAATCTAACTTCGTAAATATTCTAGTTAACTAGAATATTAACTAGAATATTTAAGAAGTACCTATTGTACAAGTATCTGACCTGTGCACCTATGACTGATGTAATTTGATTAGTCCTGTGACCTATACACACACTCTTTGATTAGACTTGAAAAGATCTTCACTTCAAATGGAGATAATTGTCTCGATGATTATTTCCTTGCAAATTTATATTTAATTAGTATTTTGGGGTAAACATATTTCAGAAAAGTATGCAAATTGCAAGAATCTAACTATCAATCTGGCCACTATGTTTGACTCGACATACGTATGTGAATATCTTTCAGAAAAATGTTTTTTTTTTAAGAATAAAATATAGTTGGAAATTAACGGACGCCCACGCATTTGCTGTTCCTTTCGTGAACCGAACTATAATAAATATTAATTGGAATTTCTCGCATTAATTTTAAATAGGTAGATACCTAGATTGTTTACATTGTTATGTTTTATACATTATTTTTTTCATGTATGCGCTCAGTACTGCGCAATGTTAGATATAACGCCACCCAATGTTAGATATAACGCCATCTACTGGTTAGAATGAAAAATAAATAAATTAAAGTCAAAACTGTACTTGAATCAATATAGGGAAATACAATAAACTAAAAATAATAGGAAAAAATTACTTCAAAATGAATAAAATAATCTCATGTGGGAAACAGTTAAGGAAGTCTGTGCCGTTGATTTGGTTAGATTTAAGAAAATTGGGCACCGACTTCCTTAACTGTTTCCCACTTAAGATTATTTTATTCATTTTGAAGTCGGTTTTTCTTATTTTTTTAAGTTTATTGTATTTCCCTATATTGAGTGGCAAAACAGATCAAATTGAGAACTTCCTCTTTTTCGAAGTTGGTTAAAATGAGTACCTACTTAATCATTATCAGTATTTTTTCAGGACCTTGGTAAAAAAAAACAACAGCATCCGGACCCCACTAAAAACTACTTGCCGACCCCTGCACTAGACCAACCAGCCGTCAAAACTCTCTCTTTTCTTATATTGTTTGTAATGACTTTATCCAAGGTTTGTTTGTATGTTTGTCGTATGAGGTAGCGCTGGCCTCTGGTTTCAGAGTTTGTCGGGCCGCCCGAACGCCTCTGACATGGCATAGTGACTGCTATTAATCAATAACAGTCACGACCGACAGCTTAACGGGCCCTCAGAAGCACGGAGCGATAGAAAACCGCACATAACTTAGAAAAGTCATTGGCGCGGAGCCTAGGACCGAGACCAGTATTGTTGGATTCTAAGTTGCACTATTGAACCATTAGGCTTCAATCGCTCTTCTAGCGAGGTGTTTTTTATATTTTTTTCATTTTTTGTTTAGAATTTGATAGATATGGGTAAGCTGATGATTTATTTTCCTTTTAATGTTTATTTATCATTCCATGCTAAACATTATAAGTATTGTATTCACAGTTGCGCTTGATGAATTTCACATGCTTTTAAATATTGGTGTTAGGATATGCAAATTACTTGTGATATACATTGTGTACCTATGGTGATTTTAACAGTGGCGCCTGCTTAGCTTAATAAGAAATAAATAAATTCACTAGAAACTAAATGAAGAATTTAGAGGTAGTGGTTACGGCAGCTTAATTGGCTAGAGCATAAGCCGCTCAAAAGCATAGATGGCGCGGGTTCAAGTCCTGCCCGTAATCCAAATCTATCCTTCGTAAAACATATGAGATACATAACATAGTATTATAAAATCATTGGATTGATCTGTGTTTTAAAGAATTAATCTTCAAGCCACATGAGTTACAGCTTGACCACCTCTGAATGCTCTAATTTTAATAATTAGGTCCAAATTGCTATAATTAAGACCCCCAACAGTTCCTATCGTTTACGAAAGATAGTCATCCGGTCTGTCAGCAGGCGCCCTCCGGTCTACTCAACGGAAGCCATTGGAACCTGTTGGTTGCGATAGAATCCGATCTATCCGAAATATTTGGTCTCTATTAACATGGAATAAAAATCAACGCGCGTGTGACTGCAGGCATTAAATCGGACTCATCTCCGTTATTAGTCAGAAACTGGTCCCGCTTCCTATGGCCGCAGGATGTTGCTCCATATTCGCCATTCATTAACTTAATGGCTTTGAGCTTGCGATGATTTTTATTGCGAAACGATCTGAATACTCAAAGAAAAAAATAGCGATCGCTGCGAATCGATTTTTAATGAAAGATCTCGAATTGGCTCTGTAAGATGACTTTTAATGATAAGTTCATTTTCAACTTTTTGTGTCGGACATCCTTTATTTCGTGGTGTAACTAGATGTTCCGAATATAAACCAGTTGGTATATATTCGGATGTTAATCAATGGCGGATCATTCACGTTTCTGATTCGGAATACCAGACGCAGACGTATTTAACATGCTAATCTCTGATTGTTAACATGAGATGCTTCAAACGATCCGCTACTATTTACACTGCAAACGAAAATAAACCTTAGCTTTACAAAATAAAGTTTACGTTTGCATGTTCGTTGTTAGAAATAATCGTGCCTACAGTAGCCGAAATCAAGGGTCATAGAGATCAAGCGTGATCGAAAACTGATATTAAAGATTGTACGCACGCGTGAATGAGATATTAGTGGCGCAAGCTGGTGATGAAATGAGGTATATAGCTGGACATGATTACTAGCTTACTAGCCAGTCAAATATAAATTGAATAATAATAAAGATATTAAAAATACTAAGAAGTTAGACAACACTAAAAGCGCTGAGTGTCATAGACACTCGGTATTATGCAGAGGCGCGGCCTTTTTGGCACCGCTATTAATTTTTTACTTTTTTTTATTATTATTATTATTATTGTCTTTTTTGTAATTGTGTATCAAATGTTTTTTCTTTCTTTCTTTTTTCTAAAAGCACCAACATGTGGTAATCAGGTTTATTACTTAACTAGGTACGCCCCGCGGCTTAGCAGCGTGCTAATTTTGCCGCCGTCCCCCCCATCTCTTCTAAAACTCCTACCAATAAATACCTTCAGCCACAACCTCATCCTACGCGGTTTCATATGCGTTGATGATGATGACGAAAAGTTGTAATAATCATCGTTTGAAACTTTTTTGTTTACCCGTGTAGGACAAATGAAAACATAATCTAGCGATCTTTTTTAAAACTAATTTAGATTAGAGGTACAAATGCATGTCCCTGCTACGAAGTACTATATACCATGAGGCCCGATATAGGGGAGAAGCACGACTGTGAGGCGTTTTTTGTTTATTATTGAATTTCGAATGAAGCATCCAAGTTAAGTTTGACTTCATACAAAAACCCCTACAGAAAACCCCAACAAAAAAAACAGTCGTTCTTAAGTGATACGCTTACCAACAAACAGCATTTAATTATATATATATATATATATATATATATATATACGACTGTTTTTTTTAAAGTATTCTTCATAGTCTGAATCAGGTTTCTAGTGAAAGAAAAATTGGAAATGTTGTCTGATAAATAGGAAAAGTCGGGCGCCTTTTTTTCTGTAGGGGTATATATATATATAGGGAAATGTTATAATTGGTCATTATCTTGTCTTTGTGATCAAAAAATACCTAAGATGTCTATTAATATTATAATGCTAAAAAAGTGTCGAAAACTTCTTATAACGATATATTAATATATCATCGTCTAAACCTCACTACAAAATGCAATGGTAAAGTAATTATTAAAACTGCAAAAAAGTAATGAATAATATTCATATAACCTATTTCTTCACAAGTTTATTCTTTAATCTGCCGTGAAGTGTACATCGCTAAAACAATAGACGTTCTCAGACCTTGCACTGCATATTTGGATTTGCCATTATGATGTTCGCTGGAACGCTTGATTACTTTGACATTGCATTCTTATAAAACGTATGAGATATAAGATGATAATATGGAACGTCTTCTATTATATTCTATTATTAGTTGGTATCATCATCATTATGTCAGCCTTTAGAAGTCCACTGCTGAACATAGGCCTCCCCCAAAGAGCGCCATTATGAGCGATTTTGTGCCACCTCCATCCACCGACTTCCAGCGATGGCTACAATGATGATTAGTTGGTATAAGGTTACACAATTCATGCTAACGAGTACCAATTCATTGGTGTAAACTTTTCTGTTTATGAAAATCCTACATACGAGTAAGTTCTAAGGCTATTAGTTGTATATAGAAGCAGAAATTGTAATTTTCATACAAACATCATTATTTGTTTATTCAATAATTATTTTTTGACAAAAACGTGAACAACCGACTTCAAACGCTTGTGCTTCGCAAACGCTCGAACCAAATTTTTCTTATAATTGGAACTGTTTAAAAAAACTACTGAACCGATTTTGATAAAATTTCTATGGGACCAATCATAAAGTACATCCTAGCAAAAAAAATAATATCTAAATCGGTTCACCAATCACGGAGTTCTGAGGTAACAAACATAAAAACACATACGGGTCGAATTGAGAACAGCTTCCTTTTTTGTCGGTTAAAAACTACAAATGAGATCGTAACCAAACTTTTTAGTTACTTTGAGATAGCCTATGCATCTCATTAAAAGTGGGTAGAGTAAATTATATCCTAGTACATTATATATATATATATATATATATATATATATATATATATATATATATATATATATATATATATATATGGGAAAATTCCACACCAATTACCTAGCCCCAAACTAGGATACCCTGTACTATGGGTACTAGATAACGGATAAACATACATAGATACGAATATTACATCCATGACTCGGAAACAAACATTTCTGCTCATCATACAAATGATTGCACCAGCAGGAATTGAACCCGCGACCGTTTGTTTACTTACCTAGGATCACTAGCCACGAGACCGGTTGGTCTCGTGGTCGTCATTGGCACATACCTAAAGATAGGCAACACGCCTTTCAGCAGTACCAGTCCGACCATTCTGAATAAATCCTTAAACCAGTAGCAACTGCACGATACACATGCATACACCTATGCTACTTATGTTAAAACAGCCGGTAATTTAAATAAGTTGACCTTTCGGTGAAAATTTCAGTTATCCGAACGGGTGCTGAAGTGAAAGCTTACGAAACCGCTTTAACCGTACATCTGCTTACTTGATGTAACTTCAAACCAGCCATTAAAATTATCTGCTGCAAACGTCAACTCTAATCTGTTTAACGTTGAGGCTTCACTGCACTGCTTGCGGTAAAACGGTGTTCGAGTTTGCGATGTTTCGACGCATTGAAGCGTGGAGAGAACAAACTTCGGAGTATGTGTGTTCGTGCAATCTTTTGATTTTAAGATTGCACGAATTAAATTGTCCGTGAACACTTGTGTAAACATAATTCGGGTATATTTTAATGCCAGTATTAATAAGTATAATTTAAAAAACTAAAATAAAAAAGCTTTTACAACCTTTTTTTATGCTTTTTCACTTTTTAGCTCTTTAAGGTTTTTTGTTTTTCCTTTTTTTTTTCTTTTTCTCTTGTTAAAGTAGTAAACATAAAAAAAAACAAAAAAAAACTTTGCCATCGGTTTGTGAGCTACTCTGAAAGTTTCAACCGGATAGCTAATCGGGAAGTGCTCGAAATTGGAGTTGCATGATTCCAGGACAAAATATATACATACATACATACATACATACATACAAGTGAAGTTAAATAAAAGCTTTTAACAAATTAAATGATCAGAGGAAGTAGAGTGGAATACAAACTCATACACATTTAAAGAGGCCAGAAGCAAAAATTTTAAAAATACCTTTTCATTGGAGTGTAAATACGATCCTGCCTTCAAATTTTATTGATCGGCCTACATAATAAGCTTGGTTATTTTATAACGGGCTGCTTTTGAAAGAATGCATATTAACGCGTATAGTACCACCCTTACGTTACGCAGCACAGTAAATAAACCCGGGTCTTTGAAGTTGCCGCTCTCCTTAAATTAAGGCACTTCACTCATTTGGCGGCCAATTAAGCGCGAAAAGTATCACATGTGCAAGAAAACTCAATGCTATGTTTAAGTTCATCAAAATATTTCACTTTCATTGTTGTTTTAATGGTACTGCTGTTTTGACGAGTAATTTTGGGACGAGCTCGCTCGTTGGATCCGCGAGCAAACATTGTAAAGAATATTTATTAGCTACGAGCCTGACATTCACCGCCCAGTTTTTGAGTGTGGCTTCTACTTTACTTCTTTCATGGTACTTTTTAAACTCCATGAAGAGTTAATTCGCACACAGACTATCATGATATAGTTTTGAGTACATAGCCTTGAAGTTTTGATCATTTGCCCCGTATTCCAAAACGTCGATTAGCTTGAATTTCGACTTCCATGGAGATCACCACTCAAATATACACTCAAACCAAAATTCAATTGGTTAGAATGAGTAAGTCAATCATAATCTAGTTCGCAAAAATGGTTGGGCAATCTTATTTGTTGTTCTCGGTGTCATATCGATCCTATACCTTGTGATGACTTCTCTTACCTTCTCCGTCTAAAACACAACTTTTTACTACAGTTCACCTGACTTTATTTGCAAGCCAACACCGCTATCCTACTCGGTAATGGATCACTCGCTCAACAGTATCAAGATACGACCTATTAAAAGATTTTGTCCTCTTAGTTATGATCACTATCGCATGTAAGGTATACTTTTTGAAACTTAATTTGTTTTTGATAATTATTATGCGTATTTTAAATTAATAAAAGTTTATTCTTCCGTGAATGGGAAATGCAACACTAAAATCGTTTAAATAAATATTTTATAGTCCATTTTTCAACAATAAAAGTTTGCAAACTCTATACGAAACGTTTATTTGATGATTTGCAACTTTTCACTATTTCCTTTAAACTGGTTGACTGTTACATTATTTTAAGCATTTTTCGCCCCTGCATTCAATTTGCATAATTAAACACCTACACGAAAAAACTCATCGCTGTTTGCCAATTTCATTAATTTGACTATAACATGCCTTAAATAAGATCCAGAATAACAGTTTCGAAGTCTTGGTCATCTCAAGAATGCATTAAAACCTTTGTGGGTGGTTTTTAAATACGATCAGAAGGGTATAAATACTGCCTTAAATGAGGATGTACTGAAAGAGAAACCTTGACTGTTGTGGGCTAAAAGATCAAGTGGTATTCAAGTCTGATCTTATGCTAGTCATACCTATATGACTGAGAGCTTTTGAACTTTAGTCAGTAAAAGTTTTTAATATTGTTTCATCAAAACGGAAAACAAAAACAGCCTTCAAGTTGGATTATACAGAATGGAAAAATTTCAAGCTCACACTCAAATTTTTAGTTGATTTCCTTACAGTTTTTTTATATGGATTATTGGTACGGTTAAATAGGGAAGCAGATTGTTCACCTTAGCTGATAAACCAGACTAAAATGCAACGATCCATTCAAATACAGACTAATTCGATCGCTGCTACGAGCAGATAAGTCAGAAAGGCTCCTAATTTAGATGTAGGTAATTTTATCTAGATCTTTGATCTACCCTCATCAAAGAAGATTATGTAGTAATATACCTAAACAATAACTTTATAATCAGACAAGCTGCGTCCATTCGCGGAGCCAAAGACCCGTGTGAAGAGACAGCTGATTCGATTCGATCGCGATACCTCACAATTTGCACCACAGTATCTTTACTCCTTCAAATAGCTTAATCACCTTTATGTCCATACTATAAGAGATGGTAATACAGTGAGGTAGTTGTAAAAGTATGTTGGTAAAGTTACGTGTCTCATCTCCAACGGATCAGAGCGTCTTAATGCGTGTGGCGTGAGAATTAATTTCGTAGTGTAATGACCTTCGCGTCACGTTTAATCTGTGACATCTTTGTGGGAAAAAAGTCAACAAATATGGGCACTTTAATCTAGTTTAGCCGCTTATTTATGTATCCTTATGTATGTAATGGTACGTGCGGTTTCGAAAGAGTTTTAGAAAATTCACAAGAAATCTAATAGTAAGTTTTATACGGTCCTTCTATTAAACTTTAAACAGATGTCTTCCTTGATAGTTGCAAGGTTAACATTTTATGTTTCTCATATTAATACAATCTTATTTTTTTATAGTAGAAATATATATCTAAATAATTAAGTAAATATATTGGGGACAATTCACACTAATTACTAAGCCCCAAACTAGGATAGGATAACTTGAAGGCTGATGATGATGATTATGAAGAAACTGGGATACTCTGTACTATGGGTACAGACAACGGATAAACATAGACACATAGATACACAACGTACATACATAGATACGAATATTACATCCGTGACTCGGAAACAATCATTTCTGCTCATCACACAAATGATTACATGTTGCGGGATTCGAACCCACGACCGTTTGATTACGAAGTAGGGTCTCTAGAAACTAGACCAACCGGCCGACCAACTTACTCTCTTTTTTCTTATTTTTTTTTGTAATAACTTTATCTAAGGTTTGTTTTTATGTTTGTCGTATGAAGTAGCGATGGCCTCTAGTTTCAGAATTTGTCGGGCCGCCCGAGGGCCTCTGATGTGATAATGACTGCTATGATTCAATAACAGCCGTAACCAACAGCTTAACGTGCCCTCCGAAACACGGAGCGATAGAAAACCGCACAAAACTCATTGGTGCGTAGCCTAGGACTGAACCCGGTATCGCTGGATTCTAAGTTGCACTATTGAACCGTTAGGTTACCATCGCTTAATTAAACCGAGGTGATAAACGGTATCTTTGTAATATTCCATTAAGGGTAAATTGAGATGTCTTTCGGAGAACAAGTAAAACACCGTTATTTATAGTAATTTTATGTACTTTCCTTGATGGCAAGGCACTAATGCACTAGTGCTCAAACGCTAGCTAATGTAGCTAGTACGCTAGTAGTATTTTTTTAGAACCAATAAACTGGTGGCTGGTCATGAACTCACATGGCCAGTATGAAAATCACTAAAACGATTACGAACACAACATGACAGGAGTAACATGTACAAGTGGGGGTTTATACCCTTTACAAACACCCAATGTGCGAGTGGAGTACGCGCACAAGCCACATCTGAATATCTTGCCCTTCGAGCCTGTAAACCTGCACTCCAGTAGACTTAAAGGAAGCCACAGACAGTGCGCTAAATGTTGTCACCTTCTTCTGGGACAAAGAAATTAATTTTTTGTGTTAAGAGGCTGAAACACCGGAACGAAAAGAAGAAGAACGAACAAAAAAAAAAAAACTGTATTAGTCTACTTGAAACATGTGACTATTTTTTTTAATTAATATTAAGTCTACTTGAAGAAGGTACATTTAATCAGGGAACAATAAGGAGCAAAACTATTGAAAAATTGTTAACATTGAAAACTATTCGTCGAGCCCCCTAATAATAATCATAATACGATACAAATAAAACAAAATCATACTACCTACTCACATACAAAATATTCAGTAAATCCATTTTACAATGCAATTTAAATCGAAAATAATAGATAATACTTCATTGCACCTAAAAATATATTATAACACATAAAAAAAAAACTTTAATATATGTACAATGGGCGGTCTTATCACTAAAAGCGATCTCTTCCAGACAACCTTTAGAATATAATTTTGTAATTCAATAACTAAACTAATACCTAAGGCTAAGTGCAATATTACGCTGCACATCATTAATTAGGTTTTTAACCACTTGAGATAATTAAATATTAGAACATTAGCGGTGATAATGGTGATGAAAAGTATGCTATGTGTTATTCAAGAACTTTATCTACATAGTAAATTTCATCAAAATCCATTAAGCCGTTTCAGCGTGAAGACCGGACATTACATACATACAAACTTTCGAATTTATAACATTAGTAGGATTATATACCTAGGTTAAGTATTAATTAACTTATTATGTGTAGCCACAATCCGCACTACTTCACTAACTTTTTTTCTTTCGCATAGATGAGTTGTATCGTAACCTAACATATCCAATTTATCAAATAACTAATCTCCAAAGGATAAATCAATCAGATATCTGTTACACATTTCACATCAGTTCCCATCAGCATCCAACCCGACAAACCAGTTAGAGCTCTCACATGAACACCAAAAAATATAAAACTTAAGGCGATGTCACCCTCACACAAAACGTACGGCAGATTAACGAAGGCCAAAGTCTACCACAAGCGATGCTAAGTAAATATGCGATTAATATAGTAATGGTGTTTAAATTTTGAATAGAAAATGTTTGACTAGTAAAATTTAAGGCAGTGTCACAGTCATACGAACTCAAGGCAATTAAGTCAAGCCCATCATGAAGGAAGTAACTTTTTTTTTATTACTTACTTGGCAATCGTTTGACTAGAATCACGTTCACTATCTCACCTGATAGAAAGCGATGATATGGTCGTAGGTGTCGCACGCTTGCCTAGTAGATACTTATTCACTCTTGACTTGAAGACCCCTTGGGTTATATAAATGGCCGATACATGCAGAAAGAAGAAAATGATGAAATTGTAAGAAAGGAATACCTAGTTCAGTCAGTTTATACATACAATTTTTTTCAAACTTCAGATGGTATTAAAAAAAAGTGCTCGTAAATGACATAGAATTAATTTAAAAGAACTGATGCAATAGATACGTAATTAAAGGTACGTACTTTAAAAATACTGGTAGATTTAAAAAGTGAGAAATAATTACTTAGTTTCGCTCCTCCTGGATGTCAGTTTTATTTACTGCCACTATAGGAAGTCCGCTGCAACCCGATACAGTTGAGGCCAAGAAAACCGCCTGGCCGGGTGGTCGCTCATATTCATATATTATTCGATGTTCCAGTAATTAACAACATCAATGGTTACGGATGTACTTTATAACAAGAACCGACACATAACTGACTGTTCAGAGCAAGCTGAAGTTATTAAACTATCTTAACTTTACAAGCTATAGCGTCGAGTTGATTAATATATAACTTATCTACTTATGGCCAGTTCTTATATCTTAAAACGAACCGTTTTCGCTTACTGTCCATCAGTTTTTGACATAAACGCCATACAAAAAACGTCAAAAAGTAACGAGACGTTGGAAAATCGAATTGTTTCATTTTTATACGAAAGTCACTTTTTACGGGGGGTAAGTCGCTTTTTTGACAGAATTGTGTTGACAAAACCAAATGCGAGTAGTTGGAGACAAAGCTCGCCCTTCTCAACGCTGACACTCGCTATTTCATTCTTCTCGTGACCACGATCGATGTAATTAGAACACAAGGCATTTTATCCTCGACTTCAATATCTACCCTCGCCTTCGGCTCGAGCGGATCTATCTATCTATCTACTCAGCCCGCATCCACCCACTGTTGGGTATAGGCTTCCTCTGTTTCACGCCATTTGTTCCGGTCCTGTGCAAGTCTCATCCAGTCTACTCGTATTCCTGCGTGCCTAACAATGTCGTCTGACCATCGGGCTGGTGCTCTGCCCCGTGAACGCTGCGCTCCTCTAGGCCACCACTCCGTTATCGTCTTGGTCCACCTTTGATCATCCCGTCTTGGAAGTGTCCTTCCCATCTCCATTTAAGCTTTGCTATCCGTATACCTACATTTTCGACTTTAGTACGAAATGTCTCGAATAAAATGGCTTGTTTTATGCACTTTATATACAACCCACTATTAATGCAAACCATAAAATAATTCACACAAGGATAATATACAAAATATACATCTATATATGTATATTATATATATATATATATATATATATATATATATATATATATATATATATATTATTATCTTAGTGTGTATTATTTTATGGGTTGCATATCAAGTGTATATTATATATATATATATATATATATATATATATTATTATCCTAGTGTGTATTATTTTATGGGTTGCATATCAAGTGTATGATTATATATATATATATATATATATATATATATATATATATATATATATATATATTGAGGTAAGGTATGCCGTGTCATGCCTGAAATACATTTATGTCTTTTCGAGTACGACTTGGAACATATATACCTACTAATAGTGTAATTGCATAATATACACTAATCTGGTTTCATTCCACTAACATTTCGGTTGTTTATAGCAACTTACGAACATTGTATTGATAAGGTCTTCACGATGCAAGAGCGGCGAATACGAACGAGTACCTACAGAGTAATTAAAATTCCTTTTAACGCTACTTTATTTTACGATGTGTTATACGACCCATAAAAGTTATTATAACTAGTTTTAGTTTAATGAAATATACGCCTCTATTTCCCATATCCTTCTTAACGCTACTGGATTTACTAATTAGGGAGTTAATTAAACTATGCTATAAGTATACGTAACTGGTTGAAATGTGTAATCTTCTGTATAATATAAGGTATCATTATAAAGTGCGAGATTCCTGTTCAATACATCCATCCATACCGATAACGTTGTTTTTCGGGGAGCTTTCACGCGATAACGGCTGAACGGCTGTGATGAAATTTGGAATGGAGATAGCTTATACCCTGGAATAAAACATGGGATACTTTTTTCCCGGAAAATTTAAAGTTTTCACGGGCAAATTGAAAAATGTTGATTACTTACTGTAAGGAACGTTTGCCATGGAAACGAAATAAAAGGTCTGTCAAAAAACATCATGAACGTTGGTGCTACACCTACTTTTGCTTTGGTTTTTAATATCCTAGAAGAACATAGGATGCTTTGCTAGGACGTAGTCGCGGGCGGGAAAGCTTGTATATTATATAGGCTATTAAGCATAAATTAATAAATTCATTTTATTTACAAATTTACGTCCATTACGGGTTTTTGCGATAGTAGATATTTTATATATACGTACCTACTAGAAACTATCCACATCAAAAGTATTGTTGCAGCGGTTACAACTGTTTGCATTTGTTTAAATCATGACTTTTAATATGTTCGTGTGAATATATATATAGTTCGTGTATATTATGATAGCGAGTAAATACAAAACTTGATAATTAAATTTTAAAAACATACTTTTTTTTATTTATGCTCATATAGTAAGGGAAAAGGTAAGAAACTCAATGATAATGCATAAGAAGCTGACCACATGAATGGAATTCTAACTAACACCAGTGCCACATCAAAGCTAAAATATTTTTTATCCATCATATTCGGAAATGTTTGCCTTCATGTTGTAAATTGCGAACAAAATTTACCTTTAAGTAAAATATGCGACAGAGATAGCGTTTATCTTTTAGTCGTCACCAAAGCTATCATAGCTAAATAGTCACCGCCAACGTTAAATGTCGCCGTCAAAGTTAAATTTTCGCCGGTATTATTAAATAGTCTCAAGCAATGTTCATTTAAATTTTTAATCTGTGTTGGCTCACAGACTAGTTAAAATAAACCAAGACGAGATAAACGTCATATAACCATCTGCCCAAAGATTTCACCGATATAATCTCTGTCACACACTTTAACTAATACATTTTGATTTAATTATGAAATATTTGTCATGCTACTGGAGTTAATCATTGGAAACTTGAATTCAGCCCTGCTAATGGCCGGTTCTTATATCTTAAAACAAACCGTTTTCGCTTACCGTTCGTCAGTTTTTGACATAAACGCCATACAAAAACTTCAAAAAGTAACGAGACGTTGGAAAATTGACTCATTTTATTTTTATAGGAATTGGGTTTTAGTCAAATCTATAAGATTCTTACTCCACACAACCAACTCCGTTTCAAGAAATGGTTTTATGCTCAAAGGATTATTCCATTTATTTTAAACTACTTATAATTTTATTTTATAATAATTTCTTCGTATTCTTAGGATTACTTTTTTGAATAAATCCTTTAACTTGGTTGAGTGAAATAAATGAATTTACATTGATTATTCATCTGGTTGTCGCGCAAGTAGAATGGCAGTGAAATAAACGAAACGCCTATTAGAAAAATAAGTAAAATTGAGCGAAAAATTGCAGGTCTCGCACTTTAGAAGGCTTCGCTGCAATACCAGAAATATACTATTGTCAAACACTGTCACGTTCAAGTCACGCATCATACTCTGCCGAAACGTACATGAGATGTCAGATTGGATTTATGACGATAAAAATTGCTCTGAATTCATAGTACCTGTTTAGCAAATTTTAGTACACAAAGTGGGCAGATATAGCGGTAGTTGTGACTAAATGTCTTTAACAAGGATGCTTGAACGGTAGTAATTCAAACATGGTTTTGATTTTCGTAGTCTTGATGTCATACAAATAGCGGTGACAAAATCAGATGAAGATGTTATTGCGAAAGAATTTAAAGACCTACTGGCATTATCGATTATTGTATTGGAGTTTAGTTTTTCCTGTAAGTACATAGGGTTCAATTTTTCTTAAGACGAGAAGATTGTATTTTAGAGGTAGTAAATTTATATTAACTACCTTCATATTATTTTGTCTTTTCTTGTAGTAGAGTTGAAAAGAAACCTGTGATCTGTTTTGAATTATATTACCTACTTTCATGTCTGATGGAAAGCTTGAGATTTCATAACTCCAAAGACAAAGGTGGTTATAGACAGACCACATCTCAAAAGAAGTCTGCAGGTAAGAGGACATAAAATAGGGGTGTGAGCAGAACCTTAATATGTAACAAGAAAGCTGACCCAACCTCATCCAAGTACGGATTCTTTCTACAATATTGATAAAATAAAAAAGGGTGTACCAACTTGTCTACTTTTCACTAACATACCTTATAAAGTTCTATTTTATCCATAAGCAATGCAACTATGACGGGAAATCTTGACATTCTTTGAAGGAGAAACGGGAGGTTACTTACAGAGAAGCTTCACTAAGCTCTCACTTTACTTCCTGTAATCATACTTTAGGAAACCATACTAAAGATCACCAAAAAGTATCTATATAATAAAGCAGTAAGTAACAAAGTCTGTACAAAGATAATACATAAATAAGAATATATTTAAGGGACTTAAAATCAGGTACCGATCATGAACACAATCAGGTGTCTGTCTCTGTCTATTTGTCTATCTGTTCGTGAATCACGCAAAAACTTCTGGACCGATTCCGATGCGGTTTTCATTGAAGATAGTTTAGATTTTGACTTAAAAACTGGAGTACTTGGTATTGAAATACGACGAGCAGAAGCCGAGCAATCAATAAAGACTCTTTGATGTCTGAACGAAGTTGCATGAAATTTGGATAGTTGGTACTTTTGGTTTTGGAATAACACATCATTAGATCCCAGAAAAAAGACCATGCGGGCAAAGCTGCGGGCACAACTAGTCAAATATAAATGAAAAATAGATTATCTGAAAGTTTCAATTTCATTAATTGGTTACACCTAATAGACCAAAATAAAAAATTACAGTCTAACAGCGTCCGAGATGCCATAGCCAGTCAAGCGAAAGTGAGAGTGAGAACGGTCGGCGATCGAAAGATAACAATAGGCCAGTCTCGTTATCAGGTGTTCCGAAGCTACAAATCATAGATAGCTGCCAAGGCCGGCGGCATGAAGAATTTTCGCTCGACCAAAATGCGTGAGCTAAATTCTAAATTACGAAACACAGATCAGATAACGCGTAACGGTTGAACGAGAGACGGGGTCTTTGATGCAGCACTAGTAATATGATATCAGATGCAGGAGGTAGTACCACGTAATATTGCAGATAATGTATACACCTACTCTTTGGGATGCGATTTAAGGCCCAGAATCTTGGCTACTTACGCAGCTTGACAAATATCGAATTCCCATTGCAACATGTCTGTTACAATTACTAAGTACTAATAGCACAAAAAAATACGATTCCTAATGACACACAAATTAATAAAAGAGCTCAAAAAATGTCACACCAGAATACCATTCAATGTAGGATATGACGTAGGTAACTGTTTCTTTTCAGAGGTGAGGACAGATGTGTTTTGTAATTTTTATCATCGAACCAAGTAATGAAATTACTTGTTTTGGACTCAATAACATTGGCACTTTAACCTTGAGTTTAATTAACTTTAATTTCAGTACTATACAGTTTGAGCCGGATTGGGATTAGTTGGCGTTGCTCCTAGGGTTCTGCCTTCAACGTTTCTTCACTGGTGGTACAAAACTTGACTACATCAAAGAAACACGAATAATCTAGTATTCCTCTCCGCTTAATGTTTGCTCATGACCGATCTATCGACAAAGAAGAACAAAGGTGATCGGTCCAATTATATCGCCGACAAAAGCATAGTAAACACACCCACAGTAGTTTCGAAACTGCCCGTTAAAGTTGAAACTAGATCATGATCCTGACATACGACGCTGCAAAAACTGGCGCACGCCACAACAATATTAAGCAACGGTATAAAGTTATAATTAGTGGGTGATGTTGCAACATCATGTCGTTAGGATCAATATCAGAGCACAATAATGACTCATCAAGGCTCGAGACCCGAGGTGAAGGTTCTATCCCTTGACCACTCCCAGCAACCTTGCTTTCGACGCAGATCGAGATAAAGACAGGACTGAATCGATGCCATTGAACATGATTGAAATTGCGATGAAACGCTCGATCCGATTTCTTCCTATGACTCACATTTTTAACAATACCTTGCATTCTGAAATGGAACTTGAAATAGCCTGTCACAGTTCCGCTAAATGACGTCTCATGCTTGGTATACACTACAAGTTTCGTTGTAAAATAATTAGAGCTATAAACCAATCATACACCCACAATGCTTCCAAAACTTGACAAGTCCCATCGAACCAAAGTTATGAATGAACAGTCATTCAATACAATTCAAGGCCGATGTCCTAAAGGGATTAAGGTTAATGGCTGTCCTCGTGACTTGCGTGTGCGTCGATTTTATCGATCCATTAGGACTCCCAATAATCCTCCTCAGAAAGATGAGAAACTGGATTTTTTTATCGGTGGATCGATCGCACAGATGTTCTGTTACGTGTATTTGTTCGATGGAGAACAACACATGATTGTGGCGGCTGCGGAGCGCACGCGCGCCTCGATAGCATCTCGACGCTCGAGGGGGCGTTACGAAAACCACTTACCTATCAGATGCCATCGCCGAACCACACTTATTATTTTGGCTACTCGGTATTCAAATTATAATTGTAATCTTAACAATATTTTATTTTTGATGTTACGATCGATTGGATGTTCTGAAAGTGTTCGGAGGAATGCTAGATTAATTCGTTTCGTCTGGCTCGGTCGTGACTTTGACTTGACATTTATATGGTCAGATGAGAATGGTTGTGCACATTTGATGGGTAACTAAATGTAAAAATTCTAAAAAAAATGCAATACATGTCACACTTTCATGAAAGTGTGACATGTATTGCATTTAAAATACACTCCTTGACATTAATTGACGACACAAGTTAAATATTTAACACGTGACTATGCTTTAATCAAAAGGGATGCTTCAGATCAAAGCAAAGTCATAGTTGATACTTATAATACTAGCTTAAAAGCTAAAAAACACACCTGCTCTGTCAAAAAAGAACTTATGTCCATAAATTATATATTGTTGGAATGTGCTTATCAAGGCCTTCAATTTGATACCCATATTGTAAAATTGGAAGAAAAAATATTTTGTGCTCATTTGAAAATGGAGACGTAATGCCGTTAAATTGAATTAAAAAATAACTATTTTACTCAGGGGATGTAAGGATTCTAACGATACCCCATCACGTCTAAATCTATTCCGGCAATTAAAAGTTACAAATATGCATGAATCCTAAAAACATTACACTCCTTTTTTTGCGCAGTCGTATAAAAACTGTAACGGGTTCAATTCTGTACATTGAAGATATATTTAATATATTTTTTGAGGCTACTCTTTATTCGATACTAAAGCCAAAACTGTTTTTTTTCATTTTTGACTGTCTGTCTTAATATCTCGGCCGTGCATCACGCCGAATCTACAGAATGAATTCAAATGAAACTTAGTATAATTTGAGTTCATACTACGAGATAGGACATAGGATACTTTTTATCCCTAAAAATTAAAGGTTCCCGCAGTATAGGGATTGAAAGTTATTTAAAGGAACACGTACCACGCTGAAACTACTGGACAGATTTTAATGCAACTTGGCATAGTCATAGTTTATATGATGGATTTATTGAGTGTACTTTTTTTCCGAAAAAAATGAACCATGGTTCCTGCGGGATAGGGGTGGACCTCTATCCTGCAGGAATTTATGTTGATTTTGAAGTAAAAAAATATTATTATTTTGGAAGGTACTGTATGTTCGATACTAAAGCCAAACCTGTATTTTTTTCATTTTTGTCTGTATGTCTGTCCGTGTGTATCTTGTCTGATTATTACGCCAAAACTATTGAATGAATTCAAATGAAGCTTGGTATCATTTGAGTTCATAATACGAGGTAGGACACAGGATACTTTTCACCCCGAAAAGTTAAAAGCGTCCCGCAGGATAGGGGTTGAAAAATATTTAAAAGAACACCTATCACGCTGAAACTTCTAGACGGATTTTGATGCAGCTTGGCACAGGATACTTAATATTGCGAAAAAGGGAAGGGTTCTTGAGGGATAGGGTTCCAAAGTTATGTTATTTTGAAGTAATAAATATCTATACTTATAATAAAGCAGTACGTACAAAAAAGTCTGCACAAACACAATCTAAAAATGAATGGTCTATGGTATTTTAGAAAAGCTACTGAACAAGAATATACACGTAATATTTAAAACAAAACATATATTTTTCTGTATGTTTTTTTGTTCGTGCATCTCGTAAAAACTACTGGACCTATTGCAATGCGGTTCATTGTTGGATAGCTTATGGTTTGACTAAAAAACTGGTATACTTCAATCAAGTAATCTCAATTCGATGTGTAGAAACCAAGCAATCGATAAAATCTTTTTAACGGTTAAAGGAATTTTGATCAAATGTAGGTACGAGTATATTGGTATTTTAGGTCTTGGAATAGTAACTTATAGTATTTTTAACCTAGAGAAATGAACCACGTATGTGAAGCCGCAGGTACAGCTAGCTATTTTCTAAAATCGGTTCATTATATCTGCAGATTAACTAGATCACGCAATACTTAAAAATTGTGGTATACTTTATTATATTAGGGTAGATTCCTGAAGTAATGGAGTGGCAAGAGTCCTTAAATGTTGAGGTATGTTCGAAAACCGTCATAAATTTTCTAAGCAACAAAAGGTTGTTAAGACTTCATTATCGCCTAAGTTATTAGAGGTGCCAAACGCTTCACTATTCACTATTGACTGATACATGAACGACAGACATTTATGTATATTTATGTCATAATGCCGAATAACACGGCCTGTCGTAAACACTCAGACAGTAAATCTACTTAAGTATTGGTTAAATGACCTCGGATATTTCCAACTAATACAACTTTAATTGAGAAGCATTCTGTTATTAACCATATTGAATTTTAACTTAATTCGAATAAAGTCGCCATTAAAATGATTATGTTTATTACATCAAAATATTTTTATGATTACAATAATTATTTTTCAATTGAAATAGACCGATTTCTTAATTTTATAATATTATTTTAATCTCTTGTTGGTAAATTGCGCACGTTTATGAATATCTTTGGTGTAATAAGATTTATTACGCTTGATATCCTGGCCATAATTCAATGTGATTGATTTCATTTATAATGCGATGGTATAATAATAGAAAAATAATTTAATTAAAATGATGTTATAAATGCACGATCGTAATAAAAATGTCTATTATACGACTTGTACCAATAGTTTTTTAAGAATAAAATTTAAGATGAAAAATCGATGTAAAAAGAAATAAAATTGTAGTGTCAATTAAAACTCTGCTCCTGTGTGAATAAGTTAATTTAAAAATTATGTCATGTCGCGTGAACCAAACGTGTGTGCCAAATTTCAGCCCGATAGCTTCAGTCACAGTACATATAATATATGTACAGTGCTTCAGTGGAAGTGGGTGAAATTAAATAAGAGCTTTTAAAATAAGAAAAACAACATCCGCAATTTCAAGCTCCAATCGAACATGGCATAATCTAATGCTGGCCCTACATTGGTACGTAGTGCTCAGATCTACCTGATTATTATCTAAATATTAGTCTAAGAGAATTATAGTGCGACGCTGACGATCCGGAGAGGATGAGTGGGTGACATCCGTCGCGGATGGATGATTGCACTACCGTCTGCCTTGCACTGAATGCGTTCTATAGGCTTATTATATTTTACCGTCTGCCGCGGACATCCACGTCGAATCATCCGCATCTCGCACAATAAGCGGTCTAAGTCTACACTAATATTTTAAAGAGGAAAGATTTGTTTTTTTGTTTGTTTGTCTGTCTGTGTGTTTGTTTGTAATGGATAAATACAAAAATACTGAACCGATTAAAAAAATATTTCACACTAGTTTTCCCGCCCGCGACATCGTACGCGCGGACTACTGTTTATCGCGAAAAGAGGCATCCTATTTTCCTCTAGGATATTAAAATCCAATGCAAAAGTAGGTATATCACCAATGCTCTTGATATTTTTTGACAGACAGGGTAGAATCGTGTACAATTAAAGAGACCCTTAGCTACACGTGCGAAGCCGGGGCGAGTCACTAGTGTTGCATAAAATGGTTTACGGGGCACATCTAGGATTACTCAAGCAACAGGCCGCGATGATGTTCGCGATGTTAATTCTGTTCATATCGTAATTTCGTGGTAAATGTAGAGCCGCCAGAAGTGTTCTATAGCAAATTACCACCCACAAAACCGAAGACATTCCATAGCCTAACACGTGAAGGACAAAAACAGTTACGCAACATTGACCTCAGTAATTAATACAAAGGCAATATTTTCGTTTTTCACATACCGCGACCATTATCATGACCATCTGGACCGCTTTATGCAACAATGGAACCATTATTGTTATGTTCAACCGTCGAACGTACTGATGTTTTCTTTATTTCGACTTCAAGGTGATGTTTTGACAGTGTAATTGGTTCGAGACTACCACTCGTTAATCTTGTGCTACACGATTGTAATTAATTAATTTTCGTTTTTTTTCTTGGCGCTGTGTGGTATGTTTGTGTTCATAATTGTTCGTAAGTGTAAGTGGTATGAATAGAAATAGAGATATATTAAAATTCTCTGAAAAGAAATATAGCACTGCGCTTTTGTATTTATTTCCAGAATGGCCATTACCCATAAAACGACCTATAGATACACATTATTTTATACCATTACAGTACTAAACTGCACCCACAATTATTACTAGCATTATTTGGTGCAAAGGACACACCCAGACTTGTTAGCGACCTACCTCATGCCTCGCTTAGACTACTCGAAAGGGCACTAAACTACTATATTACTAGACATACATTTGACAGCAACTCTGTTCTTGTGACCAGGGCCCCGATTCTGTAAGCTATTGAACAGCGATAACGCAAGTCGATCGCTTGAATTTTTTTGAGAAATTTTCTTATTTACCACTTAAAAGTGCCGATAGATGATTTTTTTGAGAAATTTTCTTATTTACCACTTAAATTTTGCTAAAATTTTCGCTTTTTGTTTTTTTTTGTTTTTTATTTTCCATTTTTTTATTTTTTGAATATTTCAAAAAAAAAAACACTTCTAGCACTTTTAAGTGGTAAATAAGAAAATTTCTCAAAAAAAATCAAGCGATCGACTTGCGTTATCGCTGTTCAATAGCTTACAGAATCGGGGCCCTGATACAAGACATTCAATAGCGTGTTGCCCTATTTATTAAAAAAAATGTCTATATAAGGAATCAAACTGAACTATCATCCATTCATTATAAATACAGTACACTAGTTTTGGACGAGATCGTAGTCATGATAAGTGTTGTTTATGATATAAAGTTATGATTTCCTCAGGCAACATTTAAATATGGTGTTCAAAGTTACGTTATAATTATAAAAATTGCTTTTAGAGTTAGCAATAAAGGCTATTAAGGAAATTTTGCTTGTATTTATATATATATATATATAGATTACATATATCTACACATTAGTTCATCTATAATTTATGCACACTACTATTACAAAAAGAAAAAGTGAATGTAATGCCAAAGAATAAAACCCTAGATCCTCCAGAATTTACATTGATAAAGTAATAGTTACTGAGTTATAATTTTGCTTGCATACTTGTGTTTACACGTGAGATCATCTATTATTTTTATCCATTACCATTACAAAAAAAGTGACTGTGCTGCCAAAGACTAAAACACTTGATCCTCCAGAATTTACATTGATAAAGTAATAGTTAATGGGTTATAATGTTGCTTGCATACTTGTGTTTACACATGAGATCATCTATTATTTTTATCCATTACCATTACAATAAAAATGTGACTGTGCTGTCAAAGAGTAAAGCACTTGATCCTCCAGAATTTACATTGATAAAGTAATAGTTACTAGGTTATAATGTTGCTTGCATACTTGTGTTTACACGTGAGATCATCTATTATTTTTATCCATTACCATTACAAAAAAAAAGTGACTGTGCTGCCAAAGACTAAAGCACTTGATCCTCCAGAATTTACATTGATAAAGTAATAGTTAATGGGTTATAATGTTGCTTGCATACTTGTGTTTACACATGAGATCATCTATTATTTTTACCCATTACCATTACAAAAAAAATGTGTTTGTGCTGCCAAAGACTAAAGCACTTGATCCTCCAGATTAGACATAAATAAAGTAATAGTTACTGGGTTAAATACTAAACCAAGGATACGTTCGCCGAGCCACTGGCGCCAGCGTTAGACGTAGGGTAAACGTCCGTGTCACCGACTCCAACGCGAACCTAATCCTAGCCCATTGCGACAGCGCACAGCCTCATTGTATGTTAAGCGGGCACTTCATCTTTCAAGTCTCGCGCGTCGATTTATTGGTGGACGCGCCCCTATAGTGACACTGCAGTCTAATATACAGTAAGGATGCCAAATATAGATAGCTCGATTTGACGCACTCACAATAATATATGGGTCTGCTGAGGTTTGATGAACAACAAAAGTGCTGAGTCAAGCAAAGGGGTAAAAAGTACACTGCTAAAAATTTCGATATTTTGAAAAATTCTACATTTACTTCTTTTTCGTAATATTTTGTAACTGAACAGGTTTTAATAAAATCGCTCTAAATAAGAAGTTAGAATAAATATTTTGCTTAATTTTGTTTTTGTTTTGTGCAATTAATAAAGTAGCGTTATTTTATTATTTTGGGCTATCCATTCTTCTTCTGGATGATTAATCAAAACTTAAAAATATTATAAATATGAGCAGCAAAGAGTTAAGCACATCCGCATCTTGTCTTGATGTGTTGTCATAATTATATAATATTGGGCGGTATACCACGGTGACGGCATGGCACGATAATCTGGGCTTAGGATGTATCGTACAGGCGAATTTTCTTTCATACAACGGTCGCCGACGACCGTCACCGGCCGATAGTGGAACACCACCCATTGTCAGTGTGGTGTTCATTACAGTACTGTTCTCTTACAGTGACATGACCAGATACAAACTATCTACCTCTGTGATGGAATAAACGCCTCTAAACTTGTCATGGCGATAATGGTATTACATCGCGAAACACGTACTAACGTAGACTTGATTAGATTGCTGCGGTGACGTATGGCTAGGATCCAGTGCATTGGGGCGTCTGTGAATGAAGGTGCAAATCCTATAAATGTTGTTGTTTTAGTGGTTAATCTACGTCTGTGTATATATAATTTTTCTTATTTGTTTCAGATTGAGTGACATGAGTACTACTGGCATTTACTCTGGCTTAGAGATTGCTGTAAGCTATAAGACTGCCGATTGTGTTACCGCTACTTCTATGTTATATTATGTACAATGTACAATTTACTTCTAAGTATATACAATAAAGAGTTATCTATCTATCTATGTTTTGTTGTTATTTTTTAACTACAAATTATTATGTAAGTAGAAACATACATTGATACCTATGAAATAGTATGTCACAAGCGACATACCTACCAACTGATTCACAGACAACACACAGCCTAAACCGGTGGACCTAGATATTTGCAATTTAGAGGAAATATTTCTTTAAATTTCGAACAAGGCTGGCAATGTTTGCACAAGAGCAAAGCCTCGGCATGCAGCTAGTTTTAGCATAAATACAGACTGAGTATGGATAGAGAAACAGAAAATTAAACAAATTTTATTAAATAGCATGTTTATTTTATTGTAAAAACCTTTCTAAAAAAAATATAACGGGCAAGTATCTTTATTAAATAAGGACTATCCATAAAACATTCTAAGAACTTACAAGCCATTACTGGCTCACTGGTAGCCCACTAATTACAATGTAATTATATAGTAATTCACAACAACAAAGTAAATATTTCCAACACACCATTTTATTCAAATGGTATACAAAAGTGCAGTAACTAGGTATATACATATTATAATACAAATATAACAAGTACATTTGAGAAGCAGCATCCTTTTGCATTTTATGGACATGCTATGAATCTCTTCCCGCTGCAATCCGACTTGAAATAATCATGTTTACTGTGATAGACAGGTACTGAACTGAATCAGAAAATAAAGATATAGCTATGATCGTTTGTCATTATCTACATAACAAGTACTACATTTTTCAATTTTACATAATTTCAAAATGTCATTTTTATATTTTATAATAAAGTATACAATAGTAAAAATCATTATAATATAAAGTATTAATGTCCATAAACTAACACTTTTTATATGCACTTTATTGACCATTTCACTCATTTCACTATATTCACTGTTTTCACTTTTCTTCAAAATATAATTCAGCATTTGTAGATTTTCCATGTTTACTCCATCTAAGTTAACAGGTTTCCTTTTGAAATTATTTGTAACTGGAACACTTGGTAAATTTATCAATGGTAGTTTAAGAATATGTAAGTTCATTCCTCTGAACAATTTCTTCCGTAGAGTAATATCTTCAACTTGTATTTTACAATTATCGTCCAAGGTTAAAATATGAGTACCAAGGATTTTCTCTCGAGTAATCTCATTTTCACAGGTTTTTGTCAAGTACGTTTGGTAACTTGCAAAAATTATCCATATGTTCATTTCAATTTGTTGAACTTTTATCTCTGAAGTTTCGATTAAAATTAGAGAACACGACGTAATATTCAACGTAAATTTCATTAAATCAGTTATACATTTATCTTGTTCCAATACGACTGCACAACTTTCTTTACAAAGAAATAATTTCTCATCAATCTCGTCGCATGGCTTGGAGAGCAATGTAATAGAGTTCAAATCCTTCACGAGGATAAAAGGATATTTAGGAAGTATCAAGGATGTAATACTATTAAAAGTATCAAGGATAGGTAAGGGGAATAACTGGTAATATTTGTAAGTGTTTTTGCGTACAATTGGAATTGCCAGTACAAATGTGATTTGCCTACCCTTAATATAAGCTTTTATCTCTATATTTTGCTCTATGTTTACTAAATTTTCATAATTAACAGGGAAAATTAACTTATCTGTTCTCTCAATATTTTTTAACAATTGAAATAATTCATTAGATTATGAGTTAACAAACTATAAACATGAGTAACTTTATTTTCAAAATCATTTATTTTATTTTTATTTAATGCTTTCTCAATATCATTTAAATTTATCTCAAATTTTATAAAGTTATAATTAGAAGTATTAGTGAAATAGCATCTTGCTTAGTTTTAATTTTAATACTTAATTCATATTGATTGCATCAATTAAAAAAAAAAAATTGCATAGCTTTGTTCTTGATGCATACGATTTAATCTAAGTTTCATTAGATTTTCAGACAATATATCATCTAAATCACAATCTGTTTTCATTTTCAATTATATTATTAACTTGAATAAAAAGATTTTCAATTGTAGCCATGTCACTACGTTCATTTAATAGAAGGCTGCTCTGTCTACAACTCTACTTGAAATAAGATAAAATAAATGTAACTCTTGTACTGCAGTAATTTCGGTTCCACTTAAGGTTTCATTGTGCGTGGAAGTGGTAGATGTTTTCTTATTCGTATTCTATATGGTCGGTAAGGCCTACACTGATCTTCCGCTTGGAGTGGATTGTATATGCCTAACCCCGTGCCAGAATTTACCCAAGCCGACCTTGACCGCTCCTACACGAAGCCGAGCACTGTTTTATATCGCTGGCAGAATATTTCCAGTCATGTCGCTGTAGTTGGTGTTCAAATTAATTATTATTATTAATTCAGTTTAATTTATCTTTTGGTGGTTGATTGCCTGTAACTTACTGCCAAATTAGATACTGGGTTTTACCTGCAAGAAGAAAGAAAGGAAGATAAGAGTCATAATGGTATTGATAATTGATAAATATAACAATAAGAGATTAAAACAACATCAAGCTGTCCCTATTATAATGAAACAAAACATAAGTTCAATATCTAAAATCAGACTACGGTTGGGTAAAAAAATAGCCTTTGACACTCTTGACATGAAGACGAATCGATTGATACCCCGCTTGTCAAAATCGGACCAAATTTTTAGTTTACACTCATAACCTTTCCTTTGCTTCGCCATAATCGGGTGAAAACTAGCCTATGACACTCTATACTGGAACACGAATCGATTGTCAAAATCGGATTAATAGAGGTGACGCTATGGCGGAACATCACATACACACATGCAATACATACATAGACTGTTAAACTACCCTTCCCTTGCTTCGCCGTACATGAGTAAAAAAAAAAAAACAAACAAATATTAGGCATGACGCCCTTCTCTTTTGAATAATTATCAAAAACAGACATTTCGGGGTGTACTTATTTCACATTATTTTCATTACGACGAAGTACTAATGGTTGTACCATGCAGTTACTCTGCCGGCACGCGCGCCTAGACGCGAGAGCACCTTTGACCCGCGCGCCATCGACACGTGCTGCCAACGTTCTCATTGGTTAGAATAGAAGTAGACGCTTCGACGTACACGTTCTGTAGTTTATTTGTACCCAGGGGCAAGTATGGTGAAGACTTGAGGTCAAATTTTACTAAGATAAAATCGGGATTAATCAGTGATAATATTGAAAAAATATGCTAATAGGTATTATGTTACCTACGTAAAAAAATTGTAGCTCAAGGGCATGGAGGAACCTGTAGAAAGCTCCCATTCTACTTTATTTAATTATATAAGTAAATAATAAAAGTTGGTGGATACAATGTCTGATTACTCGTATATACGCTACCATATAAGTAAAGCTTATTCACTCCTCGACGAAACAAACTTGCGCCTTCAATCTACACAAAGTTCAATGTCACCGCATCTCTCGACAAAAGCTCATTCAACATTTTGTTGTATTGTTTTCACTGTCGTCTAGTATTGTGTATCGAGAGATAAACGATCTCTTTTGTATTTGGGTACCTGAATTAATTTGATTACAAGTATAAAATGCCTACAGCTATGTAGGTCACATTGATTTTGACCAATTCGTTTCGATTCGCTCGAACAATTGAAATCAAATCGAATTGTTCGTTGCCAAAACATTTTAATAATATCGAGACATTTATGAGTGCATTATGTTTGCCGTTGCGTGACTGTGTTCAGAGTGTTACAGTGCATTGCAGTGCTTAAGCTTCGAACAAGAGACTGGCTGATTTGGTTCACGCACACAAGGATACCGCGTATTTGCGAAACTAAAATGTTTAGAGTCCTATCAGATAGAAAGCGATCACGCGTACGAGCGTTTCGCGTTTTGCGTTCGTTGTTTTGTATAGTTACATAGACATACCGACACAGCAGGTATTCTTCGTTTGTACGCAGAACGCGAACGCGGAACGCTCGAACGCGTGACCGCTTTCTATCTGATAGCACCCTAAGACTTCTTTTGTTTGTTCCTTGTTGCTATTCCTACTTTATCACATTTTTACTCATTATTATTGTAATTGCACGGTCTCGAGGGACTGGAATGAAACAAAAATACATGTACCTATTTTTAAAAAAACATACATGAGTAGATATGCCAATCCTAAATTACATTATTAAGAAGCAGCACTAGCGCTCTTACTTTTCAAATTCATAGAATCCCTAATCCAATCGATGTCTGATCTCAAACAGTGGCATCGAAGTCAAAAAGCATTATCTAGAGTACTGCTCGGAACTTATCAGATATATGTACCGCAATATCATAGGAAATGCGATCACGTACGGCCTTCGACCGCTGCGACAACAGATCGAATGGAACCAGCATTGTCTATGACATTTCAGCCTTGCTAATGACAAGCAATTTCGATTTTGAAACGTACCTACACATTCGTTGATATTGTCCCTTAATTTCCAAATTGCTCGCACGATTTGGTATTTTCTACTGTAAAAGCGTTTTTCTCTTTTTCTCAAATATGCTTGGAAATGTTTGAGTTTTCATTGAACATTTCAAATTTATCAACCAATCCCTTTGTAAGCTACTATCTTGCAGGCACAAGAAAAGTTTAATAGTCACCGGCAATGTGAAATAGTCGCCTGCAATATTAATGACCCCTATCACAGGAGTAAATCTGGGGTTGTTACTCTTCTTTTTTTTTGTCGCGGCTCCACATAATCTAAAACTCCCTAAGTAAAAACTGTATCCTGAACTTAGGACCTTTTAACTTGACTTAGCTCTAGTATTTTAGGGCAAAATTCGTTTACTATACATCTTTTTAATTATGAAGGATCACAAAATAGTAGTAATTTCATCAGAGGCCGCGATAAAAAAGACAACAAAGTCCATAGAGACATAAACCCCCTTTTAGAGCAAAGTGTACCTACTATAACAATTATTAAAAATATGAAACGAATTATTTTAGTAACCCTTATAAAACAGACTATATAAGATAGACCAATAACACTCCCAAACCATACATTCATCGTCTGCTTATGCTTGTCCACTGCTGGACGTAAGCCTCTCCTAATGTACGCCACTGAACTTGGGCATCCAATTTTTCCAGATATTTTCCGCAGGTCGTCACTCGATCTGGCCACAGGGCTTCCTACACTACGTTTGCCTAAAAGTGGTCTCCATTCGAGAACTCGTTTACCTCAATGGTTATTGGTTCTTCGTGAATGTGACTAGCCCACTGCCACTTCAGCTTGCTTATCCTTAGAGCTATGTCAGTTACCTTGGTTCTCTGTCGGATCACTTCATTTTGATTTTGAAACCCTACATTGTTATAGTACCTAATCAACTAAACTACTAATGGCCGGTAAAACAAACCCTTTTCGCTTACTGTCCGTCAGCTTTTGACATAAACGCCATACAAAAAACGTGAAAAAGTAACGAGACGTTGGAAAAACGACACGTTTCATTTTTATAAGAATGGGAGGTTAGATAACCAGCTTGTTACTCTTAAACCCTCGTCTGTCAAATGATCATTTTATGAATAGAAATAATTAACTTAGTTTTTACTCCTTTCACCAGTGACACCTCTACAGTAAATAAACAAGACAGTTCGAAGGGTAACGAGTTACAAATGAACTAAGCTCTTTGGAACTAAGCCTATGTTATCTTCAAATCACGCGATGTCGAGCCAGCTGTCAAACCAGCTGTCACACGAGCTGTCAAGCCGTCGATGATGTGACAACTACAGCGGGAGATGTCAACGGTAACTAAAGCTGAGGACGCATTGACGCCTCTTCTAGATGAGTTTATGATAATGGCTGGCTCGAGTAGTTGTAGGTACCTACTCGAAAATAATTGCTCAATTTTACACAGGTATAATTCTTTAAATTAAATAAACAAACCCAAATATAATTCAAATTTATATTGTACTAACTGGTAGTCAGACCTTCTTTGAAATAAAAAATATATAATACAAATTGGTTTAGAAATCTCGGAGGTATGAATGACATACAAAGAAATATATCTATAGCTGATATATAACTTACATAATTAGGTATGTCAGTTTTATTTATGGTTCTAAGGACCCTAGTATTAGTAAACACCATTCTAGGTTCACGCACATTTATAAACTAATTTATAAACATTTAAAGAAATAATCTATCAATCTATACTTATAATAAAGCAATAGGAACGGAAAAGTCAAAAGATTAGGAAAGAAATGGATTAGGGTACATAAAATAAGCTACTGAACAAGAATATAACATTTTAAAAAATCGTGTCTTTCTGTTTGTCTGTCTGTATGTTTGTTCGCGCATCACGTAAAAACTACTGGACCGATTGCGATGCGGTGTTGGATAGCTTATGTTTTGACTTAAAAACTGGGGTACTTTATATCTCAATCCTATGAGTAGAAGCCGAGCAATCGAAAAAAATATTTTTGACGGCTGAAGGAATTTTGATCAAATGTTGGTATATTGGTATTTTAGATCCTGGAATAGCACAAAGTGTACTTTTAACTTACAGAAATGTCCACGCTTGCGAAGCCGCGGGCATCAGCTAGTAGAGTATAATTCGAGTGGGTTCGAATCCTGGAAGGTGCAATCAATTGTGTGATGAGCAGAAAATGATTGTCTCCGAGTCATGGATGTAATATTCGTATCTATGTATCTTTATCCGTCATCTAGTGCCCACGTATCCTAGTTAAGGGCTAGGTAATTGGTGTGAATTGTCCCGAACATACATATATATTTTTATTTAATTTTCAAGATCCTTTAATTGTTATGACATGATACATTTATTCAATAGTTCCTTATTTAAGGACCTCGAATAGTTATTTGTAATCAAGATGTACCTACACGAAAAAGTCGGACGACTTACTTACTGCTACACAAACAAACTCTATGACTTGATAGTCCAAATACTACTAGATTACACTAGTAGTATTTGGACAAGTACTTTACCTTGGTCTTGACGACATGACATACTGATATTGCTGAGTATGTTAGGTACCAACTGTGCGCACATCCTCTTATCATACTCGTATTACATTGCGTACGTACTTTCTAAAGGAAGGAAATAATCACTCAGTTTTTGACGTAATACCATCCATGTTAACGTAGATCCGCCTAACTGATTTGTTTCTCACTGTATGAAACGGTTCATGTGTAATTAAAATGTGGAGTTATTTTACTTTGAATTCAGATGCTAATTAGCATTAATTACACTCGTTCTTAATATCAATAATCATTGGAGTAGGTACCTACTGTTGGCATATTATTTATTCTGTGCTGTTGGTTAAAGCCCTATTCAAATATCCTTGATTGTGCGAAGTCTTCATCACTTCATTTATCGCCAAATTGAAAATATAGCCAAGATGCTGACTCTCATCAATCATGGATTTCAATTTAGGAACCTCCTCAAGTGACGTTTCAATAAACCAATTTCTATGATTCTACAAATATCAAGCGCAAACTAGGCCGCTAAATTACATCATCGCAGTGTACCACGATGTTTCAATCAAATACATCCATCTTAGATCAAAATACATGAAACATCAACACAAACAAACATTAGTTCAATAACTAAAAGCGAGCTTTGGTGAGCCTATGACATTCTTGCAAAGAAGACGAATCGATTGATACCTCGCTTGTCAAAATCGACACAAGTTTTTAGTTTGAACAAAAACTTCCTTTGCTTCGCCGTAGTTGGGTAAAAAAAAGCGATGACACTCGATAAAAATCAAGACGAATCAATTGATACCTCGTTTTTTAAAATTGGACCAGTAGGGTACCAAAAATAATAGCCATGCTATGGTGGAACATCCACATTCCTACATACATACCTAACGTACATAGACTGTTAAACTCATTACCCTTCTCTTGCTTTGCCGTACTCGGGTAAGAAGTAGAATGTCTCTGTGTCTAAATAGGAATTCATCGTATAACTACGCATACGTCACTATAAGTAAATAGGTAAATGAAAATAAAAAACTGTAAAGAAAAATTAGTAACACTTAACAATATAAAAGCTATAGGTACGTACAACAGATGCATCAAAATATTATACAATTTATATTCACCATTGAGCATCAAATACCGTTCATATATAGCAGAGCCGATTTCCGTTACGTTAATTCAAGTCTAATTAACCCTGTAGTATCTGACTGCATCTCAATCAGAAACATTAGAGAACCTACAAACGAGCAACTATTAGTGGCTGTACTGGATACCTTTATAGGGAATAGATCTTTTTGGTGAGTATTTACATGCACCTATACTTATATATATATTATAAATAAATCTTATAATAATTTTTATATTATATGAAATTCAATGACCACTGATTGATCGACTGACATATATATATATATATATATATATATATATATATATATATATATATATATAAACCCGAACCTACCCTGAAAGTTTCTAATCGGGAAATGATCGAAATTTGAATTGCAGGACTCCAGGACAGACAAAATAAATAAATACATACATAGATACATACATAGATAGATATATTCATAGATAGATACAAGTGAAGTTAAATAAAAGTTTTTAAAAACGTGTAATTTGGACAGTAGTTTCCTGTTATAGTGGAACCAACTAGGAAGAAATAACTTTTAGAAAATTGGAGTCAAAAGGGGGTGAAAAGGGGCCTTAAAGTTTTCATAGAATATTTCTGTAAGCTCAATAATACTGTAGTGTGGTCAATTAATCTATTTGGTTTTAATATTTTACCAAGAAAATCATAAAACGTATTCGTAGATTTCAAAATTACTCTATGTGGATGCAATGGTGTTTTGAGTATGTTTTAAAAATCCTTCTAGCCTACAAATATATTTATGTAATTGCCTTATCAGAACTTTTTTAATGAAATTAAATCACATTTGCACTTCCAGCTGCAACTTATGACGAATTATGTAAAAGACTGTCTTACTAGGAATATAAGCAAAAATCCTAACGTTTTATTACACTTTGGCTAAAAAAATATATTACTATCTAGTCAATCGTTTGACCATGATCTCCCCTGATGGGAAGCGATGATGTGGTCGAATCTGTTGCACGCTTGCCTAGCCTATACCTATTAACTTTTGACTTGAACACACATAAGTGACCTGCCCACATTTTGCAACCCGTAGCCGACCTTATAAGTTGCCCGTATACCGAGGCTCTTAATAAAAGGAAGTGAATAATGCTTCGAAGATCAGTTTAGTTCAGTAGCGGCTTCCGATATATGGTGTTAAGAAATAATTACTCTTGGACACGCCCTCTCTGATTGGTTTTGTAAGCGATCATAAATCTAAATCGAGCCCTATACATGTGTTTCTCATTAGAGTTAGAAGTCGATGGGCGTACTTGCCTAACGTAAGTGGTGGTTAACAAGAGGTGGTGGCAGCCCTAGTAATTAATTCCATTATGTTATGAATTTAGGGATGTACCCTTTAATAGCTAATGATAAAGGTTGACTGTCAATAGCTCACTTTTCCATTCGGCTATATAATCAGTTTTCCTTAACTCGATCTAACTTTGACTTAACTGAAGCGATGGTATCCAATGTATATAGCGCGACAAACAATTTAAATTTTCCGGTGATCCAGTTACTATTAAACCAATAACTATTGCCTTAACTCTGTAATAAAAGTTCCGAATGTAGGTACCTACTTACACGATAAAAATAACATGTGCAGTTAACGACTTAGCTGCGTATAGCTGCGGGCAAAACCTAGTATGCAATACCACAGGCAATACCAGAGAACTAGTTTTTTACAATATTCAAACGAACTCGCACCGAAATTACTTCGCATTGTTAATATGATGATACCCAAATTAATAGCATCGTAATTAGAGGTTTAGTTACTTTTTATTAGGTAATTATTGCTTATTCGCGGCCAAGCGTTGGTAATAAAACATCGATATTCTTTAACGAGTGGTCTAAATGCCACTTGACTTTAAACTTTGATTATAGGATGCGTCGAGTGTGGAACAGTTACTGACTATTTTTGTATTGACTTCGTATGTAATGGCTATCCTCTATTGCTTCATGCAGGAATACGCGAGGACAAAGTGATTTTGTTTTGGTTTTAAGAAACGGAAACTGACTCATTCTGATTGGTTTGATCGTGTGAACTAAGTGCATAAATTGTAGTGCAATGCCAAATATTATTTCTTTTTCTCTTATTATGTTACTAGCAGTGCCCGCCCGCGACTTTATTAAGACCAAAAGTACATTTATAGTACAAAATACAAATTTTTGTTCAGCCGTCTTATGTATTTTTATCAATTGCTCGGCTTCTACTCATCGGATTGAGATACCAAGTACACCAGTTTTTAAGTTGATCCATAAGCTATATAACACTGAAAACTGCATTGCAGTCAGTTCAGTGGTTTTTACGTGATGCGCGAACAATCAATTTTAATTTATCTTCTTTATACAGTTTTTCTGGCACTTATTGCTTTATTATAAGTACCTATAGATAGATAGATAGATAGGTTGCAACAAGACAAAATGAGCAAAGTTGCATTATACCTACTATTTAATAATTTGAATTAAAAACATTTTGCTCATTTGTTACAAAAGTATACTATGATACAACTCACTATTCCTGATAAGCTAATAAGACAATTGGCGTTAAGATACTTCTGAGAGACCAAAACAAAACAATCCACTAAGCAGATATAAAAACTGGTATTCATCCTCTAATCGTCTGTTATCTTAAACCACTGTTTAACCGGCTCGGTGGCTATCTCCATCACGTGGGAACTCACACGGCTCGGATTGTGTGACGAACAAAACGGAATGTCAAGATGCACGGTTGTGTAACATTAACATACTATAGCTGACATTCGGAATCGTATTGTACGCGTGTTCTTGAAGCTGCTGAGGATTTGCAGGCGCCGTTCTCTTCATTGTCCAGTCTATCAAGAGCGTTGGTGTTACTCCAATTATAGTGGTCATGACGAAGAAATCAGTCGGCGTATTCAGCTAGGATGGGTTGCTTTTGGGAAACTTGACATTAAATTCAAGGCTAAAATTTCGCACTACCTGAAAACCAAGGCTTTTAACCAAAGCGTCCTTCCCATCCTCACTTATAGTTCCGAAACATGGCCGCTCACGCTGGAGAACATCCACAAGATTAAAGTAGCCCAACGAGAAATGGAGCGCGCCAAGCTAGGATTCAAACTTGTGGTATCAATGAATTACTCAATGAATTAGGAAAATAGCTGATGTTTAGGTACACACTGTTGAGTTTGATCGTGATCTTTCTTTGAACGATAGCATGTAAACTTCACAATCAATTCTAACAGCACTTCAAACCTCGGCCCTGCACCAATTACTAATATAGAAAGTTGTCTGCGGATTTCGGAAATCATCGTGACTGAACTGGCATCAAATGGACCTCAAAAGTTTAAGGACATATTTTATTACATCTACCAAACCGCTCTGAGACAGCAATGTCGATCACTTCCCCCACTCTCTCTCTCTCTCTCTCTCTCTCTCTCTCTCTCTCTCTCTCTCTCTCTCTCTCTCTCTCTCTCTCTCTCTCTCTCTCTCAATCTCTCTCTCGATCTCTCTCTGTCTCGAACGTAATACGCTTGTGATCGGAGGTCCCCCGAAGGCGTACACCAGCTCACCAGCTCAACGGGACTCCAAGCACACAATGTATATATTAGGTGAAGGAACATGGAGGAGAAGGTAGCGTAGCAGATGTAGCGAATGTAGAAGTTGACGGACGCAGCAGAAGAATATAGAAGTGAACGGACTTTTGGCTTAGCTGCCCAAACAGCACCAAGTTCTGTGCCGGCTCCTTCTTCAACGAACAGCGGAGGCTTCGCAGCTGCAAGTCTTCATACGAACCCCAGCGGAACTACATGATATAGCTTCTGTCGACTGTATACTACATACACATTTCAACCCACTATGCTCTGTAAACTTTGGTTTAGAAATAAAATATATTTAGGTAGGTATATAAGTATATCGTATATTCTGTTTTACTAAGGTTTACAAAGATAGGTAAAAAAACATTGACTTGAGCGAATCCATATTTATGATGGGCCATGTCTGATATATACAACTATGAAATGTGGTTTTAATTAAGATGAAAGAGGATGTCATCGTCACAGGCTGATGAAAATTTATTTTGTCCAATATCTAAGAGCACCAGATATCCGATACCGGGTTTGGTTCTGGGTTCAGCACTAATGACATTTCTAAGTTATGTTCGATTTTCCATCGTGCTTCAGAGGGCACATGAAGCTTTCGGTTTTGGCAGTCATTAAGTCATGTCAGAAGCCCTCGGGCGGCCTGACCAATTGACACCAGAGGCCAACACTACTTCATACGACAAACAAACAAAACCAGATATTCTAAAACATCACTACTAGCTCTTCTACAATAGTAATATTCTGGAAAGCATCGTACTTAAAAAGGGTATTTTAGATTAGATTCTATAATAGCAGTGAAACTTTTTATGTCACCATAATAAGGCTCATTGGAAAGCGTGCCGCCAATTTGTACATAATCCGGCTTCGCTACTCAATGTCAATGATGTTATTCATCATCCAAACGTATAATTTGACAAACACGCACTAGACACGCGTCCACAAATTGTGTTAGTGACACAAAATCTCTTTTAGATTACACTAATTTGTCAGTCAAGTACTAGTCCATTCATACAACCGCGTGTGGGAAACGTTATGAAATTGAAAATGATCATATTTCTTTTAAAAGACACTGCGCGATTGCACAAAGATTCACCTAGTTTTCGACGTTAACTATTCATTATGTGCCGTGAGAGTTTTTTTGTATTGCCATTGTTATAGTTTTGATTGGCGCATTCCAAAGGACTTGGTCCGTTGGAACGTCGGTCGTTCGATTCTATGACCGGCTGAGTACAATGAAGATAAAGTTATATGCGAACATTTTCTGTTTTTAGTAATCGACTTGTATCAGTTGTTTTCTATGTATGTTACCCCGTAGCTCCAGGTTTTTTTAACCGAGTTCAGTAGATTTCCAGAATTCAAATAATATCATGAAAATTAGGTATAGTAGTTTTATATTCGAATAGGACATGTCACAGTTTTGCTAAGAGTAGCATCGGTGTTAAGGTTGGAAAAAAATCTGAAGTTTTTTTTTTATTACCTCACCTTACATAATACTTTATTAATTTATTACTTTATCAATCAAATGTAGGTTATAACTACGTACTTCAGGTAGGTAAACACCAGTGCTCCAGTTTTGTTTGAAGGCTGTATGGTAATTTTGGCGGACGTCTGTGTCGGTTGCTCCACGTGTAGACAGAATGATGGCTCACTTTTATAGGTTGCCTATACGTAGGTACTTTTGTATAATATGCGGTCATGAAACATAAAATCGAGCTTATGTACAGACGCGTCGTCCAACAGATCATGCAATGCAAATAATGACGAGTCAGACTTGATAGGATCAAAAAATAGATGACGTGAGGAAGGTGAGGGCGGAGTGAAGCAGGTAAGTAAAAATGCTTTTTAGTAAGCTTATGACCTATATAAAACTAGCGACTCGTCCCGGCTTCACACGGTTAGCTAAGGGTTTCTCTTTATTTGTACACGATTCTACCGGTGTTTTGATTGACTAATTTGATCAAAAACGGTTATTGTGACTTAATAATAGTTAGACATATAGCCTAGTGGACTTTTTTGTGTGTAATGATAAGTACTATAAACATGTAGTACATTATTTATATGTATCATCGACAGTTTTCGCAGCGCAAGTCAAATAAAGACGTTTATAGACAAATTTTTGATATCTTGGGTATTATTACATCATTCGTAGGGATATCTAGTTATTTGAAAAAATAAAATACTTCCCATGTCACTCGCTGATAATGTAGCTTCATATAGGTGAAACAGTTTTTAAAAACTGAAAAGTGTTTTTTGAGATTATCCATTAGTCAACAAACAAACACACAAAAATCAAATCTTTTCTCCTTATTATATTAGTATATTATGTATAGTATATGTGTCGATATCATTGGTCCAAACTTGGTTCAATCGCAGCAAGAAGATGGTCTAGAGGTGATGATGATGATGAGGAGTATATGATATCTTTTTGCAGTTGTTTTGTAATGATGTTATATTAGTTTAATCTCAATGTTGTAAGTCTCCGGCCATTTTAAAATGGGACTACAGCTTCGAGTAGTGTGTTAGGCCCCTAAAATACGACGTTAGTAATCAAGAACACTATGCATAAATGAATCTTTAAACTATGAGTTATCTATTGGTGGATGTTGAATATTAAAACTGTATCGAGGTTTAGCCCGCCGATGATTATACAGCCAATGAAGTTTTAATTTAATTTTCATAAAATTTACATCAAGTAATTTCTATAATGTTGATATATTTATCAAAACTATTGTCGGTTCTTTCAACCAATGATTAAAATGTCAATACTAATAAATATTAATGGAATCTGAATTCAATTTTTATAATTTGACTGACATATAAATGAGCTAGTTATACTAGTAGCACCCGCGGTTTTGCCCACATGGTCATTTTCCGGTGTAAAAGGTAAAAATAAATGGTTTGTGCCCTTCTCAATGACGATATAACCACGCTCCCTGGTCCTTCTACTTGATGCACGTGTTAGGTTATAACTTATTGATATGTTTAATCAGTCTAGTAACAACCATTTTTACAACAATAGAATAACAATGTAAGAGTTGACGATGTTCAGTTGCAGTACTGGACAAGACATTACAACTTGGTACTTACATTTAACGTATTTCACAATGAAATGAATATTCTCAGGTTATAACTTATTGATATGTGTAATCTATCTAGTACCAGACATTTTTATAACAATGTAAGAGCTGACGATATTCAGTTGCGGTACTGGACGAGATAATACAACTTGGTAGTTACGTTTTACGTATTTAACAATGTAATGAATATTCTCACTGAATCACCTCACCACTGACGATATTATAATGTATTTAGAAAATATTGCACTTCAAGACAAAAGTGACTACCGATTGAATCTTGTTGTAAATAATTATGTAATTTCTTAGATCTGTGGTGAGTTTATAATCTGTGATAATAACAAATTATGTTTATGAAGAAAAACTGATCTGGAATCTGTTCCACAACTTATTAAGTAATAGTTTACAATTGATAATTATAGATTTATATAATGGTGTTTAAAATGCTTAGTACAATTATCCTTTAATTTTAAGTACAATTACTGAGTCATTGTATTATAACTCTGAAACATCTGTATTTATATTTCCGTTCAAATTAGAATGATTTAAAATCATGTAAACTTACGATATTGATAGAAATGCTTAAAACTAGGTACTTACCGATTAATATTAATGTATTATTACTTAATCAGCTCTGTACATTTAAACCTATAATTGTAGTAAAAATACAACTTCTCCCGCTAAAAATTGTAATTTATGAGAATCATATAAGAATACTGTTCTGACTTTCAATATTTGTTAACATTCTGAAAAATATGTATATAAACGTCTTAATTATTTAAATGATTAACAATGTGTAAACAATACCGAGTTAACAATTATTAAATAGTTTCAATGTAATAAAATATGTACATTTCCGTCACTTCGGCGCCATCTGCAGGCTCATTCCTGCTGTTGCAATGACTACGTGACTTTGGCGGGTAGAATCTCTATAAAAAGCAGCCTCTGGGCTGAGCAGCCCTCTCTGTTCGTTTTCTGTCGTCGTTGCATCAACAAGACACCAAAAGTTAAGTACAATTAATATTACCTACACTGTTATTCTGCTACTCTGTTTCTTTGTCCCATATTTGCTGTGTATAACTGTGTATTTTGCAAATAGATATTGTCGGTTCTATGGTTTTTTTTCCATATTGGTTATTATAACCAATGTGACTGTGTTAGAAATGATTAGGATCACTTTGTTCATGGTAAATGCTTTTATTTTGTGCCTGGTGTAACTATGGTGATTGTAAAACGATAATAAAGTGTAATTATGACCTAGTATCACATAGAGGTTGTTAGTATGTTAGGTATTTAGTGTATGATACCTATGTTAATGATAATTGTAAAACTTATGATCAAAGAATATATTCGCCCCGTAGTTTCTTGCCAGTTCTTCTATGGTGGTGTATTCCGAATCTGGTGGTAGAATCAATAAAAATATAACAATTCTATTTCCTTGTTTCTATGAATAATCCTTAGATTATACCATTTTTTAGTACACATTAGGTAGGTACTAAACTGCTCTGTAATTTTCAAGCTTTTATTAAATATTCCTTTGGTTATTTATTCTGTAGCTGTAGCTACTAGGTACTATAGATACCAGCTATAGGATAAAGCAACTTGCTTTATTGTTAGGTGCAGATAAGTTTTATTTCCTATTCGACAAACCTGACCAACCGAAGGCTTACATTACAAAACTTAGGTTTTGATAATCTTAACAGTACGTATAATTATCTATACATATGTATATAAATCTCACATCAGAAGTGGGATCGTTTCCACGTGAAAATAGATTCTAATACGATGTCTTTTTCAGTTTATCCGGCTGCTCCACGCCTCGAGGCCATTCACGAAGTTTCACGATGGCGGGAAATGCTGACATCGCACTGTTACCAGCTACAAATGGCGTAAGCGGCTAAATGCTGACATCTCGGTGTATCAACGATGGTGGCGCATTGTGTTACACCAACCTGGATATCCTCACGAAAGATGTTCCAGGAACAGCGTCACAACTTTCACTACGGCAGGTAAAGTCCCTGAAAGGGTCTGCGTTTCTATAGTCAACACCTGAAAATATGTGTGTTCTATTATAGTGAAAGATACTTTTCCATGTTATGTTATGTACCTACGTCCAAATAGACTGACTCGTGTAATCGTGTATCGTGTATTAAATTTGATCCTTAGAGCACAGCGATCGATGAGTAAAATTCAAATATGCTAATAAACTTAGACTGAATTGCCAAGCGTATAGCTTCGAACGTTGATCTCATGAACGTTAGATATAAAAATAATTCTGCTCATTCAACTAAACAACTCACTGAGACACTTGCAAGTTTTGCCTCCTTTAAAGTATTACTCGCTAATAATTCTGGTGAAAGGTTAAGTTTACTTGTAACATTACTATTGCCTCACCCCGGTTTCACGCGGGTATCGCTCACACCGTGAAATTTTTCATACTTTTAACATTTTTATACCCGTTGTAACGTCTAAAAGAAAAACAAAAACATAAGTAAGCAAGATTCAAAATATTTGGCAGCAACTTTCGTGATGCTTTTTGACCATAGACAACGGCATTATTACTCACGTACTTTTCAGACTTGTTATTATTCCGTTTCCACGGAAACGTAATTCTGTTACTTACAGCGAATACAGAATCTCAATTTTTGAAGAATAATATTCTGCTCATGATTAGTCGCTGATAATGTATATTTCTTTAGGTGAAAGAATTTTAGAAAACGATACAGTATTTTTTTGAGATTATCCATAACATACAAAAATACAAACATACAAGAAATCAAATCTTTCTTCTATAAAATATTAGTGTTCATGAAAATTAAAGTGAGTAAATTAGCAAAGATAAACTGTACTAGTGAAGTGAATACTCTAAAATATTTATATTTTTAGAAAATACGAAAATATAACCCTATTTCGGTTATGGTTCGTTTCGGCGTTTTTATTTTATTTGAGTAAATGAAATGCATTAATACCTTGGCCTGTAGATAAAAGCTACATATTTCAAACATATGATAGCTTCTAGCGTTCCTGGTTTTGAAATCTAGAATACACCTTGTAACTAAACTCTCTCCCTCAAAATAAATATATCGCTTGGCCAATTGATCGTCTTTACTACGTTGTGAATATAAGTAACCCGGAACTTTTAGAGTGCGTGACTGTACTGGGAAGGAATGAAAATTAATATGAAAGTACAAATACAGGTATTACAATAAATATGTTAACTTAGCATCTGAGATTTGGTTATTAACATAGTGTCAACAAGAGCGTGTTCTTTGATAATATAAATGTGTTATTATAATATTCAAATAATTACTGAAGTCATATCGTTCGCATCTCTCCATACAGCACATCATAAAATATAAAACAGGAAATCAGAAGACTTATTGTTTACTTATTATTTAATTGTGAGATGGTGTTTGTTTGTTCTGCCTGATATTCTCCGATAATATGATCGGAGACCTTAAGGCATAACATGTTTATTCTCTTTTTATTTTAGAGTTTGGCTATGTAAAACCACTCATATGATAGTAGAACTTTCATCGTCTACTAAACGGAGTGGTATGAGGATGGAGTAGCGTAGGTATATTTTATGTGTATAGCAAAGCAAACCATTCAGTCTAACATAACTGGAGTTAGTTCAGGTTGACTTAGTTGAACATAATCGGTCTATGCCGTAACTTGTCTTTTACTGACTATGTCAGTTAGTTTTATTTAAATAAAGCCTGGATTATACCAGTAAATGGTTTTAGTTGTCATTAGGAATAAATCCCTTTAGTTTATCGGTCTTGCCGTAATTCGTAGTTGAGACTAAAGCCTCTGATATTCAATATGTTTCCTTAAAATATTTAAGGGTTTTATCTGGACTATGCCAGTGTGAATTATTTAGTATTCAGGAATAATCCTCAGTAAATTAATTATGAAATTATTACACTTTTGTAAGTACATTTCCATAATAATTGCCATTAATTCAAGGTTGTACCTTAATTAAAGATTTCGTAATCGATCAACAGTAAGCATGTCAATCCATCACTAGTGCCTGACAGAGCCAGAATTTACACGATAAGGGTCCCTTTGTTCAGCTTATAGCCTTCATCTTTTTTCGGAACATAAGATATTCTATCAGTGCTGGGTGCCAAAACAACAAAGTGAAAATTAACATCCCTTCCATATATTTCAACCAAGAAACCTATTAATTAGTTCGTGATTGACTATATAAATATAATTAAAGATTTCGTAGTCGATCAACAGTAAGCATGTCAATCCTTCACTAGTGCCTGACAGAGCCAGAATTTACACGATAAGGGTCCCTTTGTTCAGCTTATAGCCTTCATCTTTTTTCGGAACATAAGATATTCTATCAGTGCTGGGTGCCAAAACAACAAAGTGAAAATTAACATCCCTTCCATATATTTCAACTAAGAAACCTACTAATTAGTTCGTGGTTGATTATATAAATATAACAGTTCTGCTAGACTGAAATAGTATTAAAATTCACCCTTAAGGCGTAATTCATCTTTAATCTTACATAAAGAAATTGGTTTGAAGGGTAGGAATATGACAGTTAGGAGGAAGCAATCGGAGTCAACCTCCGCTATCACCGTTTACTAATCAAGCCATAATTTATCTGTATTTGATATTTATGTTTGAAGGTTGAGTCAGTAAGCAAAGATCTGTTGGCCGAACAGAACAATACTCCACTTACTCATTGTATTGTGTGCGTAAGGGTATCTCCTCTTTGTGAAGTCCTTTTGATAGCAGCAGATATTATTTACAAGTCAGCAATGCATAGGAAAGATCACGTATATAGTAAAGGTTGTGAGGCTTTAAAATCGCATCTATCTCCATACAATATCACTCACTTGGTAATAATTCATACAGTATGTAAATGAATAAGCTATCACTCAATTAGTATATAATGTAAAACAAAAGTTCGTTATTTTTCTATTCTATGAGGATAAGGGTATGTTATACTTATTTCTAACGCTGTTGTATTTAGTGGTCATTCACCTGCGCCAACCAAGGGAAAGGGGGATCCTGCTTCTTCAGAAACTGAAAGCCGTTCCGAGACCTAACAAATGAATGATCATTAAATAAACGATTTCGCCTTATTAGCTCTATAACCCTCCACCAATTTATTCTAAGATCAGGAAATCTCGTGCCGTTATCTAAAGGGAACATAATAATAAGATATAATGTGCAAGGTTAATAACTGGCATTGAAATTCAGGTAGCTGTAAATAAACATTATTATCATCCCTAATAACACTTCTCCAATCCATGATACAATCAGGAAATCTCGTACCATCATTAACTGAAAGTGACATGATATAAAATAATATGCAAGATTACTAATTATAGTAAAAGTCAGGTAGCTGTAAATAAACATCATTATAATTTTCTAATATCCCTCCACCAATACATGATACAATCAGGAAATCTCGTACCATCGTTAACTGAGAAAAACCCTGTATATGTAAAAGTGAACCTTGATTTCAAAATTGTTCTTTAATTTCGATTAAACACACTAATTACATCAAACTAGATACCTTTAGTCCGTATTTTAGGTAAATTCCGACTAGAGATCAGTTATAATCGGCAAATTTGAGACTAGGTGCACCTGTTCCTAGTACGTTCAGATACTTGTTTAAAATATTTATTCCATCCAGTCCTCCTGGTAATTCAGGATATAAGCCATCCTAGTACCAAACCTCATCCAAATCGGTTCAGCCGTTTGAGTGTGGAGTTACGAATGATGATGATGATGAAAAGTTTACATGTGCCAATCCAGCATATAAGCTATCCTAGTATCTGTCTTCATCCAAATCAGTTCAGCCGTTTGAGCATAAAGGAGTAAGAACTGCGATGACGAAAAGTATTACATGTGCTAATCCAACAGATAAGCAATCCTAGTATCTGATTTCATCCAAATCAGTTCAGACGTTTGAGCGTAAAGGAGTAAGAACTGCGAGGATGATGAAAAGTATTATATGTGCTAATCCAGCATATAAGCTTTCCTAATACCTAATTTCATCCAAATCTGTTCAGCTGTTTGAGCATAAAAGAGTAAAATAAAAATGGTGATGATGATGATGATGAAAATCATTCCATGTGCTAATCTAGTATATAGCTATCCCAGTACTTAATTTCATAGCAAATCAGGTTAGCCGTTTGAACGTAAAGGAGTAAAAAATATACCTACATACTTCCGCCTTTACAATGTTAAACAGTGTAATCACTCAATAATCACCAGCATTCTTCAATACACAAAACCCGCTAGTGGCAACCATCATCTGATAAAGAAGAAAAGAGTTCCCTAAAGTATTTATCTAGACTTCAACTTAATGCCCATTTTAAGGTTTAGAAATCACTCGAAGATTTCTATTTATCTAATGTTTATATAGTCAATTTTCTATGAAATTTGCCGTTGAACATAAATGTCTTACTTAAACCGGTGAATTATTTTTATGGTTATTTTATGATATAACTAGCCGCCCCCACGTCTTCACCCGCGAGTGGCAAATTTCATCAGTTAAAGTGTTTCCTAAAATATTTATCTAGACTTCAAATTAATGCTCCATTTTAAAGGTTCAGAAATCAATCGAAGATTTCTATTTATCTAGCGTTTGCGTAGCCAATGGTATATGAAATTTGCAGCTGAAATTGTCTTACTTAAACCGGTGAATTCATTTTTATGGTAATTTTATGATATAACTAGCCGCACCCACGTCTTCACCCGCGTGTGTCAAATTTCATCAGTTAAAAGAGTTCCCTAAAATATTTATCTAGACTTCAAATTAATGTTCCATTTTAAAGTTTCAGAAATCATCGAAGATTTCTATTTATCTAGCGTTTGCATAGCCAATGGTATATGAAATTTGCAGCTGAAATTGTCTTACTTAAACCGGTGAATTCATTTTTATGGTAATTTTATGATATAACTAGCCGTACCCACGTCTTCACCCGCGTGTGTCAAATTTCATCAGTTAAAAGAGTTCCCTAAAATATTTATCTAGACTTCAAATTAATGTTCCATTTTAAAGTTTCAGAAATCATCGAAGATTTCTATTTATCTAGCGTTTGCATAGCCAATGGTATATGAAATTTGCAGCTGAAATTGTCTTACTTAAACCGGTGAATTCATTTTTATGGTAATTTTATGATATAACTAGCCGTACCCACGTCTTCACCCTAGCGGATGATGATGAAAAGGGGTTTCATTCCAGGGCATAAGCCACCTTAAATTCAAACCTCAACCAAATCCGTTCAGTTGTTTGATCATACATCTAGTCATGAAGTACATCGCGTACCATACCCAAACTAGGTACAAAGTACTTTACTAAAGAATGGAAGCAATATTCATATAAAAGGATTACCACTATTAGCGTGTTGCCTACCGTCCACGACTGACTGCACATGCGGCGAGCGAAAGATCCGATTACGGAGAGTACTGTCTCGCTCACTCGATATACCTAGTTACCGCACTACAATCTCACGATCTATGATTTCATGTGGACCAAGTTGGTAGGTACCTAAGACTAGGTACCGTCCACCGCCAAAGCACACATGATCCCTGCACCTGTCCCAGTGTCCTCCACTCGATGCGCGAACAAACATACAGACAGACAGACAAAATTCCCAAAGGTTATATTTCCGTTCAACAGCCATTCCAAGCACCACAGACCAATCCTTCCCAAACTACACTGTACAGAGACCCCCCGACACTCACGGCTCCATTATAAGTATTGATTAATATGATAGAATAATTATATCTCCGTGCGCACTGCTTACGTATTTTTTTTTCTATGTCGATCGTCCCTCGCATCGCTGCACAGAATAAATAATAGTACAAGATAGAACGTAGCCGATTATCTCTTTAAATGCTTTACGTTCACTACCACAATTATCGTATGTTCTCTGCTTGTTAGCTACTACCTTACCGCGTGCGCACGCGCAGTATGTGCGCAATGAGGCATGTTGGCGATATATCGTCACCGACTAGACAAAACATAACACAAAATTCTCTTTACGAGGGCTACGTCCCTCCAGCATGCCGGACGGAGCGGGCGCCGCACACCGAACATAAACACTACCCTAATTCATTAAAACAAACCCCAAGTAACCCTTCTCGAATCAGAAATAATTTTAGTATGCCTCTCATCCTGTTAGTGCACTATTTCGCTGAAACTCCAAGTATCTTCCAAGAGCGCCGCTCGGTGACTCTCCGGGCCCAGGCCGCCCCAATCACTTTAGGTACACTACGATTTTATTGAACTCCGGAGCCGATCGGCGCACGCACAACCACTCACTTATAGTGTTTCTTCTTGACTCGCCTCTCGACACGTCTTAATTTCTCAAGGTCTCGCAACGACTGCCTCGGACGCCCGGCCTCGCTTAACTGTTACGTACGTGTCTCGCGGAGACGCTCCGCACGCGACCTATCCTTGGAACGATTCCGCACTGACTGCCCTTGCATCGAGCGGAGTGAAAGATCCCATTACCGAGAGTACTCTCTCGCTCTCGGGGTTTTTTCCATGCGCATGATTCAATGGACTACGTTCGTTGTTCCCCCACCCCTGGGCTGCAATGCTATAACGCCGAGCCAAAACTTTCCACTCATAATACTAAATAATCCTAGTACCCACGAATTCTATGATTGGTATACCAATGCAATGTTCACGTTAAGGAAGGGGTTAAACACATCGATGACCGAATTATGGTTAGGTACATTCACCCCCCAAAATTATAAAAAGTTCATCTGGTTAGAATTTTGCAAAACTAAAACATAATTCGAAATTAGTTTTAAATTCAAAACTTTTTTCTTTTTGTTATTTTTTTCTAAATTTTTTTTTTTAAAATCCATTTGCCACAATACTTAGATACTTTTCAATTTATATTTCATCGCATTATTGTTTCTCAATACGCTATAGTGCACAATGGAAAATAAGTATTTACCATTACTCTTTGTCAACTACTTGCACAGAGAATGCAATTCCATACTGTTCCGCCATTTGATAATTATGATACTACTAAAAATTTTGACTCCTACAATATGTCGCACCCAGTAGAAATATAACAATACGCAATATATTGTAATTTGCTTTGATTCCAAATCTACTTGCCAATTTGAAACTAAAAAGCAAAAATTATTTCACCGGGCTGTTACTAACTTTAAGATTCCATTGAATAAAAACACTAACATTGAAACTGAAAGTTATTCGAATAACTAAACCCTAAAATTCAAAATTAATAACATTTTTTTTTTCAAGAAAACAAAAATAGACATACATACGAAATCCCCCATATATCAAAATAGCTACATGATATTACAAAGTACAACGCAATGCTCTAATATCTTGCTTACTTTTAGCTCTTTTAAGTCAAATTCTTTCCATTAAGCATAATTATTTTTATTTGTCACTTCCTTTTAAGCGTAACCGCAGACTAACTTAAGTTTTTTCTAATATTTACAACTTTTAGATGATGAATATAATTAGTTGTCTCTTGTTGTTGATATGGAATTAGTAATGTTTTTGTTTTGTACATTAACGACTAAAATTATCTAATGTTCCAATATATATATATTTTAATTTCCTTTTATGTGTTCTTACCAAAACCTTCAATAATTCAGTTCAACATGATTGCTTATTTTTTAACTAGCAACCTTCCACGGTCACACCCCCGCGAACATAATATAAATTAATGATGATAGCAAAAAGAACCCCATTTCCAGGACCCAAAGCGTTCACACCCTGATATCATCAGCTGTTCCAGCGCTGAGCGGCAGTTTAACTCTTCGTACATAACTACATACATACATACCTACATACATACATAGACATAATTCTATATCTTTATTAGATTTACTAGCCCAGCGCACCTACGCCCAACGGTTTCACTCATGTTGTTGTTGTTGTTGTTTTATTTCTATCAGTTCCCTATATAGCTTACAGCACCCAAAAACAATACATCAAAAAAAGAACCCCTAACTTTAGCTTACTTTATGATAATAACGTCCTATATTATTATTTTTACTAACAAATCTCTTTTTTTTTTCTGTTATTTCTCTAAAAGTGATCCATTACATACATTACAATCCATTACTAACTGAACAATACCACCAATATTGTATGTTTATGTATAACTAACTAAAACTTCCTTAATTCTAGAACATAAACACATGTAGACCTACGTCATTTAATATCTCAACCCTAACTCACTAACACCCCCATATTTCTAGAACTTGAGCGTCCCTCTCCGAACTATAAACAAACATACCAACTCACGTTCCACAACTTTTAAACTAAAGCAAACCCAAGATCTAAAGTATTTATTTCAACCTTCACTCCCTAACACCCCCATATTTCTAAAACTCAAACATCTGAACTCACTAAAATGCCCAAACGACTCTAGCCCGCGACGCGTACGCGCATGTGCGCAATGCCAAATATATCGACACCCAATGATTGACTAGTTAAGCACCCCCAGGACCAAAATTCTTGTAATATCTTAAACCTTTTTCACTAACACCCCCACAATTTTAAGACTCAACACTTCTCACTGTGATCTGTATACTCTCAATCTCAAAACGTACTTTATCAAAACATTTTATAATAAATAGTTTTTCCCAGAACTAGTCTCAACAACTCTTTCCATTTCACGAACACCAAATTGTAGGCTATTAAAGCCTACTTTCAGGATAACTGTAATATCCTGGTCACGGCTTCACCATATTGTAACTAAACTCTCTCCCTCAAAATAAATATATCGCTTGGCCAATTGATCGTCTTTACTACGTTGTGAATATAAGTAACCCGGAACTTTTAGAGTGCGTGACTGTACTGGGAAGGAATGAAAATTAATATGAAAGTACAAATACAGGTATTACAATAAATATGTTAACTTAGCATCTGAGATTTGGTTATTAACATAGTGTCAACAAGAGCGTGTTCTTTGATAATATAAATGTGTTATTATAATATTCAAATAATTACTGAAGTCATATCGTTCGCATCTCTCCATACAGCACATCATAAAATATAAAACAGGAAATCAGAAGACTTATTGTTTACTTATTATTTAATTGTGAGATGGTGTTTGTTTGTTCTGCCTGATATTCTCCGATAATATGATCGGAGACCTTAAGGCATAACATGTTTATTCTCTTTTTATTTTAGAGTTTGGCTATGTAAAACCACTCATATGATAGTAGAACTTTCATCGTCTACTAAACGGAGTGGTATGAGGATGGAGTAGCGTAGGTATATTTTATGTGTATAGCAAAGCAAACCATTCAGTCTAACATAACTGGAGTTAGTTCAGGTTGACTTAGTTGAACATAATCGGTCTATGCCGTAACTTGTCTTTTACTGACTATGTCAGTTAGTTTTATTTAAATAAAGCCTGGATTATACCAGTAAATGGTTTTAGTTGTCATTAGGAATAAATCCCTTTAGTTTATCGGTCTTGCCGTAATTCGTAGTTGAGACTAAAGCCTCTGATATTCAATATGTTTCCTTAAAATATTTAAGGGTTTTATCTGGACTATGCCAGTGTGAATTATTTAGTATTCAGGAATAATCCTCAGTAAATTAATTATGAAATTATTACACTTTTGTAAGTACATTTCCATAATAATTGCCATTAATTCAAGGTTGTACCTTAATTAAAGATTTCGTAATCGATCAACAGTAAGCATGTCAATCCATCACTAGTGCCTGACAGAGCCAGAATTTACACGATAAGGGTCCCTTTGTTCAGCTTATAGCCTTCATCTTTTTTCGGAACATAAGATATTCTATCAGTGCTGGGTGCCAAAACAACAAAGTGAAAATTAACATCCCTTCCATATATTTCAACCAAGAAACCTATTAATTAGTTCGTGATTGACTATATAAATATAATTAAAGATTTCGTAGTCGATCAACAGTAAGCATGTCAATCCTTCACTAGTGCCTGACAGAGCCAGAATTTACACGATAAGGGTCCCTTTGTTCAGCTTATAGCCTTCATCTTTTTTCGGAACATAAGATATTCTATCAGTGCTGGGTGCCAAAACAACAAAGTGAAAATTAACATCCCTTCCATATATTTCAACTAAGAAACCTACTAATTAGTTCGTGGTTGATTATATAAATATAACAGTTCTGCTAGACTGAAATAGTATTAAAATTCACCCTTAAGGCGTAATTCATCTTTAATCTTACATAAAGAAATTGGTTTGAAGGGTAGGAATATGACAGTTAGGAGGAAGCAATCGGAGTCAACCTCCGCTATCACCGTTTACTAATCAAGCCATAATTTATCTGTATTTGATATTTATGTTTGAAGGTTGAGTCAGTAAGCAAAGATCTGTTGGCCGAACAGAACAATACTCCACTTACTCATTGTATTGTGTGCGTAAGGGTATCTCCTCTTTGTGAAGTCCTTTTGATAGCAGCAGATATTATTTACAAGTCAGCAATGCATAGGAAAGATCACGTATATAGTAAAGGTTGTGAGGCTTTAAAATCGCATCTATCTCCATACAATATCACTCACTTGGTAATAATTCATACAGTATGTAAATGAATAAGCTATCACTCAATTAGTATATAATGTAAAACAAAAGTTCGTTATTTTTCTATTCTATGAGGATAAGGGTATGTTATACTTATTTCTAACGCTGTTGTATTTAGTGGTCATTCACCTGCGCCAACCAAGGGAAAGGGGGATCCTGCTTCTTCAGAAACTGAAAGCCGTTCCGAGACCTAACAAATGAATGATCATTAAATAAACGATTTCGCCTTATTAGCTCTATAACCCTCCACCAATTTATTCTAAGATCAGGAAATCTCGTGCCGTTATCTAAAGGGAACATAATAATAAGATATAATGTGCAAGGTTAATAACTGGCATTGAAATTCAGGTAGCTGTAAATAAACATTATTATCATCCCTAATAACACTTCTCCAATCCATGATACAATCAGGAAATCTCGTACCATCATTAACTGAAAGTGACATGATATAAAATAATATGCAAGATTACTAATTATAGTAAAAGTCAGGTAGCTGTAAATAAACATCATTATAATTTTCTAATATCCCTCCACCAATACATGATACAATCAGGAAATCTCGTACCATCGTTAACTGAGAAAAACCCTGTATATGTAAAAGTGAACCTTGATTTCAAAATTGTTCTTTAATTTCGATTAAACACACTAATTACATCAAACTAGATACCTTTAGTCCGTATTTTAGGTAAATTCCGACTAGAGATCAGTTATAATCGGCAAATTTGAGACTAGGTGCACCTGTTCCTAGTACGTTCAGATACTTGTTTAAAATATTTATACCATCCAGTCCTCCTGGTAATTCAGGATATAAGCCATCCTAGTACCAAACCTCATCCAAATCGGTTCAGCCGTTTGAGTGTGGAGTTACGAATGATGATGATGATGAAAAGTTTACATGTGCCAATCCAGCATATAAGCTATCCTAGTATCTGTCTTCATCCAAATCAGTTCAGCCGTTTGAGCATAAAGGAGTAAGAACTGCGATGACGAAAAGTATTACATGTGCTAATCCAACAGATAAGCAATCCTAGTATCTGATTTCATCCAAATCAGTTCAGACGTTTGAGCGTAAAGGAGTAAGAACTGCGAGGATGATGAAAAGTATTATATGTGCTAATCCAGCATATAAGCTTTCCTAATACCTAATTTCATCCAAATCTGTTCAGCTGTTTGAGCATAAAAGAGTAAAATAAAAATGGTGATGATGATGATGATGAAAATCATTCCATGTGCTAATCTAGTATATAGCTATCCCAGTACTTAATTTCATAGCAAATCAGGTTAGCCGTTTGAACGTAAAGGAGTAAAAAATATACCTACATACTTCCGCCTTTACAATGTTAAACAGTGTAATCACTCAATAATCACCAGCATTCTTCAATACACAAAACCCGCTAGTGGCAACCATCATCTGATAAAGAAGAAAAGAGTTCCCTAAAGTATTTATCTAGACTTCAACTTAATGCCCATTTTAAGGTTTAGAAATCACTCGAAGATTTCTATTTATCTAATGTTTATATAGTCAATTTTCTATGAAATTTGCCGTTGAACATAAATGTCTTACTTAAACCGGTGAATTATTTTTATGGTTATTTTATGATATAACTAGCCGCCCCCACGTCTTCACCCGCGAGTGGCAAATTTCATCAGTTAAAGTGTTTCCTAAAATATTTATCTAGACTTCAAATTAATGCTCCATTTTAAAGGTTCAGAAATCAATCGAAGATTTCTATTTATCTAGCGTTTGCGTAGCCAATGGTATATGAAATTTGCAGCTGAAATTGTCTTACTTAAACCGGTGAATTCATTTTTATGGTAATTTTATGATATAACTAGCCGCACCCACGTCTTCACCCGCGTGTGTCAAATTTCATCAGTTAAAAGAGTTCCCTAAAATATTTATCTAGACTTCAAATTAATGTTCCATTTTAAAGTTTCAGAAATCATCGAAGATTTCTATTTATCTAGCGTTTGCATAGCCAATGGTATATGAAATTTGCAGCTGAAATTGTCTTACTTAAACCGGTGAATTCATTTTTATGGTAATTTTATGATATAACTAGCCGTACCCACGTCTTCACCCGCGTGTGTCAAATTTCATCAGTTAAAAGAGTTCCCTAAAATATTTATCTAGACTTCAAATTAATGTTCCATTTTAAAGTTTCAGAAATCATCGAAGATTTCTATTTATCTAGCGTTTGCATAGCCAATGGTATATGAAATTTGCAGCTGAAATTGTCTTACTTAAACCGGTGAATTCATTTTTATGGTAATTTTATGATATAACTAGCCGTACCCACGTCTTCACCCTAGCGGATGATGATGAAAAGGGGTTTCATTCCAGGGCATAAGCCACCTTAAATTCAAACCTCAACCAAATCCGTTCAGTTGTTTGATCATACATCTAGTCATGAAGTACATCGCGTACCATACCCAAACTAGGTACAAAGTACTTTACTAAAGAATGGAAGCAATATTCATATAAAAGGATTACCACTATTAGCGTGTTGCCTACCGTCCACGACTGACTGCACATGCGGCGAGCGAAAGATCCGATTACGGAGAGTACTGTCTCGCTCACTCGATATACCTAGTTACCGCACTACAATCTCACGATCTATGATTTCATGTGGACCAAGTTGGTAGGTACCTAAGACTAGGTACCGTCCACCGCCAAAGCACACATGATCCCTGCACCTGTCCCAGTGTCCTCCACTCGATGCGCGAACAAACATACAGACAGACAGACAAAATTCCCAAAGGTTATATTTCCGTTCAACAGCCATTCCAAGCACCACAGACCAATCCTTCCCAAACTACACTGTACAGAGACCCCCCGACACTCACGGCTCCATTATAAGTATTGATTAATATGATAGAATAATTATATCTCCGTGCGCACTGCTTACGTATTTTTTTTTCTATGTCGATCGTCCCTCGCATCGCTGCACAGAATAAATAATAGTACAAGATAGAACGTAGCCGATTATCTCTTTAAATGCTTTACGTTCACTACCACAATTATCGTATGTTCTCTGCTTGTTAGCTACTACCTTACCGCGTGCGCACGCGCAGTATGTGCGCAATGAGGCATGTTGGCGATATATCGTCACCGACTAGACAAAACATAACACAAAATTCTCTTTACGAGGGCTACGTCCCTCCAGCATGCCGGACGGAGCGGGCGCCGCACACCGAACATAAACACTACCCTAATTCATTAAAACAAACCCCAAGTAACCCTTCTCGAATCAGAAATAATTTTAGTATGCCTCTCATCCTGTTAGTGCACTATTTCGCTGAAACTCCAAGTATCTTCCAAGAGCGCCGCTCGGTGACTCTCCGGGCCCAGGCCGCCCCAATCACTTTAGGTACACTACGATTTTATTGAACTCCGGAGCCGATCGGCGCACGCACAACCACTCACTTATAGTGTTTCTTCTTGACTCGCCTCTCGACACGTCTTAATTTCTCAAGGTCTCGCAACGACTGCCTCGGACGCCCGGCCTCGCTTAACTGTTACGTACGTGTCTCGCGGAGACGCTCCGCACGCGACCTATCCTTGGAACGATTCCGCACTGACTGCCCTTGCATCGAGCGGAGTGAAAGATCCCATTACCGAGAGTACTCTCTCGCTCTCGGGGTTTTTTCCATGCGCATGATTCAATGGACTACGTTCGTTGTTCCCCCACCCCTGGGCTGCAATGCTATAACGCCGAGCCAAAACTTTCCACTCATAATACTAAATAATCCTAGTACCCACGAATTCTATGATTGGTATACCAATGCAATGTTCACGTTAAGGAAGGGGTTAAACACATCGATGACCGAATTATGGTTAGGTACAACCTTAGCTTGTATATAAAAGCTCAGTACATACTTCGAGCAAATGTTGGCACTTAGCTTACCTGGTATTGAAATCTAAATCTGCATTATTATTTACTAACAGCTCTGCCCTGTGGCTTCGCCCTGAGTTTTCCCGTTACCACACGAAAACTTGTACAGTTTCCTGTTAATCGTAACAAACAAACATACAGCAATAAAAATACTTTGCCTCTGTATAATGTTAGTATACGAGTAGATTTTGTACGTGACGTACACAATTACGAACAACTTACATATGTTTACATTGTGTATGTAAGGTATTATTTATAATTACGGTAGTAGTAGTAGTGTCGGCGGTTATGCTCATTTCAGGCGTACAGTAACATAAGTAGATGAAAATATAGTATCAAAGAAATCCTTTAAGTTAAAATAAATTGCTATGAAACTAGTTAGCTAAATACTCATTCAGCTGGTGAAAACTTCTAAACAATAACCAAGCTTTTATTTATCTTTGTGATAATCATCCAAAAATAAATGGTTACGTACTCTCATGGCTATGAACGATCATGTAAAGTTATTACATTACTTAATTTGGCGGTCTCTAATAATATTAATAACATTTTCAATTTCTTTTGCTTAAGGTACAGGTCTTTGTTGAAAATAAATAATTATTTTTGAGTTTGATATTTAGGCCATTGTTATTAACGCCCTTAAAGAATTATGAATTTAACTTCGTTTTCTTCCCTATGATATTTTTGCTCTTTCCTATATCATTATTAATTATGATTTTATTTGATATATGGTTATTGAAGGTCTTAACAACAATAAATTGATCATAAAATAATATAAGTACTTCTAATAAAATAATGAATCTAAAAGAGTCAATTGGTGGACCTTTTCATTATATAACCTTTTATGATTAAAGACAAAAGGGACATTTGGGCCTTAAGCAGTATTTGTTAAATCCTTTTTGTGATTGATGAATATATACAAAGATTTAATCTCCTCTTTGAATAATTTTATGTTAAATAAATTCTGAATTGTTTATCGGGTGAATTTTCCATGTCGTATAATACCATTAATTACTCAGTAAATTAACTGAGATACTCAATAATTATTACAATAGTTGACCCAAGTATTTTATGTAAAATGTCAAGATTGGCCAAGCAGGTTAAAGTCAGTAACACAAATGTTTAGTAAAATCTTGCAACGTTTGATAATTAGAATTAATTAAATCGAAACTATTGTTTGAAACTTCAAAACATAATGATAAAACGCTTTCTTCGATTTATGCAGTAGTTTACTGGTACAAACATTTAGAGAACCCTCGTTATCACTATGCTCTAAGAGGTTTTGGTATTATAAGTTAAAAATATGTAATAGAAGTTAATGTGATAGAAATTATTATTATTTACAAGGCTTAATTTTACCTGAATACCATACTCAATGAATGACTATGACTGTGACTGTGTCAGTGACTATGACAATTTTGATACGCTGGGCGCTTACTTGTTTGGTGTTGGTCTAAGATCAATTACAGCGGTTGAAGCTACCAACATGTCTATGCAAGTAGCAACTCTATCCGCTGGACGGTTACTTGTTTGGTGTTGGTCTAAGGTCAATTGCAGCGGTTGAAACAACCAACATGTCTATGCAAGTAGCAATAGAGTATCTCTATCCGCTGGTCGGTTACTTGTTTGGTGTAAGTTCAAAGTTAGTAGCAGCGGTTGACGGACTTACATGTCTATGCAAGTAGCAATAGAGGAAAAAATTAAATATTTTATTAATCACTATCCGCTGGTCGGTTACTTGTTTGGTGCAAGTTCAAAAGTCAATAGCAGCGGTTGATGAACTTCCATGTCTATGCAAGTAGCAATAGAGTGACAGTAAATTAAAAAAAAAAAAACAATTTTATACTAAATTTACTGCTGAAAAGTGACAATAAATTTACAACTATGACATTTATTAATGAATATTGACAAAATTATTAAATAAAAACTATAACAAATGATATAGTGGAAAAAAGAAAAGAAAAGTTAATTGTATTTACAATATTTATAATAAAGCCAATGAAATGTATTCCTAATGAGTTAATCTACAATATTCATGGAAAGGCTATGAAATCTATATCTAATGACAAAACGATAAAGTACTTCGAGGACGAAGCACAGTCAGTATGGCCGTGTTAGGTTATAACTTATTGATATGTTTAATCTGTCTAGTAACAACCATTTTTACAACAATAGAATAACAATGTAAGAGTTGACGATGTTCAGTTGCAGTACTGGACAAGACATTACAACTTGGTACTTACATTTAACGTATTTCACAATGAAATGAATATTCTCAGGTTATAACTTATTGATATGTGTAATCTATCTAGTACCAGACATTTTTATAACAATGTAAGAGCTGACGATATTCAGTTGCGGTACTGGACGAGATAATACAACTTGGTAGTTACGTTTTACGTATTTAACAATGTAATGAATATTCTCACTGAATCACCTCACCACTGACGATATTATAATGTATTTAGAAAATATTGCACTTCAAGACAAAAGTGACTACCGATTGAATCTTGTTGTAAATAATTATGTAATTTCTTAGATCTGTGGTGAGTTTATAATCTGTGATAATAACAAATTATGTTTATGAAGAAAAACTGATCTGGAATCTGTTCCACAACTTATTAAGTAATAGTTTACAATTGATAATTATAGATTTATATAATGGTGTTTAAAATGCTTAGTACAATTATCCTTTAATTTTAAGTACAATTACTGAGTCATTGTATTATAACTCTGAAACATCTGTATTTATATTTCCGTTCAAATTAGAATGATTTAAAATCATGTAAACTTATGATATTGATAGAAATCCTTAAAACTAGTTACTTACCGATTAATATTAATGTATTATTACTTAATCAGCTCTGTACATTTAAACCTATAATTGTAGTAAAAATACAACTTCTCCCGCTAAAAATTGTAATTTATGAGAATCATATAAGAATACTGTTCTGACTTTCAATATTTGTTAACATTCTGAAAAATATGTATATAAACGTCTTAATTATTTAAATGATTAACAATGTGTAAACAATACCGAGTTAACAATTATTAAATAGTTTCAATGTAATAAAATATGTACATTTCCGTCACTTCGGCGCCATCTGCAGGCTCATTCCTGCTGTTGCAATGACTACGTGACTTTGGCGGGTAGAATCTCTATAAAAAGCAGCCTCTGGGCTGAGCAGCCCTCTCTGTTCGTTTTCTGTCGTCGTTGCATCAACAAGACACCAAAAGTTAAGTACAATTAATATTACCTACACTGTTATTCTGCTACTCTGTTTCTTTGTCCCATATTTGCTGTGTATAACTGTGTATTTTGCAAATAGATATTGTCGGTTCTATGGTTTTTTCCATATTGGTTATTATAACCAATGTGACTGTGTTAGAAATGATTAGGATCACTTTGTTCATGGTAAATGCTTTTATTTTGTGCCTGGTGTAACTATGGTGATTGTAAAACGATAATAAAGTGTAATTATGACCTAGTATCACATAGAGGTTGTTAGTATGTTAGGTATTTAGTGTATGATACCTATGTTAATGATAATTGTAAAACTTATGATCAAAGAATATATTCGCCCCGTAGTTTCTTGCCAGTTCTTCTATGGTGGTGTATTCCGAATCTGGTGGTAGAATCAATAAAAATATAACAATTCTATTTCCTTGTTTCTATGAATAATCCTTAGATTATACCATTTTTTAGTACACATTAGGTAGGTACTAAACTGCTCTGTAATTTTCAAGCTTTTATTAAATATTCCTTTGGTTATTTATTCTGTAGCTGTAGCTACTAGGTACTATAGATACCAGCTATAGGATAAAGCAACTTGCTTTATTGTTAGGTGCAGATAAGTTTTATTTCCTATTCGACAAACCTGACCAACCGAAGGCTTACATTACAAAACTTAGGTTTTGATAATCTTAACAGTACGTATAATTATCTATACATATGTATATAAATCTCACACACGCAACTACCCTACCTACCCTGTACCCCACCTAACCCTTGTACCCTACCTATTCTGTAGTCCTACCAAACAATGAACAATAGGTTATAGTACAATCACATATTTATATAATCCTAGTTTATCGGACTACAGTTTATCGCGAAAAAAAACCAATGCAAAAGTAGATAAAGCACAAAGCCTCGTGATGTTTTTTGACAGACTTGTTATTTCGTTTCCATGGCGACCGTTCCTTACAGCGAGTAATCAACGTTTTCCAGTTTTTCCGTGGAAACTTACAATTTTTCGGGATAAAAAGTTTTATGTTTTATTCCAGGGTATAAGCTATCCCCTTTCCAAATTTCATCAAAATCCGTCCAGCCGTTATCGTGTAAAGGCTCCACAAACAAACAATCAAACAGACGTTTCACTTTTATATATTGGTATGGATTAGTTCGCAATATGCTATGTTCTGGTCTGCACTGTACTTGCCATCAAGAGAAAAGACGATGGACATATCCATCGTCTTTTCAGACGTCATTTTATAAAAATACACTATCAGAAAGAGATGAACATTACAGGGAAGAGTAGATATTACTAAAGTAGGTAATTTTGATAGATGTATTTAGATTTACTGGTACATACCTATTGTATTAATCATGTACATATTAGCTTGCTAGACCTGTATTGATGACTTGATTTTGTTGGTCTTTGTCAAGCGTCACTTGGTTTTCGGTAAAATACTAAATGCAAAACAATTTTTTATTGGTTTCATGGTGTCTTTATTTTTTTGTTAATTTGTTGTTATTTTTGGTGTATAAATAACCAATATAGTTTTTAGTAATTGATTGTCATCATTGCGGGTTCGAATCCCGCAAGGTGCAATCATTAGTGCGATGAGCAGGAATGTTTGTTTCTGAGTCTTGGATGAATTCGTATCTATGTATGTTTATCCGTTGTCTAGTACTTATAGAAAATGGTATCCTAGTTTGGGGCTAGGTAATTGGTGTGAATTGTCCACAGATATTTAAAATAAAAATAAAGTTTTTGTACCAGATTTCATTTGAAATAATAAACCCAAATGCTCCACATTAAAATAATCTGACGACGATCACTTGCAATTAAAATGTTACGCCATGACATCTGATTTATACGGCGTGTCATTTTGCAGGCCTCTAATTACATTTAGCGTTCCTAAGAGGGAGGTTTCGTAATTGAAAATCAGAATAGAACGATTGGAAAATGTTAAATTTACAGAATTACGCTTAATAACCATGTACAAATTGACAAGTTAATTTTTAAACAAATTATTAGTTGTTTGAATTAAATAATATGTTAAAGGTGATGATTAAATAATGGCATATTTGACAGTTTAACCGCTACGGGCTACAAGTGCTGTAGTTGTTAGACAGGTTGGCTCGTAATCATAAAACAAAAGATACATATTATTTCTACTATTATATACTACTATAGATACTATTTTAGTTTGAAGGACGAATAGAAAAGTCTCAGTTAAACGAATAATCAAACTAAGGTTCAAATTCACCAATATTTAATTAGTTGTCAACAATCAGTAACAACCATATAGCTCCTAATTAAAATCAAAAACTTAAGTTGTAGTAGTCAAACCTTAAGGTTATATAGCGAGAGTATTTTTTTTCTAATTCTGACAGTGCTACTCTTTAGATATTTTTTTCTCTAATTCTGACAGTGCTACTCCTTATAATTTTTTTTCTAATTCTGTCAGTGCTACTCCCTAGATATTTTTTTTTCTAATTCTGACAGTGCTACTCCCTAGATAAAAAATAAAAATACAAAATAAATAAGAGCGAGAGTACTATATATAAGACTAGCTGATGCCCGCGGCTATGCATGCGTGGTTATTTTAATATACAGCCTATGACACAAATAACGTGGTTTTCTATTAGTAAAATATTTTTTTAAATCGGTTCGGCAGATCCAGAGATTACCCCCTACAACAAACTTTACCTCTTTGTATTATTAGTATATATAGTAAAGATGTGGATACGTAGGTAATTAAAGTACATCTTTTGCAAAATGATTAATTTGTTATTAATTAGTCTTCCTCATGCATTACTGATACTAATCCGTTCAGATTGTGATTATTTCCAAATCGCCTGTAAACTATTAGCTTAGCAATAATCGGTTTCGGCAATTATTCGGATTCTGTAGCTGTGACGCAACGGCCAATTCTGCCGATTCGGAACGGCGATGGGAGAATTGGTCTTATTGTTACAGATCACGATATTGAGTGGTAGGCTGTATAGTTGTCAGGTCAAGTGCTTCTGGAATGTTAGAAGGAATTTTGCATATTTTTCCTCAATTTACATAATTAATAATAAAAAGTTCTCGTAGTATTTATTCCGGATAGCTAAAGATATATAACTAAAGATATTATTATATATTTATATTTTATATATTTATATATATTATTATATATTTAATTTATAGAAAGGCCTGTCAAGGCCTTTCTTAATATCTTTAGCTATTGTTGTTGTTACATTTGTATAGCGGAAAACCTCATATGGCGCACGTGAATCTTAACTGCCTGTACATTTTTATACCGGTACTAGCCGTACCGGTACTAGCCGTACCGGTACTAGCTGTACCGGTACTAGCTGTACCGGTACTAGTTTGCTTGGTCATTTCTCTAGGTTAAAAATACTCTAAGTACTCTATTCCAGGACCTAATATACCAATATACCAACATTTAATAATCCTTCACTGTCAGAAATATTTTTATCTATTGCTCGGCTCCTACTCATCGGATTGAGATATCAAGTACCCCAGTTTTTAAGTCAAATCCTAAGCTATCCAATAGTAAAAATCACATCGCAATCGGTTTAATAGTTTTTACGTGATGCGCGAACAAACTAACATACAGACAAACAGACAGACATAATTTAAAAAAATGTTATATTCTTGTTGAGTAGCTTATTTTATTTTTAATTTTAACCCTAGACCATTTTTTTTTAAATATTCTTTGTTCAGACTTTTTCGTTCTTATCGCTTTATTATAAGTATATATAGACATATTAAGATTCGTACCGTATTTGTGTTCCGTTTAGGATAGATACTTTGGGAGTCAGGCAGTCATGTAATTTAACAGAACTTGGCAAAACTTTTATTGGAAGCGACATGAAGAACAGAATGTTGGCTTCTATTAAGGGCAAACAAACGGCATTGCAGTTCAGAGTGGCAATGCAGACAACATTATAGACACTCTTTTATATTTCATTCAAAATGAGTAAAGTCTTTGTTACAATACGCTTGTTTCTGTGAATAGTTAATATGTAAATCACGGAATTGAGGATATATAGGTCTAGAATAGATCGGTCAATGCAGCATCTTAGAACTTGATGAACATACAAAAATACAATGAGATCAATATTGAACTTATTTCGTATAACAGATGCGTTTTGTTTGTGACTGTACTTGCTAATAAAATCGCAAGTAATGTCTTAATCAACGTTTCTTTTCACCATTCAGTTTTATTTTTAGTTACAAGGCGAACTCTAGCAGTTTTTGTCCGAAATTCGTGTTAATGCTCGAAAACGAGCGTTACCGGGAAGCAAAAGTAAAAGTATGGTCTGGTTACAAATGAGATACAGGTATCTGCTTAGTTTGTTTCTACCTTCAATATTAGTTATTTATATTACGAGCTCTGTCAATTATCTTGCCATTCTGGAATAAATAAGAGATTAATTATTATTTTTATTCACACCTCTGAAATAACATGAGCATAGGTCACTTTAGGTCTAACTGCATAATTTTTTTAAACACTGGTCACATCATCACAAGCATTTTTTATTAAAACAAGCAAATCATCAAGGTAAGATAAAAAAACACGACAGTGCTGTAAAAAATAAACATTCAAAAAAAACTCTGTCACTCGGGATGATGTAAGGATTCTAATGATACTCCATGCATCCAAATCTGTTTAGGCATTTAAAAGTTATGGTGGAATAAAGATACTCACGTACATATATACATACATGAACCCTAAAAACGTTACACTACTTTTTGGGGCAGTCGTGTAAATAATAAAGAATAATTACGAACAAAATAAAGTTAAAACTTCAAAGTTCTTGAACAGTAGCTTCTTTACGCAAAACAATTAGTTAATTTCGATTGAAATCACCCCACAAACAAACAAGTAATAACCGTAATTTGGACATAAAACGCGTGAACCCAAAACATTGTAACGCCAAATTAGCCAATCACAGTCCGCATCTAACAAAAGTTGGCCTGGCATTCATATGCGAACGCGCTCGCTTAGAACAATAGGATTCCCATAGTGTAGTAAAATAATAGTGGCAGTGGAAGGCAGTAATTGAACTTCGCACAAATGTCAAAAGCGGTATGTTCGTGGTCGCGACGTTTACAGTCAGCAAAGGCACAGAATAAATAATAGCACTAGGTAGCTAAATTAGATATTGATATTTGATAGATAGATAGATAACACTTTATTGCACCAAATGAAACACTTACAAACAAAAACAAACTTAAAAATAAAGTACAATCGGCAGCCTTATCGCTAAGCAGCAATCTCTTCCAGGCAACCGTAATATTGTAGTATCCTATATTAGTAATGTTTATAATGTAAATGCCATGCCGTAATTTTCATTGAAACTAAGATACCTACTTAAAAAATAAATAAAAAAATGTTGGGTACTTCCTCCAAAAAGGAGGCTGCTATTGAATATCCCTCCTTATTAGATTTGATTTAAATGGTTCTTTATTATTTGAAAGGTAGTAACTTTAAATTGGTTTCATTAAGAGAAGAGCTAATGAGGATCTTCGGCATGATGAGCAGAATAGCTCCTCAAAATGCAGTAAATTTAACACGCATTAAAAAATGTATTCGCTATCCTTCCTTCTCACTGCCCTAGTCAACCAGGACAAAATCATGAAACTATGTACTGTCTACAGCAGATACAATCCCATAGTAAACTTGAGTTACGCAACGAAGACGCATGTCATGAGATAACGAAAGCGATCTTTTTGTTATCGTGTGAGCGAACTGTATGGGCGCAGGTAAGGAGGTCTCTAGGTGAGCCACGTTACTTGTTAATGATGAACTAATAGTGTTAATTGGGAAAGTGAATACCTGCATCATGGTTTTAGTCTTATACGAGAAGAATGATGATGTTAAGAAAATATATGAAATTCAATTCATTTTCAAATTTAAAAGTTCTTTATTTACTTATTAAGTTATAACCTAGCACAAGTTCCAGTGTTAATTTAATCCTAGAACGCACACCTAGATTTTTTTTACGGTTAACAAAGCTTTTCTAAACTTACAAAAATAATAATTCAACAATATAGATAGGTAGGTATAGGTACGAAATAAAATTGTGACAAATGTTTTTACGGATTTTCTAAACATGCAGGCTTTAGTTGAGCGTTACAATACTAAACATACTTAATATTTGGGTCAATTAGATAGCTCAGTCATAAAAACAATAAAAATAAGTCAAATATCTAACAAAAGTTAGATAACACATATCTCCGAAACTAATGAACCTAAAATTTTGAATAAAATACAGCAAATAGTTCTTTACTTATATATTACAGGAAAATCTATAACAAGTCTATGGTATTAAAAGAACAAGATAAATCTCTCAATATTGACAGATAATACGCAACCATCTCCACGCGAGTTTAACTCGCACTTGTAAAAAATAAGAAAACTATGGTATTAAATGAACATGATAAATCTCTCAATATTTACAGATGATACGGAATCGTCTCCACGCGAGTTTAACTCGCACTTGAGTTTACATTTATAAACAACTGGGCGATTTTAGATCTCACAGATAACCTTTTTAAGCCAATATCTATAAGGATTTAATATAACAGCGGGAGTTCCATGGTGCGTATATATACGCAGCGCACAAAACCGCGACGCATGCTCGACTGCGACATATGCAGTGCGTTTTGACACAAACAACACGACGACGTGTGTGTGTGTGTGTGTGTGTGTGTGTGTTTTCGTATGTATACTTGACCTCTGCGTCTGCGTATAAACGCACCAATGAGTACTTCTGCCAAATTTTCTCAGTAGATTTTTGAAACATTACGTGCAAGACCGATGTTTAGCAATGGACATTTACCGGCTGATATTGAAGAGAAATCGAGAACAGAAAAACTGCCAGCTGCTTGTATTATAATGTTACGGTTAATAAGTGAGTCTCAGAGCTCGTTATTGAGAATCCTGCTCAATATTTCCACACAGGTTTAATACAACACATCTGTCATAGCTCGTCGTGGACGTGTCAAGGGAAAAGCGAGATGATCTCACTGGCACACGCTAAAGCCGATTTAGATTTATCTAGACCAGTTTATACGACCTATGTGGGCGTTACGATTTCAACTGCGCCTGCGCCGAGAAGGGCAGAGTTTTGTAACCTACGTGATGAAGAGGATAAATGAGAATAATGCTAAAGGCATGTTTGGGCTCAAGTCTGTTTTTGATGTTGCAGTTAAAAAGGCTCAAACTCAGCTCTAAATATTCATGCAGGAGAATTGTTATATCCGTGTCTGGATATACCTAGCTGCAGACACTTTTAAACAATAGTATCATCCAAGTGGTTTGAATTAAATACATATACCTACTACTCCCTGTTTGTGCTTATGTTTAAATTTCACGCACAGTCACCGCCAGAAGTCATTGAACACCTCTAAGTTTTTAATTTAGCGCGCAAATCACACTAGTATTATAAATCAGCGAAGTGTAGCCACTACCGTAAATAGGCCAATCAGAGCTTAGTTTGAAAATTGAATACTCTCGTAACGAGCGGAAAATTTCGTATGCGCGATGCAGAACTCTTTACATTAAAACTGACAGTCCATACATGGGTTTTATGCATTTTATGACGTTTTGTATGGACTGTCAGTTTTGTATGGATCTAATGCGCCATCTATATTTTATTTTTAGAAGTATTTGTATGTGTATGTTTGTTACTCCTTCACGCTCAAAAGGCTGAACAGATTTGGATGAAATTTGGTATTAGGACAGCCTATATCTTGGATTAATACAAAGGCTAATTTTCATCATCATAATCATCATCATCACCTTCTATCATCGCGGATAAAACCATGTGGCACAGCTAGTTGAAAGTCATCAAAGTCATGCATTGTAAATAGACAAAAAAAATACATTAGCACTTTTACAAGTCAAAACTTAACATCTCATGAAGAAAGAGAAAAACATAAATTATTATAAATAGAACAATTCAATAACATTAGGTAAACAGTATGCTTTGAGTTTTAAAAGCAGAAATGGACATGTTCAGTGCCTTTTCGTCCTAGATGTACCACTCGCAGATTCGGATAAGGCAAAATGTACTGTCAATTTCCTATTATGCTGTTTACGTTTAATTAGTTGTTAAAGTGCTCAGATAAGTTTTAATGATTCCTTGTTCGTTATAATCTTTTAGACTATGAACATCATATTATACGTGTAATTAGTCGACCACCGCATAACCTTAAGACAAATATGGTGTCTGATTGTCTATCATTACACAATTAAAAAATAAATGAATGCATGAACTTATAAGGACAGGCCGGACGATCTTCCATTATCAGAATTCCCCTATTTAGAAACTTGCACTTAATAATATGCAGAATATGCAAATGTAATAATTTGATTTCTTGCAATTTTTATCTTCAATGTCAATAAATACGCAAATCATTCAACAACAGACAGACCACTATTGCACACCATAAACACACACCAGAATAAATGTATTTAACTTAACCTGCAAATAACAATGTGAGCATTCTTATCGCTTAAGGTTTTCTTCCAGACAACTATTGAATGAAGAGGACCAGTGACAGATGTATTTTTATTCCAATAAAGTGTATTTTGTTAGGTACTTACTTATTTTGTCAGTTGCAAATAAAACGGTTGAGATTTTATTACACTGGCATTAAAAACTTAGTACCACACTTGTCTGTCTGTTCGTGCATCACGTTATTACTACTGGACCGATTGCGATGCTATTTTCATTGTTGGATAGCTTAGGTTTTGACTTAAAATTTTATTTTCGTATTTGTTATCTCAATCCGATGAGTAGGAGCCAGGCAATTTAATATAAACTCTATTAATTTTGAAAGTGTGGTACTAAGTTTTGAAGGCCACTGTATTTAAAAAGAACAATATTCTGTTACAAATTAAAACGGGTTGAAATATAAATCTATTTACATTCCATCTCATTATTTATCATTAACTCGTTTGTGTATATTTTGTAACATCTCTAGTAATGGTATGCATTAATCTTATAAAGCCTTTGGGCATCCTTCGGAGATGTTACGGACATCCGCCCGTGGAGAAAGGTGCTCTTAATTGTTTTATTGAACAAATGGTACTAGCTTTAGTTTTTTTAAATCTTGTTGCTAATATGTATGTATGTATGTATGTATATATTGGAAATTTATATTTGAATAAAATAGTTAATAATGATAAAATAGTTTTAGTATAATTAGAAATTTGATTTACTATTTCCCACTAAATAGTATTTTTATATCATAATGCACCCCGTCCCTCACAACTATAACAAATCCTCTCCATCCAAAGGTTGCCTGGAAGAGATCGCTTTTAGCGATAAGGCCACCCATTGTGACACTTCTTCTGCTATTGTTCCTTTTTATTTGTTGATTTTGTTTGTGGTGTGTGCAATAAAAAATTTATCTATCTATCTATCTAATAAACCTGAGCATTCACTTGTAACAAAACAATGAGTTTTTTTTGTCGAACTGCGCAACCAATAGAGCCAATAATCGATACGAAAATTTAGTCGATCATTCTAGCGAACGCTCAAATAAATGCTCATCAAAATTTGTTCTTCGTCAGAGAAGGCCAAAAGCTAAAAAATTTTTTGTTGTTAATGCGTTAAAATCATAGACATCTGCTTTATTTTCCACGTTGCTCGTTAGAACGCTCCTGTTTATTTGATATGAGCTTTTATCTGTCATATAACATTCGCTAGAATGTTCATTACAAGTGGTAGCTCAAGTTTATCATCGTAGTTGAATGAGTCGTTCGTAAAAATACCTACACCGTGTGACTTATGAAGAGAAACAAAATGACAAGGATTCTGTTGAAGGTAGCAAATCCCAGCATAGATGAGTCAAGGGATGTTCAATAGAAACGGGAAAAGGTGCTAAGAAAAGTACCTAAGGCTAAAAGTAGACCAGTAGTTATAGGAAAATAATATAGCTAACGTCTCAAAATGGAGCACCCACATGTTATATTTCCGCATTAAGGCGACCAGCATCGATTGCGAGAATGACCTCGCCCATTCGACTGCACATTATGAAAATGAATCTAAAAATTATGGACGCTGTCTAAATCGCCGTCTGTGCATTTTTTACTATCTGAATTTCATCTGGAGTGATGTACTCGACTGCAGATTGTATCGAATTTCCTTGAATTTAGATCAGCCTGCTGTCTACGTCCAGCTGAACTATTTGTGGGCGCGATCGATTCTCGACATTGTGCTATTGGTTATTTAGGTGATAAGGTTCAAAATCCTGTGACAGGGAGTGATGTTCACCCCCAAAATTGAATATATTTACTGTCTGCATGCAGTGATTCATGTGTCTGCAGCAGTAGACGAATACAATTGTACGTAAGCAGAGACAGTCATTTTTTGAGGCTAAACGCTCGCTTTTCGTGGCGAAACTGCCACTTGTATGTCAACTTGTCTGTTTTAATTTTAAGTGGAAAAAACCAGTTAATACTAAACTTGTTACAAGATTAAATTTATTGTATATCACCGTTATGGTGCACTTGCAGATAAAACAGTTATATAATTTATATCACTTTTGGAAGAAAAATCTTTTTGTGTAAAGTTTCTTAGCATAGAACTAAAATCAATAACTTGCCGTGGATATGCAATTGAGAGTTGTATAGAAGAAACATAAATATATTTTTGATGCATGTTTTGAATGTTATCATGATTTTATTTAGTTTAGTTAATCGATTTTTAAAATGATTTTAAGTCTATACCTATAAAACAGTACCGTGACATACTGACTGACTGTCACGCACAGCCTAAATAAGTGGACCTAGAGATTTGAAATTTGGAGGAATGTTCTTCTTGAGTGTATAAGGTTTTTACCGACTTTCGGTTTTTGTTGTATTTACATACATTTTTTTATAGCTTAGCCGACTTTTTGGTTTTTGTATGTTTCGAGGTAAACATACAAAAAACATTACATTTAGCCCACTTTTAACCAATAAAATAACTATTATTATTTATTTACTATTTTATTATTACTGATTTATTGTTTTAATTTATTTTAACATTTAAATAAATTTCAAAGTTCAGCCGTTGCCAGTTTATTAAATTTCCCGTTTTTTTATATTAGCCGACTTTTAATTAAAAAAATATTTAAAAAATGTACAAATGCAAACTTTTATTTTGCCTATTTGTTTAGTTGTTTGTTTGTAAGTAAAGTTTTAAGTTTCTGATTAATTCTGATGTGAAAATATAATGCAAAGTAGCAAGTTTAAGAACACAGTTTTGTTTTATAATTGCCTTATAAACACCAAAATGATTTCATAGGTACCTACTAGACAAAGTATTTGATATTTTTAGCTTATTCAATTATTTTTTATTAAAAGTCGTCAAAAATATAAAGTTATATAGAAAATTCAAAAAGGTTGGCAATGGCCGAACTTTGAAATTTATTTATTTCTAAAAAGTCGGCTAAATGCGAGGTAAAAGTATAAAAATGAAAAAGACGGCAAAATTATAACAAAATGTATGTTAACAATAAAAAGACGACAAATGGCAAACGTCAGCAAATTCCCAATAGACCGTTCCTTGAGTATCTTATAGAGGTGTGCACTACGGAAGGTTTTTTTTGAAATTCCATCTCCAAGAGGGTGAGGCAAAGTTTGCACGCGGGCAAAGCTGCGGGGCACAGCTAGTTCCAAATAATTATCAGCTTTTAATTATCTTTCTGGGCACTACAAAAAAGAGTATTTAACTACGTATTGACATTATATCTACTTCCATCCAAAGGTACCACTATTACGGGCAGACCTAAAAACCAATATCTCAGCCGTGTGGCGCATTTGGGTGACACTGCATTTGTTATGTGCAAGCGTGACGTTTACTACCAGGCGAGCGACCTGCTGGTCTCGTCATTTATTTAATAAAAAAAGGGTTCACGTCTGAGTTGCTGAAAGTCAACGAAGTAGATTTACAGCTGATCGTAGAACACTGTTCTCTCTCAGTGCCAATAATTAGAAACTTACTTATTATATGCTAATGCTGGCGACAGTCTCGGCTCGTTTGGAAACCTCGCCTCGTCACACCTACCCGGCTGCGATATAGTATGAACCCACTCGAGAAAGGTAGAGCATGTTGAAATAGCTCGCGCCCGACTGACTATAATTCAATTATATGTACCTACTTATAGTTAGTGTTTAAAAAGAAGTGTTTAGAAATAGATATAATAATATGAATATAGACGTTGAAGGGTGTTTTTAAACAGAAATGAAACAAGTTACCTTCTCACTTAGTCAACGCTTAAATGTTTAAAAGAGATCGTAAAAAACATATAAAAAAAGTGGAAAAGTGCATGAAAGTCAAAGTATTTTATTGTAAATAGGCAAAAATAATAGCACTTTTACAAGTCAAAATTAACATCTCATGAACAAGGAGACATACATAAAAAATTATAAAAAGATCAAATCAATAAAAAATTAGGTAAACTAAGTATGCTTTGAGTTTGAAAAGGAAATTTACCTTTCATGTGCTAACAGAGTTAAATCTCACACTGGAAAAGGAAATACCCTTCTGACTCTACCGGTGCGTACCGGAGTTCCGCAGATCAGAGTTCCGCAGATCAGAGTTCCGCAGATCAGAGTTCCGCAGATCAGAGTTCCGCAGATCAGAGTTTCGCACATCAGAGTTCCGCAGATTTACCTTCATAGCTCGAATATTTTTAATCACAAAATACTCAAAATAATGCATATTACATGTTCTCAATGTTTGGAGCACATTACATGTTTGTAGGTCAAATGTTTTTGGAATAAATTCTATCTATACTAATATTATAAAGAGGTAAAGTTTGTAAGTTTGTGAGGTTTTAGGGGGTAATACCTGGATCTACTGAACCGATTTTGAAAATTCTTTTAATAGCCACGTTATTTGCGAATGTCATAGGTCATGTATATATATTAAAATGACCACGCGTGCGAAGCCGCGGGCATCAGCTAGTATATTAAACTATATTTGTTACAATTCACACCAATTACCTAGACCCAAACTAGGATACCCTGTACTATGAGTACTAGACAATAAATAAACATACATAGATACGAATATTACATCCATGACTCGGAAACAATTATTTCTGCTCATCACACAAATGATTGCACCTAGCGAGATTCGAACCCGCGACTATTGGTTTGACTTCGTAGTCGGTGTCACACATTCGGCTAAACAGTCGTCAAAATGAATCCCGAAATTGAATGATAATAGAAGGAGGATACATAGTCACATTTTTTGAGTGAACACACACAAGACTGAAGTATAGGTACCTTGCAAATAGTACGGTCAATTAAAAAAACAATGGTTTTAAGAAACGCTAGGTACTTTATTTAAAAGACCTATTCCACGACATCCAGCAAAAGGAGGTGCGCGCTCGAAAAAAGTTATATACTTACACAAAAACTTTTTTTAGTAATTGAGCTCGAAATTTAAATTATTTCAGTTCATGACTCTAGAATATATTATGATTTGGACATACTGGGATAGATACTCAGAAGGACTGGATGATCTTATAAGGTTACCATGTCGGACTTACAGAACCCGATTTAGAACAACCTGCATTCAATAAAAGTTCGAAATTGAGTGTTTTTTGCTAAGCAACTGCATGACATTGTAATACTTAACTTACTGACCTACAGAAAGAAACTAGCGTACAAGTAGCGGAAAAAACATGAATAAACACAAAATAAAGCGCACAGATACTGACAGCGATTCTCCGAAGAGCGCTGCATTCAACGGCGCAAAAATCTTATTTAAAGAATGTGATGTGTAGAAACTGCCTACGTAGAAATTAAAACATGTACCTACTGTAGATGTAGATAAAAACCGGATACTTGTCGCAACTGATCGATATTAAAACGAACAGGTCTCTCAGTTACCGAACACTGCCTACCTATTCTGTACCAGTGAAAGCGAAACTTTTAATTACATTTTTTATAACATAGATGACACAGCGCTTCGGTTTTTAAATGCAATCTGCAGTGATAAAAGTTGAATAGTAACTAAAGCGAATTTGATTGGCAGATGCGAACGGCAGGTTTGATAAGTTGTGTGGTACTTAGATTGAACGGTGACTCAAATCATTATAAAACGCTGCGTTTTTTTATGTTATCTGAGTATCTAAGAAGCATAACACTGTAACTACCATTTTTACACGACTGCCTAAAAATAGGAGTGTAACGTTTTTAGGATTCATGTACGTATGTATGTATGTATGTATGTATGTATGTATGTATGTATGTGAGTTTCTTTATTCCACCATAACTTTTAAATTCCTGAACAAATTTAGACGTATGGGGTATCGTTAGAATCCTTACATGCCCCGAGTAACATAGGCAATTTTTACTTTAAGTAAATATGGCCGTCGTATGGCACCAAAACCAAGAGAGAAAAAAAAGCTTCGAATTTTATAATATGGGAATCATTTTGAAGGCCTTGATAAGCATATTCCAACAGTATATAATTTATTGGCATAAGTTCTTTTTTGGCAGGACAGGCGTTTTTTTAGTTTTTAAGCTAGTTTTTACAAGTAAATAAATAAATTTATCTTTTATTCAGCCCGTATCCACCCACTGCTGGGTATAGGCCTCCTCTCTTATACGCCATTTGATCCGGTCCTGTGTTAGTCCCATCCAGTTAGTTCCTGCGTGCCTAACGATGTCGTCCGACCATCGGCCTGGTGGTCTGCCCCGTGAGCGCTGTGCTCCTTTTAGCCACCATTCCGTTATCGCCTTGGTTCGCCTTTGATCTTCCCGTCTCGTCAAGTGTCCTGCCCATCTCCATTTAAGCTTTGCTATGTATACCTACATCTTTGACTTTTGTAGTAATTTATTTTAATTGAATAATTTATTTCAAAATTACTATGCATCATGAAAATATAATTTGTCAATTTGTCACATAAGGTATTCAAAGTAACTGTGCAACATGAAAATAAAATTTGTTGAACGGCGTTGGTTGTCACATAGTTTACGAAATGAATTGTTTATAGTGATTACACGTTTCTAAGTTTCTAAAGGATCTACATGCTACAGTTTATGTATATACAATTTATGCATTAAGGCTAAATAGCAATTAAATTATTCGTTGTTTGCATAATTGAAAGTGTAAAAGCTGCATTTTTTTAAAGTTGAAATAAGTTTTTTTGGGAAGTGAATTAAAACTAAGACTTCAAATAAATATTTAAAAAATATTAATGCTTTTGTAATCTTTTTTACATAGATATGTTTTAAATTTAAATTATTTATTTTTTGTATTTGATATAATAATAAGCCTAAATTAAAAATGTATTTAATAGATGAAAAGCATAACGATCACATCAGCTTTCAAACATTAAAAAACCGCATCAAAATCGGTCCATTCGTTTGGAAGCTACGATGCCACAGATATACACACGGATACAGTGATACATACAATTATACACACCCTAAACATATAACATCCCTCTCTTTGGAGTTCGGGGATTGAAAAGCTTTAGTACCCATTTATTGTTCAAATCATGTTTGAAATTAAGTAGTATTATTTATTTAATCACTAAAATATTGTTGCAACAATGGCCAGATACACTGCAACAAAAAGAGGCTCTAATAAGGAGTTAGGCGTAATTTCAGTAGTACGTACCAAATTTATACATATTTGTAACACAAGATATACAAAGTATTTAATACGATTTGTAAGGATGGAAACAGAACGATCTTCTGAATATAAACATTCATTTTTATATCTCCTTCACCAAATGAAGTAAGGTAAGATAAGCACAAATTCGCGAACTCGGCTGCTGTGATTTCACTTCTTTATTTTTGTAGTAGCCCGACGGGGAATGTCTTATAAGGACCTAATAACGTGAGAAATGAACTTAACAATTTATTACACGCTTAAAAATTGACACAGGTCTACTTTTCGAGTAGCATATAAGAAATTAAAACCAGAGCAATATGTAACTCAAAGTTTTTACAAGTCGTATACAAGTCACATAGTAGCTTGTAAAGTAACAAAATGGTTGACAGTTTATGGAAAGTCTATTAATAATTGTTATAATATTTTTTGATATTAAGACATTTATGGTTGGTACTCGTATGCTGAATGTTGGTTCGTAAAATTATTAATAGTGTTCAAAATATTCAAGTGTTTTTATTTATAAATACTGTTATTTAGCTTTTCTTTTCCATATACTTTAACTAAAATATGTTTTGTAAACTTATAACAGTACCGCGGTACCTATTGACTGACTGGCAGACATCGCACAGCCTAAACCGGTGGATCTAGGTAGATATTTGAAAAAATGGAGGGAATATTACTAGAGTACTTGGGTGTTCAAATGAGGGATTTTTCGAAATTCCATCCATAAGGGGGTGAAAGTCAAAGGTGGCAAAGATTGCTCGCAGGCAAAGCATTGAGGCGCAGCTAGTATATGTAAAAGTTATTATTGTTTTATAATTTTGATCTAAATTAATTAAACTCACTGTGGAATAAAGCGAATTTTAACTTAAAATTGTATTTAATAGTTACAAGTAATAAAGGTGTAAAGTATAAACTCGAATTATATTTCAATTTAAAGTAATGTTAGTTTTCTTGAAGGTGGCCAAAGAATAATTTTGTAAATAATACATCATTCTTTTTTATTCAAACAATTTGTTTTTAAATATGTATAAGGTGCTGGGAATTATATTCAAAAGCAACAATAAATTGTTTTCTAAAGTAGAATAAACTACATTGCTCGAGCCTACTCAAGCACAATAGCCAAAGTCGATCAAAAAACGTTGCCGACGGCGGGCGGCAGCGGCGGGCGGCAGCGGCGGGCGGTTTCATACCGCCTTACTTTCTGGTTTACTGGGTCGAATAATCTAGTTATTTTTTATTTATTGTAACAATGATGAAAATGCCAGTGAAAACGAACCTTCACTTGTTTTTTTTTGTAGGGCCTAGGTCAGGAAAAAGTTTGTGGTCAAAAACTCTCCTTTTTATTAGGTTTTAATTTAAACTGTATATTATATTTTTGCATCGCATATATAGTTTTATTCATTATTTGTGAAGTAAGTTTATTCGTATAAGCTCAAAATTGATATCACGTTTTATAACTTATTAAATTAAAATGTTAAAGAACACACAAATATATTCAAATTTATGTTAAACAAATGTTTAAAAACTGATAATCACATGTAAATGTGACCAATAAATTAGGATTAAAATCATGAGAACCGTAATTTTTTTAAACTTTAGTGAATTATTGGAAGCGATTATGGTTTTTTAATAGTGTTTTATAGTTTATGCCAATAAATTTGCAATATTTTCATTGCAGTGCAACATTTTGCCTAAATTTGACAGTTTTAAATTAACAAGCTTATTATTTTATTCCTTATGGTTTCGGTGTAGAATCGGTTATTATTTTATTCGTTGGTATTGGGCTTATGTCAAAATGGTATTTTGCGATATGAATTTATTTAGTCTTAATATGATCTACTTTTTATGTTGACTTTAAATTATGTTATCGAAATCAATTATATACCTAAAGCGCAAAAACTTGTTCTAAAAAAATATGTAATAATTCAAGTTTATTTTATGCATAATTTTTAAAAGGAGGTTTCTTAAGTTTTATTTAAGAGACATGGGTTTATCCAAAAAACTAAAAAACACTACAAGATTAAGCTCTTTAAAACTTACCTGATTTTATCAACAACGTCCTAAATATCTTCTAGTCCTTTTGAATAAAGCTTTCAGTTCCAAACAACAAAGCACAAAAATCAAAAGTTTAATTAAAAATAATCCTCTTATTACAACTCTATTACACAGTATCGGTTTCACTTTCAACACACTTTACTACGTCCATAAAAAAAACACTTTAAAAAGTTAAACGCGTTAGGTATTCTCACTGAGCACTTGAGAAAATATCCATTCCATCACTTGCGGGGGTTGAGCTGTTAATTTTTTTTACAGAGTCCGCGCGAGCTTAAAGCTGCGGAGCGTCGTGGTGTGCGCGTGCGCAGGTCTCCGTGGCATCGCGTTATCAGCGCGAGCGGCGCGCCGCGCGACAACAACAGAACTTGAGAGTCGATCTCAATAATAACAAGAAAAGAAAACGGTCCAGTTTCAGTGAGGCTTCCGGATGGGTCGCGAGCGCATTGGCCGCACTGCTCGCACTCGCGCTCTCTTTGTCTAACGGGACCCGCAATGATAGCGGCAGTCGCGATCGCGACACCGCCCTACGCGCCCGCGGAGCCTTCGAGGGTTTTCCTGCATTGAATTCTCGTATGCGTGGTATGAACTATAAGAACATTTGGTAGGAAAAGTAACTTTAATGTAATGAGTGACGATTGTGATGAAGTCTTTAGTCAAGCAAATGAAACTTTGATTATTTCTCTTCTTTTTTTGTTTCAATTCTGATGATATTATAATTTAATTTGTCGAAAATATAGTAAAATTGTAGCATTTATTTAGAAATATTATTTTATTTTAAAAAGGGCTTGATTAAATTTACGGCGCGCGTTGATGTCTTTCGTACTCATGAATATTGATGTGTAATTTTAGCTTGGACTTGTGTCCTTTGTTTATGTTGAGAGATCATTGTCTTAAGTTTACAACTGTATAATTAAACATAAAACTTATTTCATAATTAAAAACTAATTTTAGTTATTTAACATCCGTTACCCGTAACGTGAACGTTACATTTTTCGTTACTTTTATATGTAAAATATTTTTGTATTTAGTTTGAGAGCAAACAGTGCGTAGCGCTTGGGCCTCCGTGCTCCTCCCTGTCTTATTAAAATGCAATAAAAGTCATGAAATTTAATCGTTTTTCGCGAGAATCGGGTAAAAAATCGGAGAGCTCCTATCACTCATTCATCACACACTGGGTTATTTTTGTGTGAACATCAATTAAATTCTCGTTTTTGTGTTTGTGTTATTTTTATCTGATGTGGCGTTTATTTAACTTCACATCACTTAGTTTAGAAAAAAAACACTCTTTGTTTTAGAACATTTCTTATATAAATAAACCAATATGTAAATTTTTAAATGAGACATTACTTGTTCGATCAAATATCATCATCTTCATCATCAGCTTGTGTTCGTCCACTGCTGGACATAGTCCATTTGGCCCAATCTTTGGCTCTTTGCATTCACTTTGTGACTTGCGCTGATCGTCGCTCCATCTAGCCGGTGGGCGTCCTACACTACGTTTGCCAATTCTTGGACTCCACTCGAGAACACGTGTACCCCAATTGTTATCGGTTCTGCGGCTAATATGGCCAGCCCACTGCCACTTCAGCTTGCTAAGTCTCAGAGCTATGTCGGTCAAATATAGATGATTAAAATCCAATCTATTACTATGTTATTTACTATGTAAAATAATGTATATGGATGCTATGTGATATTATTTTGACAGTTTCCCAAGTGAAGGCAAATCATAAGCCCGGTAAAAAAAAACAATTGGTGGTTTTAACTGATTCATTTTTTTTTATAAAGGGCCTTCTTTGCTCTTATTGTTCACGGTTCTTTGAACCAGTATGTCCTACCACTGTTAAAAAACACTTCAGAAATTACTTGGCTCATTATGTTAAAATCAACACCGCAGTAACTCTTCATTACAGGCGCGGCCTCGGGATAAATTGCCGAAAACATTCGCCGCGACAATTTATATCGTTTTAATCTTTCGAGTTCGGATCGACTAGCAACCGCTTATTAACAGGTTCGAGTGCCAGTGGTAACCGGGACTCGGTACGAATAAGGCAAGGTGCGAATTTCATCATGCACTTTGAGCGATTTTCTGGGAAGCTGTAATTGTAGTACTCAGCACGAGTACTCGTATTGTTCCAGTTTGTTCCAACTTTTACCGATAAGTGCAATCTTCGGAATTTCTTATAATGAGGTGAAATGCTTTTGTAATTTCCTAGAATTATACAGCGGCAAGTGACTATGACGTCTGATCCCCTGTAGGTCCGCGGTCGTCAGAATAAGCACCTACCTAATTGCCATGATTCACTGTAATTTACACCGATCGATTACTATATATTTTTGTCTCTGGCAATATTTTACGTTTGTAACAAAATCGAGTATCCTTTTTAACTTCGTAGTTTTACACAATGTAAGTCATCTCGCCTCGGTCGGAGTCCCCTGTGAAATTGTTTTATTTCAAGGTTGCGGAAGATTCACTGTATTATCTTATAAGTGATATTTATTCTTCGTGCGTATTACGAGCCCGGAGACCTCAATTAAGGTAATTAAATAAAGACAATATGTCAACACTGAGCGAGCCGTTTTGAATTGCACCTTAATTGGGTGTTTAATTTGTAGTGTTGTATAAAAGTCAGCTAAAGATCCGTTTATTTTGAAGAGGCCAACAAGAGAAAAAAAAACATTTAACATCCATGATTAAATTGAGTAAATCCGGGTCCATGTATTGTGTCCTTAAATTGTTGATTAATAGTTTCTACCGATAACTTATTAATACATTTCAAGAATACCACCCACCTTATTGAAGCGAATAATTATCTACTGGAAGATCTCATTACATCCGTTAATTATGATATAACAATTAAACATATCTGTTACGCAAATGGGCCCATAAAAATAATATTATATATACAAATCGTATCATTCCATTGATTAAAAACGCAATGCTTTTTACCTAATTAAGGCAGTCAGATCATAAGTGAAATGTCAAATATAATTGAAGAAATTGCATGAAAATTATGGCAATATAACTGGCAACTCTGAGTTGACACAATAAATCATGCTGCACTTTGTTGGTCGATATTGTATTGCATTTACTTTCAGTTTCAATTAAATTGAACTTTTATCTTGATTGTACACTTGCATAACTTTGATTTGGATTATTGGCACAGAATAAACAATAGTAATTCGTATATTAATTCAGACATAATGTTTCATTGGATTGATTTATTAACTTATTTTTTAAAACTGCTTCCTTTAAATAATTATAATACCTACTTACGTAAAAAAAATAAAAACTATAGTTATTATTAAAATTTAGGAATGTTTGTTATCCTCATTCCTTATTTCTGTAAATTATAAATAGCAAGCCTAAATCTTCTATACTTACGCCATTAAAAAAAAAGAAGTGTGGTATCTGCTATAATTGACCTTTGATCAATTAGCGATTTCATAATTTAAACTAAGTTTAACCCCTATTTAATTTAAGGGCGGATACGCTTCGTCAAAATTATTTAAATCACTAATTACATATTGCGTATAAAGCTTAATGGTTGTTTCCCACTATTTCAACGTAAGTGATCTTTAGCCTAAATAGTTAAATAGAAAAAAACACTCTTGCAGATTTGGTTTCATTCAATGCAACAATGTTTTGGTTCTATTGTGCAAAATTCAATTTTCGCTTCGTAATTATAATGAAGTGTCATACATCAGCGTAACCCAGAATGCAACAGCAAAGTATCATAACGCTTAAACTGTAACAAATCACTCCCAATCTACGCGGCCTTCCAAAAGAGAAAACCAATTCAATTCTTAACTCATACTCATTTATCGATTACGCAAACAAAAATTTAACCAGTAGTTAGCACCGGACACCGGCGGCGGCGGCGCTAGGTTTTTTACGTTTTGTTTTAGAGAATTATTATAACGCATCAAAATCATTACAGCCCGTCAATCAGGTGATGTTATCGCGAATTGGCTGTAAGGCGAAATGAACGAATGAACGGATGATGATTAAGATGTATTTTTGGAAGGGGAAAATAGTCTTCTAAAATATATTGGTGATGTCTTCTGGATCGTACTGCAAAAATAATAGCCCATAATTTTGGTTGGATGTAGATTTGATGTAATTTTTTGAAGACCTCTTAACAGTTTTGTATAGACTTTGGTTACCTAAACATCCGCCATTTTGAAATAAACTCGATTTCTTGGCCACAAATGAAGCTAGTGTCAATTGATAGGGAAAATTATAAGAAACAAAAAGTAGTCTATAAAAATTGCCTTTGATATAAACTTTCCGAGATATTTGTGTTCAAATTATTATTATTCAGCAAACTTTACGATTAGATTTGTCGTGCAACTATGGGAAGACGCAGGTTTGTATGGTTGTCAGTGACACTAATTACATGAGATTATTATATTAAAGGTGGTTGCCTGACTAAGACAGAAAAAAAGTAAACAGAATTTGTCCTTACACGCGTGTAAAGGAACTTAATTTCAAATCCAAATATCACTTACGCAATATTTTCATCGAAAACTTTTTGTTTCCTAAATTTTTCCTATCAATTGACACTAATTTCATTTATGTCCAAGAAATCGAGTATATTTCAATAAAGCGGAATTTTAGGTATAAGGTTACATGCTCTTTGATTTTTTTTGTGTGGATCTAGCTTAATAATAGGTCCTCCCATTCTCATCCTGCGGGTGAATTCAAGAAATGGACAACAGCACTGTCTTGTGTAAGAAGCACCATCTGCTGCAATCTAGCCTCCTGCCAAACGTGCTGATTATAGCAAAACCCCCATATTATTAATGAGAGGCCCATGTTCAGCAGTAGACCTACCTCGGGCTGATGATGTATTGTATGTGATGCGTATGCGAGTTTCGATGTAATACGGATCCATCTTTCTACGGGTCCTCATGACTAAGGTTTGTGACCTCCACTTTCCATCATCGTACCCTTCACGATGTTACGCCATCTTCTTCTGTTCTCGGATAGCTAGTGCATCGTAGACGGAGCTATCGAGACAGTTACAGATCAGGTCAGATCATTTTATCGGGCTGCAGCCTCGTGATCTCTTGCCATCTACTTTTCAAGTACTAACTTTTGATTTTCTCAAGGTTGTCTCTGTGTTTATTTCTTCGTTCCTCTACTATTTTGAGGCAGATGGTCAAGATCCTTGTTGAGATTTGATCCGACAGAGAACCAAAGTTATCGACAAAGCCCACAGGACTAGCAGGCTGAAGTCGCAGTGGGCTGTTCATATTTGCCGAATGGCTATCGGTGGTTAGAAAGGAAGAGCCGAAGATCGTGCTCAGTGGCGTGCTTTGGGAGAGGGCTATGTCCAGCAGTAGACTGATACGGGCTGTTAATAATGATTATAATTACGTTATTACCGGATAGTTCTATCTAAAACACTATTAACTCTACATAGATTCAAAGTACGAACATCATTCTACTTCCTCTTAGTCCAAAAAGTACAACTTAAAATACCGATCCCAAACCATTAATCATCCGTTTTCTCTCAAAGCAAATAAAAGAGCTAAAATTGTCATTGCACAACTTATAATGTAGCCTACGCACGTCGTTTAATATGTAGTCCGAGCAACTAATTATTATGAGCACTCAAAACCAGACTAGTGCGTAATAGTCAACTAGGCTATAGGTATACATCGCCGGCCATTTGAGCTAGGCGTGGTCGAGAGACCTTACAAAACGGATGTGGCAGCCTCGCTTCAATCCGATGCAGATCGACGTTTGATGATAACCGCATCTAAAACAAGAAAAAAAACTTTGAGTGAAAAGGTCATGCTACCGCTGCGTCGAAATTAAAGTCCGAAATAATAATCATTATAAAGAGTGCAACAAGTTTGGTATTTTGACAGCACGAAGTTGAATCTCGGGTCTCTTTCGATGGTTTTTCTTCCGAATAATATGATAATTTATGTGCTGCGAGAACCATCGGAGATGGCCTCGTTAAGTTTTATAGCTTAATTTTGTTCGACGAAGCGATGCCGCGGGACTTGTGTCCTCTTTGGTTGGATGTGAATTTGATATGGTCCGAAAATTCAACCGTCATCGGGAGCGATGGCGCTGAACTGCCATGTAAGATATATGTAAAAAAAAACGAAATTGCATAGTTCCATAATTTAACCACACGTTGTAATTCTGGCCAGATACACTTTGTATGCGATAAAAATGATATTCCCGTTTTTGCTCGACTTGCACATATAAGGAATTTTTGCCTCAAAACTGGCAATATGGACGAAACATGGAATGCTTACGACCGTGAATTTACTTAAATTGTACAAGAATGTGACATTAAGAATTACCATCACCATTTTATTAACTTAATGGACTTTTAAGAATATCCTCTCGTTTTTTTCTGAACTTTAATACCTAGTGTTTTATTATTTATAACCATATCACGATGCAATCGTTGGAAAGGAGTACCTAGTAAACATCAGTCTTTACAAGATGGGTTCAAATATACAAGTAGTAAGTATGCACATAATTATTATGATACAAGTATAGATATAATTAAAAAAGGGAAGATTAGGTACTCGCACTTCGCACGTGGACCACATAAATTAAGTGCAATAAACACAACCACCCTACGTTAGCCTTTTTTCGGAGTAGCGTTTGTGTAGCACGTGTTAGCAGTGACTCTCATTCGCTCTACAGTCTGCGCATGTCTCTCTATCTTTGTTATACATGCACATGAAGCACGAAGGTGGGAATGTGCTGTGTGGGTGTGTTTGTTATCTAGTCCAGTTTTGTTTACGAGTTATTATATTTAGGCGTGTGCCGTATCTTATCCCTTTAACTAGATCTATGGTTACAAGTGTAAGTTTGCGTGTGAAACTTCTTGATTGATATATAAGCCCTTACAAGTGACAAGGGCATATATGACCCAAAAAAAAACTCTATTGTTCATATATATTTTTAACCAGTGAATTGTTCTTCGCACGGGTATCGCTCACACCGCGGCAATTTTCTTACTTTTAGTATTTTTATACACATCGTAACTTCTAAAAAACAAACCGCCAGTAAGCGTAATTCACAATCATTGGCAGCAGTGCTTTTTGACCATAGACAACTGCATTATTACTCACGTACTTGATAGACTTGTTATTATTTCGTTTCCACGGCAATATGTTATTCCGTTCATTATGCAGCGAGTAATCGAGATTTTTGCAAATTTTTGATATCTTGGGTTACATATTGCAATTTTCGTAGGGCTCTCTAGTTTTTGAAAAATAAAATACTGCCCATGTTACTCGCTGCTAATATAGCTTTCTAAAAGTGAATGAATTATTAAAATCGATTTAGGATTTTTCGAGTTTATCCATTACAAACAAACAATCAAATCTATCCTTTTTATTGATCGAGCGAGCACGAAGCGCAAGCGAAGCGTCTCTTTTTCAGTTTCGTCAAAAAATCTTTCGTATTTCCGGATGTCTGTCCGGATCTTTTGTTGTCCTCTACCCGACCTAGACGAAACTTGGTATACAAATAAAAAAACTCTAAAATTCGATTATGAATTTTTAGAATATACTAGCTGTACCCGCTGCTTCGCACGCGTGTTCTTTTCTTTAGGTTCAAAGTACCATAATGTGCTATTCCAGGACCAATATACCAACATTTGAACAATATTTCTTCAGCCGTCAAAAATACTTTATCAATTGCTCGGCTTCTAACTCACCGGATTGAAATACCAATTACACCAGATTTAAATCAAACCCTAAGCTATCTAACAATGAAAACCGCATCGCAATCGGCTCAGTAGTTTTTACGTGATGCGTGAACAAACAAACATACAGAAAAACGGAAAGAAAGAAAAGATTAACAAAAAAAAGTTCAATACCTTTTTTAAGCACCCGAGAGCATTTTTTCATTTGAATTCATTTAGTAGTTTGGGTGCGATGCGCGGTCAAGATACGGACAAACAGACAGACAAAATTAAAAAGTAAAACAGTTTGGGTTCAGTATCGAATATAGAGACCCATCCTAAAAATATTTTTATTACTTAATTATTAACATAACTTTGGACCCATATCCTGCAGAAACCCTTTACTTTTTCGGGATAAAACGTGTCCTCAATTTTAACCCATCATATAACTTAAGACAGTGCCAAGTTGCATAAAAACCCATCCATTACTTTCAGCGTAGTACGTGTTCTTTTAAATAAGTTTCAACCCCTAAAATATAATAACCCATAAATTTTTCGATATGTAAAGTATCCTATGTCCTACCTCTTAGTACGAACTCAAAACATACCAAGTTTCTTTTGAATTCATCCAGTAGTTCCAGCGGTGTGATGCGCGGCTAAGATACAGACTGACAGACATACAGACAAAAATGTAAAAACATACAGTTTAGGCTTCATAATCGAATATAGAGTAATTTCCAAAAAAAAACCACTATATCCTTAATGTACAGAATTTGGACCCATATCCCATAGGAACCCTTTATTTTTTCTCTCTTATAAACTATGTCTGTGCCAAGTTGCATCAACATCCGTACAATAGTTACAGCATGCTAAGTGTTCTTTTAAATAATTTTCCACCCCTATCCTGTAGGAACACTTAATTTTTTCGGGATGAAAGTATCCAATGTCCTACCTCAAAGTGTGATTTCAAATCATACCAAATTTCATTTGAATTCATTCATTAAGTATTTTAAGCGTGGTGCGGTGCTAAAGTACAAACAGACAGACAGACAGACATACGGACAGACAGACAGACAAAAAAAAAACATTGTTAGCTTTAGTATTGAATATAGAACGGCCTCCAAAAAAAATTACATAATATCTTCAATTTACAGAATTTTGGACATTATCCCGAAGGAACACTTTATATTTCGGGATAAAAAGTATCTTAAATTTTTACCCATTATATAAACTATGACTGTGCCAAGTATCAACAAAATCCGTCAAGTAGTTTCAGCGTGATACGTGTTCTTTTAAGTAACTTTCAACGCCTATCCTGCAGGAACCCTTTAATTTTTCGGGATGTAAGTATCCTATGTCCTACCTCAAAGTATGAACTGAAATCATACCAAATTTCATTTGAATTCATTGAGTATTTTCGGCGTGATGCACTTCCAAGGTACAGACAGACAGATGGACAGACAGACAGACAGAAAGACAGAAAGACAAATATTTAAAAAATACAGTTTAGCTTTAGTATTAAATATAGAACGGCCCCCAAAAAAATTACAATATATCTTTAATTTACAGAATTTGGGACATTATCCTGCAGGAACTCTTTATTTTTTCGGGATAAAAAGTATCCTCAATTTTAACCCATCATATAAACTACAACTGTGCCAAGTTGCATCAAAATCCATTCAGTAGTTTCAGAGTGGTAAGGGTTTTTTGAAATAACTTTCAACCCCAATCCTGCGGGGGGAACCTTTTCATTTTTCGGGATGAAAAGTAGCCTATGTCCTACCTCGTAGTATGAACTCAAATCATACCAAGTTTCATTTAAATTAATTCAGTAGTTTTGGCGTGATGCCTAGCCAAGATACAGACAGACAGACAGACAGACAGACAGACAAAAATAAAAAAAAAGTCGTCAGGGATTTTTGTTATGTGTACTTCCCCCTTTAAAAGGGGGCTACTGAATATCTCCGTCATATTAAATCCGATTTCGATGGTTCTCTATTTCATTTGAAAGAAACTTTAAGTTAGTCTCATAAAAAATTGGTGCAGATCTGATGAGGATCTTCGGCGTGATGAGCAGAATAACTCCTCAAAATGTAGTAAATTTCTCACTCTTAGGTTTCTACCATTGGAATCAGCCCTTTACCTACTAGGTAGGGATTGATGGAGCACCTTGGTTATTAATGCTAGTTGCACAATAAGATAACTGGATGGCGCTACTGTGTAACGCTAAATGTTTGCAAAAAAGTTTGTACGCGCGAGGTCTACAGCTCACAGAGCCACTAGTAATATTAGTGTAGATAGTGTACGGATAGCCATCGTCCGTCAATGCCACCATGTAAGTGTGTTTGTACTAAAATACAACTGCACAAACTACATCAGGAAGAAATCAAGCTTTACTAGACAGATATGACAGCTGCATTTAATTATATTATCCGGGTATCAATAACAAGTATTAGCGTAATTTTATCGAGCTTATCAATAGCTGACTAATGATTGTTCGAAGTGACACGCGACGAAGGACGCCCAAGTACACAGAAAAAACAAGCTTCCCGTTAGTGGCTTCACTCGCTTTATTTTAAATAAAAAAAAAACAAAAAGTAGTACCAATGTAAAAAATAATAATAGTTAGGTGAAACAATGCTGAATGTCTATTTATTAAACAAAAATATAACCATCTAAATATTCTGTTCTTTATTCAGAAATGCTAAAGGTTTGAGGTGATATACAAAAGAAAAAAACGTGCGAATTCAGCGAATACAGCATTAACTAGAAAAACCTTTGCCTTCAAGCTCACCGGGACACTAACACTTATATGCTTACATCCTCATCTATCTACTAAAATATATGAATAAAATATATTAAAATAAGTATCTACTGAGAAATTATAGTTCTCAATAGATCCACTTCAACTTGATGATTGGACAAAATGGATCTTTCACGAAGAAAATCTCTCGGTAGATCCATATTAAATTAATACTTTGTAAAAACAGAACTAATGAGAAAATTATTCTCCATAGATCCATTTTACATCCATATATTTATGACTAGATGGATAAAATCTTGATAGATCCATAAAAGATCATAACACTGGATCTAACGAGAATGATCCACACTTCTGCTTCCTATTGCTTACTCCAACAAAAACACACTGTACAAACTTTTGACAACACAACTTCTTTATTATAGACTAGCTTTTCCGTCCGCAACTTCGTCCGCACGGACTACTGTTTATCGTGAAAAAAGCATCCTATGTATAAGCTATCTCCATTCCAAATTTCATCAAAATCCGTCCAGCCGTTATCGCGTGAAAGCTCCCTAAACAAACAAACAAACAAACAAACAAAGAGACAACGTTTCACTTTTATATATTGGTATGGATAGTCAGTCGTACATAGATATCCGTTATGGCTTCGCCGTAACTTACACATAAATTATTAAATCAGAACAATTCCTGAACATAACGGATCTAATCCGAGTCCGAGGTTTAGGTATATTCCGGCAAAACTAGGCGGACACAATAAAATTAATTAATGATATCGATGCATCGCAATCCAGCGGTATGGTAATTGGCCATAGGTACGGTAGCGTAGTGGTCAAAAATTAGTGTAGGCGGTTTCCTTGAACGACGGATATGGTTTTCATTGCCACGAGTATACGTTTACATAATTACTACCCTTGTTTATTAATAACTAGCTGCGATGCTCGCGTGGTAATTTTTCCGGAATAAAAAGTTACTCCTAGTTGGTCTTTATAATTTTCACAATCTAAATACATTTTGTCAGATTGGATGCAGTCTCTTAAAAATCTACCAATTCAAATGCCGATTTTACTGTTGGATAACTTAGGATTTGACTCGGAATGTATTACTTTGAATTTCAATGCGACGAGTAAAAGCCGAGCAATTAACAAAAAGCTATATTTGACGGCTGAACGACCAATTAAACATCCAGAGGCAGCTAGCTCTAAGAAACTGTGGCTGTAACTGTAATTTCAGGATTCATAAGCAATAGGTATGAATAAAATTTATTATGTTCATAGGTCTGACCTATGAACATAGATTCTAAACTCTTAGTTCGAATCCGTGAAGTACCAAGATCAGTCAAGTCCAAATCTCACAGAACTGTATCTGTAAGTTACAATGTCTATTTATTAAAATCAAAAACCGTTGTAAATCATGCATAAATTTCGCCTTAAAAGTCTGTCCATCAGTCGATTCCGTAATTGCTGCTGAGACAGAAATGAGAGGAAATTAAGTGTTTTTACTGCGGAGACTGATATATGTTAACACGATTGATGGAGCATCGTGGAAACTTAAAGTAAGTAAGTAATTGCACAAAATGTGCTTTAGTTTCATTTAAAATAACGTATATATAAAATCGATTTGTTAGCCTAAGCTAGAAATGATACAACAGCCATGTTTTCAGGGTAGAATTCTTTGGAAGGGGATCACTAAGACAATAATTTTGAAAGTTTGCAATCGAAGGGGGTGCGGGGGCGGCAAAGTTATCACGTGGGCAAAGCCATGGGGCACATCTAGCGAGGTTTCCAAATTGTATCTGACGAATCTGTTTGTATAGTTTATTGCTTTCAAACCGTTTTTATAAAGACGTAAGCTAGATAAGTCTATTTTTAATCTTTGTTAGATTAATTTAATTACTAATTAAATTATCTAAAACTTCTCTAGGCGAGAAACCGTATTTCCATGCGCTCACTAGCCCTAGCTGGTGATAACGGCACCGCGTTATCACCGCACCCGGGTGTGCGCAGTCGCCACATTCACCGCTGTTATACTGTGACTTAGCTCACTTGATACTTTGTTTTTTTTTCGACGACGGCTCTTTTTCCAGCTTGTGTTAGCGATAATAGCATGGTGCCGCGCTAACACCGTGCCTCACTGACCTCAGTTTATATTTTCATTTACAAATTAGTGAAGAGACAAGCAGATCATTCTCTTGATAATAAGCGCCACGACTGCCAATAACAATTGCAATGCCACCAAGAACTTTGACTAGAAAAATCTTGTGCGGCTCTGCACTGCGCTTGTAAGCCTTTGGTATTTAAGGCTCAAATACATATACATAATTTCCCTAAGTAGATTCCTTTCAAACTGGAATCTAGTGTTTGTTTGGGGGCTGAATATCTGGCAAAAGTATGCCCAAGCACTCTTATAAAAGAGTAAAGTTGCCACAATCAAGCCCTGTCAAAATGAACTTATACTTTATAATGGTGATGGATGAGGCATTGATATCACACTTGGAATTATTTGATATACCTTCAGACTTATAAGCATAGCCTTCAATGCAATAAGCAATTTGTTTGTTTGTTTGTCGTATGAGGTAGTACTGCCCTCTGTTGTCAGAGTTTGTCAGGCCACCCAAGTGCCTTTGATATGGCTTAACGACTGCTAGTAATCAAGAATAGCCGGGACCGAGAGCTTAACGTGCCCTCTCAAGCACGGAGCGATGGAAAACCGCACATAACTCAGAAAAGTCATTGGTGTAGAGTCTAGGATTGAACACGGTATCGTTGGATTCTAAGTTGCACTATTGAACCGCTAGGCTAGCATCGCTCTAGCATAAGCATCAATATGTTGTAAAGGGGGGTAAGGGGGAACGGAAAATAACATATATCCGACTCAAATGTCAACCCCACCTACACGCTCCGGAAGGCGACAGCGGCCAAATGGCCTCTGTGGTGCCCCCTGCTAGACAACGAACGGGGCTCTGGCGACCGAGTCAATGGCGGTATAATCATGCACCTAGACGGGCAACCGATTGGGTGAGGCCCAGCCAGCCTTGAAGTCCAAATAACCTCAAAAAGTTGCAATGCAGAAAGACGAGGGGTGCTACTGCATATATTAAGCCCTAAGTAAAACACCACACGAAAAAACACGGCATTGAAACAAACAATGGAAAGTACAACAGTAAAGAGATATACTTTGCCTAGCGAACTGGCTAGCGGCCGGCGTCATGGGAGTACCGGGCTCTCTGATGTGAAAAATGTTACCGGAGAAGAAAGTGCGACCAAAATGCGATTATCAGGGAAGAACAAACAGGATTTAAAGATAGCTACATAGAACGTTAGGAGCCTTATCAAAGCAGGTAAAACTAAAAACACCATTCAAGAAATGGAAAGACTAGACTTAGATATTCTGGGACTAAGTGAAATAAAGTGGTCCGATAACGGTAGAATAGCTAGGGACGATACAATAATATACTACTCTGGAAAACCAGCGGCTGAGAAGAATCACCATCATGGAGTCGGTATTATGATAAAGAAAGAGCTTTCCAAACACTAACTTTGTCCAATACTCAGACAGATGTATGATGCTGCAGTTTAGTGCACACCCCTTCAACCTGAATGTACTACAAGTATACGCTCCGACTGCCCAGAAATCTGATGATGAGATAGAACCTTTCTACAGGCAGGTTGAAGAAGTGATAGACAGTCTAAAATCACAAGAAATACTAATAGTACTCGGAGACATGAATGCAAAGATAGGAAAAGGGGCAGTGGAGAAATTGTAGGGAATTTTGGTTTGGGCAAAAGGAACGAAAGGGGGGACCGACTTTTCAATTCTGTGTAGAGAGAGACCTCATTCTGACAAACACATGGTACAATCATCCACCTAGAAGGCTCTACACGTGGGTCTCGCACGTGGGTATTTTTTCTCGGTTTTTAATTATTATTTTTCCTCCAAATCGCCCCCTCAGGGTTGTGCCAGAATACCAGCGCTGAGTGTCATAGACACTCAGTATTATGCTGAGGCGCGGCTTTTTTGGCACCGCACTTAATTTTTTACTATTTTTTGTTATTATTATTGTCATTTTTTGTAATTGTGTGTCAAATAAATGTTTTTTCTTTCTTTCTTTTTTTCTTTCCAGGACACATAATAAGGAACCAAATAGATTACATAATGATACACTCAAGGTTTAGGAACTCTGTTGTAAATGTAAAGACCTATCCAGGCTCAGATATTGGATCGGACCATAATCCGGTAGTAGCAAAGTTAAGATTAAAACTAAAAGTAGTAAAAAATGCAAAAGGTACCAACAATATTGATATCAAAAAACTTAATCATATGGATACAAAACTAAGAACACGACACGTACTTAATGAAGAGATTCAGAAAATTTCATATCAAAATACAGAAAATGATGCGGAAATACGAGTAGAAGAAACCTGGAACAAAATTAAAACTGCAATTTTAAAGACATCTAAAACAAGTTTAGGATTGCAAAAACCTATTAAAAGCTTAGAATGGATTACAAAAGCAATACTTGATTTAATGGAGAAACGAAGGCAATATAAGGAAGTAGACAAGACTAAATACAAAGAGATAGATAATATCATCCGATCAAGAATAAGAACAGCAAGGGATGAGTGGTTTGAAGATAGATGCAAAGAGATCATTGGAGAAGAATCACGACAGCTTTAATCTACATAAAAAAAGTCAAAGAGTTCACTAACACAAATAGGAAAATGATTACGGGTAACTTACAGGACGCTAAAAACAAATTAATTACAGATAAAGAGCAACAATATAATACCTGGGGAAAATATATACAGAAACTGTTTGAGGATGGGAGAGAACTGGCAAGCCAAGACAGAGGAGGCGATGAAGAACAACTGGATGGACCCTCAATTCTTAAGAAAGAGGTAGACAGAGCTATAAAAGTTATGAAGAACGGAAAGGCCATTGGTCCAGATGGAGTTCATACAGAAATGTTGAAATTACTAAATGGTGATAGCTTAGATTTATTAGAAAAACTATACAATGACATATATGACACTGGACAGCTCCCCAAGGACTGGCTCCAATCCGCTTTTCTCCCACTTCCCAAGAAAGTAAATGCAAAAAATTGCAATGATCACAGATTAATAAGTTTGATGAGTCACGCACTTAAGGTTTTTTTTAAAATACTTCACTCGAGAGTATATAGTAAAATTGATAAAAACATATCGAATACACAACAATATCAAAAAATAATAAAATAATATCAATATCACAACAATATCGAATATCCAAATATGTATCGAATATACATATTTGGATTTCGTAATGGAATAGGAACTAGGGAAGCCCTGGTTGCTATACAGGTATTGATACAGAACTGTTTAGAATTTAACAAGGACGTATATGCTTGCTTTATAGACATCGAAAAGGCTTTTGACAACGTAAAGCATGACAAACTGATGCAAATATTAAACCAAACGGAAGTGGATGGCAAGGATCTAAAAGTAATACGTAATCTGTATTGGAACCAGACAGCACATATAAAGATGGGAAATTTTACAACTGTAGACTTACAAATTTCGAAGAGGGTAATACAGGGATGTATTCTTTCGCCATTGTTATTTAACCTTTACTCGGAAAACATCTTTCAGGAAGCTTTGGATGGGGTAGATACTGGAAATAAGATAAACGGAACCGTTATCAATAATCTGAGGTACGCTGACGACACCGTCATTCTTGCACACTCACTCGAAGAGCTACAACTTCTTCTAGAACATATGAACACAAAAGTAGAGGATCATAACCTAAAAATGAACATATCGAAAACTAAGTACATGATTATCACCAATAATACGGTAGACTCAGGTATACTGACTATCAAAGATAAAATTATAGAAAGGGTTAGGCAGTATCGATATCTAGGAACCTGGCTTAATGAAAACTGGGATCCAGAAAAGGAGATCCGAGTCATAGTAGAAATTGCCAAAATCTCCTTCATGAAAATGAAAAAACTTTTCACTAACAAAGATGGAGAATGGAGAACTTAGATGGAGAATGGTGAAATGTTACGTTCTGTCAGTACTTCTGTATGGTGCTGAGGGATGGATTTTGGATGGATTGAATCAAAATTAAATGCATTTGAAATGTGGCTTTATAGGCGAATGTTAAAGATCTCATGGACAGATATGGTAACGAATAAATATGTACTTAATAGAATGAATAAACAGCTGGAAGTGCTAATCACAATTAAGAACCGTAAAACAGCATATTTTGGTCACATTTATAGACACCAGAAGTATAACATATTAAAAAACATCATGGAAGGGAAAATGGAAGGGAAGTCGGGAAGAGGAAGAAGGAGAATAACATGGAGTGACAATCTGAAGACAGATAACAGACAGATATCAAAGACGCTGCCAGTCTTTATAGACTGGCACAGAAAAGAGAAGAATTTCGTGTGGTGGTCGCCAAAATCCGCTAGGATATGGTACCCGAAGAAGAAGAATGTTGTAAATATAAAAGACTTCACTCAAAATCATTGACGTGATCATCTATCCGAGTGATTAGAATAGCATATTGCCATAGTGGTCAAACCACTTATTTTTTTTAATCCTCATCTAGAGCAAGTATCAAAACATTTTTAATGCGACATCAGAGATCATGCGATGCTGGAGTCAAGGAGAACGGCCGCGGCAAACACGCCCTTGCACCCCGCGCCTCACCCCCGCCAGAAACGCGGTTCGTACAATACTACGTACAATTGAAGAGGAAAATCACAGAAATCGATCATTTTTGTCTGAGTTTTAGAAGATGGCATGGTTTTATGAGCTTGCATTTATAGATATACTGCAATTAGGTACCATCCGGAAACTTTTTTTACTACACCAAGAAAGGTTAAGGCTATACATAAAACGTATACTTACCTGATATATGGCAAACCTTAAATTAATATTGTTTTTTTGGCACTTCCACGATTGTTTAAATAAAGGTCGTTTGATAAATAACCCTCCGCAGTCGGTTAAAAAAATAACTGATCGCGAGAAGTAGTAGGTATCCCCTGATCGATCGCGACAGTAATCGCGATCGATTTCAACTCATAATTTGAAATCGATTGGAAGGGTATGCAGACACCTACTTACTATACAAGAATTATTTATTCTTAGTGTAGGTTCTGCACGTCACTATGACGCAAAGCTAAGTATAGTAATTTTAAATTTATTGTAACTTTCACTTGTACTTTTTTGATTATGCTTCTTGGCATACTTAAAGAGAGAAAAAAATGGTTTCAATTTATCAAATATTTTTCCTGTCGGATCGCGCTATCCGTAGACAACTCGAGTACAATAATATAATTTTCCTTTCTGATCGCGGTTGGGATAGAGTATGTGTAATGGTAGATACTATTGCTATTTTTACGTAGTTTTTGACTTTTTATAGACCTATCAACAGTTAAGTGCAGACCAACATAATATATACAAAAGCTTGTAACCAGACACACTTATTGCTCGACTGCCCAAAAAAAGGAGTGTGACGTTTTCAGGGTTCATGTATGTATGTATGTATGTATGTATGTATGTATGTATGTATGTGAGTTTCTTTGTTCCACCATAACTTTTAAATGCCTGAACAGATATGGATGTTTGGGGTATCGTTAGAATTCTTAAATCATCCCGAGTAAAATTATAAAAATGTTGAAATGTTCGTTTTTTGGTAGGGCAGTCATTTTTTTTCTCTCATTTTGGTTATGTACCTACTTTTTTAAAGTTGCTATTTTTACCCGTAGTGTAAGAAGTCTTGACTATTCATCGTAAGAATTTTATATGTGACTGTACATCGATGGTTTCAATTGTTGGTCATTACGAATCCTGGTGTATAATGTATTATTATCGGCAGTAAAGGCTAGTTTATCACAAACATTTCCAATTATAATTGAGCTTCTGTGAGGCGGCAGCCCACTGGACTTTGAAGTTACGCGTTATAAATCAAGAAGTGTACTTGTATATAACAATTATTAAGAAGTGGGGCAAGTTTTATCATCAGCCCTACCTTTTCACTTCTGGGACTATTGACACATTCCTTTGTTTAGAGGAAGAAGGAACCAACCACGCTTATCGAGTTTTGTTTAATTTTGAGGATCTTGGGCATTAAGGTTTCCTCACGATGTTTTGCTTCGCCGTTTTTGAGCATTGGTAACCAAATCCGCACTTTATTTATGTTATGGTGCAGTGCCGAGGTTTGAACCAAGTGCTGTTGTGATGCGCACATATTACTACTCGGCCATGCACCATTGCTTTCAATCACTGTGTTTTTTAATATATTTATTTCATCAATTCTTTATATGTAGTAGTTGCAAATTAAATCACCGCAGATGTTTCAGTTTTATTTATGGTTCTCTAATGCCTATCTATGCTTTGCGTTCTTAGCTATTTTTGTCGTTATATGTACAATCGTGTTATGTTTTCTGTCAATTCAACCTTCGAAATTGTAGGAATGTTGAATGGAATACCTATAGCCATTTAGAGCTATTTTTTTATTTATCCTTAGAACGAACAATACTGTTTGTACTAAATGTAACCCAGACTAAATTATATCCATCTAGGAAAAATATTTTTCGATTTTTCGTTTTTTTTCTCTGTGAATCTAAAAAAATACATATATTTTTTAACACTTACCCACGCTAAAGTAGCTTGTTTAATGTCAAAGCTATTACGTAACAAGCACAAATTAAAAAAATATATAACCTTCGCCTCCCCACCCGCCATTATATCTAAGAACCATCTCGATCACATCAGCTTTCAAACAGAAAAAAACGTATCAAAATGGTCCATTCGTTTGGGAGCTACGATGCCACAGACAGACACACATATGAAGTGAGTCACACACGCACACACACAAACACAAACACAAACACAAACACAAACACACACACACACACACACACACACACACACACACACACACACACAAACACACAGTGATACACACCCGTCTCTTTGTTAAAAAGCAATCCAAAAGCAATAAATTTAAACTACCCATTGGGCGTAGTTTATAATATTTACTCAACAAGCCTAAGCCCATCTATTCTATGAGATATATATTTGTTAATGTTATTATTGCCGTATTTGTCGGATTATTGGTATTAGCTAGGGTTTAAACATACGAAATTGCACATAAAATGCTAAAGCTTATTTATGTTTTTATTTTTATCACGAGGAAGGAAAAGAGATGTTCCATTTCATGATACTTACGTAAAGGATTTATGGTATTATGGAGATAGGTTGTGCTTAATTAAAAGGTTTTTTACACGGTTTTATTTAGCTTGCCCTGTTTGTTGTTGTTTTTGGGTCAAATTTAATAATTGAAATTTTACCCCTTCTTGTTGACCTATTGATCTTAAATTTGGTACACGACTTTAGTACTGATGACAATACAATTATGTATGTTGAGTATCATTGTAAATCCGAGATGGCCGCCAGCACAAAATGGTGGATTACTTTCTTATTTCGGCCTTTCTGTATATGGGAATCAAATAAAAGACCTTAGCAAGTAGAATACAGTACACTTTAGAAATTAGTAAATAAAAAACTAAAAACTTGCAAAGAAAATAAGTTAAAAAAATTAAGCTAAACCGTTTTATTTTTTAGTTATTTTATTGTAAAAAGCTTAGGAACGATGCAGATAATGTACTAAAAGCTAAAAAATAAAATAATATCGTGGGGTATAGCGTAACCTGAGTTAGAAATTCAACTAGACCCACGTTTTTTAAAATTTTTAATACATTATCTGAATCATTCAACGATCGGTTGGTCTTGTGGCTAGAGACCTAGGCACGAAATCGAACGGTCGCGGGTCCGAATCCTGCAAGGTGTAATCATTTGTGTGATGAGCAAAAATGTTTTTTTCCGAGCCATGGATGTTGACATTCGTATTTATGTATGTTTATCCGTTATCTAGTGCGCATAGTACAGGGTATCCTAGTTTGGGGCTAGGTAATTGGTGTGAAATTGTCCCGAATATATTTTATATAATTATATTTTATTTTATTCATAAGTATTTTTACAATATAACCGTAAAATGATATTGCAATTATTTTGGTAAAGCCTGAGGTGTTGAAAATCAAATGGAAATAGGTAGATATTATTTAATAATTTTAAAATACAGCATACTTGAATGTTTTCTTTTTTTAAATAATCATAAGAGTATAGATAAATACTTACCAAAACAGAAAAATAAATAAAAATAAATGATAATTAAATATTCATCATCAGCCCGTGCTTGTCCACTGCTGGACATAGGCCTCTCCCAATGAACGCCACAGAGCCCGATCTTGGGCGGCTCCTCTCATTCAGTTTCTGCCGGCCGCCTTTCGCAGGCCGTCACTCCACCTGGCCGGTGGGCGTCCTACACTACGTTTGCCAAAATGCGGTCTCCACTCGAGGACACGTCTACCCCAGCGGTTGTCCGTCCTTCGAGAAATGTGACTAGCCCATTGCCACTTCAGCTTGCTAATCCTTTGAGCTATGTCGGTGACTTTGGTTCTCTGGCGGATTACCTCGTAATTACATATAATACAAATAATATATTTGATAATTACTATTTTACATTAAGTTATAAGTTTTACTTATGTCTCGTACCTTATGGTAAAATTTTAAAACTTTATTTCAAGATTCTTCAAGTCTTTGGATTTTGTTATAATCCCCAACCCGTGTGTCGCGCAGTTTATATCAAATGTGGGTGCCTTTATCAATAAAATGGTATATTTTATGGGAATCGTGGGCGTTCACAAGACTGATGCTCAAGCACCCGGTTCCCAGTACGATATGTATGTTTAACTTTACTATTTTCAACGTCTATAAAGCAAGAGTTTAAGTACTTGTGAGTGTTGTAAAGTGGTATTATACTACTCATAAACGCAAAAATGGTTTGACAAATTTAATTGAAACGTGAAAAAAGTACATAGAAACAATCATTTTAATTCGGTTATGAAACTTTGATACTTTTTAAATATTATTGGAGTATACATGTTGTACTTACCTTGGAAGGAACACCATGTACTTTAATATACAATGTGTACCTTCAGTACTTAGGTATATCATCGCGATGAGCTTTGCATAGTTAACATCCTAATTCGAATCGAATAACTACAAAATCTAGGTATCAGTCTTATATAGTAAGGTATTTAAGATATTTTACCTAACTGAACACATGAAGGTTGTCTAGTAAGTTACACCTATATGTCTTACTAGCTTCCCTGCTCGCAACTTCGTCCGCGCGGACTACAGTTTATCGCGAAAAAAAGCATCTTGTTCTTCTAGGATATTAAAAACCAATGCAAAAGTTGGTATAGCACCAACGCTCTAGATATTTTTTGACAGACTTGTTATTTCGTTTCCATGGCAACCGTTCCTTTTATCGAGTAATCAAAATTTATCAGTTTTCGCGTGAAAACTTACAATTTTCCGGGATAATTCCAAATTTCATCTAAATCCGTCCAGTCGTTATCGCGTGAAAGCTCCCCAAACAAACAAACAAACAGACAACGTTTCACTTTTAAATATTGGTATGGATTTATTCCGAAAGCCCCAAGTATGACCATGCCTAATGCTAAGCATGTTTAACTTTGACATGAAGACTCCTAGATTATAAGTACATGTTAATAAAATCGATGATCATCACAGAGCAATGGTAGCCTAACGGTTCAATAGTGCAACTTAGAATCCGACGATACCGGGTTCGGTCCTAGGCCCGCACCAATGACTTTTCTAAGGTATGTGCGGTTTTCCATCGCTACGTTAAGCTGGCGGTCCCGGATGTTATTGATTAATAGCAGTTGTGAACCAGTTCACAGTCCACAGGCCACAGATTATCTATTGTAATATGGGCTGTGGATTGTGAACCAGTTTGTGGCCTGACAAACTCTGACACCAGAGGCCAGCACTACCTCATACGACAAACTAACAACCCCTCACAATGATTACTCATTCACAATCCAATCATAAAATGTGTTGTTCACCTTATTCTTAGGTTGTCAACTAGCTGTCACGAGTAGTGTTAGAAAAGATAGATTGTACTACTTATATAGAATTTTATCCTTAAACGTAGAAGTGACACATTTCATCGTGAAATCCATGCTAAAACTACAGCCAATATTTTACACGTTCTATGTCAAATATTTGGAGCTTTATCGCTGACACAGACATGAATTAGTTCCAACGATACCTATTCAAAGGAAATGACACGACTCACTGGCCAATAACTCTATAAGGGCTTTTCATTTCATTGAATTATTACAAATTTTGCAAGCGATAAATTAATGTCAACCATGACGTGGACAAGCGGTACATATTTCCCGAAACAATGTTAGTCAGAGCTTACAAGCTATCTGTTACTATTATATACAGCCTGTTACGGTGATACATCATATTTTTGTACTCATACATCATAGGTAAATGTTATGGTGCTTCCGCATTTTTCCCGTGATCCGATTTTTATCCTTGAAATGTAGGTGTAAATGGAGATATAAATATGTAGATTCAAGCCTCTGTTAGCAAAGTCAAAATAACCAAAATGCGATATCAAGGTGATCGTAAGAACAAAAAGAGGAGAGCTAAAGACCGAGCTCAGTGGCGTGCGTTAGGAGAGGCCTACGTCCAGCAGTGGACAGATATAGGCTGATGATGATAATATCAAAGTGATCCGTTGGGTTATGAAAAGAGAAAAGGGAAGCTATCGGATGTAGGTCACTATCTTTTTACTTTATACGTGTGTTCTTCTTTGGCTTCCTATTAACACACTAATATTATACAGGCGAAACTTTTTATTTATGTGTTTATTTGTGCGTGTATTTTTGACAGGTGTCTAAGCGTGTATGTTTGTTACTCATTTACGCTTAAACTTCTAAACGGATTTGGATACATTTTGATATATAGGATACTTCTTATTTACTTTTTCTCTTTTCTTCCTTGTATTCTTTACATATGTCCTGGAAAAACACATAAGGTCCAGGTGTCAAAGTGACAGCTATCAAAGTTTCAGATGTAAAATGACATGTGTCAAAGTGACAGGTGTCTAAGCGACAGATGTCAAAGTGACAGGTGTCAAATCGACAGGTGTCAGCGGGTGAAACCGAGGGGTGCAGCTAGTATACTTTTAAGTTTTTTTACATATTTGTAATGTAGGTTGGATGATATCTGATGCCCTAGTAAGAGTTGGAGCCACTAAATGTTAACAGTTCGTTGTGGCGTTATGTGGGTGAGGTTCAGCAGTGGACGTTTTCCAGAAGATAATATTGATTGCTTCATTATACTGACTGTACGTAAAACTAAATTTTTAGTACTTTTATCGGCCGCGAGCTAAGGCAGTAAAGTCGACGTAGAGAGACTCGACGCTGCAGTAATAAACCGTAGAAACGTAGATTACGGTGCAGAGAATAACTCTTTTGCCAAATCGAAAACGTTTATTTTCGAAAGATTTGTTGGAGATTAGGAAATTCCACAACACAAAGACGCAAAGTTTTATAGAGGAAAACAAGGTGCTTATAGAGAGTACTTATTTGTCGATACCAATGTTGATTTGTCTGGGCAGTAACGCCTTTAGCAATTCAATAGGCAAATGATTTGCATCCATACCATTATGACATGTAGTAGGGCAATTCGTAAATCTCGCCCGTTTACAAACGGCTTCGTCTGTTCGTAAGCGTTTTTTTTTTCCTTTCTAGGCAATCGTTTGACCACGATCTCACCTGATGGAAAGCGATGATGTGGTCGAAGGTGTTGCACGTTTGCCTAGTAGATACCTATTCACTCTTGACTTGAACACACCAGGGTTATATTATACCGAAAACACTGACGAGGGCAGGGCATTCCACTCCTTAGAAGTTCTTATAATAAATGAAGAAGCGTAACGCTTCGTTCTTGTGCGAGGTATTTCAACCATAAAAGGATGGCGCTCTGCCGATCGTCTAGTCGTACGGTAATGGAAAGGTGATGGGGGAATCGGAACTCGTCCGTTTACAAACGGCGTTGTCTGTTTATAAACATTCGTGTTTGCATGATACAATAATATGTTTGATTGTCCCTACAAAACGTATTGCGCCTAAAAAAACTAGGTATTTTAGGTTGGTTGAACATAAATTATTTCAGGTTGAAATAGCCATTTGAACCCAAAATCTCCTAACTCACTGCTATTTGACGACGCCGTTTGTGTACAAAAGAGTTCTAAAAATTGTATGTGTTAGCGAGGCGTTTTATAATTTGCCTTCGGCTTTTTACATACAGACGAACGTTTATAAACAGATAACGACATATGTAAACGGGCAAGTTCTACAAATTGCCCGACAGCATAGCCGTGTTAGTAAACGGGCGAGTTTTACTAATTATCTGCGACATATTATGTACGTAGCAGGTTAGCTATGTTACCAAGGAAGACACTGAGATCTAGATTAAATCATGAGGAAGCTTTATATGCTAACAACGCGCCCGAGGCAGATAATGGTCATAATTTTATTGTTTAATGGATACATTCTGGTAACAATTTAATTAGCTTCATGTCTAGTTTTGTTTATTAAGGTAAAATATGAAGATTGTATTCTTCAAATTGTGTATTTATCTATTTTGATGCTCAGACCGTACGTGGCTTGATGTGAAACAATTGAAATGCCATAACGATCTAACTTTTTTTTTGGGATTTTCCATATTTAATTTGTACTACCTTTCGCCCGCGTCATCGTCCGCACTGACTATAGTTTATCACGAAAAAAACCAACATATGTTATTTTATGATATCAAAAACCAATGCAAAAGTATAGTAACAACGCTATTGATGCTTTTTGACAGTCTTGTTATTATTTCGTTTCCATGGCAACTGTTCGTTACAGCGAGTAATCGAAATTTTCCAGTTTTCCTGTAGTAACTTACTATTTTCTGGGATAAAAAGTATCCTATGTTGGTCTCTATATTGTACAGTACCTATTTACAAAGTTTTATCAAAATCAGATCAGCCATTATGGTGTTAAGATTCCACAAACAGACAACGTTTCACTTTTATACAGGATGGACCAAACAGTCACATCATAAAAATAATCATGAGTTAGGAGGCTGACCATTTTACGCGAGAAAGTACAATTCATAGGGATCATATTACAAAAAAATAAAATCACACAAAAAAATATATAAAACAGTTTTGACCGTTCCGCTTGAAAATTCTCAAACAAAACGTAAAAATAAACTTAACCAAAAAAAAAACTACGAAAAATCGAGGAACACATATGGGGTATTTTCAGATATTTTTTACTTATCTGTTTTGACTATCCTGTATATTGGTGTAGATTGTGAATACCAAACTATAAGACTGAGTGAGTTTGAGACCAGTATGATATCTTTTATGATATTTTTCGAATTAGTTGTGGTATTGTTATAAGTTAGAAGCCTCAATGTATGTAATGTAGTGTGTTTTTTATGTAATAGGGATGGATATCAGCTCAACTTCAGCAACACCTGTAATGTTTTATGTAAAATTACTTACCTAGAACATTTATATATAATACATTGATTATTCCCGATTTTATCTTAAACATCATCGCATTAATTAATTATAAAAAAGAAACAATAACAAAAGGATTTACTTAATAAAACTATTAAAACAATTTTATGTTATTTGTATTGCACCTGATGTTTATCTTCATACAGATCAGCCGATGATTCACAGGGCAATTGGTGTATTGACATATTATTGAGGATACAATAACATTGAATATTTTAATGAAATCTGTTAAATGCTTACAGCCAAACCCGAAACATACCTACTATAAAATATTATTTATTATGATTTTCCTAATTTTATTGAAGTATTAAAAGTGTTATTTTTCATTGCCTAAGAATCTAAACTAACATAATATTTTTTTATATAGTAAGATGGTCTGTCATGCATGTATTAACACATAGTCTTGAATAAAACAAGTTCTGTTGGATTTTCTTCGTAATTGGAGCCAAACACATTGTCATAGCGCGGCGCGCACTTATGAATTTAAATATCTGATCGCAGATGCATATTGAGTTATGCAAAACTCATCCTGGTATCATATAAGAGCTGCAGATTATTCATGTGTGCTTACACCTACTTTGAATCTAATTCAAGTTATAATGTTACGTACCCTGGCGATATAGCCAATAGTTAATAAAGTCTTACGTATGGTTTCTGAAAGGAAAGTAAAGTCATGAGGCATATTATTTGAAGTCTAATTCGTATTTCTAAACTGCTATTAGTGTCAAGTGAATTCTTGGAATATAAGAAAAGTTCGGCCTGGGATCGTAATTTGCAGGTAATTTTTCAACAGTTGCATAAATTAAAAAAAAAGTTTTTTTTATTTTTTTTTATTAATATTCAGTACAAAAATCACGAATAGTGTGTCGAAAAATATATAGTAACAGCCTCTGGTGTCAAAGTTTGCCTAGCCTCTCAGTCCCTTTGACGTGATAAATGAATGAATGATCGAATGTATGAACGAATGCATGAACGAGTTTTATTATATGTACGTGGCTAAATGAATGAATGATCGAATGTATGAACGAATGCATGAACGAGTTTTATTTATTTTATGTATAAAATCTTGTCCTTCAAGGAAATTCGAAGCAAAGCCCTGTGGCCAGGTGGAGTGACGACCTGTAAAAAGCGGATGGAAGAAGAGAGCTGAAGTCCGAGCTCAGTGGCGTGCATTAGGAAAGACCTACGTCCAGCAGTGGACAAATATCTACATAAAGGCTGATGATGACGTATAACATTACATCGTTATTTTTTCTTAATTAATTCATATGGTGTTAGAGACTTAATAAGGTATGTACGTCATTAATTTGCTAAAATAGTAAAATTCCAACAATGTAATATTTAAATTATTGACAAAAAATATATAACAATGAAATAATTAAAATTTAAAGTAATAAAAACAATGAAACAAGATTATTAAATGAATTAAATAAATTACACTTTGGCTCTACATTTTAAAAAATCGTCAAGTGAGTAGAAGAAGTGCAATAGCCAACTGCTAAGAACTGATTGTTTTATGCTGGGACCGAGAGCACAGATTAGGTACTTAATGTTACTACGCTGACAGCCCGAAGCACGGAGCGATGGCAAATCTGCATATAATCGTAGTACCTAGTATTATTTATTCTGTGACATGACTTATAAACCAGGGTATTCAAACAATGTGTGCTGCCTACCCTCACTTATGGTGCCGAGACGTGGACGCTCACAAACGAGAACATACTCAAAATAAAGGTTACACAACGTGCCGTGGAGCGCGCTATGCTTAGCATTTCATTGAGAGACCAAGTTCGAAAGGTGGACATCCGACGCCGGGCACGAGTGTTTGATATCGGGAAACGCATCACAGAACTCAAGTGGAAGTGGGCGGGACTTTAGCTAGGCAAAGGGTGGACAAGAGCGGTAACGGAGTGGTGGCCTAGAGGACATACTAGACCAGACGGCAGACCACCAGCGCGATGGGTGTATGCGATCGTCCGAATGGTAGGTTGGCTCAAGACCGGTATGAGTGGCGCAATAAAGAAGAGGCCTATGCCATCAGTGGATTGATACGGGCTGATGATGGTGATCATAATGCCATTGGTCAACGATCGTATCCGCCTCATTGGATTGCATCCACTACCTCTTGGCCACCATCACGCGTATATGTTATAATCCTTTGCCAGACCATAAGACAGGAACTACGGAAAAATAAGTTCCAGAGAAAATTATTTTATGTATGAAATGTTTTTACACGACTGCCCAAAAAAGGAGTGTAATGTTTTTAGGATTCATGTATATTTGTTCACTCTTGAACACTTTTGTGTTTGTTTTCGAGGGTCATCTCAAATCGTCTCACAAAAAGACTTGACGAATTCCAGCCTCTTGAACAGGCCGGGTTTCGCGGAGGATTTAGCACCATAGACCACATACACACAGTGAGGCAGGTTATACAGAAGTCTGAAGAGTATAACCAGCCCCTGTGTCTTGCTTCTGTCGACTATAAGAAGGCCTTTGATTCCGTTGAAATCTGGGCGGTTTTGGAGTCTTTGCAGCGTTTTCAATTGGACTGGCGATACATCGAAGTGCTGAGGTTTCTGTATGACGCCATGACTATGAGTGTTCAGTTCAGTTCAGTCTCAACATATCCAACTACGCAAGGGTAGACAGGGGGATGTTATATCCCCGAAACTGTTCACTAATGCCCTGGAAGATTTGTTTAAGACGCTGGATTGGAACGGAATGGGCATTAATATCGATGGAGAGAACATGTCACACTTACGATTTGCCGATGATATCGGATATAATGGCGGAGTCGCTGCAAGACTTGCAAAGTATGCTGACTAACCTAGATGATACTTCTCGACGGTCTCGGAATGAACATAGATAAGACCAAGATCATGTTCAACGATCTTATTGACCCGGATCCGATTGCAGTTAATGGTGTGCGTCTTGGAGTTGTCCAACAATATTTTTACCTTGGGCAAATATTGCAATTGGGTAAGAACAACTTTGAGAAGGAAGCCAACAGAAGAATTCAGCTGGGTTGGGCAGCATTCGGCAAGCTTCGTCAAGCCTTCTCGTCGTCCATACCACAGGACTACACTTTATTCAGGCCAATGGGGCAGGTGGGAATTAACATTCCCATCTGCCCCATTGATAGAAACGTTAATAGGGCAGTTGAAAATATACCCAAATTGAAGGCCTTGATAAGCACATTGCAACTTTTTTTTTTTTTTTTTTTTTTTTTATAATTTAATTAATTCATTTTTGGTAGGGCAGGCGTGTTTTTTTTTGCTTTTGCTCGTTATTTATTATTATTTTATTTGATTAATTGATTGTCGATATGAGCAGGTCGCTTACCTGATGGTAAGCGTCACGCGTGCCCATAATAGTTACAGTGCCACCTAGAACTTTAGTTACAAAATCTTACACTTCACCTGGGACATTGGTTTTTAATGCCCAGTAATTTTGCTAAAAACATTGCCCTTCAAACCGAAACAGAAATGTTTACACAATACTGCTTGGCTGTTAAATATCTGACCAATATGTGGTACCCTTTGTCAGATAAGGTACCAAAGGGTAACCCCCCCCCCCCCCCCCACGCGGATTCATGCTTAAGATGCCTACCAGTACATGTGAATGTGCCCCATGGTAAGAGGGCAATGTAATCTAAGTAAATAATGAAGTACTTAGTAAAAATTTAAAGATGCAATCAAATACAGGTCTACATTTCCAGCCACTCACATGTATACATCACGCTCGGATTTCCAAACGCTTACCCGATACGCATGAGACGCGTATTCTGTAAGCGACAAGGCCGCGCCCCGCGTGCAGTATCCGCCGGTGTTGGATGTCGCGCGATCGACTTACCCATCCGTATGTCGTAGAGTGTCTATGCATTTGTGTAATTGATCAGTTGGAATTTAGATCTTCCAATATATATATAAATATAAATTCAAATTCAATTTTTGTTGCATTCCATACGAAATAATTAGATGGATATTTGATACTATATATAATAATAATAATTGATAAGAAAGATAAGATAAGAAATAATTTATTCTCACAAACTGTACACAGCAACACATAAATCAACAGAGAAACTTAACCAAAAAACAAGTATCTAAGCACCTGTGTACAAAGATCGCTGCCATGTACAGTGCATGTGTTCTTCCTTATACAAGAATATAGAAAGATATTGACCCTGTCGGGTAACAATTAGAAGAGAGGAGGACTTCAATAACAGTTAAATCATTATTATGATAATTAATTATTGTTTAAATAACAAACAAGATATATTTATAATGGATCTTTATTTAATGTTAAATTATTAGTATTACAATATTTATTTCATATATATCATGCAATTAATTTTATTATAATTAATTCTAGTATCATCCATTACCTACATTATACAAACTGATGCCCGCGGCTTTGCACGCGTGGTGATTTCTGTAGGTTAAAATATTCTATGTACATTTGATCAAAATTCCTTTAGCCGTCAAAAAGTTTTTATCGATTGCTCGGCTTCTACTCATTAGATTGAAATACCAAGTACACCAGTTTATAAGTTAAGCCCTAAGCTATCCAACAGTGAAAATCGCATCACAATCAGTCCAGTAGTTTTCACGTGATGCGCGAACAAACATACAGACAAAGTAACAAACAAACACACAGACAAGATTTAAAAAAATATTTTATTCTTGTTCAGTAGCTTATTTTAAGTACCCTAGACTATTATTCCTATTGCTTAGCTCCCAAACGATTGGACAGACTTTTAAGTTTATCCATGGCAAACAAACACACAATTACACAAACATACAATAAAACAAATCTTTCCTCATTATAATATTAGTGTAGACATTAGTGTAGGTTATGATCGTAGCTCCCATAGATGGAGAGGGGGTGCGGTGCAAATCGTAGTTTTCGGACAAATGGTCCGATTTGGTTGCAGTTTTTTAAGTTTGAATGTTGAGGTAAACTAGATGGTTCATAGCTATAATGAGGGGGGAGTGGAAAGGGGTGAGGATCAAAGCTCCGAAATGAATTGACCGATTTTGATGAGGTTTTTTATGTTTAAAAACTGATGTGATCGAGATAGTTCTTAGCTACATCGAGGGGGGGGGAGAAGAGAAAAAAGGGGAGAAGAGAAAAAGGGGAGAAGAGAAAAAGGGGAGAAGAGAAAAAGGGGAGAAGAGAAAAAGGGGAGAAGAGAAAAAGGGGAGAAGAGAAAAAGGGGAGAAGAGAAAAAGGGGAGAAGAGAAAAAATGGGAGAAGAGAAAAAGGGGAGAAGAGAAAAAATGGGAGAAGAGAAAAGAGGGGAGGGGGAGAATAGAAAAGGGAGGGGGGTGGGAGAATTGAATCTTTCAAACCAAAGGACCAATTTAGCTGCGGTTTTTTATGTTTCAAAGCTGAGATAAACAAGATTGTTCCTAGCTATAATGGGGGAGGAGGGGTGAGGGGGGAGAGGAGTGGGGGTGAGGATCGTAGCTCCCAAATGAATGGACTGATTTTAATGCGTTTTTTTTTATGTTTGAGAACTGATATGATCGAGATGGTTCTTAGCGATATGTATAGGAGTTGAGAAAAGGGGGGTGAGAATAGTATTTTCCAAACGAATGGACCAATTTAGCTGCGGTTGCTTCTTAGCTACAATGGGGGGTAGTATATCGGGGGTTATATGTTTTTTTATTTGTGCTTGTTTGACAGACTTGTTATTTCGTTTCCGTGGCAACCGTTCCTTACAGCGATTAATCAACATTTTCCAGTTTTCCCGTGGAATTTTACCATTTTCCGGGATAATCTATGTTTTATTCCAGAGTATAAGTTACCTTTATTCTAAATTTTATCAAATTCCGTCCAGCCATTATAGCATTAAAACTCCCCAAACAAACAAACAAACAAACAATAGTTTTTACTTTTATATATGGTGTGGAAACTCAAACAAAAGGAATCTATCTATCTATTTATAAGAAGCAATAAGTACAAGGAAGTCTGTACAAAGAAGATAACTTAAAATAATATGATTTACGGTAAATAAGCTATTGAACAAGAATACAAAAAATTTTAAAATCATGTCTTACTCTTTGTCTGTATGTAGACGACTGCAATTCGGTTGTCACTGTTGGGTAGCTTAGGGTTTGAATTAAAAACTGGGGCACTTCGTATCTCAATCCGATGAGTAGAAGCTGAGCAAATGTTGGTATTTTAGGTCTTGGAATAGCACAGAGTATCTTTAACCTAGAGAAATGACCACGCTTGCGAAGCGTGGGCACAGCTAGTACAATATATAACTTTGTTGCACTAGCATGACAAGTTAACCACAATGAACTAAGATTTACTATAAAAAGATCCAGAACTTCATACTAACCCAGATCAGCAGAATGTGTTTAATGCAACGCAACCGTCCTTCGGAAATACTGTAACAGGCAATTGTAACGGAGTATTGACGCAACTATCTTCGCATGTCACCGCGCACTAAGCAAAACCTTACACATAAGTTTTTTATAAACCGTGGAGAAATCCACATTGTGTCGGATTTACAGCATTTAATGTGATGCTGATACGAAGAACGATTGCACGGTATTGCACAGAGAGTGGGCGGCGACACGCAAGTATCTCGGGCCATGCAAATGTTCGGTGTACACAACAACTTGCCCGATAGTGTAGAATCCTGTTTGATTTGTGTGGGCATTGTTGGTCCTTTGTGAATGGTTTTCATTTATACATCTACACCAATAAATAAAATTGAAGTATCGATTTTTAAGTTCAAAATAACAGTTTTTAACTAAATGCATAAAAGTATATACGGTAAGTACAACAAAAGGCAGATTTATTAAATTTATGTCTGTCTGCCTGTTCCGGCTAATCTTGGAAACGGCTGTACCGATTTTGACGGGACTTTCATTGACAGATAGCTGATGTTATAAGGAGTAATTTAAGCTACTTTTATCAACCCCCGAACAAAGAGACGGGTGTTATAAGTTTAGGGTGTGTATCACTGTTTCATTATGTGTGTGTGTGTGTGTGTCTGGCTGTGGCATCGTGACTCCAAAATAATGGACTAATTTTGATATGGTTTTTCTGTGTGTAAACTGATGTGATTGTGATGGTTCTTAGCTATAATGCGGGGAATTGGGGGGAAGGGGGGGGGGGGGTGAGAATCGTAACTTCCAAATGAATGGACCGATTTGATGCAGTTTTATATGTTTGTATACTGATGTGGTCGAAATGGATTTTTAGCTATATGGGGGGAGTGGAGAAGAAGGAGGGGATTGAGACAATAGGGGGAGTTGAGACAAGGGGGGAGTTGAGACAGGAGGGGGAGTTGAGAAAAGTGGGGTGTGAATCGTAGCTTCCAAACGAATGGACCGATTTAGCTGCAGTTTTCTATGTTTGATAGCTGAGGTTAAAGACATAGTTCTTCGCTATAATCGGGGGGTTTGCTTTTGTGGGCGGGGGGGGGGGGGGGGAGGTTTTGATATCCGTTATTATCAATCATCATAACTGCGCTTATCCCAAGAACCACAAGACGGTTTTGAATGTATTCGTAGATTCTTGAGAAAGGTACAATTGTATGATTTCTATTGTTTTGTGTAAATTATTCTACCATGGACAATTTTTCTAAACGAAGTCTGAGAAAATCAACAGTCTTGATCATGTTGTTTCAGAGAACGCTGTACCTAATCCATCAAATTTCATGTAAACAACTGCTACAATAATAATTCACACAAAGCCCAAATCCCTATAATACAATACCCAAAATAATCGTTTTTCAGAAATAACAAATCATAATTTCTGAACTAAACGACGCGACGACAGGACATTATAGTTATTCATGACAGCGAGGTAGGTGTAGGCGGGAAGCGGTACAATAACGTATTGTTGAAATATATGTTCAAATAACTTAATTAAAAAACATTTAATAAACAACCTTTTATGCAGTAGCCATGTCATGGAGAAACTTAGAACGGGCTTACACAATTTTTGTTTGTTTGTCGTATGAGGTTGTGCTGGCCTCTGATGTCAAAGTTTGTCAAGCCGTCCGAGGGCCTCTGACATGACTTAACGACTGCTATTAATCAATAACAGCTGGGACCTACAGCTTAACTTGGCCACCGAAAGAACGGAGCGATGGAAAACCGCACATAACTCATTGTCATTGGTGCGGAGCCTAGGTTTTGAACCCGGTGCCGTTGGCTTCTAAATTGCACTATAGAACCGTTAGGCTACCATCGTTATCACAAAGGCGTATACTACCTTCGTGTCTATGCTGTTAACCATTGAGGAGTTCCCTAGTCAGGACCCAATTCTGACTGCAGCAACCATGTCTTAATAAAACTTAAAACCGGCTATCATAATAAAATGCGTACAAAAAAAACGTGTCTGTGCTGTTAACCGCTGAAAAGTTCCTTTATCTGAAGCCAATCCTGGATGTAGATTGAGGTATTGAGGTCATGCTTACCATAAAAATGCATTGTAATCGGAACTGGACCAACATGTAAAAATTCAACTCCGTAGGATAAGAAATGGTTCTAATTCAGCTCGCAAGATTAAACCTAAACGCCTAAACATACATACAAACATTGCAAGTTAAATAAAAGCTTATAAAAAAACCTTGACGTGCAATATTATATATTGCTATCGTTGTTTTGTAGTAGAAGATAACAATGATGACTTCATTGTCATCTTCGAGCATCGCGTTTAGAAGCCAGAATCCAAAACACTATAAATGTGTGCATGTGCTATACCTATTTAGATTATGTATTTGTTAAACTAAAGCTCGAGGCTTGTTCTAGCGTTAATGCGCGCACATCGGGCAAATCGCACCACTGCATCTAGGCCCTCATAGCACAACATGGGCTTGCTACAGTGGACTCATTTTGAGGTAAAGTAAACTGTCTTTGTAGCAATTTTTATCAAAAATCATTTTATGCAGCTAAAGTCTGTAATTTACAATATTAAAAGGTTCATGCCGTTTCAGGTTTGAAATAATGATATGATGTCAATGTGTATCTATGGTAGACTGAAAATTTGTGAATTTGCAGTCCTCACTACGAGTTGTTTTTCTTAGCTTTCATGTTGTTATGTGTAAATACCATAAAGTAATTTAGTGAAACGGTTGAGATTTGGTAAGAGTTTCAGGCCTAGCATTGGTAATTAATAAAACGATGGTAACCTAGCGGTGGTTTTCCATCGCTCAGTGCTTCGGAGGGCACATTAAGCTGTGAGACCCGGTTAGGCCGTTATTGATTACCACCGAAATGTCGCATGGTGCATCATAATGTATCCATTTCAGAGGCCCTCGGGTGGCTTGAAAATCTCTGACACCTGCCAGCACTATATCATACGACAGTAAAAAGTAAGTTCAAAAACCGAAATCCGACTACCTACTGAAAAATCACTCTCTAAAATGTATGAAACAAGAAAATATTCTCATCTGAAATTGCTATGTACAAACTATTCAGTGTTATATTCAGAGTATAGCCGTGGTCGTATGCCACCTACACCAACAAAACAATACATTCTAACAGTAGTAGGCGATCATAAGCTTTAGAGCAAAGTGGCATATGACCACGGCTATCCTTTAAACATAATATGAGTAGTTTTTTTTTGTCGATTTTGCTTCCTTTATACATGCGATACCTTAGTGTAGGTATAGCATGTATGAAGGAATTTTCCATTCCAAAATCCATTCAAAAATCTTGTTGCAAAATCATCTTATTTAAAAGCTTTTATTTAACTTCACTTGTATCTATGTATGTATCGATATATCTTTGTATTTTGTCCTGGAATCTTGTAATTCAAATTTCGAGCTCTTCCCGATTAGCTATCTAGCTGAAACTTTCAGGGTAGCTCATAAACCAATAACAAAGCAATAAAAAAAGAACAGAACAAGAAAAAACCTAGACGTAAAAAGTGAAAAAGCATCAAAAAAGTGACAATAAAAATTTAAAAAGGGACATGCATTAAAAAAACAGTCGTATAAGTTTTATCTATATACTTTTAATAAAACTGTAACGGGTCCAATTCTGTACATTGAAGATATTTAGATATATATTTTTGGAGAGTACTTTAAATTCGATACTGAAGCCAAAACTGTTTTTTTTTCCATTTTTGACTGTCTGTCTGTCTGTCGGTATCTTGGCTAGGCATCACGCCGAAACTACTAAATGAATTTAAATGAAACTTGGTATGATTTGAGTTCATACTACGAGGTAGGACATGGGATATTTTTAATCCCGAAAAAAAATTAAAGAGTTCCCGCAGGATAGGCGTTGAAAGTTATTTAAAAGACCACGTATCACGCTGAAACTACTGGACGGATTTGGTTGCAACTTGGCACAGTCGTAAGTTTATATAATAGGTAAAATTGAGAAACTTTTTATCCCGAAAAACTAAAGAGTTCCTGCGGGATAATGTCCCAAATTCTGTAAATTAAATATATTTCGTCATTTTTTTTGGAGGCCGTTCCATATTCAATACGTATTAACTGTATTTTTTTAATGTTTGTCTGTCTGTCTGTCTGTCCGTCTGACTGTCTGTACCTTGGCAGCGCATCACGCCGAAAATACTCAAAAATTGAAATGAAATTTGGTATGATTTGAGTTCATACCTTGAGGTAGGACATTGGATACTTTCATCCCGAAAAATTAAAGGGTTCCTGCAGGATAGGCGTTGAAAGTTATTTAAAAGAACAGTTATCACGCTGAAACTACTAGGCGGATTTTGTTGCAACTTGGCACAGTCATAGTCTATATAATGGGTAAAAATTTAGCATACCTTTTATCCAGAAAAATAAAGAGTTCCTGCGGGATAATGTCCCAAATTCTATAAATTGAAGATATTTTGTAAATTTTTTTGGGGTCCGTTCTATGTTCAATACTAAAGCCACCACCGTATTTTTTAATTTTTGTCTGTGTGCCTGTTTGTCCGTCTGTCTGTACCTTGGCAGCGCATCACGCCGAAAATACTCGATGAATTCAAATGAAACTTGGTATGATTTGAGGTCATACTACGGGGTAGGACATAGGATACTTTACATCCCGAAAAATTTATGGGTTCTCACAGGATAGGGGTTGAAACTTATTTAAAAGAACACGTACCATGCTGAAACTAATGGATGGGTTTTGATGCAACTTGGCACCACCTTAATTTATAAGATGCGTTAAAATTGAGGACACGTTTTACCCCGAAAAAGTAAAGGGTTTCTGCAGGATATGGGTCCGAAGTTATGTTAATATTGAAGTTATAAATAATATTTTTTGGATGGTTCTCTATATTCTATACTGAAGCCAAAACTATTTTACTTTTTATTTTTGTCTGTCTGTTTGTCCGTATCTTAACCGCACATCGCACCGACACTTCTGAATGAATTCAAATGAAACTTGGTATGATTTGAGTTCATAAAACAAGGTAGGACATTGAATACTTTTCATGCCAAAAAATTAAAGTGTTTTCATAAGATAGGGGTTGAAAGTTATTAAAAAGAACACGTATCACGCTGAAACCACTGGACGCATTTTTTTTGCAAATTGACACAATCATATATCTATACGTATAATTAAAGCCAATAGGTACGAAAAAGGATGTACAAAAAGGTTTTCTTTTTCGACTCGTGTCTTTCTGTCTGTGTGTTTGTTTGTTCACGCATCACATAAAAACTTCTGGGCCGATTGCAATGTGGTTTTCATTGTTAGATAGCTTAAGGTTTGATTTAAATCTGGTGTGATTGGTATTTCAATCCAAAGTGAGTTAGAAGCCAAGCAATTGATAAAAGTACTTTTGACGGCTGAAGAAATTTTGATCAAATGTTTGTATATTCGTCCTGGAATAGCACATTATGTTACTTTAAACCTTAAGAAAAGACCACGCGTGCGAAGCCGCGGGTACAGCTAGTTTTTAATATATTTATTTAAATTTTACTTATTTAACGTATTCCGAAAGATTTAGATTATTGTTGTATTCTTATTTGGATAGAATACAACAATATGATGTAAAGTCAGCTTCAAATTTCCTCCAGTGTAGATGGACCTAGATCCGTGACGCCTGCGGACGTGCTTGACATTAGCTCGAAATATACATTGATGATTCGCCAGTTTCATGTTTACTGCAAACTAGCCGAGCTGTCTCGTGCCATCGGTGCTTGAGGTGAAATTTATAGAGCTCCGATCTTGTGGGTTGAATGTTTGGTAATAACTAAGCAGGATAGAGTGAATAGATGCAACGGGTAGGATCCTCAAGACAAGTTTGTTCACAAATTATAGAATATTATATACAAGTCGGGTGATATTTTAATGTTGAAAGACACCAAGTTCTTGTAACAATAAACTTCATATCTTAGAAACGTTAATAGCCTATCACCATTATCTCACCACAGCAGGACTTTAGGACAGTGAAACATTTTAATCGAACGCTAGCAACGTTTTTTTTTTGCAATAGTTTTTAATCCCTCGCAAAGAGATCCATCGCTTCTTTCCATAACTCGTGACTTAGAACTTATGAGTTTATGATTTAAACCATTAGTTTTCACTTTTCAGTCATCACAGGTTTTGCAACACACACCCAGAACGGGACAATCCGCCAAACACTTCACACCCTTCTAACACTTGTTAAGTCTTTGATTTAATTCGAGCCTTACGGCCCATAGATAACGCCTTAATGTTTCATATAATTCGTTTGAAATTAAAAAGTACATGTTTTGATGGGACTACAGTGTTATTGAAGAGGTTAAAGGGAATACCAAGGCAGGTTGCGGAGATAAAAAAGTGGGTAGACTAGATAGGAGCGCATTCAAAGGAAGTGGCAGATTAAAGTCTAGAAAAATACTGAGAAATAAATTGAAGTGTTGAAAAGTAATCGCAGTTTCTATTATAAAAGCAACTGACATAGCTCACATAATAATTTTGAAATTTAAATGGCAATGGTCAGGCCACTATAGCGCGTAGAACTGGTAACCGTTGGAGAAGAAAGGTTCTCGAAGAGCGACCAAGATTCGGAAGACCGACGCTTGATAGAGTCGTTTGGAGCCACTAGATGCAAAAAGCGAGCAACCGTTTGATGTCGCGTTCTATGGCGAAGGCCTATGTTCAGCAGTTGACCACTTCAGGCTGATGATGATGACGAAAAATGTGGTAAAGCATTATGATCATTAACATTATCTTGGACTACCCATGAGATTTTCATAATCATTACTGTTCGCAGCAAAGGCAGAACTCAGTCGCTTCAACCCCATCACAAATAATTGCAGTACTAAAATTGGAATACAATCATATTTTTACAGAACGTAGAATTTCTCAAAAAAACAGAATGCATATGAAATACCTCGATCTGGCTTCTCGTTAGTTAGTTAACTTCCCCCGTGGAATACATCAGCCGGCAGGAAGCTAGTCCGAAGAGCTGCTGACAACGCGCTAACGGGAGCACGCAGATCGGCAGGTGATCTACAAGGTAGTACACAAGTGCTATAAAAGAACTACTTTTAAGTGAAATAACTTTTAAAATAGCACGTAAAAAGTGAACAGTCCAATGAGGAAATAGAGCCTACTGCTAGCTGGGTAGGAAGCAAAACTCAAGTGTCTATTACAGTTTACTGAGTAAAAGTTCCTGTGGATACTACAAACTTGACTTTAATTTTGATAACAAGACGAGCAGGTCGTCCACCTTATGGTACGCGTCACGCCTGAGCATAATAGTTGCATTCCACCCTTATCTTTAGATTTCAAAATCTTGCGTGACCCTGTACTGCGCTCGACTCCCTGAGACATTAAGTAATATTGAACGAGTAAATCACAAAAATTCAGGCGAAATGGGCTCCGAATTTGACGATTCATTCTCACGAGTATTTAAAACCAGACCTTTAAAAACGGTTATTTTACTTAATATTTTTATGTGTAATAAAGGTTCACAAAATATTTTATCCACATGTGGTCGCCGTAATACGATTAAATAAATTTGGCTCGATTGAAAATAAACGTAAAATTTCCTAAAAAAAAACACGTTCCCGTCGATGGAATGAATCAACTTCATTCAGTATATTATATCGAAGAATTTTTTACAAAAAAAATATGTGTGTCATCCCAATAAATATTTAAATACTTCTGTGCAATTGGTTTTTTGAAAAATCGCAAAATTATTAAAAAAATAAAAATTACATATTAAATATTAACTAAAATCGGCTCCTGAGATGCAGCGCCTGTCCTGCTTAACCTGCACCTTGAAGAGCAGGACAAAAATGTTGGCTACCGTAGCGCCCTAATAACAGCATTCCGAACACAAAATTTGATTAACCTATCTTCTCTGAGATCTTCCATTTGAAATATCGATCTTCCTTTGGAAAATATCGACCTAGAATCTCGAGCTTTCAACCAACTCCGTCCAAACGTTACCTGCTTCTGCTCGAAGACCCATAATTAAGTAGATACGTATCTTTCTATGTGAAAATTTTAATGCTGGTATTTCATGCTAAAAACAACAAAGTGTACATACAGAATTACTTGGTTTATTTTTCTTGGTTGTATTTTTTATTTAAAAATTGCAATGTCAGAAGCACTTTTCCACACACCTGTCACAGGTTCCACCGACGTATTTAATGGCGGGAAGTGGACACATATTAAAATGGGCCTGTCAATCGGGCGGACGTCTCTGCCAGTCGTAACCAGTGAAAGTGAGATATTATCTACGCCGCTGCTCCTTCTAGAAATTATGATGTCGCTGGTTACGCTTAATTTTTATAAGTGTGCGTTTGTGTGATGATTTGGTGCATCTAATTTTTTGAAACGCTGATTTGATGATAATGAGCAAGTCTGTTAAGAACCAACCAAACCTGCGAAAATTCATACAAAGCGCCAACAATTTAATTTACACTGACTTTGAAGTTTTTTTAAATATTTAAGATAATATATACGAGTATATAGTCGTTGAGGTTTCTAGATAGTTTTGATTTTGTCGATACCTTTATATTAGTTTAATATAATTATATTATGACATATCAAACCTGGATATTTTCTTATAACTTTTCCCTCAAGATAGTATTACTGTTTTCTTAACTATTGTATTACGTGGTTGCTAACTATTGGTCTCATACACAAGCTCAGAGTTGAGCAGCGTGCAATGGAGAGAGCTATGCTCAGTGTTTCACTACGTGATAGAATCCGATATGAGGAAATCCTTAGAAGAACGAAGGTTACCGACATAGCTCTCAGAGTTTGCAAGTGGCAATGGGCAGGCCATATAGTTCGCAGAACCGACAACCGCTGGGGAACAAAAGTTCTCAATTGGCGACCACGAACAAATAAGTGAAGTGTGGGGAGATCCCCCACACGATGGACCGATGACATTGTAGCCATCGCAGGAAGTCGGTGGATGGAGGTGGCACAAGATCGCTCGTCATGACACTCTTTGGGGGAGGCCTATGTTCAGCAGTGGACTTCTAAAGGCTGACATGATGATAACTATTGTATACTCGTAAAATATGAAATTGGAAAACAAAAAACACATATATATAAGTCTAACTAATAACTTAATTGCGTTCTATCTGATATGAAGACTATTTTTGTATAATGTATTGCTTAAACCTCGGAAGATTGAAATTTTTCTCTCCGTTGGATAAAAAATCGACAACAAGCTTTCTTTTTTTTGCTCTTAAAATAATTAAGTTAGTAATTTAATTAATATACACAAATGCATTTAGTTTAATGTCGAAATCATTTCTGACAAACCAAATAGCGTCCATTTCCATCGAACTCTGAACAAGGAAATGATAATGTTATCCTAAAGCCATTGAATTACAACGCACACACACGCACATTCCATGAAATTCGTTTCAATTTCCCTGTTGACCTTTCCTTAACCTAAAAATAAAATTCAAATTAATCGCGGAAATGTATTATGCGTATCTACAAATAAACCGCAAGCCCTTTATGCTGTGGGGCGTTTATTGATGCGATGAATCTTGTATCTCAAACTCGATAAAAGATTTTGTGGTTTATTTTAGCTCCAGTTGAGACTGTATAGATTTTTTTAAGTGCATAAATCCGGCCAATTTCATGTCAGACACGGATAGACATCATACTAGATCAAAAGCTCACTTTACAGCTGAATATTTCGTTAATGAAACCAAATAGGAAAACTATCAGAGAAACCTAATCATAATTTTAAATAAATCCTATTCAACGAGATTCACAAATTGTATTTTTTATCGTCTCAACTTTCCATGTATATTAGAAAACAAAAACACAAATCTTTAATAAAATAGCTGTGACAGGCGTTGTTTGACTACGGAACCCTAATAAAGGAAAACCTCGCGACAGCAATATTCAGTAGGAGTAATATGATTAAATAAAACTTAAAAGTAAAATAAATAAATACGTGTGAGCCTTACAGTAGTCACACAATAATATGATGTGTAGCATTTGCCATCTCATCTTGGTTGGAAACACTAACATACTCTAGCACCGCGCGCGCACATTGGTCACACATTTGGCTTGTGATATTTGACGTTGCACATTTGACGTTTGACATCTGACGTTTGACTTTGACGTTTGACTTTGACGTTTGACTTTGATTGACTTTTGGACGTTAGACTTTTGTCTGTATCTGTTAATGTGTCTGTGACTGATTGTGACTGCAACTGTGTCTGTGACTGTAACTGTGACTGTGTATGTGTCTGTGTCTACATCTGTGTCGGCGTCAGTGACTGTGTCTGTATCTGTCTGGTGTCCAATTCTTCCGCAAATTACCCCATCCTAACCTCACATCTACCAACCCTACCCCAATTTACAATAACCTCCCCTCATTTTTTTCCGTTTTCTCCCACACTCCCCATACTTTTATTCATCTTCTTCCACCCTCCCCTCACTCACTTACCCCATCCTCCCCTCACATTTGCCCAACCTACCCCACTCTCCCGCCTACATCCCTTCACTTGTTAGAAACTTACCCCTCTCTCCCTGACTCTTTCTATCTCCCCCCACCCTCCGCCGACTTACCCCATCCTCCTGTTACACTGATACACATTGTTACGCTTTTCACTAAATCACTCCCAGATATTTAAGAAAAGCGAGAGGAAAGATGTTACACTTGACAAAAATTGTTTCTATTCAATAAAACAGAACTAAAAATGCCAAACTCTTGTGCCGCATCCACAAATGTGCAATACAACCATCCATAATAGAAATAAAACGTTTGTTGAATTTTTATTATTCCTTATTGACCTTAATCTTTGACTGTTACATTAAGTTGTTATCATAATCGTGAAATTTGGTGATGTATGATTGCATCTAAGGAAATACAAGTTGTTTGAGAAATTTGTCCTGGAAAAGTAGTATCATTCGGATTTCAGAAGACAAAATTGAAAGAGGCTCTTATAAGGTTGCTACTATAACCGCGCCCGTAACCGCTACAGCCTTTCTGTACCTTAGAGAACAGCTATTCAATGAATGAAACAAACTCTACCTCTACCACAAGTTACATCACTACGCACCTGCTCCAGGGATACATTAATAACTTCATCTCTATGTAGAGTTATGGCCTGCCCGCTCTACCGTTGTCTGCATGTCAGTCTGTCTGTTCTCTTGATTTAGATGTCCTATGGGTTTCCTCTGTTTTTGTAAATAGATAGTTTCAGACATAGTTTCCAAGATTGTGATTCGCTTTAGAAACACGCTTTATATACAAAACCAAACTAAAAAATAGAAAATAAATTTTAATAGCGTAAATAAGAAAAAAAAAATATTTAAAAAAATCGTGGGGTGCCCATATGGGTCAATAGTTATAAATATTTCATTGACAGATATGAGAAGCACCCCACGCTATTTATTTTCTACTTTTTAGTTTTTTTTTTTTATTTATTGCATTGTCATCGGTCTTTGACAGGTGTGCAAAATTTGAATGAAATCTGACCGTTTAAAGTGGGTCAAAATAGCGTCCAAAGGAGTCGGTTACAAACATACAAACATAATAACAAAACTAAAAACATACAAGTGATGCTAATATAAAGCGTATAAAAAGGAACCCGTATAGGATCACTCGTGTGTCTGTCTGTCTATCTGTGCATCTTCACAGACAATTATCTCCGTATCTATTAGACCGATTAAGTTTAAATTCGGTACAGTTATGTTTTATTGTGATTCAAACACGGACGTGTAACGTAAATAAATTAATTTTGAATATTTGGGATCACTTTTCATGAAAGTAACACTGTATAACTACACACACAAACTTGTATTTATGTAATTAGATCGTCAAGAACGGGAAATCAAAACAAAAAAAAATTGTGATGCTACTACAAATTTATGGTTTTCGGATTTTTCCCTTTACTTGTGCTATAAGACATTGCTTCTTGCCAGATTTAGTGATTTTAGGTCAACGGAAAGTACCCTATAGGTATTGAGTGCGAGTGTCGAAATATGCGGCTTATACCTGTATCTTTTGATTGCGTTGACTTAGAAGTTTCATTTTTTCACAACTCCAAGGGATTGTAGAACTGAGTATTTGATAATAATTTCAACTTGATACCTCCGTGCGTTGCTGAGAAATAGGGACTTGACAGACAGACAGATAGACGGACAACGAAGTGATCTATAAGGGTTCCTTTTTTTCCTTTTGAGATATGGAACCTTAAAATTATACACATTTGAACATACTGCCTCCTCCTCTTGTGTCGATCAAAAATGGTAATTTATATTCAACCCTGACTCCAATAATTGCAGCGACGTGTTCAATAGGTATATTTTAACAGACAAGATTAGTTCATCATCTTTTTGCAATTGATTAGTAATTCTTCGCTCGTCATCCTGAGAAATTGGTTTTAAATCTTTTTCCCAGTAATATCGCTGGAAACATCGCCCTTCAAAGTGGGTTACAGTAAAAACCCAGTGGGTAGTGGGTAAGTGATGTTTACTTAGTATAGCTGGGTGGTTGATATTCTGGTTTCTGGTTGTGTCCCAGATTAATTCTCGCAGATAACACCTACCACTACAAAAATAATCTGTTTATAACTTACCTATCTCCATTATACACTGTGAAATTGAATTCGACATTTTGCCCACTATTTAGAATCGTTCTATAGAAATAAAAAATTAAAAAAATTAATACTGATCAAAAAATTATTAGCCTTAAGCTGAAATGTCCAATTCACTAAACACGCTACACGGCTGCGGTGCGAGTGCTCCGCCATACGCCAGGTTCGTTTGGTCACGCGATTGCTTGCTGACCGGCTATTGTATTTCGTTCGAGCATAGTCGCAGGGATAACAAGTTTGAATCTTGACTAAGTTTATAATGCCAAGTTTAAATTTTTATTAGTTACTAGCTTTCCCGCCCTGACTTTGTCTGCGAGGACTACTGTTTATCGTAAAAAATATTCTGTTTCTTCTAGGATATTATAAACCAATACAAAAGTAGGTATAGCACCAATGTTTATTGACAGACTTATTATTTCGTTTCCATGGCAACCGCTCCTTACAGCGAGTAATCAACGTTTTCCAGTTTTCCCGTGGAAACATACAATTTTCCGGGATGTTTTATTCCAGGGTATAAGCTATCTCCATTCCAAATTTCATCAAAATCCGTACAGCAGTTATCGTGTGAAAACTCCCCAAACAAACAGACAACGTTTCACTTTTATATATTGGTATGGATTGAATTTTCATATTTAGTGCTACAGATACATTCTGTTGCATGGACTGAGTACACACATTTAAGAAAAATATCGAATTAAATTACACCGTGTATAAACTAACAATCTTCTTAGAAGCGAAGCTATTCAGTCCAATCACAGAAACACGCTGAATAGATGGCATCCGCTATCAAACACACTAATAAAACACTTATGACTACATTAACAATCTAGTCTTATTAGAAGTAAACTTGTACCGCTTGACTGCATTTACCTTTAAATTAAAGTACCTACGTACTTATTTTGATGTACGTAGTTTTTTTTAAATACAAATCTTGTAATGTTTATAATATTTACAAAATATGCTAACTAGATGCGCCCCGTGGTTTCAACAGCGTGGATTATGGCAATGTAGTTAATCCAGGATATAAGCTATCCTGGTGCCAAATATCATCCAAATCCGTTCAACCGTTTGAAGGAGTAACAAACATACATACATACTCACACTTCTAAAGATAGATTGCGTTAATCGGTTTTTAAGCATTTTATTTTCGTATGGAATGCTAGTTCTAATGTATAAAGTTCTGCATCGTGCAAACGCATGCAGAACTCTCAAACAGGAGCTTTAGAAGGTTTTTAACTCTGTTCTGAATACTGGGAGAATTCCAAAGGCGTGAAACAGGAATTTAGTAGTTATATTTTTCATTAAGGTTTTTTTTTTTTTTAACCCTTCTTAAAATCTACAGTCCTATCTCACTCCTGAGCTACGTCTATAAGCTTTTTTCGAAGATCATCACAAATCTTGCAAGAAGACTTTACAAGTTTCAGCCTCCAGAGCAAGCTGGGTTTCGCAAAGAATTTGGTACCATATACTACATACACAAGAGTCCGAAGAGTATAGTCTGTACTCAGGGGCTGATTATAATCAGCCCCTGTGTCTTGCCTAGGTGGACTACGAAAAGCCTTTTGATTCCGTTGAGACCTGGGCTATTTTGTAGTCACTGCAGCGATGCCAAGTGAACTGGCGGTAAATCTAATTGCTGAGATGTCTTTATGACCCCACGACTATGAGTGTTCCAGTTCAGAACCAGCAGTCGTGCTGATCCAGACAATTATTGCCCTATCTGGATAACCTCCTTACTCTGTAATTGTATGGAGCGTGTCATAAACATTAGGTTCTTGGTATACTATGAGGACAATTATCTCCTCAGTGACCAGCAATACGGATTTCACCAAAAATGGTCTACAGGGGATCTTCTCGCGTATACCACTCACATACTGAGCGAAGCCATCGAGATGCATGGTGAAGCGCTTGCCGTCTCCCTTGATATATTGAAGTCTTTTGATCGGATCTGGCACGATGGCCTTTAAACAAGCTTCCATCATATGGATAACCTGTTGGCTTATGCAATTGGATAGCTGTTTTTTTTTCAAGGGAACGATTTGTTCGGGTATTCCTAGAGGGCTGCTCGTCTGATCAAATGGCTATCAATGCCGGTGTACCTCAGGGATCGTTTCTCTCGGCTACACTGTTTTTACTGCATATGAATGACCTTCTGAAGCCCGGTACCTTTGGGTATGCATATGACAGTACTGTATTTCCAATGCTCAAGCCAACTGCGATGCTGTCCAGCTTCATAGACAGGCTATGGTTGACAGTTTGAATTAGCCTCAGAAGCTGTGTCCGATTGGGACGATGATAACCTTAAGCTGCTTTAACCAGGTTATCATCGTCCCAATCGGGGCAGACCCTGCGCGGGTCAGTCCTGAAATCAGCAAAAAGACGAATAGCAAAACGTCGAGAACGTCGTAATGATACAACTTTATGCAATCCAAAAAATACTATGGATAGAAAAATATATTGCCTAAACTAATAACCGAACAGAATTTTAGGAAATGACTTGGTATTCTTGGAAAAAAAAAACATGAACTACTACGTGAAAATAACTTATTTCATCACTGTTCTCGTAATTTTCAGCGACAACAACTTTTTTTAAAATTATTATATAGCTACCCTATTAAACTAGACAAATAACCAAACACTTTATTTAATTGAGTTAATATTGGGTTATCGATAAAAAAGCACAAAATTTATCTAAAATTGACTCCCGAGCTGCATCACCTCTCCCGCTCACACTGCACCTGGAAGAGCAGGACAATCATTTGAGAGCCTACTCCACCTTAAGTTTAATGCTACAAAAACGCAGGCATGTTTGTTCTCTGCTAAAAAGAGTCCTCTAAACTGATCTCCGTCTTTCTGTAGTATAGTATACAATACCTTAAGGCGATCATCAGGAGCTTTTGGGTGTCGAACTCACATCGAACCTGAATTTAGGGTCTTACATTGAATCCAAAGCCAAGAAACTTGGTTTTTGTCTAAGGTTAGGTGGTACTTCACGCCAGGACAGCTTTTGAATCTTTATCATGCAAAGGTCCGATCTTGTATGGAGTGTTGATGCCACCTCTGGGACTGTTCTGCCAAGTATCAGCTTGAGGCTTTGGATTCAATTGAGAGACATGCTATGATGCATATTGGAGATTACACTCTAGTAAAGAGTAAGCTTTAATGTCTAGCGCACCGAAGTGAGGTCTCAAGCCTGTCAGTATTCTACAGATTGCACTATGGAGAGTGTGCACAAGAACTGCACAATCTGATTCCCCCATCACCGTACGACTAGACGATCAGCAAACCGCCACCATTTTACTCGTATGGTTGAAATACCTCATACAAGAACGAAGCGTTACGCTTTTTCATTTATTACTAGTTGATGCCCGCGGCTTTGCATGCATGATCATTTTGATATATAGCCTAAATATGACACTCACAAATAACGTGGCTTTCTATTGGTAAAAGAATTTTCAAAATTGGTTCAGTAGATCAAGAGCCTCACAAACTTTACCTCTTTATAATATTAGTATAGATAGTATATCTATACTATCTTTGACCACGATCACACCTATTTTTTTTACCAATAGAAAGCCACGGCTATATATTAAAATGACCACGCGTGCAAAGCCGCGGGCATCAGCTAGTCTATATTAAGATTAGTATAGACTAGCTGATACCCGTGGCTTTCAAAATTGGTTCAGTAGATCCAGAGATTACCTCCTATAACCTGACAAACACACAAACTTTACTTCTTTATATTATTATATTATAGTGTAAAAGTAGGTATAGATAAGAACTGCAAAGGAGTGGAATGTCCTGCCCTCGTCAGTGTTTCCGGTAAAATAATAACCCAGGTGTGTTCCAGTCAAGAGTGAATAGGTACCTACTAGGCAAGCGTGCTACACCTTCGACCACATCATCGCTTTCCATCAGGTGTGATCGTGGTCAAACTATTACCAAGTCCGTAACAAAAAAAAAACATATCCGTTTGCGCAGTGAGACAGGGTTTATATTCTGTTCACGAACGCCATGGAAGATATGTTTAAGACACTGGACAAGAAAGAGAAGGGAATAAAAATAAACGGCGAGTTAATCTCACACTCAAGATTTTCCGATGAACTTAGTACTTAGGGCGGAATCGCTGGAGGAACTCGAGCGAAGGCTGAACGATCTGGCTGATATTCCTCGACAAATCGGTCTCGGCATGAACTTCAAGAAAAGACGAAGATCATGTTTAACGATCTTATTACCATGAAAACTGTAGTCACCAATGGTGAATCCCTCGAAGTTGATATTAGACATATTATGTCATCGTACAATATTATTGTAAGAACCATGTATGGTGAAGGGGTAAATTTACAATGAAACTAATATAATTTCGATAATGTGAAATTGTAAACGCTCATGTACTAACGAAAATTATCAACCAATAAAATTAGTGCACAGTTTTAAAATTTATCCGATTTTCTGCGATTCTTTTTATTGTAAATAGAATGCTCCATTCACAGTTTTTCGTGTGTTGACAAACTCGCTGGATTTATTACAATCTGACGGTTCGCATAATTTAACGGTAACAGATAGGAATAACACGGACAGAAGCATTTGTTAAAACTAAAATCCCTAACCCATTGGGAAATTCCCATAATGCTCTAACTTTCAGGCAAACTGTTACCAATACACCTGTAACCCTACCTCTGAACCACGACCCAATCCCGCTAATTTACATTTTGCCGAGGCGCAGGCGCCACAACGAGTAATTTTTGCACGCCTTGCCTGACCTGCGCACGCGCGCCCTCACAGCTAAACTGTGCAATGAAAGCTCTGTTTTCTGTGTGTTTGTGAGTTTAAGATACATGCATTTAATGTTTGCTTGCGAAATTTGTATTTTAAGAGAGCTTGCGGTTGTTGGATGTAAGGTAAGATCTACTTAGTAAATTTTTGAATGTTGTATACATATTGCGAAAACTATCAAAACACGGAACTATCAACTATCGAAGCACGGAGCGATGGAAATTCATGTCATGTGGAAATTCTTTCCTCAGCTTCGTACCAAAAATCTGTAGTACGAAGCTGAGGAAAGAACACGGTATCGTTGTATATTAACCCGCATTTGTATACACTCAGTCACCATATAATCCAAAATTACCATATCCATACCATATCCACCAATATCCATTGACCAATGCACACTAGGGCCAGCTAACGCTGGCCCTAGTGTGCAATTGCTTATCGATGAGGTAGTGATGGCCTCTGACACGTATTTTTTTGCCCGTACTGTCTTAGTTATACATATGGCATAACGACTGTTATAATATAAATCATTAACAGCCGGGACCGACTTGTCTTCCGAATCACGGAGCGATGGAAATCCGCACATTACTTGAATTATTTATCTAATAAAGGTGAATATAATAGTATTAGCAATCAAAAGCGGGTTTATTAAAAAAAAAACTTGATCATACACACAAAGTAAACTTATAACACTTGTGGCCGGAATAGGCTCACGTAATTTCGCAAATAATGATTCTAATTCGGTAAAATAACAAATCACGCGCTCATTTGTTTTTTGTTTGCGAGCATCTATGATTTTACGCAGTTTATAGTCGTAGTCTGTAATTTCAAATTCATTTAGTAATGTAATTTTAAAAGATTCCCAATCCGGGATTGTTTGTTTGTGAGCTCGAAACCAATCTAAAGGAGTTCCTTTCAGAATATCGTATATATGATTGTATAGTTCAGTATGTGAAATATTTCGAGCAACTGCGAATTCCTCTACTTTTTCAAGAAAATCTCTTGGACTACTATCCCCCTTGTAAATAAACCGTTTAATTTCGTGACTTGATCTGTTGATCGAAATATTTTGTAGCTTTTGTGTTAGTAGGTCAAAATATGGTAATTGAGTTTGTTGTTCTGGAAAATGATCGTGTGTAGAAGAATTTTCTGTAGAAGAGCAGCTAGGATTTTCTAATGTTTCGAAACGTTTTTGTAAATCGAAGAAATTCTCAGAAACATTTTTAAATGTTTCTAGTTGTACTGTCGTAAGTTCGGTGGTAATATCCATGTTATTTAATCTATTTTTAATGTGCAGAATATAGGACGCATTCTTCTCCTTTCGTACCGGGTAAGCTATTAAACGTGCAGAAATAATAGTTAGACATTTTTGAATTTCGGCTATATCCTGTTCAAATGTATACGGACTTTGAAAATCTTGTGTATTCGAGCTGTCAAGTAAGGTCGATAACCTTGAACGTAAATTTTCTGCAGTATCTGTTGTATGAACTTCAGCATTTCTACATTTTAATTCATAGATCAATTCTGGTTTATTTAGATGCGCAGGGTCCATTTTTATTTAATATGAGACCAGCGAATAAAACTAAGTGTTTACTTTGTAGGTAACGTGCGTTAGTAACGGTTTAAAAATATATAAAAAAAAATAGCGTTAATGTAACTACGCGTTAATGCGTCACGCATAATAACGCGTCAAAGTTTAGAGTAATTCGGAACTAGGTAGGCCGATAGTGAAATTTGGAATAAAGTACGTATTAATGAAAATGTCTTACTTACATGAATGACTGGAATGCAAATATAAAATACACTTGAGTATAAAAAAAACTGTTCTGGGTTTGCCAAATATTTCTAATCCAAATTTAAATCAAGATGGCCTAGTGCCTTTTAGAATTTTGTGGTGCGACTTAAAAATTGAACACTGATTAAAAAAAAACACGGAGAAATCAGGAACTTGTAGGCAGGTAGAGCAGGCTGGGTACGGACACGTTGAGGGCGCCAATTGTGGCCGGAGCCCCTCCCGAGGGTGTCTACCAGCTCAAAGGGTTTCCTTGCTCACAATAATTTAATTGTACTTAGTAGTGCGAGCCTTCATTTTTCAACGGGCAGCGGGGGCTTCGTAGCTGCTAGTCTTCATACGTACACGTTTCCTTCAGCTATATTCAGCAAACTTAGGTTTTGTAATGAAATATATTTAGTTTAGTATATATAGCGTGTGTATTCTGTTTCTTTAAAAGTTAGGTCCAAGAACACAGACTTGAGCGAATCAATGACAATTTAAGAATCACAGGTTATTTGTATTTAGAATGAATAATGAACTATCAAAATGAAAAGAAATGGATTATGAAAGAATTAAGATATCAAAAGAGTATTATTATGAAAGAGGTTTTGACCTCGTCACACACTTAAAATATTTTTACAAATTAAATTAGGGGGAATTTAAGGAACGCAGTTGAGACATCTGCCTCCTCCGACTGCTGACGAAAAAGTGGCGTGCTGCTCCCGCCGCCTCGCTGACGAAAGGTCTGCCCAGCCACTCACGCTATCTTGTCACATAAAGTCAGCCATCTGCTAGACTCCGTGTCCTTGCGTGAAATTCCTTACACGGCCAATCTAGACTTATGAGCGTCCTCGATTGCCTGATCTTGGATGGGCAACACCTCGGATCCTCAGGATCTTTGCAATCTGAAACATGCCATTGTTGTAAAACTTTGAAACATTTTTGCAGTTTTGCATTACAACTGTACGCATGCACTCAAACAGTTGTGAACGTCACTTTAAAATTGGTATAATACGTTCAAAATTAGACAACAAAAATATAATTCTTGCAAATCGAAATAACATATGAGATCTCAATACTTGGTAACTTTAAATATTGAGAAACTAATAACTACAATAGACGAGCTCCGAAACTCCGTCATTCGTGTCGCATCACGAAATCATTTTGTTTTTAAATGCAATCGTCATGCCATGAGCTTCAAGTTAGAATATCTAAACAGAGCTATGTTCGATGCATTCACGTTACAGATAGACGCATCTAGTTACTGAGTCGAAGCAGAGATACGCTCGATGCTTACATGTTATAGACAGACGCACCAAGTTAGCGTGTCAAAGAAGAGTTATGCTCGATGCTTACAAGTTACAGACAGACGCACCAAGTTAGCGTGTCAAAGCAGACTTACGCTCGATGCTTCAAAGTTACAGACAGAGCCACCAAGTTAGCTTGTCGATGAAGAGCTAGGCTTGCTGTTTTTACGACCTAGACAGAGGCACCAAGTTAGCATGTCCAAGCTGAGCTAGGTTCGATGCTTTTACGTCACAAAAAGTGGCACGAAGTTAGCATGACCAATCAGAGAAGAAGAAGAATCCAAGAAGAGTCACAGACAGAGGCACCAAGTTAGCATATTCAAGCAGAACTAGGCTCGATACTTTTACGACACAGACAGAGACACCAAGTTAGCATGTCCAAGCAGAGTTAAGCTCGATGCTTTTACGTCACAGTGAAAGGCGCCCAGTTAGCATGTCTCAGCAGAGATGTAGAAGAGTCAAAGAAGAGTCACAGACAAAGGCGCTCAGTTAGCATTTCTCAGCAAAGATGTAGAAGAGTTGAAGAATCACAGACACAGGCGCCCAGTTAGCATGTCTCAGCAGATATGTAGGCCTCCAACTACGCAGATCAGAAGCTCGGCTACCACAGTTATTGTGGTCCCAATCCCCAACCCCCAAACCCCACCACCGCTGGGGTCCACCCGCCAATGCCACAAGCACCCGGAATGGTGACGTGGGAGCCACTGGACAAACTTGTATGAAATTGTCATGCTGCAATCCAGCCTATCGGAACTCTGCTACACTTTCCAGCAAACCAAGTCGCTCAGTTCATAAACGGTGGTTGCTTCCTTGTTTAAACACATTATGGGCTTATCGCTCCTGGTTCGCCTCAAGTAGTTCTGAAGCGCATTGTCGCCTTAGAGCTACCATCGCCTCGCGACTTGGATATAAGCTTTATAAGGCCATATGTCTAACGAGTGACCTCAACATAAGAGCCAACTTCAACTGCAACTAATAGTTGCAGGGATGAAGTCTAAATCATGGCCTGTTTAATGATAATACGCGTTAAATGAATTGTCCACTGCGTTTCTGACCTTATAGCCTTGGCTGTGGAGACTGACAAGAGTGGTAGCGGCGGTTGCGGACGAGGAGTTCCCCCGCGACAGGCCGCACATTTGCCAAACTCGTGAGCGTCCGCTGCGTGAACATGGTCTTCATGGACTATATATAATACATATAGAATACAAGTGACACTTGTTTGGGCAGTAGACACCTACTGCCCAAACAAGTGTCACTTGTATTCTTAAATCAGAATTAAAACGTGGTGCATATACACGCACCAAATATTAAACACAAAACAGCACACAAAAGTGATGCTGTAGACACGTGCTTTAAAACAGTTGTGTGACGGTGCTCTCGATCTGATATCCTTCAACCAGATCAAATAAGCAAATCTATTGATTCAAATAAGTAAAACAATGGGCACCTGAGATAGAATCATAAAAGTTCGAATCCCACTTCTGGTATTAGCAACTAGAAGCGGGTTACAATCGTGTATATTACAAAATATACACGATCACATATAAAGAAATGCACACAAGGATAATTTAACGAACGGAAAGTTTTTAGATTTAATTAAATAATTTTAGGAGCTGATCAGATTCAGCGCGGTCGAACCTATCTATACAATGCTTGGCCGAACGTTTGGAGTGCGTGGGTTGGAAGAAAATCTGGAGCCACCATAAATTTATACAGAATAGCAATTTTAATTCGATTCCCAATTCAATCTTGATTCGGTTAACTTTCGTTCAATAATTGATGATAATTGGAGCGCTGATCGATAACTACAGCAGATCAGATGACCCACCAATGTTCTAGTGGCCAGCCTACTAGTTTGCGCATACTATATCCACACCAGTCCGCCCGTTGTACTTTAGTTATAAGATTTTTGGAAACTGGTGTACAATAAAGTATTATCTATCTATCTATCAATATATAAAAGTGAAAACGTTTATTTGTTTGTTTTTGGGGAGTTTAACGCGACAATGGCTGAACGGATTTTAATGAAATTTGGAATGGAGATAGCTTATACCCTGGAATAAAACAAAGGATACATTTTATTCCAGAAAATGGTAAGTTTCCAAGGGAAAACTAAAAAATGGTTGATTACTCGCTGGTTGATTACTCACGGTTGCCATGGAAACGAAATAACAAATCTGTCAAAAAACATCAAGAGCGTTGGTGGTATACTTTTGCATTGGTTTTTAATATCCTGGAAGAACATAGGATGCTTTTTTTGCGATAAACTGTAGTCCGCGCGGACAAAGCTATTTTTTTTTTGTATTTCCTGTACATACACAAAACTTGAAACATGTGGAGGGACATGCCCCATTTAACAAACAATTACGAAACAACGGCACGTGTTCTAAACAGAAGTGTTGTTGCCCGGAGCCGGTCGTGACGAGCCTCCGAGCGAGCCCGTAATCTCCTCACTCCGCACACTTAGCGACTCTTTATGGACCTCTTAAGGCAGAAATTTTTAGATCATCATCGACACGCTCATAATTAAGATTGTTAGAGATATACTGCTCGTGAGGTATGTGGGTGGTTCCGCTTCCGACATGGTGGTCTCTTTTGGGCGCTGATTCTTAATGAGATGGGTGATAGCAGGTGGTGTTAAGTCAGGTTCTGAATTAATATGGGATGAAGCAGATGCTTACGGTGTGATGAACTTCTATGATAATACGCCTTCGATAAGGGCGACGGGGGTTAGGTTAGGATTTGTACTGGCGATCCCTGTTTTTGTTATCCATCCGCAAAACCAAGTTTTGAGAAAAAATACGGCACCCACTGAACAAGGGCGACATATTCGAATAATGTTTTACTGTATAGAAAAAATGGCAAAACTTTCTCCCCACGCTCCACCTGTTATAGTATCGCCAATGTCTTCACGATAAACAGTTTATACCTATACTAGCTGATGCCCGCGGCTTTGCATTTCGCGTGGTCATTTCTCTAAGTTAATAGTACTCTATGTGGTCTTCCAGGACACAAATTTACCAATATATTAACATTTGATAAAAAATCCTTCAGCCGTCAAAATTATTTTTATCTATGGCTCGGCTTCTACTCATCGGATTGAGATACAAGTACCCCAGTTTTTAAGTCAAACCCTATGCTATCCAACAGTGAAAACCGCATCGCAATCGGTTTTGTAGTTTTTACGTGATGCGCGAACAAACATACAGACAAACAAACTAACAAACAGACAAACAAGATTTAAAAAATGTTCTATTTATTTTTATTAGCTTATTTTAAGTAACCTATACTTTTTTTTTTCTTCTTTGTATGTAAGTATAGATATCTAAATGAATTTCCTTGTCTGATAATATACTTATAATAAAGCAATAAGTACCAAGAAGTCTGTACAAAAACGATATTAAAAAAAACTAGTGTATATAAAATAAGCTACTGAACAAAAATACAACATGTCTAAAAGTCGTGTCTGTCTGTTTGTTTGCGCATCACGTAAAAACTGCTAGACCGATTGCAATGCGGTTTTCACTGTTAAATAGCTTAGAGCTTGACTTAAAACTGGGGTACTCGGTATCTTAATCAGATGATTACATGCCGAGCAATCGATAAAAAACTATTTGAAAGCTGAACGAATTTTTAAGAAATTTAGTATATTGTACTGCATTTCTAAGAAATATATAATAATATTATAGGTACTTTTGGTCCTGGAATATCGCGTATGGGGTACTTTTAAATGAATTGCCCACGCGGGCTAAGCCGCGGGCACAGCTAGTAGTAATATATATGCGAAAGTTTGTGATTGTGTACGTTTTTTACTTTTTTGCACTGAAACGGCTGAACGTATTTTGATGAAATTTTGTATATGGATACTTTAGGAATTAGAGCAACACATAATATACTTTATACCTTCATTATCCATCCATATTGTCCACGCGTGTAAAACCACGGGGCAAAGCTAGTTTAAAATATTCCCATTTCTAGTCGACTTCCACAAGTAGGAGATTCTAAATCCAAATAATAAATCTATTAATGTTTATTTTTGTAAATATATTCCAGAGATATCCTAACCGATTTAGATTATTAGATGATTGAGATCTAAAAAATAATTTAAAAAAACCAGTAAATCCAACCATTATTTATATTTTACATGTAAGTACAATACAAATCTTAAATCTCAATCAAATAACTACCAAAGGATGACCACAGACATGTTATCATTAAAATTCAGCAACTAATTTTTATTTCACTTTATAAGAACCAAAAAGCCTAATCTAAAACACACTTAGTTCAACATAAAATAGCCACACTTACTACCATTCCTAAACATATGCCAATCTGGCTGATTCTAAATCTCAAGAACAATTAAGCTGAAAATGTTGGAGATCCAACAGGTTGGCTTTGTACCGCCATTTTACAAGCCGGCAAAATGCTCCACGCTGATTGGCTGGTACTCCCAAAGGTGCCAACTGCTTCGACGGAAATACCATTTTTCCAAGATATACCGTTGCGTTTTTTACGGAAGTAGATGACGCTCTTCCGCTCTACTCTTCTACCATAGATTGCACTGAGGTGCCATCTGTACGGAGGTTTGCAGTAAGTTGTCAATTCATTTGGTTTGACGTTGACGTTTTGAAAATTCTGTATTGATATATTTGTAATTTTATTACCAAACTAGCTTTTCCGCCAGTGACTACGTCCGCGCGGACTGCAGTTTATCGCGAAAAACAGTCTAAGATATTAAAAACCAATGCCAAAGTAGGTATAGCACAAGGCTCTTGATGCTTTTTGACAGACTTGTTATTGCGTTTCCTTGGCAACCGTTCCTTACAGCGAAAAATCAACATTTCCCGGTTTTCCCATGGAAATTTTCAATTCTCCGAGATAAAACTTCTTATTCCAGGGTATAAACTACCTCCATTCCAAATTTCATCAAAATCTGTCAAGCCGTTATCGCGTGATAGCTCCCCAAACAAACAAACAAACAGACAGACAATGTTTCACTTTTATATATTGGTATGGATAAAGATAGAATAACTACGTAAGCTGAGTAAAAGCTATGTAATATTCCACTCCTAAACTATTACA